>CM053146.1:50512144-51722501 GCA_028571685.1 Heterohyrax brucei
ACCACCAAAGACAACTGTCATAGGGCACACAATGTTGAGTCCCAACGGCAACATGTGGTAAAGAGGGATGCACCTCAAGAACTCCACTAAAAGACTGCAATTGATGCTCTAGAGGTCTGGGGGTTCCCTTGGGAGCATGGTCCCTAGACCTGCTGTTGCCCCTGACCAGAAAACATTACTGAGGTCAACTCGTCGCACAGGAATGGACTGTACTCGGGGACACAATGTAACCAAGTGGTATGCATACTTTCTGATTCTCTGTATGTATAGGAAGCTGTCCTACAAGCCTCTTATTAAGATGCCATCTTAATCAGATGGGAAGTAGAGTCAGTCAACCAAAGGCCTCAGCAGGGGCTACTTCTCAGGGTGGGAGGCAGTGCCAGTCTACGGAGTGCTTTTCCAGCGGGAAGGCTTCGGCTCCTCGGTACTTCAAATGTCACAGCATCTGAGGACAGTCAAAGAGGTGATTCCATTGTCAGCCACAAGGTATGGCCTGCCACATCAGACACCGGACTGACTTTGGAAGCTGTCAGATAGCATTTAGCTTGTTAAAATAAGACTACCTGGATAAAGGTCTGCTGAACAACACAACAGCATTTCCTCCAGCTTTTAGTGACCACATCATAGGATTGGCTGATGGCCCCTCAGTGACTCATAAGAAGGACAGTGTATTTGCCAACCACGAGGTACAGCCCACAACCTCAGAGAGTCCACTGGGGTCAGTCACTAGAGTACACAGAGGCGACTGGTGACGAACTCCCTTCTCAGAACTATGCCTCAGCTCCTCTTGAGGCAACACCAGACAAACTAAACAGCCTGTAAATGGCCAGGTCATCGCCAATTATTTAAAAAAAACAGCTCACCATGGCTCTGGAAAACTCTGAATACAAAGAATAAAAAGCAAACCAGGTGAGGAAGCCTTTGTAAAACTACTGGACAACAAGCACACAAGAACTATACATAGAGCACTACTAGACATTAAACAAAACTCAGCAGAGCAAAATGAAAGATTAAGCGAGCTAGTAAAACTGAGTGAAGACCAACATTCTGAAATCCAGGAGTTCAAAAACAAAATTACAGAATTGGACAATTCAATCCAAAGCTGAAAGAGCTGAACTGAGGACACGGAAGTCAGACTTAGTGACCAGCATTTATGAGGAAAAATTGGAGAAAAGAAATAAAAAAAATGAAGAAGCATTAAGAAACATGGGGGACTCTATAAAGATGAATAATCTATGATTAACTGGAGTTCCTTAACAGGGAGGGATAGCTGAAAACACAGAGAGTATTGCTGTTGACTTGCTAACAGAAAACTTTCCTGAAATCATGAAAGAAGAGAACACAGATACCCACAATGTGTATCGAATGCCACAGAAAACACGCCAAAAGACATATTACAATCAAGCTTAACAAAATGAAACATAAGCAGAAACTCTAAATGGCAGTGAGATTCAAAGCAAAGCTAACACTCAGAGGGAAGCCTTGCAGTCTTTCATCTGATTTGTTGGCAGAAACAATGTCGGCAACGAGACGGGGGATGACACACTGAAAGCCTTAAAGGAGAAAAACTTCCAATCAAGAATTATATATTCTGCAAAACTGTTTCTCAAACATGAAGATGAAGTTAAGACATACACATATAAATGGAAGCTTAGAGACTTTGTAAAAACCACAATAAAATGACAAGAGATACTGCAAAAAGGTCTTTGCTTAGAAAAACAAAACCATGAAATGTATATTTGAGGAGGCAATGTAGGACACAACTTCTACAAACCTACTCAGGTAGGGAAGGCAAAAACTTACTCAAAGCTACAAAATTAAAATAAGTGAACCAGTGATCATATCATGAAAACTATGACACAAATACACTAGAAAGAGATACTACCGTGGTTATAGTCCATCTTGATGGAGATGAAATTAAAAAGACATGCAGAAATAAAAATTGCGTTTAAACTAAGAATATTAAGGGAAATCATGGGGTAGCTGCAAAGCACTAGGGGCTTTCATTATTTCTCATAGCTTTGGTTTGGTTTCTACAAAGTCTCTGAGTTTCTGTTTAACTGTAAATGTCTTAATTTCATTTTCATATTCGAAATATAGTTTTGCAGCATATGTAATTCTTGGTTGGAAGAATGATATATCCATCAACATATCAAAACAAATATAATAGTCTCAAACAAACACAAAAGTGACACTGAAAAAAATGAAGTCAACCCATAAAAAATGACCCAGGACAGAATACTAAGAGCAACAGAGAAAACAGCAACACGAATATAAATTCATCAAAATAACAGTATTACACACATACCTACCAACAATTATAGTGAAGGTAAATGGACTGAATGCTACACGACACATCTATATGCTGCTTACGATAAACACCTTAGAATTAAAAGATGAAGAAACTGAAAATTAAAGGATGAAATAACATACACCAATCTAACAATATACAAACAAGAACAGGTGTGACAATACTAATCTCAAATAAAACAGATTTTAATGTGAAATGCACCATCATGGAAAAGTCACTATTTATTTCTGAAAGGTTCAATGTACAAGCAGGACTTAGTATTAAATGTCCATGCACTCAAAACTAGAGCATCCAAATACACTGAACAAACACCAACTCACTGAAAACTGAGGTAGATGATTCCACAATAACAGTGGGAGACTTCAAGACTCCACTTTGAGTAATGGAAACATCATCCAAAAAAAGCTCAGTAAAGACACAGGAGACCTTATTGCTACAACTAACCAACTAGATTCCATCGACATATACAGAATTATTTATCCATCAACAGAGGACTACACCTTCTCCTCCAATGCCAATGGAAAATTTTCTAGAACACACTATGTGTTAACACAAAGTAAATGTCAACAGAATCCAAACGACTGAATTACTGCAAAGTATCTTCTCAAACCATAGAGCCATAAAAGTCAAAATCAATAGCAAAAAAATGTAAGAAACTGGAACTCATGGAAACTGAACACAATACCTTACTCAAAAAGCCAAGGGTTATACAAGAAATCAAGGACAAAATAAAGAAATTTATTGGGGGTAGAGTCAAGATGGTGGACTAAGCACACGTCTCCTTATATCCCTCTGGAAACCAAGACCTGAAATGACAATCAAACAGAGACTTTTGATCACCTAATCACTCTCAGGACACGGCACAGAGCTGTTAGTAGGGACTTCACACCACTCAGCGAAAAACCTCCTCTTAGTCGCTGACTCCCGCTCCTGGCTAGCCCCAGCTCTCATGGAAAGAAGGTAAACGCACCATTTTGACTTTTTTTTTCCTCTGTCTCGGCTGGCGGGCGGAGCTGGGTCTTGCCTGGCGGCTGGACTCAGATGGGATGCTGAGGGGATAGGCAGGCGAAATTCCCATACTCTGAGAGCCAGGCTCGGGACTCTGTTAATCTAGCCACGTTGGGCCTTTTGTTTTGCAGCTGCCTCAGCGGGGTTTGTGCGGAGCTCCACGGTCAGTGTGCGGGACGCCATGTTGGTACCGAGATTTTAGCGGGACCTCATTCTTAGCCTGGGAGACAGTGCCTGCAAACAGGACAGCACTTCTCCAACAGAAAAGTAGTGATTTCGCACAGTGCTGCCTATGTTAGGGGCCCTGCAACAGAATCAGAGGAATCACTACCTCCGGGCACCTTTAGCCCCTCTGTCTGCTGCCTGTGTGTAGGACGCCATCTTGGATACAGTGGCCACAGCTGAACCTAATTCTTAGCTTGGGAGCCAGAGCCTGCCCAGAGGAGAGCACTTTCCTATCACAAAACCAGTACTCGACGCAGTGTTGGATAAGGCTAGGCCCTGTCAGTAGAGGCCACCAGGGCAGTAGCATTGCTGTATTCTGAACTAGTCTGTTATGATCTGGGGCTGGATATAGTGGCGCTTACTTCGTCAGATGAGAAGAGGGACCTCTACACCTGAAAACCTAACTGACTTGTGAACTGGTGAGATACCTTTTGCTTTACATTTGAAGACAGCCTAGAGAAACATTTGCAATCCATCCTCACAGTACCTCTTCGAGCCTCTATATACTCACATGGGACCCAAAAAGCAACAGACAATTGTGGCATACAAGCAATCACTCATGGCTTCAGAAGGCTCCCAAACAAAGCAACCAAGGAGTTTTCCAGATGAAGAAACTTTTATGAAAGCATCAGGAAGTGAATACAAATTGATTATATACAGAGCCCTTCTAGACCTCACACAAAATGCAGCAGAACAAAGTGAAAAATTAAGCAAGTTGTTCGATCTGATGGAACACCAGTACTCTGAAATCCAACAGATCAAGAAGAAAATCAAAGACATAGAAACTTCCATGCAAAACCAAGAAAACAGAATGGAGCAAGTGGAAAAAAGAATTTCTGACTTGGAAGACAGAGCTACTGATGCCAGTGTCTATGAGCAGAAATCAGAAAAAAGAAACAAGAAAAATGAAGAGACATTAAGAAACATGTAGGACTCTACTACGAGGAACAACCTTTAATTAATTGGAGACCCTGAACAGGGTGAAACATCTGAGAACACAGAGAGTATTGTTGCTGAGCTGCTGAAAGAAAACTTCCCAGAAATCATGACGGAAGAGAATATAGACATCTCAGATGCATATTGTACGCCACTCAATATAGATCTCAAAAGAAAGACTCCAAGACATATTATAATCAAGCTTAACAAAATGAAACATAAGCAGCAACTCTTAAAGGCAGCAAGACTCAAGGCGAAGTTAACATTCAGAGGGAAACCCTGTAGGCTATCGTAAGATTTCTCAGCAGAAACCATGCTGGCACGGAGACATTGGCATGACACATTGAAAGTCTTCAAGGAGAAGAACTTCCAAGAATTATATATCCTGCAAAACTGTCTTTCACATGTGAAAATGAAATTAAGAAATTCCCAGATAAACAGAAACTCAGAGACTTTGTAAAAACCAAACCCAAACTACAAGAAATACTGAAAGAAGTTCTTGGCTTTGGCTTAGAAGAACAAAACCACTAACTTTATATTTTAGAACAACACACTACTCAATACTCATTTCGGGAAGGCTCCAAAGTAAGTCACAGCTTTGATATGGAAAGAAGCAATCCAGTGATCATCATGAAATCTATGGTGTCATCATAATAAAAACAGGGATGTACTACAGTCGTTATAGTCCTTCAAGATGGAGAGGAAAATGACAAGACTGGTAGTAATTAAAATTGGGTTTGTAAATAGTTTATTAAGGGGGTTCATAGGGGCAGCTGTAAAGCACAACAAAGATTTATCATACCATTTCAAGAAATCTAACACACGAGTCTCAACAACCATAAAACCAGCTCTGAAAAAGGTGAAAAATCAACTCATAAAAGTGTCCCAGAACAGACTAATAAGAACAACAGAGAAAACATCAACATAAAAATAAACATATCACAATGGCAGCAGTGAACACATACCTATCAATAATTACATTGAATGTGAATGGACTGAATGCTCCAGTAAAGAGACACCGAGTGTCATCTTGGATCAAAAGACACGACCCACCCATATGTTGTCTACAAGAAACTCACCTGAGACCTAAAGACAGGAACAAACTGAAAATTAAAGGATGGAAGAATATATATCAAGCTAACAATGAACAAAGAAGAGCAGGGGTGGCAAGTCTAATCTCAGACAAAATCAATTTTAATGTCAAATCCACCATCGTGGACAAAGATGGACATTATTTATTGCTGCAAGGTTCAGTACACAAGCAAGACTTAACTATATTAAATATTTATGCACCTAATGCCAGAGCACCTAAATATGTCGAAGAAACACTGACTACGCTCAAAGAGAGTTAGATGACTCCACAATAATAGTGGGAGACTTTAACACTCCACTCTCATTACTAGACAAATCATCTAGAAAAAAGCTCAGTAAAGATACAGAAGACCTCACTGACAGAATTAACCAACTAAACCTCATTGATATATACAGAACTTTCCACCCATCAGCAAACAACTACACCTTCTTCTCCAGTTCACATGGAACATTCTCCAGAACTGACCATGTGCTAGGCCATAATGCAATGCTCAACAAAATTCATACCACTGAATTACTGCAAAGCATCTTCTCAGATCATAAAGCCATCAAAGTTGAAATCAACAGCAGAAAAAAACACAGATAGAAAGTGGAACTCTTGGAAACTGAACAACATCTTGCTCAAAAAAACATGGGTTATAGAGGAAATCAAGGATGAATTAAAGAAATTCATGGATTCCAATAAGAACGAAAACAATTCCTACCAGAACCTGTGAGATACAACCAAAACAGTGCTCACAGGTCTGTTTATCTCCATAAATGCACACATCTGGAAGGAAGAAAGAAACCAAATCAAGGAACTAACTCTACAGCTTGAACAAGTAGAAAGAGAATAACAGAGGAACCCCTTGGGCACCAGAAGAAAGAAGATCATAAAGATTAGAGCAGAGCTAAATGAATTAGAGAATAGAAAAACAATTTAAAAAGTTGAAAAGACCAAAAGCTGGTTTTTTGAAAAGATCAACAAAATTGATAAACCACTGGCTAAACTTACTAAAGAAAAGCAGGAAAAGAAACAAATAACCCAAATTAGAAATGAGAGGGAAGTTGTCACCACAGATGTAACAGAAATCAAAACCATCATAACAGAATACTATGAAAGACTGTACTCTAACAAATTTGAAAACCTAGGGGAAATGGACCAATTCCTTGACTCATACCACCTACCCAAATTATCACAACGTGAAACAGAACAACTTAATAAACCCATCACAAAGGAAGACATTGAAAAGGTCATCAAAACACTGCCAACCAAAAAAAGTCCGGGCCCAGATGGCTTCACGGCAGAATTCTACCAAGCACTTAGAGAAGAGTTATCCCCAATACTACTGAGACTATTCCACAGTATAGAAAGGGATGGAGTACTCCCAAACTCATTGTATGAAGCCAGCATAACCCTGATACCTAAGCCAGGGAAAGATCCAACAAAGACAAAGAACTACAGACCGGTATCACTCATGAACCTAGATGCAAAAATATTCAACAAAATTCTTACCAACACAATACAACAACATATCAAGAAAATAATCCATCATGACCAAGTGGGATTCATACCAGGGATGCAAGGCTGGTTTCAACATCAGGAAAACAATTAATGTGATAAACCACATAAATAACACAAAAGACAAGGATAACGTGATTTTCTCCATTGATGCAGAAAAGGCATTTGATAAAGTCCAACACCCATTCATGCTAAAAATTCTTAGCAAAATGGGCATAGACGGCAAATTCCTCAACACAATAAGGGCCATTAATACAAAGCCAGTTTCCCACATCATCCTGAATGGAGAGAGACTGAAAGACTTTCCCTTGAGATCAAGAACTAGAAAAGGATGCCCACTCTCACCTCTCCTATTCAACATTGTGCTAGAAGTTCTTGGCAGAGCATTTAGACAAGACGAAGAAATAAAGAGCATCTGCATCGGCAAAGAGGAAGTTAAAATCTCCCTGCTCGCAGATGATATGATTGTATATGCAGAGAACCCCAAGGAATCTATAAGTAAGCTAGTCAAACTGATAGAAGAATTCAGCAAAGTCTCAGGATGCAAGATAAACATAAGTAAATCAGTAGGATTCCTTTATACCAACAACGAGAGTGTTAAGGAAGAAATTATCAAATCAATACCATTTACGATAGCCCCTAAGAAGATAAAGTACCTAGGAATTAATCTAACCAGAGAAATAACAGACCTTTACAAAGAGAACTACAAGCCCTTACTACAAGAAACTAAGAGAGACTTAGATAAATGGAAAAACCTACCTTACCCATGGATAGGAAGACTTAACATTGTGAAAATGTCTATTTTACCCAAAGCAATTTATTTATATAATGCAATCCCAATACAAGTTCCAGCATCATTTTTTAATGAGATGGAGAAACAAATCCCCAATTTTGTTTGGAAAGCGAAGAAGCCCCAGATAAATAAGGTACTACTAAAGAAGAAGAACACACTGGGAGGCCTCTCATCACCCAACCTTAGAACATACTGCACTGCCACAGTGGTCAAAACAGCCTGGTACTGGTACAAGAACAGACACATCAATCAATGGAACAGAACTGAGACCCCAGAGATGACACCATCTGCCTATGAACAGCTGTTATTCAACAAAGGCCCTAAGACATTAAACTGCGGTAAAAACAGTATCGTCAACAAATGGTGCTGGCAAAATTGGTTATCCATCTGCAATAAACTGAATCAAGATCCATATCTTACACCTTATACAAAAACCAACTCCAACTGGATAAAAGACCTAAATATCAAACCTCAAACGATAAAGCTCATCCAAGAAAAGGTAGAAACAACAATGGAAGTTTTAATACACAATGAGGACAGACTCCGAAATCTATCAAAGAAACCTCAATCAACAGAAGAGAAAGTAGATAAATGGGAACTATTAAGAATCAAACACTTTTGCTCATCCAAAGACTTTATTAATAGAATTAAAAGAACACCCACAGAGTGGGAAAAAATATCTGGCAACTCTATGTCAGACCAACACCTGACCTCCATAATCTATAAGATACTACAAAATATCAATAAGAAGAAGATAAACCATCCAAGTAAGCAATGGGCAAAGGAGATGGACAGACACTTCACTAAAGAGGAGATCCAGGCAGCCAAAAAACACATGCGGACATGTTCACGATCTTTAGTTATTAAAGAAATTGAAATCAAGACAACAATGAGATACCATCTCATCCCAACAAGTTTGGCCATGATCCAGAAAACAGAAAACAACAAATGCTCGAGAGGCTGAGAAAGTGGAACCCTCCTACACTGTTGGTGGGGTTGCAAAATGGTCCCGCCTCTTTGGAAGGCAATCTGGTGCTTCCTTTAAAAAATGGGTATCGATATACCATTTGACCCAGTAATTCTACTACTTGGAATATATCCTACAGATCCAAGGCCTTTCACACCAACGGACACATGCACCAGGATGTTTACCGCAGCACTGTCCACGATAGCAAAAAGACGGAATCAACCCAGATGCCCAACAGAAGAATGGATAGGTAAACTATGGTACACATACTGAATGGAGCACTACGCAATGATAAAGAATAAAGATGATTCCAGGAAACATCTCCTAACCTGGTTTCAACTGGAAGATATTATGTTGAGTGAAAGTAGTCAGCAACAAAGGGACAAATACTGTGTGAGACCTCTACGATAAGACCTCAAAAACAGACTTTTGTATAGAAGAAAAGACTCTTTGACAGCTCCAAGGGAGGTAAGGGTGGGAGGTTAGGGTGGGAGGGTTTAGTTTAGATAGTTACTAGAAATCTAGTTGGGAGAAAGCGGTGATAGCACACATTAGAAACAAGAACAACATTAAGTGGACTTCAGCATAACTTGAGTACTCCTTCCATCTTCACTCAATATTGCAAGGATAAAATAGCTGGGGCGGGGGGCGGGGGACCATGCTCTTAAGCGAGTTCCAGGCCAATTGGCACAACTAGCGTTTTGCTAAGAGGGCTCTCTGCACCCCACATTGGTGAGTGGCATCTGGGGTCTTAAGAGCTGACAAGCTGCCATCCGACGATACAGCAAATGGTCCCAACTCAGCAGGAACGGATGCTCACCGAGGACCAAAATCACATGTGGTAAAGACAACTGAGAAGACAGAGAGACCCACAAGAGTGGGTGCCTACATCAAGTTGGGACCAGAAGAACCGGATGGTGCCCGGCCACCACCAGTGATAGCCACAATGGAGCTCACAGAGAGGAGTCTCACTGGAAACACAGGAATAAAAAGGGGTGCATCCTCAGATCTCCACTAAAAGACCTCAACTGATGGTCCAGCGGTTTTGGGGTTCCTCTGAGAGCATGGCCCCCAGCCCTGATGCTGCCCTTACCCATAAATTATAACAAAGGTCCACTCTTTGGACAGGAATGGATTGGACTTGGCAATGCAGAGTTATCCCATATGGGAAGCACTCTGTGGTTCTATACATCGACACGATATCATCTTGCTCACCTCTGGCTGGAGGAAGGGGAGTGGACGGAGAGGAGGGGAAAGGAGGTTGTTGGGAGGATGAGACATGTATGGAGCAGAGAGGAATAGTGTGCAGTCACCAGACAGGGAGAGCAGTGGAAGCTGCGTATAGGTGGGCATGTAAATTTATACGTGAATGCACATTTTCACTCAGTTACATTAAATAAAAATAAAAAAAAAAAGAAATTTATGGATTCAAATGAGAATGAAAACATATCCTACAAGAACCTATGGGACACAGCAAAAGCAGTGCTCAGAGGTAAAATGATCTTTATGAAGGCACACATCTGGAAGGAAGAAAGAACCCAAACCAAAGAATTAACCCTACAGCTTGTACAAGTAGAAAGACAGCAACAGAAGAATCCTTCAGGCACCAGAAGAAAACAGGTCATAAAGATTAGAGCAGAGACAGGGGTGAAGTAACATCTCCCTAAAACATTATGGAAAGCAAGACCTGAAGTAATAAGTACACGGAGCCTTTTGGACACATACTGAGCCCTAGCTCACAGCATAGGGCTGTTAATTTGGACTTCATACCACTGAACAGAGAACCACCTCTTGTTCACTGATCCCTAGTCTTAGCAACTGATGGCTTTCACGAAGCGAAGGTACATCACCATTTTAACATTTTGTCTCTGACTCAGCCAGGTGTTGGAGCTGGGACTTGACTAGCAGCTAATCTCAGATGTACTGCTGGTGGGATCAGCAGGTCAAAATGCCCTATTGTGAGAGCCTGGCTTTAGACTCCATGCATCTCAGCACCTTTGGTCTCTTTTTGAGCCTCCACCATTGAGTAGCCTGTAACAAGGCAGGCGGCAAGCTTCAGTGGGACGCCATATTGTCTAACTGGGAGGCAGAGATAACCATATGGAGACCTCAGCTGGACCTAATTCCTAGGCTAGGAGGCAGTGCCTGCCCAGAGGAGAGCACTTTACTGGCAGAAAAGCAGTATTCTTCACAGTGCTGCCTATGGCTGGGGTCCGACAGCAGAGGCCAGCAGGGCATTTCTGTATTTTGAACTAGTTTATAGCAAATGGGGTTCAATATACAGGTGCTTACTTTGCAAGCTGGGAAGAGGGACCTGTACACCTGAAAACGTAACTGACTTTGGAAGTCATCAGATATCTTTTACCTTTCCTTTTAAGAGGGCCTAGAGAAACAAGTGTGGTCCATCCTCACAGCATCACTCCTAGCCTCTAATGACCCACATGATTCCCAACACGCAACAAACTCTGGATAAAAGTGTAATCAAGAAATCACCCATGTCTTCAGAAGGCCCCCAAAAGAAAGTGCCACAGAACTTCCCACACAAGGAAACTTTTCTGAAACTATCAGAACGTGAACATATAAAAGGATTATATACATAGAACCCTCCTACATGAAAAATTAAGGAAGCTGTTTGATCTAATGGAACACTAGTACTCTGAAATCCAACAAATCAAGAATAAAATAAAAGACATACAAACTTCAATTCAAAGCCAAGAAAACAGAACGGAACAAATGGAGAAGAGAATTTCTGACTTGGAAGACAGAGCTACTGACTCCAGCATCTAGGAGGTGAAATTAGAAAAAAGAAACAAAAAAAAAAAAATAAAGAATCAGAATATGAAAATTAAAGGATGGAAGAATATATATCAAGCTAACAATACACAAAGAAGAGTAGATGTGGCAATACCGATCTCAGATAAGATCGATTTTAATGTAAAACCCACCATCGTGGACAAGGATGGACACTATTGTTGAAAGGTTCAGTACACAAGCAGGACTTAGCAATATTAAATATTTATGCACCTAGTATTAGAGCACCAAAATATATTGAAAAAACACTGACTACACTCAAAAGTGAGATATATCATTCCACAATAATAGTGGGAGACTTCAACACTCCACTCTCAATAATGGACTCAATAAAGACACTGAAGATCTTATTGCCACAGTTAACCAACTAGACCTCACTAACATACACAGAACTTTCTGTCCATCAGTGGACAACTACACTTTCTTCTCCAGCACACATGGAACATTCTCGAGAATAGACTATGTGTTAGGACACAAAGCAATTCTCAATAAAATCCCTATTACTGAATTAATGCAAAGCATCTTCTCAGATCATAAAGCCATAAAAGTCAAAATCAATAGCAGAAAAAAACAGAGTTGAACTCATGGAAACTGAACAATATCTTCTTCAAAGAGCCATGGGTTATAGAAGAAATCAAGGACAGACTAAAGAAATTTATGGATTCCAATGAGAACGAAAACAATTCCTACCAGAATCTATGGGACACAGCCAAAGCAAAGCTCAAAGGTCAATCTATGTCCATAAATGCACACACCTGGAAGGAAGAAGAAACCAAAGAACTAACCCTATAGCATGAACATGTAGAGAACAACAGAGAAAGCCCTCAGGCATCAGCAGAAAATAGATCATAAAGATTAGACCAGAACTAAATGATTTAGAGAACAACTAAAAAATCAAAAAGACCAAAAGCTAGTTTTTTGAAAAGATCAACAAAACTGACAAACCACTGGCTAAACTTACTAAAGAAAAACAGACAAGGAAACAAATACTCCAAATAAGAAATGAGAGGGGGGTTGTTATAACAGAGCTAACAGAAATCAAAAATATCATAACAGAATACTATGAAAGTAGTTTCCTAGAGGAAACGGACAAATTTCTTGATTCATAGATCACCTACCTAAATTTATCGCAAGATGAAGCAGAACAACTTAATAAACCCATCACAAAGGAAGAGATTGAAAACGGCTTCAAAAAATTACCAACCAAAAAAAAAAAGCGCTGGCCCAGATGACTTCACTGCAGAATTCTACCAAGCTTTCAGAGAAGAGTTATCTCCAATACTACTGAGATTATTTTACAGAATAGAAATGGATGGAATACTCCCAAATTCATTCTATGAAGCCAGAATAACCCTGGTATCAAAGCTAGGGAAAGACCCAACCAAAAAGGAGAACTACAGACCGTTATCACTCAAAAATCTCCATGCAAAAATCTTCAATAAAATCCTTGCCAACAGAATTCAACAACATGTCCAAAAAATAATCCATCATGAATCCCTGGATTCATACCAGGTATGCAAAGCTGGTTCAACACCAGAAAAACAATTAACGTGACCAACAACATAAATAACATGAAAGAGAAGAATCACCTGATATTGTTTATTGATGCAGTAAATGCATTTGATACAGCTCAACACCCACTCGTACTAAAAACTCTCAGCAAAATAGGATTAGATGGCAAATTCTTCAATGCAATAAGGGCCATTTATACAAAGTCAACTGCCTACATCATCCTGAATGCAGAGAGACTGAAACAGTTTCCCTTGAGAACAGGAAATACCCAAGGGTGCCCACTCTCACCTGTTCTATTCAACAATGCACTAGAAGTTCTAGCCAGAGCAATTAGACAAGACCAAGAAATAAAGGGCATCTACACAGTCAAAGAAGAAGTAAAAATCTCCCTATTTGCAGATGATATGATTGCATAAGCAGAGAACCCTACAGAATCCATCAGTAAACTACTCAAATTGATGAAAGAGTTCAGGAAAGTCTCAGGACACAAGATACACGTAAGTAAATCAGTAGCATTCTTTCATACCAATGACATTATTAATGAAGAAATCACCAAATCAATACCATTTACTATTGCCCCTAAGAAGATAAAGTAAATAGGAATATGTCTAACTAGAGAAATAACAGATCTCTACAAACAGAATTACAAGTCCTTACTACAAGAAACTAAAAAAGACTGACATAAATGGAGAAACCTACCCTGCTCATGGATGGAAGACATTGTCAAAATGTCTATTTTACACAAAGCAATCTACTTATATAATGCATTACCCATACAAATTTATGACATTTTTTAACAAGATGGAGAAACAAATCACCAACTTTGGAAACGGAAGAAGCTCCAGCTAAGTGAAGCACTACTGAAGAAAAAGAACACACTGGAAGGGCTCTCACTACCCGACTTTAGAACCTATTACACTGCCACAGTACTCAAAACGACCTGGTACTGGTACAAAAAGAGACAGATAAATCAATGGAACACAGACACCAGAGATTACACCATCTTCCTATGAACAGCTGATATTCGACAGAGGACCTAAGACATTACACTTGGGTAAGAACAATCTCTTCAACAAATGGTGCTGGCAAAATTGGATATCCATTTGTAAAACACTGAAGCAAGATCCGTATTTTACACCTTATACCAAAACCAACTCAAACTGGATAAAAGACGTAAATATCAAATCTTAAACCATACAGCTCATCCAAGAAAAAGTAGGAACAACAATGGAAATTTTAATACACAACACAGACTTCAAAATCTGTCAAACAAACCACAAACAGAAGAGAAAATAGATAAATGGGAACTATTAAGAATCAAACACTTTTGCTCACCCAAAGACTTTATTAACAGAATTAAAAGGCCACCCACCGGATGGGAAAAAGTATTTGGCAACTCTAGGTCAGACCAATGCCTGATCTACATAATCTATAATGTACTACCAAATATCAGTAAGAAAAAGATAAATTATCAAAGGAGATGGACAGACGCTTCTCCAAAGAGGAGATCCAGGCAACCAAAAAACACATGTGGACAAGCTCACGATCATTAGCTTTAAAGAAACTCAAATCAAAACTACAATGAGATACCATCTCACCCTAACATGGTTGGCCATCCACAAAACATAAAACAACAAATGCTCGAGGGGCTGTGGAGAAATGCAAACTCTCCTACACTGCTGGTGGGATTGCAAAATAGTGCAACCTCTTTGGAAAGCAATCTGGCACTTCCTTAAAAAGCTGGATCTAGATATACCATTTGACCCAGTGATTCCACTGCTTTGAATATATCCTACACAGTAGGATATATTCAGTCACAGTCCCAAATAAATTTGCATGTCCTGCTGAGCTCTTACTGGAAGCAGAGGAGTGGACAGAGGGGAGGGGATAGGACACTGCTGGGAGGATAAAACATGCATGGAGCAGAGAGGAAAAGTGTGGGCAGGGACAGCAGTGGCAGTTGCATATAGCTGGGCATGCAAATTTATTTGGGAAGGTACATTTTCATTAAATCATAATAAAAAAATTAAATAAAAAAGACTAGAGCAGAACTAAATGAATTAAAGAATAGAAGCACAATCGAAAAAACTGACAAAAGCAACACCTAGTTTTTTGAAAAGATCAATAAAACTGACAAAATACTGCGTAAACTTACGAAGAAAAAACAGAAGAGGAAACAAAACCCACATAATAAACAAGATGGGAGGTGTCACAACAGACTCAAATCAAATGAAGAGTATCATAACAGAGTATCATGAAAGACTACTCTGATTTGAAAACCTAGAGGACATGGACAAACTTCTAGATTCATATCACCTACCTAAATTATCACAAAGGTAGAGATTGAAACTGTCATGAAAAATCTATACCAACCAATAAAAGCCCTGGCCCAGATGGCTTCACTGCAGAATTCTACCAAGCTTTTAGGGAAGAGTTAAGTCCAATACTACTGAGACTATTTCACAGTACAGAAAGGGAAGGAATATTCCCAAATTCATTCTATGAAGCTAGCATAACCCTGATACTAAAGTCAGGGAAAGACGCCACTAAAAAAGAAAATTACAGACCAATTCCTTAATGCAAAAATCTTCAACAAAATTCTTTCCAACAGAATTCAACAACATATCAAAAAAAGTAATTCATCATGACCAAGCTAGATTCACATCAGGGATGCAAGGCTGGTTCAACATCAGAGAAACAATGTGATCAATCACATAAAAAGACAAGAATCACCTGATCTTGTCTACAGATACAGAAAACGCATGTGACAAAGTCCAATACCCATCCATGCTAAAAATTCTCAGCAAAATATGAACAGAAGGCAAATCTCTCAATGCAATGAGTCCCATCTATGCAAAGCCAACCACCTATGTTATCATGAATGGAGAGAGTGTGAAAGAATTTCCCTTGAGAACCGGAACTAGACAAGTATGTCCACTCTCACCACTTCTATTCCACATTGTACTAGAAGTCCTGGCCAGAGCAATTAGATAAGACAAAGAAATAAAGGGCATCCTCCTGAGCAAAGAAGTGAAAATTTCCCTGTTTGCAGATGAGATGACTGTATACACAGAGAATACTAAAGCTTCCATAAGTAAATTACTCGAACTAATAGTCCAGCAAAGTATCAGGATATAAGATAAACGTAAGTAAATCAATAAGATTCTTTTATACCAATAAACAGATCATTAAAAAAGAAAAAACCAAATAAGTACCATTTACTACAAACCTCAAGAACATACAACACCTAGGAGTAAATCTAACTAGAGAAATGAGACCTATATAAAGAGAATAGAAGACCTTACTGCAAGAAACTGAGACTTAACACAAATGTAGAAATCTACCATGCTTATGGGTTGGAAGACTTAACATTGTGAAAATGTTTACTTTACCCAAAGCAATCTACATACACAATGCAATCGCAATGCAAATTCCAGGGACAGTTTTTAATCAGATGGAGGAACAAATCACTAACTTTGTTCCTAAAGGAAAGAAACCTCGAATATGCAAAGCACTACTGAAGAACAGGAACACAGTGGGAGGCCTTATGCTACTGGACCTTAGAACCTATTATACTGCCATAGTAGTCAAAACAGCCTAGTACTGGTACAAAAACAGACAATTAAACCAAATGGAATTGAGCTGAGACCCCAGACATGCCACCGTCCTTGTCATAGATTGAATTGTGTTCCCCTCTAAAACAGATGTAGCCATGTGACCATGATTCCCTGTATTCTACATCTGTCCTCCATTTGTGATTTTACTGTGCTGTATGTTAAAGGATTAGGGTGAGACTGTAAATCCCTTCCGAAGATCGCGTCCCCACTCAATGGTAAAGAGAGTTTCCCTGGGGTGTGGCTTGCCCCTCCCTTAATCCTTGCATCCTACAAGAGACAAAAGGAAAGACAAGCAAACAGAGAATTGGAAACCTCACACCATCAAACAAGCAACACTGGGAGAAGAGCACGTCCTTCAGACCTGAGATTCCTGCTCCCTGGACAAAGACCGATGTATTACCGGACTTTTCCTTCACAGCTGACCAGGAGGAAAGTCTTCCCCTGTAGCAGACATCCTGATTTTGGACTTGTAGCCTACCAGACTGTGTTAAGACTAAACTTTTCTTTGTTACAGCCATCCACTCTGTGGTATTTCTGTTAGAGCAGCACTAGCTGACTAAAACAAGAGTTTGGTTCCGTGAGAGTGGGGTGCTGCTCTAGCAAATACCTAAAATGTGGAAGCCATTTCGAAGCTGTGAATGGATAGAAGATTCAGAAGGATGGTGAGAAACAGAACTGGTGGCAGCAGCAGAATCAGAGGCATGCAGCAAGAGAGCTGAGTGCCTGCGCATAGTTATCCTGGCAGGACAGGATGCCTCCAGGTACTTATATCGGTGGAGCTGGCCTTGCTGACCCAGAGAGTGAGAGCTGAAGTGCCTCTGGGCAGGACACTTTCCAGTAAGAGTGGGGTGCTTCCAAGCACTTGAATCAGGGTAGCTACAGAGCTTTGGAACACTTGCTCTGGCAGGACAGATGTGGGCCTGAGGCCCAGGCCACGTGGCCCTATGAAGCAGAAGCTGAAGGGACAGTGTGAGAAACTGAGGCTGCCTCAGTCTCAAAAGGTATGGCCATGACCTCAGGGGTTGGAAAGGATGGAACCATGATGTCCTGTGTTTGCAACGGTCGAACTGCCACTCAGTTGGGCTTACGGTGCTCCTAAAGCCAAAGGGGCAGAGTTTCTGTCCAAGTGGCCCTTGAAGGCAGAGTTGTAATACAGGGCTGGGGGTCTCCACTCAGAATACAGAGTTTGGCCAATACCTAGAGTCCGGAGGGCAGGGCCATCATGTAGAATGCCTCAGAAAATGCAAGAGTATTTTCAGAGCTTTGAGGACTACTGTAATGAGTTCTGCTGTCTTGCTTGTTACCTGTTAATGTCTTCTTTCCCTGCAATTTCTCCCATTTGTAATGGAATGTCTAACTTATGCCAGTTCTGCCATTGCACCTTTGCAAGTAGATAGCTTGCATTCTAGGTTTCACAGATGTAACGAAATTTTTGAATTTTAGACTTTGAACAGATTTAAGACTTCTGTCATATGGGATGGACACAATTTTGCTATGATGGGATGAATGTGTTACATGTTTCAATGATGTCACTTTGGGGGTGCTGAAGGTATTGAACTGTGTCCCCCCCAAAAACAGGTGTAGCCATGTAACCATGATTCCATGTCATGGTGGGCAGGATTATGTCAGCTTGGCTACTCCATATCTGGCTGCTGTATTAAGTGGCAGGGCGGGGTCTGTGGTGGCTTCCTGCCCCTCCGCTCTCATCTCTCAACCTTCCACTACTACTGCTGGTCTGCTCACATAGCAAGGAGCTCCTGTTCTCTTCTTCCGGCATCTGGTTCCTGGACTTGAACTAGCAGCTGTTGGATTTTTCAATCCTTACAGCTGGCACTTGAGAGTCCTGCTCCCTGACCTGCCAATCCTGGGTTCGCCAGCCTCTGCCGCTCTGTCTCGCCACCAGTTTGGGATCCACCAACCTACACAAATGGTGATCTAGAACTCTGGTCTCTGATCTGCTGACTCTGCGTTCATCAGCTTCCATGGCCACGTGAGGCTTGTGCCAGGACTTGGGACATTCAGCTTCTGTGATTGCATGAGCTGTTTCCCATATCTATATCTATCTCTATATATTATAAATCCTTGTACCTACATGTGTTACTAGTTTTGCTTCCCTAGAAAACCCAGCCTAAGATATCTTCAGAAGATCACCTCCCTGATCCACTGTAAAGGGAATTTCCCTAGAGTGTGCTTGCCACACCCTTAATCCTTGCATCCTACAAGAGATAAACTGGAAACCTCACACCATCAAACAAGCAGCATTGGGAGAAGAGCACATCCTTCAGACCTGAGGTTCCTGCACCAAGATGCTCCCTGGAAAAAGACTGATGTATTACCGGACCTTTCCTCCAGAGCTGACCAGGGGGAAAGCTTTCCCCTGGAGTGGACATCCTGAATTTCGACTTGTAGCCTACCAGACTAAGAATAAACTTCCCTTTGTTAAAGCCATCCACTCTGGTATTGCTGTTAGAGCAGCACTAGTTGATTAAAACAGTCCTCCTATGAACAATTATTTGACAAAGGCACTAGCAAAATTGGTTATCCATCTGCAAAAAATTGAAACAAGACCCATATCTCACACCTCACACAAAAACTAACTCAAATTCGATCCTCTCCAAATCCACTGCCATCAAGCTGGGTCCAACCTATGACAACCCTAGAGGTCAGAACAGAACTGCCCCTAGAGCCTCCAAGGAGTGTCTGGTGCATTTCAACTGCCAACCTTTTGGTTAGCAGAGGTAGCACTTAACATATTACACTACCTGGGTGACATGGACTGAATTGTTTCCCCCAAAAAATATGTGCAGCCATGTGGCTGGGCCATGATTCCCAATATTCTGATTGTCCTCCATTTTGGGATTTTCTTATGCTACATGTTAAAGGATTAGGGTGAGACTGTAAATCTCTGCATAGGATTACCTCCCTGCTCCACTGTAAAGGGAGTTTCCCTGGAGTATGACTTGCACCACCCTTAATCCTTTCATCCTACAAGAGATAAAAGAAAGAGAAGCAAGGAGAAAATTTGGAACACTGTACCATCAAAAAAACAGCACTGAAAAAAGAGCATGTCTTTCAGACCGGAGGTTCCTGCACCAAGATGCTCCCTGAACAAACACTCATGCAACACAAGGACTTTCCTCTAGAACCAACAAGGGGGAAGCCTTTCCCTGGAGCGGACATCCTGAATTTGACTTGTAGCCTACTGGACTGCGTAAAAACAAACTTTTCTTTGTTAAAGCCATGCACTCACGGTATTCCTGTTAGAGCTACAGTAGCTAACTAAAACACAGGGTCTGCTCAAATTGGATAAAAGACTTAAACATCAAACCTAAAATGATAAAGATCATTCACGAAAAAATAGAGTCAACAATGGAAGTTTTAATACACAGCTTAAACAGACCTCAAATTCTAACAGACAAAGCACGACCGACGGAAGAGAAAATAGATAATGGGAACCACTAAGAATCAAATCCAAAGACTTCATCAAAAGAGTTAAAAGATCACCTACAGAACGGGACAAAATATTTGGCAACTACATGTTGGACCAATGTCTGATGTCCACAATCTACAAGGCACTGCAAAATATCAACAAGAAGAAGTTAAATAACAAAATTAAGTGATGGGAAAGGAATGGACAGACACTTCACTGAAGAGGACATTCAGGCAGCCAAAAGACATGCCAAGAAATGCTCATGATCACTACCTATTAAAGAAATACAAATCAAAACTACAATGAGATATCATCTCACCCCAACAAGGTTGGCCACGATCCAAAAGGACACAAAACAACAAATGCTGGAGAGGCTGTGACAGAAGTGGAACTCTCCTTCACTAATGGTGGTATTGCAAAATGGTGCAACCTCTTTGTAAAGCAATCTGGTGCTTCCTTAAAAACCTAGAAATAGACAGAACAGTTCATCCAGGAATTCCACTGCTTGGAATATATCCTACAGAATCAAGGGCCGTCACATAAACGTTTACTGCAGCCCGATCCACAACAGCTAAAAGATGGAATCAACCCAAACAGCCAGCAACAGATGAACAGATAAACAAAATATGGTTCCTATGCTCAAAGGAACACTATGCAATGATAAAGAACAATGATTTTAGGAAGCATCTCTTTACCTGATTTCAACTGGAAGACATTATGCTGTGTGACATCAGTCAGCAGCACAAGCACAAATATTGTATGAGACCCCTATTATAAAGACTTAAAAGCAGACTCATGTGAAGAAGACAAGACAATTGGCGGCTGCAAGGGAGGGTAGGGAGGGAGAAACTTGCTGACTGATTACACAGTGATAGAAATTTGGTTGGATGAAAGCAGTGACAGCACACATTACAAGATCAACTTAACTGGACTTCAACATAAACTGCAAACTCCTCTAATCTTAACCCCATATTGCAAGAGTAGGGTAGCAGGGGCAGGGTCTAAAGACAATCCTCTCAGGGGACATCGAGGCCAATTCACATAACTAGCCTATTGTTGCTAAGAGTCTTTGCACCCCGTATTGGTGAGTGGCGTCAGATGCCTTACAAGCAAGCTGTTGTCTGAGGTACATCAAATGGTCCCAACTCAGCCAGAACAGATGATCACCAAGGATAACAGAGACATAAGGGAAAAAGAGCCCAGAAGACAGTATCAGCATGTGATCAGAAAACACAGACGGTGCCCAGCCACCACCATAGACAGCCGTGATGGGGTACACACGTCAAGTCCCAGTGGCAACACGAGAAGAGGGGTGCACCTCAATAACTCTCCTAAAAAACAATAATTGATGGCCCAAGGGCCTGGGGGTTCCCCTGGGACCATGGCACCTATACCTGCTGCTGTCCCTGATCAGATAACATTACTGAGGTCAACTCTTCAGACAGGAATGGACTTGGGGATACAACGTGACTATATGGTGTGAGTACTTTATGGTCCTATGAATCTATAGGATGCTGTCCTACTGGCCTCTTACTAAAAGGGAGAAGACAGAGTAGACAAAAGGGGACAGAAACTTGTTAAGAGGACATGAAATGTATACAAGAGAAAGCAGAAGTGTGCTATCACTGGGCAAGGAGAGCAGAAAGAGCTACAGGTCAGTGGACACGGAAATTTAATGTGGACTGTATACTTTTACACAAACACAAAACAAAAAAAAAAAAACTGGAAATGGAAAAAAAAAAGTGTCAAATTGATTTCCAAAGCAGCTGTACCATTTTAAATTTCCAGTAGCAGTGTAGCAGAGTTCCAAACTCTCCACAGCTCTCCAGCATATATTACTTTGTGTTTGGGGGATTAATGCCAGGGTTGCAGGGGTGAGAACGTACCTCATCGTAGTTTTCATTTGGATTTCTCTAACAGCTAATAATCCTGAGCATTTCCTCACCTATTTGTTAGTTTCCTGGATGTCTTCTTTGGTGAAGTGTCCGTTCATATTCTTTGCCCATTTTTGAAGTTGGGTTTTCTTTTTCTTGTTAACGTTTTACAGTATTTTGTAGTTTAAGGAGATTAAATGCTGATCAGATTTCTGGTAACCAAGTATTTTTTCCCAGTCTGAGGTTGTCTTTTCCTTCTTTAAGTCTTTAGATGAAATATGTGTTCTGAGTTAGGCATTCCCACACGTCTTCTCTCTCTTCTGGCATTTGTACAATGTTAGTTATGTTTTGCAGTCTGTTTATGTCATGTATTAGGGCTCTCAGCATTGTCCTTGTTCTTTCTTCCATGATCTTTTATCATTTTAGATTTGATATTTAGGTCTTTGATCCACCCTGAGTTAGTTTTTGTAGCTAGTGAGATATGGGTCTTTTCTCATTTTCTTTTGTAAATGATCTCCAGTTTGGCCAACACCATTTGTTGAAGACACTTCTTTTCCCCGGTTTATAGACTTTGGGCCTTTGTCAAATACCAGCTGCTCATACGTGGATGATGTGGTATCTCCATTCTCAATTATGACCCCTGGTCCATTATCTGTTTCTGCACCAGTAGCAGGCTGTTTTTGACTATTGGCAGTGTAAGTTCTAAAGTTAAGAAGTGTGAGGCCTCCTACTTTGTGAGTTCATGACGTTTTCCCATCTCATTAAAAAATGATGTTGTAATTCATATTGGGATTGAATTGTATTCACAGATTGCTTTGGGTAGAAGAGACATTTTCACAATGTTGAGTCTCTATAGGCAAGGGTAGATTTCTCAAGGTCTCCTCAGCAGTCTGGTAATTTTCTTTCTACAGGTTTTTTTTTTTACATCTCTGGTTAGAGTTAGCTCTAAATATTTTATCTTCTAGAGAACTATTGTAAAAGGTATTAATTTCATCATTTTCTCTTTGATATTCTAGTTGTTTGCTATGAGTCAGTGGCACTTGGTTTGGTCTTGGTTTTTACTCCATTTGCTGGTATAAAGGAATCCAACTGATTTTTGTATATTTATCTTATATCCTGACATTTTGCCAAATTCTTCTGTTTTTTTCCAGGAGTTTTCTGTATATAAGACCATACGATGTACAAATAGATACTTTACTTTTTCCTTAACAATTTAGATGTCCTTCCTTCCCTCCCCTCCACCCCAGCTACTGGATATCAACCGAAAACAATTATAACAGCTTTAATGTCTAATCAAATGGAGACTGATACATTTACTGGCTATGGAAACAGTGAATGATTTTCTCTTGAAAACAGATATTAACACATACTGACCCTGCTCTCAAGAGTTTTGGATTACAACAGAAGTCATTGCTTATTATGTAATCAAAATCAATACCTTACGTATTAAGTTAGAAAACTATGCTGTAAAATACATATAAAATGATATAAAAGGAAATTTTTAAAAAAAGGTTAATGTTGGTCTAGAGGTTGGTACGCATTATGGGTGATTTTCTTTTGTAATCTGTACAAAATACTAGTTCAGTATGACATTAAAAGATATGAACATCAATAAGAATTTGGTGGAAATGAAAAAGACTTATTAGAGACAAAAACAAGGTTAAAAAAGAATTACGAAGAGAGACCCACATGAGTGGGTGCCTACATCAACCTGGGACTAGAAAAACCAGATGGTGCCCGGCCACCACCAGTGATAGCGATAGCCGCGATGGAGCTCACAGAGAGGAGTCTCACTGGCAACACAAGAATAAAAAGGGGTGCATCCTGAGATCTCCACTAAAAGACCTCAACTGATGGTCCAGCAGTTTCGGGGTTCCCCTGAGGGCATGGCCCCCGGCCCTGATGCTGCCCTTACCCATAAATTATAACAAAGGTCCACTCTTTGGCCAGGAATGGATTGGACTTGGCAATGCAGAGTGACCATATATTGGTTACACTTTATGGTTCTATACATCTATAGGATATCATCCTGCTGACCTCTGGCTGAAGGAAGGAGAGTGGGTGGAGAGGAGCAGAAAGGAGGCTGTGGGGAGGATGAGACATGCATGGAGCAGAGAGGAATAGTGTGCTGTCACCGGGCAGGGAGAGCAGTGGAAGCTGATATAGGTGAGCCAGTAAATTTATACGGGAATGTACATTTTCACTCAGTCAGGTTAAATAAAAAATAAAAAAGTTAGGTCTTTAATAAGTAGTTTTTAGTGCTAATCAAGAGGTGGTGAGATGCAGAAGGGAGACTGAAGTGTTCAAGGCAATGAGAACCGTCTACGTAAGGACAGGGACGAAAATAGGCAGTTAGTCCAGGAACCATTAATACTGGATTGTGGTCACAGCGTTAGATACATGGGTTGGACTTAAGAGGAAAAAAACAATTATCTAGAGAAGAAAAAAATTAGAGCTGTTACCGAAATGTTTGGTATACCAATCTTACCTATTAGTCATTGTAAGTGACTATGATTGGCTATGAATTATATAAAAATAACTTCTAGTGCAATACAGAAAATACTATTTTGGGGGTAAAAAGTCAAGGAAACCTGCTGTGGACCTCTTATAATGAGAACTTCAGAAAGGGAAGAAGGAAAAAAGACCAGAGATAGTAAAGAACACTAAAAAAGAGGTGAGAATATTCCACTAATATTTACAGAGAGAAAGTGGATACAAGAAACATTTCACAGGTAAAATGACAAGATCTTATGCCAACATGCAGGGTTACTTTGAATCAGATGTGACTTGACAGCAATTTTTTTTTTAAATGGTAAGATGTAAATTGTTTGTATAGTCCCTAACTAGCCCCTATTTTATTGTTCACAGAAGATGGAACTCAAAAGCCACTTCTAAGAATATACTGATTATTGACAAGCACTGGAAGCAACTGTGAGTTTTAAGCATGAATTATTTAAGTTTGAGTGTTTAGACACTAAGTATTCTTCTTTAAACTCAGTGTCATCCTGCGACTTATCAAAGATTATTAAACTTTGTCTTTATCTGGTCTGAATTGTCTCTTAATTATTACATTAATAGTCAGGGCTATCAATATTAAGAAACATGGAGTTTAATTCATTACTGTTCTTCCTCAATTAGAACTTTTTAGAAGCAGCAATGTGCTCAGTTGACATCTGGCTGATAATTTAAAAACACACAAATAACTGCATACTATTTTAACCTTTTTTTCTTTTCTTTGCAAAAACCTGAAATTTCAGCAGATGAGGGTATTTTGTGACACGAACTCTTTTTCTATTTTCTTTCTTTATTAGATATGAACTCTTAATGAATTAAGCATCATCTTTTGTAAAGATGACTAAGTGAAGAAAGCACTAAAATAACACCATCACCACCTTCCATCTAGCTGAGGCAAAAATGAAAAAACAAATTCCATACTGTTTACCTAGTGTCTATTTCTGTATGGTCGACATTTCCAAACAAGGTAACAATGGGCAAAAGCTTACAAAGTCTCCTGTCTTCTCTTCAGTTAGACAGACATAAGTTCTTAATTAGACTCCCCAAACCCAAATTCATTGTCTTCAAGTCAATTCGAGTCACAGTCACGCTACAGAACAGAGTAAAGCTGCCCTATAGGGCAGTAAATCTTTCAGAAAGCAAACTGTCATATCTTTCTCCCAAGTTCTTAATTAGATAAACAGTCAGAAAAAACAACAAGCACTTGAGATAAAAATCCGGAGGTGGCTGAGGAGAAAGCTGTGGGTGGTTTCTATGTTTTCTTATTATTTTCTTTCGGGGGGGGGGGGGAAGTGAAGCTGAGTGTAAAGGAATGCATTCAAGCTCTTTTTCAACCAGCTAGAATTGGTTTTTCACATATGTATTTACACTTAGTACACTTATAACCAAATAAAAGCAGAGCAACAGAGGGAGCAGGGAATAAGAGACACAAAAGGTACAAATTCCAGAAAGGAAACATATTGTTATTACTTCTCAAAGGGATTCAGGTTGAAAAATGTTTACGTAATTATGCTGACGTAGTAAATCAAGCTGGGACACAGCCCCTGGTACGATGTTTTCTTGAACTCTCTGGAGCTAAAGGGTTAATTCCAAATAATTTCTTTATGTCATTTCTAGACAAATTTACCCACAACAGAATATACCACTGTACCTGCTGACAATTTTACAAAACGTGGTTTTCTTTCCTTTTTTTTCCTAGTGAAGACACAGGGACACAATTTACTTAGACACACATTCAGACCAAATAAATGCAAAGTTTAATAATCCTCAGTTAAGCCCAGATGGCACTGAATTTACACAAAAATATTTATACGAAACTAAACACTCAAAACTGACTAAATAATTCATACTTAAAAGCTTAGTTGCCCCCAATGCTGTCATCGCCTGAGTGTTCACACCTTTGTTCCCAACTGCATGTAACATTATGCCTGGAGTCACCCATGAGAGCAGATATGTACATGCTCATGTATACATATGCAGGAAGCCCTGGTAGCACACTGGTTAAGAGTTTGACTACTAATCAAAAGGTGGGTAGTCTGAACCCACTAGATGTTCCTTAGAAACTTTTTAGGTCAGTTCTGTTCCGTCCTATAAAACCCCCCAAACCAAATATGTTGCTATCGAGCCAATTCTGACTCATAGCAATCCCACAGGATAGAGTAGACACACCCCACAGGGCTTCTTTTTTTTTCTTTTTTAATTATGATTGAGTGAAAATGTACATTACCATATAAATCTACATGCCCACCTATATGCCACTTCCACTGCTCTCCTGGCCTGGTAACAGCACATTATTCCTCTCTGCTCGATACATGTCTCATCTTCCCAACAGTTTCTTTTCCCGTCCTCTCCACCCACACCCCTTACTCCAACCCGAGGTCCACAGGATGATATCCTACAGATGCATAGAATTATAAAGTGCATCCAATATGTGGTCTCTGTGCATCGCCAAGTCCAATCCATTCGTGTTCGAAGAGTGGACCTTCATAATGATTTATGGGAAAGGGCAGCATCACCAGGGGCCATGCTCCCAGGGGAACCCCGAAGCCACTGGACCATCAGTTGTGGACTTTTAGTGGAGATGTCAGGTGCACCCCTTTTCATTCTTGTGTTGCCAGTGAGACTCAACTTTGTGAGCTCCATCACGGCTGTCACAGGTGGTGGCCAGGCACTATCCGGTTCTTCCAGTCCCAAGTTGATGTAGATATCCACACATGTGGGTCTCTCTGTCTTCTGGGTTGTCTTTACCCCATGTCGTTTTGGTCCTCAGAGAGCATCCATTCCTGCTGTGTTGGGACCATTGGCTGTACCCTCGGATGTCAGCTAGGCAGCTTTTAAGGCCCCAGATGCCACTCACCAATGTGGGGCGCAAAGAGCCCTCTTATCCCCATAGGCTTTCTAGGGAGCAGATGGTAGATATGAACTGCTGACCTTTTGGTTAGCAGCTTTAGGTCTTAAACTCTGCACCATCAGAATCATCATAATTTGGAATCAACTCGAGAAGAAACAGGTTTGGTTTGGGGTGTGGGTGTGTGTGTGGGGGTGGGTGGGTGTGTGTGTGCATGCAAGTATACATAAATACACATAGGTTATTCTTCAGTAAGAATCCTGATGTTAAAAGAGTATGTCCGTGGAGTTGTTTTCAAGTGCATGACAGGTTGTTACATAGTATGTAAGCAACTCCAGTGGGATAATCACGGTTAATAGTTAATAACGTGGTATCTTCAAAGGATTATATTTTTATGGGCAATTATTTATATTTTAACTACATTTTAAATATTATCCTGAGCAACAGTAGTCCATATTCTCTAAGCATACAGAATATAACCAGAAAGATGCTGAACAGGAAGTGGAATTAGCTTGTAATCAAAACTAATTTGTACACTTGATCAATAAACAATATAAAGGCAAAAAATGAATTAATGAGAGCATTGCTCTTCTGAGTAACAAGAACAAAAAGAAAAACCTCACTGCCGTCAAGCTGATTCCAACTTACAGCGATTCTATAGGACACAGCAGAACTGTTCCACAGAGTTTCCAAGAAGTGTCTGGTGGATCTGAATTGCTGACCTTTTAGTTAGCAGATGTAGTACCTAACCACTGTGTCACCAGGGTTTACAAAGAACATAAAGAAAACCAATAATCAACTAGCAGCATCGGTTTTCAGAAAGAAGAGAGTATTATACATGGAAGCCACCATTTAATATCTGGGTATATATCTGATGCTCAGTCAAGTACAAATTCAAGACTGCCTTCAAAAGTCAACCAAATAACTTAAAACCAGTAACATAGTACAACAAATTCAATGTTACACAGACATTAGGTTCCACCTAAGGAGAAAGCACACACAGCCATCAAATCTTCCTTGAAAGACCTGAAGCGCCCATAAAGTACAGTGCTACACTTTTCTTGATACAGTGATGACTCCTCGGCATATGTTCAATTGTTAGGAATAATGAATAGAATCCTCCTTCCTACTGAAATGATTTTTTTCCTTTGCCATGCTCACAAGTACAATTTACGTAAATTAAATGCAAGTCTGATATGCCAGAACTGCAGTAAATTAACTACCAAATGTTAATTAAACTATACTTGAAAAAACTGAAACTAACAAATCTTTTACAGAGAAGCTATTTGAGAATCTTTAGAAACTACCCAAGTGACATGCAAATCTTGGAATTCTCCCTAGAAACTGTAAGAACAGTATGTTGTTTCTTATGATCGGTAAACATGAGATCAAATTCCTATGATATGAGTAGCAAGATCAATGAAACAATGTTCTCCAATTATGTTTAACTAATGGATACAATGTCCTTTCAACCTAAATCATCTAGAATATCTAAGAATGTGACTTTAAACATTTATATTGTAATGAGATTTTATTTTTCTTTGGGGGAAGGGTGCTAATTTTTTTTCCTTAGTAGACAGCATTACATGCTTTCAGTTTTTCAAAAAATATACAATACACTACAGAGACTACAAACCAGAACAATGCCCCCAAAAACTTATTCCTTATATTACAAAATAACTATTTATTATGATGATTACAATGCACTGAAATATCCGAAGCAGCTTTTTAGAAGTATAGACTACTTTTTTTTTACCAAGGTTACCAAACACAACTCTCTCATTTTCACGTATGAAAAAACTGAGACATAAATTTATTCAGATTCAGCTGCAGTACATCCAAGTTCTGTGCATCCATCCTTTACTGCAAACAATCCCATCTTCCCAAAGTGAGTCATTAGTGAGAAAGCTGATGATCAGTTATGAAGAGATAACTTCAAGTGATACTGTATTTTATATTGTCATTTTTGTATTCCTTTTCTCAAATAAACATTACTGTCCCAAGAAAATGTATTCCTGAACAGTTAAAGTGAGAAAACAACAGGAACAACCCTCACTCCTCCTCAAAATCCCAATAACCAAAAATCTATCATGTTAAGGTGGTACAGGAAAAATTCAGTCACATGGCTGGAAAATAAGATTAAAGACAGTGACCAGTGAATTACTTCAATTCTTAAGAAAGAGTGAGTTCATGATATCCAGATCATTTACAATTCCCTTGGAAACTGAATGCTCAAGGTAGCAGGTAAACAAATATGGATTCACTAATACTTGACCTGATTCTCTCTAGTCTTAATAAAAAGTGATCTTTTCTAACTAAGCAGATCAGGAAGCAGAAGGAACAATCTTTTCTCCTTCTGGAGGCAGAGTCAACTGTGTCATAGGAAGTCAAACTTTCAGAAGGGTAGATTTAGAGGTAGAGGCTTTCCATGTAAGAAAGCTAACTGAATATAACAGGGTTCCTGACTTACTTTCAATATTTCAAAGATGTTATACGATCAACAACAAAAAGGATAAACCTACATGCTATCGCTAAAGGTATAAAACTGGGATGACCCGAACACTGAAGACTTTCTGGAAGATAGTAAAGTACATGGGCTTAAAATCAACTAAAACTGAGGACATTATAATCTTATTCTGGTGACAGACTTCTGACAAATTTTCCCAGTAAGACTTCACTAACATTAACACCTAAATGGCACGATCAGTGACATAAAGGAAATGAGGAAAATGAGTTTAAAAAGTTTACCAATCTCCAATTCTGGTTATCCAGCAAGTCTGTCTGTCCCCTTCTGAAAGCCACAATTAGTTACCGATATAAAGCGAGCTCTGCTCCAGAAGACATTTGCAGCAGGCACTGAGGTCTGAGAGAGGGTAGTAGTACGCCAAATAACTTTCTGGCTCTCCTAAGACAGGCCTCATACTCCAAAACAAGGTTTTTCTTACAATAGAATGGAAAAGCTGTATTTCTACTTTGCTTTAATCAGCTTCCAAAAATTCTCACCTTCTGGTGTTCACACCCTTGAGTACCACCCAACTACACTGAATTGGGATGACTGTTACAACCAACGGGATACTGTGGAAATGATGGAGTACGAGTTTGAAGGTAAGCCTTGACATCTATAGGATCACTTGCTTGGAGGAAAGCCAGTGGCTGCAGCGTGAGGACAGGCAAGCAAGCCAATGAATACATCCACATGGCAAGGAACAGAAGTCTCCTGACAAGAATCAAAAGTAACTTGCCAACCACCAAGTTAACCACATGTTTGTATACTGTCCTAAAATTCCTCCAGTCCACCAAACCTTCAGATAATTCCAAGCCCAGCTAACAGCTTGATCATAAACCCAGGAAGTGAACCTGAGCTACAACCAACCAGCCAAGTTGCTTCCAAATTCCTGATCACAGAAACTGTGTACAATAATAGATTTAAACTGCAAAGTTTTACAGTAATTTGCTGTGAAGCAATACGTGATCTATCCTTTTTGAAGAATTTATAACAAGCACTAGTATTGATCATGCACAACAGAATTGGTTAGGGGTACAGTAAATATTCTCCAGAGAAAAATAACAGGACACACCACAAATTCTAAAGTATGTAACCACGATAGAATTAAAAAAAAAACCTAACAAGGAAAATGAACAGTAAGGAAGAAAATAGATATACAATTATTACACATAATTTACATAGTTAGAAAAAGAAATAATAATTAACAAAATACACAGTACAGGTAGTCCTCAACTTTAAAGAGGGTCATTCTCAAAACTCTTCCATTATAAGTTATGAAATTTTTATAAATCTCTGTCTTTAGCGGTTGGAAATATTACATTCTGAGAATAGTATCAGCAAATTACATGCTCCAACACTGTATGTGCTCCAACATTGTATTTAGTATCTATTACTTCACGATACCAAAAACCAAACCTACTGCCATCGAGTTGATTAGAACTCATAGCAACCCTGGTGGCAAAATGGTTACGTGCCAAGTCTGCTAATCGAAAAGTCAGCAGTTGGAATCTGCCGGCTGGTCCTTGGAAATGCTATGGAGCAGTTCTACTATGTTCTATAGGGTCATTATGAGTTATTAATGATAAGATGGATGGGAAAAAAAATGACAGATGGCTGTGTGGTCCCTCATAACCTGAACACATCGAACATTGGGAACCACCAGTAATAAGAGCAGAGGCAGAAAACCTGAATAAACCAATAATCAGAAAAGAAACAATGTACTCAAAAGAGGCCCTACTTTCAGGCACTTTGGAGTTAGTTTTAAATGAACCTTCAAAAACCTTCAAGAAACTGAGAAAATGTTGGGGTAGAGAAAATTCCCCTCTCCATAAAAAAAGATGTAGAGCTTTGGAATCTGTTCTGCCCACCTGTTACAACTCTTGTTAATAACAGTGAATAAAACTAGGGTAAATAAAGCTTTACAGATCAAGCCACCACCAAACTCATAAACAGACACAAAGATTCCCAATTATTTACTGGCATATACCCACTGCTGTGACATCAGTTCTGACTCACAGGGACCCTACAGCACTGAACAGAACAACCCCATTAGGTGTCCAAGGAGTGCCAGCTGGATTTGAACTGCCAACCTTTTGGTTAGCAGCCACAGCACTTAATCACTACACCAGGTGTATAGCTAGCATGCAAGCCCTGACAATTAAGTTCATGAACTCATTCTAGAGTAAGTGCTACATACCTCACTGCTGAATACCACTATGGTCACTTTTGAAGTGTCCCACTCAGGAAGCTATGCACTGATGTCAGAGCCTAGTCCACCCCTTCAAAGCAATTTTGGAATTTGCTTTCTAGAACGGCCATCAGAGCTGTCATTGTATTAACCTTCATGTTCTGAATGTCATCAAAATGTCTTCCTTTCAATATTTCCTTTCTCTCTGGGTCAAGAAAAAAGTCACTGGGGGCATATCAGGTGAGTAGGTAGGCAACACAGTTATTTGTTTACAGGCTAAAAACTCCCTCTCAGGCAGTGCTGTGTAAACTGGTGCACTGTTGTGATACAAAAGCCATGACTGGCTGGCACAAAGTTCAGTTCCTTTTCATCTAAACTGGCAAAAAGTTCAGGTCATTTTCATCTAGCTCTTTTACGCAGCCTTTTCAGCACTTCCAAATAGTAAACTTTGTAAACTGTTCAGCTGGTACAAATTCATAATTAACAATCCCTCTTATATCAAAATGGGTTAGCAACATTGTTTTGACTCATGATTTGGACTGCAAGAACTTTTCTGGTCTTGAAGAACTGGCTGACTTCCATTTTGTACTTTGATGCTCTGTTTCAAGGCTGTACACCCATATTTCATTACCAGTGACAATATGGCCAAAAGCAACATCTTGCCTCTCTAAAAACTCTTAGGTTCATCAGCGAGCACCTTCAGGACTATTTCTACACATCTCTTTCTCATGCCAAGATTTTCATTTAAGATTTTCCTGTTTCTCTACCAATGTTTACTTGGTTGGCTATGCTTCTCACGGTCAGCAAATGATGCTGACGCACAATTCGATGAATTTTCCCAACATTTTGTCGGTTCTGCTCGTTACTGGCCACCTCGACCCCTTTTCATCAGTGACATTTTCTCTACCCTCAGAAAAACGTTTAATCCATATGTACACTGCTATCTTCTTCATGGCATTATCCCTGTAAACTTGGACTAACATGCCCCTGATTTCATTTTCACTCTTGCCAAGCTCAAGACGAAATTTAATGCTTTTTCACTGCTCTAAGCCAAGAGATGACAGTCTCACAATGGCACACAAAAACATGCAACAACAATAACAAACTCCACTCAGCAAACGCTGCCACATGTTGACATGAACAGAGCTACGAGACACTGATATACCAAGGTTATGAAACTTGACTTACAGTGCAGCTGATGTAAGCACATGGTGGCAAGTTTGTGAACTTAACTGTTAGACTTCATATGTAAATAGCAACAGTAAACAGTAAAACATCAGATATCCCTGGTATAACGAAGAATAAGATGTTTACTATGATTAGTAATACCACTCTACAGAAATTACTGCAACAACAAAAGTAGTGAATTCAATTTCATGGTCCCTATATTTAACTGAGGAAACCCTGGTGGCACAGTGGGTTAAGTGCTATGTCTGCTAACCAAACAATTGGCAGTTCAAGTCCTCCAGACGCCCTTTGGAAATTCTTTGGGCTAGTTCTACTCTGGCTTATAGGGTCTCTATGAGTTGGACCAGACTTGATGGCAGTGGATTGGGTTTGGTTTATATATAACTGAGGAGTCCCTGGGTGGTGCAAACAATTAACACACTCAACTGCTAGTGGTGGCTGGATATTCCAGTCCACTCAATGGCCATGAAATGAAAAGTCCTGGTGACTTCTGAAAAATGAGTCATTGAATTTCCAATAGAGCACAGTTCTACTCTGATATGCATGGAGTTACCATGAGGCAGAACTGACTCAAGATGGCAACTGTTTTTTTTATACTAAATGAGAGAAAACTAACCAGTCTTCCAAATGAAAGTTACACTGGAAAAATCTTCAGACTGAGACATGATCAATATTAGTTCTCAAGCAATCCATTTAACCATTAGGACATGTTTACACTTATGCTGTTCAATTATGTATGCTTACAGCTAATGAAAATATAAATTTATTCACACGAACTATTGTTTTATTATAATTATAAACAGCTATTATTTGAGTAATTACTTACACAGCAAAAGAAAGTTTCACTGTTTAATGTTCCACTGCCTTTTTAACCAGCACTAGTAAACAGCAAAATTAACTGATATCCTGAAGCCGATGCAAAATAGTTTAGAATACCAAAATAAATCTCATCTTAAAAATGCAGCTTCTCATTAAAAGTAAACTAAAAAGAAATACTTTCTTTAAAAAAGAGAGAGAGAAAATATTAAATGAGATACCATTTCTGGCACATAAAGGTGAAGTTATTTTGTTTATTTTTTAGATAAAGACAGTAGCCAGGACTGCTGAGGCTGTAGTTAATGGAACAAACAAACAAACACGGCACAAACTCATTAACTGCTGCAATTCTGTACAGTCTTTGATTCAGCAATTCCACTTTCAAGACTTCAAAGAAAATAGTAACCACAGATCTGTATAAATGCCCAATGCCTACCTAAGTGGATCTTTACTGCAGCATTGTTTTTAAAAGGGGAAAAAAATAAGATACTAAGCAACGATTATCAAGTCATGAGACATGCATACAATGAAAGACAGGAGCAGTCTTGACATAATTTTTTTAAAATAAAAAAATTAATGTATAAGTCAAAAGGATCAAGGGAACAATACTATTTCCTGTAGTCAACTATTAAGAAACTGAAATATGTGCAGAAATCTCTTATCTAAAAGTCTTATCCTTTTTATGATATTTTGTTAAAAAGCCAGGTAAGACTACTACAAACTTACAGGAATATTTGTGAAAGTGAAATGTAAATACAAAAGTTAAGTCAGTTTCTAAGCCAGTAAAGCAGACAAGCTATGAAATGAAGTAAAATTATCTCTAAAATAAAATGTATGGGAAAAACAGGCCTTACTAAATTGTGACCCTTCAGTAATGCCTGTATAACAATGGAAAACAATCACAGGAAATTATTAATTAATAATACTTTTAAATGAATTCATTTGTTTTCTGATTAAGGAAGCAAGTGACCCAAGAATTACTGAATAAAGCTTTTATCTGTATACAATTTTTATTATTTTCCCTTGTCAATGTTGATCATGGTATATAACCCTTAGAAGTTGATTTCTGCAATACAAACACATGTATTATGTCATAAGAACACTTAATGAAGTGTACAAATGTTAACTACATATTATTTCTCTTAAATCTACATGACAAAGTTTTATGACCATTTTTGGAAGCTAAATATACATAATGTAAATAAATATGTATTTAATATACTATCAATGAACATTCAGTTTAACATTTAACATAAAATTAGTTATTTTTCTAATTCTGCTAAAATACGTACACTGAGATAAGATAAACTATATTGCAATGAAAAGGGGAGATAAAACGAAATAAAAGGATGGGTAACATTTGTCAATAAATATACCACATATTAACAGAATGATTGCTGGACGCACAGATTATGGGTGTTGTTCATTTTTTCTTATCACCTTTATACTGTATGTTACCTTTTATTGTAACTTAAAAAAAAATAAGTTACCTTGCACATTTCAATCAAAACCTGTATTTCAAATTTTAACTATACTCAAATGTGTGGAGGGAAATCCTAGTGGCATAGTGGGTTAAGTGCTATGTCTGCTAACCAATAGGTCAGCAGCTCAAATCTGCCAGGGGCTCCTTGGAAACTATGGAGCAGTTCTACTCTGTCTATAGGGTTGCTGTGAGTCGGAATCAACTTGACAGCACGGGGTTTTGGGGTTGAAATATGTAGAGAACGTGTTAAGTACTAATTATGACACTACCCCTTTTAACTTTCAAAGATGTCGTAAACAGAGAATTTGCTTAAATTGTGATGTTTCAAAAACATTCTAACCAAACACTGCAGCAGACTGGTGTCAGTTATAATGTGATGCATACAACTGACGTCTAACGACTACTAGCTGAAGGTAACACTTAGGGGAAATATTTTTGGCATCTACTTATTATAAAGCAAGTTGACTGAAGCATACATAAATCTAAAAGTCATTATTTCAATAGAGCAATGTGCGCTGACATTTTTGGGTCATCTACATAAAAGTATTTTTATAAATGGTGGAAAAATAAGAGCACATGGGAGAGAGTGAAAACACATATGCATGTACCAAAAGAAAACTTACCACATTTAGAACTTTAATTTTGCCAAGTATGACCTCAACATTTTGGTCAAAACTTTTTACTATTCTCAATTCCCACTATTAATGAAGGCACAGTAAAGACCACGATTTTGTTCTGTTTTTGTTGGGGCTGGGAGGAAAAGTGGAACAACAAGTGAAAAGAGACAAAAAGAAATAAGGTAGCAATGACCGTATCTTTATTTGAAGATCAGAACTTCTAGGGCAGGAGTTGAAGTGAAAAGGGGGAGATAAAACTGAAATAAAAACATGGGCAAAATCTGTGAATTCTAGATTCCATCCATGTTCTAGTTTATGATTTACAAGTCATATTTTCTTATTTTTCTACTTAAACATTTACTGAAACATATACAGCTACCCAGCATCATTAACCAGTCCTATCCAAATAGAGGAAACCCTGGTGGTATAGTGGGTAAGTGTTACATCTTCTAACGAAAAGGTCAACAGTTCCAATCCACCAGACGCTCCTTGGAAACTCTATGGGGCAGTTCTACTCTGTCCTGTTGGGTCACTGTAAGTCAGAATTGACTCAACGGCACATGGTTTTAATCCAAATAGAATTAAACACAGAATATCAAGGTCACTTAATAACCAGTCTTCTCATGTACTATTTACAATGCCATTTCCAAAGGATCTGAAGTACTAAACACGGTTTCAACTAAACGGAAGCCTCTGTCCCACTCATTAGAGGGTAAGAGGCTTACTCTCTCGAGAAAGTACAATAGAGACAGTTTTTCAACTCAGGGATACTAGACATAACAGCAGGTTGGGTAGACAGGATCATAAAGAAAGTGTTTCATTTCGAATGCTGGTGACTTCAGAAATCTCTTCTTTCATTTGGCTTTCAGAGCAGTGGCAATCAGGCTTATATCTTGCAGCAGGGCCTGTCACAATTGGCACTATCAGTATTTTGAAATGCATACTAATTCTTTGTTGTGGGGAGATGCTTGTGCATTGCAGGAGGTTCAATAACATACTAAGTGTTTTAGTCAGCTAGTGCTGTTCTAACAGATATACTGTGAGTGTGCAGCTTTAACAAAGTAAAGTTTACTCTTAAGAATCCAGTAGGCTACAAGTTCGAATTCAAGGTGTCTGCTCCACGGAAGGGCTTTCCCTTCACATCAGCTCAGGAGGAAAATCCTTGTGTTGCATCTGCCTTTGGTCAGGAAACATCTTGCTGCAGGAATAAACTTCTCTCTGCTAAAGCCATCCACTTTGTAATATTTCCGTTAAGAGCACTAGCTCACTAGCTGACTAAAACACTAAGCCTTTATCTATCAGGTATCAGTAGCACCCCACTGCTACTCCATGACAGTCAAATATGTCTCCAGATATTATCAAATATCCCTGGGAGACAAAATTCCCCTGGTTGGGCATCACTGATAAAGAGATAAGAGATTGTAACTGTAAAATCCTTCCATGAGAATCTTGTTAACTCAAATGAGAAAGTTCTGAATATTTAGAAGATACTGATGCTAGTGTTCCACCCCTAAATGGGTCAGCCCAATCTTTCTGTGGTGAGAACAACTGTGCCAGCATATCTTCAAAACACAGAAGTGTTGAGAACAGGTTCTCAATGAACAGTTAACCCAAGCCATTCTTGGCAGACAAGGGAGGAGGAGGCAGAAGAGAAGTGCTTTTTCCCTCAAAAAATATGCAACAAGGATGCTCCAAAAAGCATGCGACAAAAATGTTCTTGAAAACTGCTTACCCAGAGTGTTACCAGGAACTGGTAAGAAAAAAAGTCTTCTTTCGAAATGTCTATGGCATTGTTCAAACAGAACCCTGAGCATATAAACCCTGCCCCTTTTCAGAAAGGTGTAGCACTCTGCACTTTCACTTTGTGCTGCCCAATTTAAGTTGCTATTCTCTAGCAAAACTGTTTCTTCTACTTCTGAGTTTGAGATTTTCTTCTTGGTCGCACTTGGTGTCAGAAGCAAGGTATTGAGGATCTGGGTGTTGCTAACCAGGTGAGTCATTTGGGTTTGGTCCTTGGGAGTTTTCACAAAGTAAAGAACCTTTCAAATCCACGATTTATTCTTTTGTATCGATGTCCTTTGTGTTTTATTTAGAGTCTGCTTTTATAATTAAGACTTTGCTATCTTTTTGGAACTGGGAAATGCCAGTTCTAGAAGCTTCCCTCCAGGACTCATACCTACACACGAACAAGCACTTCGGTCCTTTACCATGTACATTTTTGTCTGGCTGGCATGACTTCACTAAAGACAGCTAGGAAAACCAGTGGCCACTGTGTGGTCATCTGACCTATGTAAGTTGGTTCTTCTGCTCAGCAGACTGGAAAACAAGGTTCCTAAATTAAAAAACCTCAGTAATAGTGCTTACTTTTTGTGTTGCTCAGAGGCCTCCAAAAGACATCAAACACTAAATTGTTCATTTCCAGAATACTGTATCCAAATTAACCAAAGAACTCCAATATCAAAACCTCTGTTCATACCCCATCTGCCCCTCTGCCAGCTTTCTGTCTTTTGTACCCTTCTGTACCCTCCAATTCTGACAATATGTTACCTGAACTTATTCTCTTTCCTAAAAAACCAATAGAAACCTGTTTCAAGTCTTACACAGAAGATGAGGAGCCTCCTCATATTACTTCTACCCCCTGAACATGCTCAGAGATGTACAGCATTTTCAAAGATTTTCCAAAGCCAGCATGAAGAGTCTTACAAGTCAGCTAAGCAATTTGAAGTCCCTGTAGAAGCTTATTTAGTCTGGGTTCCCAAAACATACACTTCAGCTAGTCCATATGGCAACTGGGCCTGAAGAATATAATGAATGGAACACTCCCCAAAAGGCAGAGTCTCATTTCGATGGAGTTAGTCAGAAAGGTGGTGTACTGGCAGAGGTCCAGAAGGACAGAACCCAGTAATGGGAACTGAAACCTGAAAAGCCAAAAAAGGAAAGGGAGTAGAACCAACATGCAAAACAATGTTATTCTGGTTACTAAAGCTGAGAATAAAATAATTTATAATACTCTTATGGATGACTTCTGCCAGTGTTACCAAGCACAGGGAGCTCCCTCTAATTAGAGAATGAAAGACCTGATTCAAGCCATAAGTGAACAACACAAGGCTCACAGGATTGGGAAAATTTAGACTCCCATGTTAATTTTCAGTATCCCCAGTACTGAGAAACTCCTACCAGCTTTTTGGGCAGGCTTGTGTTGAGTAGCCTTAAAGAGATCTTACAGACTCCTCCTGAAATGTGCTTGTAACTGTCTCTGCCAAGGCAACCAAGTAGCTACATCGTTGTAGCTGCCATAGTAAGAAATATGGAAACAAAAATGGGAGGGACCACCTCTGTGTCACCATGCAGCTGAGGACCCACACCACTTGCACTTGAAATGATAGAGGCATGGCTCCACAAGCGACTGAGTGACCTATCAATTTTGCCTGGATCTCCTGACTTTCAGAAATAAATTAAGAATGAGGAGTTAAGTCTAGGTACCTCTATCACCACAGAAAAGCAAAGTCTCTGTGATACAACTAAAATTCAATGAGGAGATGACAAGAATTGTTGTGTCTGGTGTTTTTAGATGCCACTGCACAAGTGACTGTGATCTCTATTAAACTTGGCACCAAGATGAAGACAATTCTGGGGTATGAGGCTACTATTACTGAGATTCTTACCTAAGTCTCACTACAGCTAAAACCCTTTGGGAACCCAACAAACTTCGGTCAATTTCTTGGGCCTAGATCTTTGCTTAACTGTCATTTGCAATTTACTGAAAAGGGGAAAACACTATTAAGTTTGTCTGACGTCCCCATGGGTTTTAAATGAGAACACATTCAAAGAGAATAGGTTGCCTACTGCTTGCACAAGCTGATCAAGCACAGTAACTCAACCCAACCTGTGACATTCTTTCTTTAACCCCTGACTGTTAGGTCCAGAGATGCAGGTTGAGTTTTGTCAGCAGATATGAACAGATACTTGTAAATCTTCACCAAAGATTCGCAGTACACCCTCAAGTGAGAAGCCGCAGGGACTAGTTCTCATTATTCGAGATTTGTTTTCTAAAGGTTTGACTGTCCCCTGCACCAGCCCATGGAGAAACCAAATAAGGGCTGTTCAGGATTTGTGTTATCGTTAACTGTACCGTTACTCCTAGGTTTCCAAGAGTACTTAAACCCTCATTTACTACCTCCCCGTATCACTCTGAACACCACCCATTTTTACAGTTGTTAAATCTTTGCAGTGTTTTAGTATTTTTGTGTACCCTGGAAGCCAGTTTGTTTTCACATGAAATAAATCAACAATTTCCCTGAACTCTAAGGCCCCAAATAAGCAGACTTACAGCCTTTGCAGTTTATGAACAAACTCAAATCGCTGCAATATGCTGATGATTTATTATTATGTTCAACCTCCTAGCAGACTTGCATCGACAGTAACACAGGTCAGTCAAAACATTTGGCTGCTGGTGGACATCAAATTTCCAAAAAAAAGTTACTGCTACCAAGTATTTAGGCTACCCAATCTCTGCAGAAAACATCTCTATTGACCCTAAATGGAAAGAAGTCATTTGTGCCTTTCCTGTACCTAAAATACAGAAGCAGCTATGAAGACTTCTAGGACTGTGGTTACCATAGGATTTAAGAATCCTTATTGTTCTCTGCTGGTCCAATCCTTACAAAAGTATTTAAAACCTCTGAATCCAATTAATGCCTTATTCTACCAGAAGATCTGGGGGTTATAGATAAACTATCACTTAGACTCTTAGACTCTTACATGAGGTATCTGGAAGCACTTTAGTGTATTAACCCTGAAAGATGGTTATTAAACACCTGTAGGCTATTACAGCTGCACCTTGATGTGGCTAAAGGATACCCTTCCAGTTTCCAGGCTGTAGGTCCTACAGCCAAATGTAGTGCTGGGAAATTTTTTTACATGTTTACACACCCTTTGCTGTTGTCTGCCATAGTTAGCTGTGCTCTGACTCAACATCTTTCTGCCAGTTGAAATGTCTTAGGAGCTTCTCCTTCTGGCCACATATAATGCTAAGACTGTATTCTGTGATTTGTCTAAATCCAGACATTCTTCTTCCCTGAAACTGAAAAAATAATTACACTACGCAAAACTGCCTCAATTTAACTGAACAACTTCTGACTCCTTGAAAGGATTTAAGAGACCCCTTAAATTAATTTATCTTTGTTTGTGGCTCGTACTTAAAACCAAATCCCACTAGTTTTTGTTACCATGTTGGAAGTGCTATCACAACTTCTAGTGCAATCCTTCAGAAAGAAAGTCTCCCTGGAGCTACTTCTACCAAGTAGGCTTAATTAATTGCCCTAGTTACTACAGCTTGTAAATTTGCTTCTGGAAAGTTTATTATTGACACTGATTTTCTTTATTCTTTTGAGAGTGTACATGATTTTGGCATATTGTAAAAACAAAAAATGATTTTCAACCTCTTCTGTGGCTACCATAAAAAAACTGAACTTAGATGGCAGAAATTTTAGATGCTCTGCTACTCTCCTCTGAAATTTGTCAAGGTAAAAATATAGGCTCCCAAACAGAGTACCCTACACTGAAGAGATCAAAGGGAATGCTCTACTGTTTAAGAGCAAACAAGCTGCTTTCAAAATTACTATTGCTGTCATGGTGACTACAGGACTCCTTACACTTGGTAATTGACAGCCTCCACCTTCATGTACTAACTTCAGAGAAACTTTTAAAGCACCAAAGACTATTTGGAGTGATAGATCCATTTCACAAGTCAAACCATTCAAGACATTAAGTAGACTATTCCCCAACACCCCTAAATCTTTTGGCTTAGAGGAAAGGACAATGGCATAATAAAAACTCAATTAGCCAAACTTTGTGAGGTACTAAATTTAATATGGATTAAGATCTTTCCATTAGTCCTTCTGAACTTCAGATCTACCTCATCTGGATCCCATAAATCTGTCCCATATGAACTAATTACTGCAAGCCCTATGGCCCTCCCTATAGGGCCTACACTGACTCCAACACTGTTCATCATGAACCATTATAATACTGTCTGTCTCTAACCCCTACTCTTAATGAATAGTTTTCACAGTTTAAAAAAGGCTTTGAAGACGTAAAGTTAGAATCCCAAAATCTGCCTAACATTCCTACAGGAGAGTACGTGTACACTGTAAAAAATATCAATTAAAAGACTAAGACCTAGTTAGAAAGAAATGTATCCATTTGTCACAATGAAACACAGCCAAGATAAACCTGTGGACTTGTCAACCCTGCAGTAAACTAAGTCACCTCAGAACAGTCTACTTGCCAGAAGTAGATGATATGGGAGCTAGACAGCAGATTTCAAGACCACAGAATAAGATCCTGTGAATCTTGGCAAATTTTGTAGACTCTGGTTTATGACTTGATCTATTCTTCCATTATCAGCTTTCCTCAGTACTGGCAGCCTTTTTCCATGGTAATTTTATCCAACACAAAGGTCTACTTAACTTTCATCTTTCTCTTTTTCAGTACTGTCTTTTGCTACATGAGAAGGAAATGCATTTATTTAATTAGCCCAATTAGTAGCCAGCATCAGCAATCTGACTGAATGTTTGATCTGCCATCCCTATTTGTGATTTGGGCACGAAAACTCAGATCCTTTAGCATTTCCTGTATCATTGTCTAGAACTCAATGCTACTACTAAATATTTTCTTTAAGCAAGTTGTGTTAGGCTGTAGCAACGCCCTGGATTGTCAACCCAACATCAGGTACCATACATCAACTTAATCCATGGAATGAAGACTGAATTGTCACAAGATAAACTCATTTCTCAGCTGGAACAGTATTGCCTAAATGATGCAACTTTTCCACTCCACCCTACTGCTTCTCCAAGATACTTCTGAGTTTCTCCCAAAGTGCAACCCGATTATCTACCTTGTCTCCTTTTTGTACTAAGCTCTGGAACCAACTGAGATTATGATGACTGTCTCCGCATAATCCCCTTGATGAAGATTGGCTTAAGCAGGTTTATAGAACTATCCCTCTCCCGGGCAATTATACTGGAAATAATAAGATCTGTGCTGCTCCTGGACATGCATTTTTATGTGTAGGACCGAATTACAGTATAGTGGAATATCCAAACCCAAGTGAATATCCAAACCCTTATGCTTGAGCAGTGCTCTGCCTGGATGGATGATGAGAGAGCAACGCACATTTAGCTCTTTTAGGAGCTCCCTGAAACATCCACTTCTATTATTAAAGTGCACACCAGACAAGTAATTTGAAGATCATTTTTCAAAGTAAAATATTCTATGTTAGACCATAATCCAACAGCCGATACACCTGGGCTGAAGGGGGTGTTCGTTCCAGCAATTTTACTGAATTATGATACCCCTTCACTTGAGGAATTCATTTGCTACTTATCTGCTACCAGGACTCAGACTACAGATGATGTTGCAGATAAAATGGCTGCACAACAAAAATTTCAGAATTTCTTGTTAAGGTGGTACTAGACAATAGAATAGCTCTTGATTTCCTTCTAGCCTCATGAGGAGGTGTTTGTGTTAGTGCTAATCTCTCTGCTGCTACATTTGTATAAACACCACCAGAGAAATAAAACAAGACATCTGGAAAATCTATCAAAACACTACTTGGCTGCATTCAATACTTCCTATCCCTGATTCTCCTATTTCAAATATCTTTAGTTGTTACCAACGAAAGTTGGTATTGGTTCTTGGCTGCATTCCCTACCACAAAGTGACTTAATTCTTCTAATTTGTTTACTGATCGTGGCAGGATTAAACAAATACTGTGTGAAATGCTTGTCTAATGCCAACAACCAGAATGAAATCTCTCTAATACTGCGGGGTCATATATTTCAAAGAAACTGAGTAATTAGAAGAAAAGTGCTTTCATATCCTAACCTTTTTGCTACATGTTATATATACATCTTCATTTACCTGAATTCTATTCTTAAGGGTGTCTAAATTAATCAAGAGGAATCACCTTTACTTCTCTCAACATTTCATGTTGACTCTTACTGCTAAATTTCATTCAGAATTTTGTTCCTTTTATTTGGTCTAGCCTGATACCATAACCTCAATAAGGACCTGCTGATCCTAAAAATGAAGCCTATTAACTTGGCAAGGTTAATGAAACAATTTCTGGTTAACCCAAACTCCTCAAAGAAGCAGACAAAATCACTATACAAAAAGGATACTGAATTCTGTGTGATCAGCGCCACCGTAGCAGAGGCTGTATCAAAAAGAGCAATGTGCCAGCAGATCTTCAAAACACAAAGGAATGGGTTCTCGATAAGTGATTAAAACACAAGCTACTCCTGGGCTGACTTGGCACAGATCATCAATTGCTCATATGCAAATTCAAACTGAAACTGAAGAAAATTAGAGCAATTCCACAAGAGCCAAAGTATGACCTTGAGTATATCCCTTTTGAGTTTAAAGGCCATCTCAAAAACAGATGTGTTGATCACTAATGACTGAAGATGAGACGAACTGTGGAATGTCATCAAAGACATCACCCATGAAGAGAGCAAGAGGTCATTAAAAGACAGGAAACAAAGAAAAGACCAAATTGGACATCAGAACAGGCTCTGAAACTTGCTCCTGAACACTGAACAGCCAAAGCAAAAGGAATGGTGAAGTAAAAGACCTAAACGGAAGATTTCAAAGACCAGCTCAAGAAGACAAAACAAAGTATTATAACAGAAATGGAAAACCAGAAGGGAAGAACATGTTCTGCATTTCTGAAGCTGAAAGAACTGAAGAAAAAACCCAAGCCTCGAGTTGCAATTGTGAAGGATTCTACAGGGAAACTATTAAACACTCAGGGAGCATCAAAACAAGATGGAAGAAATACACAGAGTCATTATACCAGAAAGAATTGGTTGATGTTCAGCCATCTGAAGATGCAGCACATGATCAGGAACTGATCATGTGGAAGGAAGAAGTCAAAGCTGCACTGAAGGCACTGACAGAAAAAAACAAGGCTTCAGGAACTGATGGAGTATCAATTGAGATATTGCAACAGATGCAACGCTGCAAGTACTCACTCGTCTGTGCCGAGAAATTTATAAAGGACAGCTGGCCAACAGACTGGAAGAGATCCATGTTTATGCTGATTCCAAAAAAAGTGATCTAAACAAATGCAGAAACTACTAAATAATATCACTAATATCACAAACAAGTAAAATTTTGTTCAAGATCATTCAAAAGTGACTGTAACATACATTGTCAAGGAACTGCCAGAAATGCAAGCTGAATTCAGCAGAGGACATGGAACCAGGGATATCATCACTGGTGTCAGATGCATCAACCTCCTTGCTGAAGCCAACGAAAAGCCCTTCATATAAAATCAGAAATACAGCAGTATGAAATTACAGAACAAAATCCAGGACAAGGTAAACCACAGAAATGAGTACACACCCATTCACTTCTGTCCTGAGGGCACTTACCTATCCAGAAGAAAACAAAGTGGGGGAAAAATGCTGAGCTACTGGTGGCTTTTGTGGAATATGAGAAAACATCAAAGCTGAGAACTTAAATCACCTAGTTTACACTGAGGCTTGAAGGGCACCATTATCAGGATAAAGGAGAACTAGAAGTAGAGGGAACTCACCTGAACTTCCAGCTGTTTACTGGTACAGTACAGAAAAGAAATCCCAAGTCCTGAACCTCAACTAGGTGATGTGATTTGGCACTGGTAGCACCCTCAGGTGAACTAACTTGACGGCAGTGGAGTTAGTTTTTTGGTTTAAATTGATAAAGAAGAATAGTATCTGTATTTACAGATGATATACACAGAAAACACTACAGAATACATACACTCACATCCACCCAACCTCAATTAAAAAAAAATATCCTAGTGAAACTAACAGAAAAGTCTGGCCAAGTATCAGGTTACAAGATAAACATATAAAAATCAGCTGCATTCCTCTAGACCAACAAAGACAACATCAAAGAGGAAATCACAGAAACAATACCACTTAACAATAGCTCTCTAAAAGATGAAATACTTAGGAACTTGACCAGTGATGTAAAAGAACTATGAAAAGAAAATTACCACACCCTACTGCAAGAAACCAAAAAAGATCTAAGATAAGCTGAGAGATCCACCTTACTCATGGACAGCAAGATTAAACATCATGAAAGTCTATTCTACTCAAAGCCATCTACAGACACAATGCAATCCCAATGGCATTTTTTAATGAGATAGAGAAACAAATACCCAACTTGGAAAGGGAAAAAGTCCCAAATACGTAAAGCAATACTGAAGAAAAAGAATACAGTGGGAGGCTTCATGCTACCTGGTTTTAGAATCTGCTACATTGCCACGGTAGTCAAAACAGCCTGGTACTGGTACAAAAACAGATATACAAACCAATGGAAAAGAAATGAGAATGCGGACATGAAATCATCCACCTATTAGCATCTGATATTTAAAAAAGGCCCAAATATCATAAATTGGGGGAAAACCGGTATTGGCGTAACTGGATATCCATCTGCAAAAAAAAAAAAAAAAAGTGAAACAAGACTCATACTTTATACCATGCACAAAAAATAACTCAAAATGAATCCAAGACCTAAAAGCAAATTTAAAACAATAAACATTATGGTAGAAAAAACAAGGACAATGCCAGGAGCCCTAATTCAGGACATAAACAGACTACAACATTATTAAAAATGCATGAACACCAGAAGAAAAATTAGATAACTGGGAACACCTGAAATTAAACTCTTACGTTCACTCAAATCACAAGAATAAAAAGACTACCTACAGACTCGAAAAAAATTTGGCCACTATGATTAGCATCTTATCTCCACAATCTACAAAGCACTGCAAAACCCTGAACAAGAAAAAGACAAATAACCCAATTAAAAAACTGACAAAAGACATGAACAGGGAATCGCTGACAAAGACATCCAAGAAGCTAACTGATAAATGAAGAAGTGCTTACGATCATTACCCATTAGAGAAATCCACATCAAAATCATAATCAGATACCATTCACCCCAACGAAGTTGGCATTAATCCTCAAAACATAAAATAATAAATGTTGGAGAGGCTGTGGAGAGATGAGAACACTTATATACTGCTGGCAGGAATGTAAACGGGTATAACAACTTTGGAAATCAATTAGATGCTGCTTCAAAAAGCTAGAAACACCATGTGGTCCAGCAACACCACTTCTTGAAATGTATCCTAGAGAAAGAAGGGCTGCCACACAAATACATATATTATTGTGGCAATGCCCACAATATCAAAAAGATGGAATCAACTTATTTGTACATCAAGAGATGAATGGATAAACAAACTGTGGCATATTTACACAATGAATACTATGCAATGATAAAGAACAATGATCTTAGGAAACATCTCATAACATGGAGGAATTTGGAAGACATTATGCTGAGTGAAATTAATCAGTTGCAAAAGGACGAAACTGTATGAGACCACTATTACAAGGACTCAAGAAAAGGTTGAAACACAGAAAACAGCTGTGCATAGTCATGATGGACAGGAGGGAGAGAGACGGGTATTCACTAAACAAAGAACTGACAAGAACTATTTTAGGTAAAAGGAGGGACAACACACAGTAGAAGTCAGCACAACTGCAGTAAATCAAAAGCTAAGAAGTTGCCTAAATACAACTGAACACTTCACGGGACAGAGTCGCACCAGGGACTGGGGTTTCGGGACCATGGTTTCAGGGGACATTTTGGTTAATGGACATAATAAAGTATATTAAGACAATGTTCTGCATCCCACTTTGGAGAGTGGTTTCTGGAGTCTTAAAAGCTTGCAAGCCACCATCTAACAAGTGTTAAAATTGGTCTAAATCTACCTGGAGCAAAGGAGAATAAAGAACATAAAAGACAAAAGGAAAATATGGGCCCAAGAGACAGAAAAAGGCCACATCATCCAGACATTACGTAAGTATGAAACTTAGTGCTCAGGTACCACCAACGAAACCACCCTTACAGGGAACTCAAAGCAGAGTCCTGATGAATTTGGAGAAATGAGGGACACAGAACTGGAACTCTAGTAAACAGACTGGATGATCTGTGGAAGAATCCCTGTTAGCCCAGAACTGAAACCATTCCAGAAGCCATCTCCCCAAAGACTAACCCGGTCTATGAGACATAAAATGATACTGATGAACAGTGTACTCTCTGGCTTAAGTAAATACAAGACAGTAACTCGACAGCTCCTGTCTGGAGGTAAATTTAGAAGGTTGGCGGGGACAGGCGCTGGTTCAATGAACATGGGAAATACGAGACAGAGACAAGGAATGTACTGTCACAGTGTGGGTACAGCAACTACATTCACATAACAAAGTATGTGCAAGTTTGTGTAAGAGAAACTGACTCGAATTTAAACTTTTACTGAAAACACAATGAAAAAATAAAAAATAACTCAAGATTTTTTTTACATTGTTTTCATAGTAAGTCTTCTGAAACCTGGTGTGTATATGACATATATAGTACATTAAGATTCAAACAGTAAATTTTAACATCAGAAGTACTTGATAACAGTTTCATAAAACTTACAGTTGAGAAAATAGATCATGACCTAAGAAGTTCCAAATGTACTTTAAAAGTTTTCCAACAGCTGAATCAAGCATTAGTGTTTAAATTTAACATTAGATAAGATGAAATATTCAGTTCCCTGGGCACAGTGGCTTCATTTCACATACTGCTAATGGCCACTGCATGGGATGACACAAGCACAAAACAAGATTTCTTCAGTTAAATCTTTAATGGAAACAGACAATTTAATGCATAAACTGTGCAAAGCCTCTAAACAGCAATTAAAAAAAATTCAACTGTCTAATCAATGTCTGAAATGGCACTCACTCTCATTTATAAGAAAGGCAGTGCAAATTAAAAAAAGTTATGAAAAAAATAGAAAATAAAAAAGCATCAAATGTAGGTAACTAGAAATAAAGGAAATGTGCATAACTGTTGGTGGGAACATAAATGTGTACACTTGCTTTGGAAAACTGGTAAAATCTGTGACGAAAAACATATATACCCTACAAAAATGTGTGCATGAAAATATATGTGTAAGAACACTGATAGCAGCATTGTTTGTAATTGCTAAACACTAGACATTCATGCAAATATTCCTCAGCATTAAAAACAAGGGGAAAAAAACAAACAAACAAAAACCACTTGCTGTTGAGTCAATTCTGACTGATACTGATCTCACTTGTTAAAGCAGAATGGCTGCATAGTGTTTTCTTGGCTGTAGCCTTTACAGAATTAGATCTTCAGGCCTTTCAAGGTGCCATCCGTGGGTAGACTTGAACCACCATTCTTAGGTTACTAGTTTATGGCCAACTGTTTGTACCAACTAGGGTCAGAATCAACTTGACAGCAACTGGTCACCAAGGTTAACCCAAACCTACTGCTGACAAGTCAACTGCAACTCATAGCGACCCTGACTGAGTGGGACTGCCCGATAGTGATTTCAAGACTATAAATCATTATGGAGGCAGGCTGCCATATCCTTTTCCTCCAGAGTAGCTGATGGGTCCAAACCATCTGCTTTTTGGTAGTCAGCTAAGCACCTGAACCACTGTTCCACCAACGGCTCCAGTATATCAACAGTATTAACCCTCTGCTGATGAGTTGATTCCAACTCCTAGTGACTCTACAGGGTCTCCAAGCTTGTATACCTTCACAGAAGCAGGCTTATTGTTCTCCCACAGAACTTCTGGTGGCTTTCAACTGTGAAATCTTCCATCAGATTTGCTTTAACCAGATTGCTTTAACCACTGCACCACCAAGGCTCTTTTTTAAATTATGGAAGCTTATTCACAAAAAGATTTAGTATACCATACACACTATACAATAATCACTACATGATACTGCACAACAAATACTGTAGTCATTACAGCAATGAAAATAGACAAACAACTAAATATAATAACAGGATTAAATCTTAGCAACATAAGGAAAAAAAACATGAAACACGGCTTAAAGACAGACAAAACCAAATTTAACCTCATAAGTGGTCAAAACAAATACTAGAATGAAAAGCAGTAAATCAGTATACTGTTAAGCTCTGGGAGGAAAGAGGTAAGATCAGAAATGGATGAAGGGAGGAGCAATTCTAAGGCGTCAGCACTGTTGTAATTCTTGAATTTGGTAGTGGTTAGAGGGTTCACTTAAGATAATCATTCACTATACTTCCACGTGTTGTGTACTTTCCCACATATTCAATATTGTACCACCCCCCGAAAAAGATCATATGCACTTTAACTACTTCACTACAATTATTTTGTTATAAATTGACAGGCATTTGGTTTCATCAGAAAAAATAATTAAGGCACAAGATTCAAATTGTGATTCCATCTTACATGATTATTCTATATACAGAAATAAGCACAAGACAATGATAAAAACAAGACTCACTGCCACATACACAGAAAATAAGCAACTTAAATGACAGCGTAGCCCAAAGGCCCATTAACCCACTGCCATCGAGTCAATTCTGACTGATAGCGACCCTATAGGTCAGAGTAGAACTGCTCCATAGAATTTACAAGGAATGCCTGGCAGATTTGAACTGCCAGTCTTTAGGTTAGCAGACTCAGCACTTAACCTATTACGACACCAGGGCTTCCAAAAAGACCCATCACAGAACTAAATATCAACACAACAAACATAAGGAAGTTTAGATAGCAAGCGTGTTTAGAAAGACGTGAAATGTTTTTAGACGAGACGATTAAAAACAGCACGTGAAAAATGAAGTGTTATTTCACAGTAAAACTTTCACAATGGAAGTATATGAATTTCTTAAAAATTTTTGATTGTGTTGAGAGCAACACGCATTATTTCCACTAAAAAATACGTAGCATTTAATTCAGAAACCAAACGAGTAAGATTCAAGGATAGTATCCGAAAAAGCTTAAAGACAACATACTCATTTTAAAAATAAGCTGTTTACACAATTAGTAAAGAAAAACTCTGACGATGTTGCCTCTCTCTCTACCAACCACAAAACTCATTATCAAGAACTATATAATCCATCTCTCTCTGAAGAGGACGAGGACGCATCACAGGACGCGTGCTTCATTAGCAATACAAGACATAGGAGTGAAATTCTTTCAGTCAAGAATTCCCCAAATGTTCCTTCCCTCAGGCCACTCCGAATTCCAAGGAGGGTTGCGAGGTTAAGGACCTCAAGGCAAAATACATAATACAAGCAATGCACGTGGTGCAAGAAGCTAGTCAAAATTCACACATGGCTCTGTCTCCATCCCTGGACAGGTCTCCTGCCCCGAGTTCAGGAAACAATTACTAGTCACCTGCTGAGGATCCATAAATCTTATTTCTTACGTCCAACCACCACATTCCTACTCTCCTCCAGACTGCCTGCATTCGTCCGAGATTCGGCGGCGGCTGCCTCCCTGTGAGGTTACGAAGTCCAACGAGCCCGTCTGGGCCTGGCCTGTGGGGCCTAGACAAGCCTGCTTCATCTCCTCATTCCTCTTCTTCACAGCCTTCAATCCTTCCCCTTTCGATTCGTCTTTTCAACAGTAGAGTCCTTGGCTTTCCTTCTGAGGCCAAACTACCCCACTTTACCTGTCGCAGAAACCCCTGCTTACCAGTGCAAAACGGGGAATCAAGCGACAGCGGCAATAGAGCTTCCCAAGATTCCCCCGCAGCGCGCTTGGCGGTCTTCACCCACGGGTGCCAACGACACGCAATCACTCCCGACATACCCCGCGCACGCACCGCCTCTCCCACCCCGCCCAATCACGTGACTACTTTCTCCTCTGTCCACGCCCACTTCCGTTCCTCCACTTTCTCTTAGGAGGACGGAGGGGGTTGGGGAAGTTAAAGAGTAACGACTTCCTCCTCCTCTTCGCCCCCGCCCCCCTACCTTCTGCTACAATGTCTTCCGGGTCACGAGCACCTCTGCGCCTTCTGGGAAACCATCTCATTTCCTCCCCTCCCCCTCCTCCGGCCCTTAACCAACCAGCCTCCCCTCATAGAGGGACATGCGCAGTGAGTGACTCCCATCTCTTCTACCCGAGCCCCCCCTCCCCCCCCAAGCAGAGAGACCCCAGCAGCAGCAGCAGCTGATGATGAAGAGAGAGGCAGTGGCAGAGGGGGGGCACCTTTTATTTCTATTTTTAAAGGGACAGGACACTAATTTTACCCCACTTCAACCTTGAATTTAGGGGGGGTGGGGGGAAGGCGGCTGAGTTCCTTCCCCCACCCTCCAGCCCGAAGCCCTAAGAGGGGGATTGAGCCTGAGAGAGGAGAAGGAGTTTCTTCTTCGAAACCCCCATCCACGACTCCTACCCCCTCACCCCTCCACTCGCCTCCCTCCCGAGCCCCCTCCACCCTCCTCCTCTTTGGCCGTGAGAGGAAGAGAGAAAGAGACCAAAAGCCTCTTAGCAACACAGACCCTTCTCTGCTGCTGCTGCTGCTGCTGCTGCTGCTGCTGCTGCTGCTGCTGCTGCTGCTGGCTGCTGCTGCTGCTGCTGCTGCTGCTGCTGCTGCTGCTGCTGCTGCTGCTGCTGCTGCTGCTGCTGCTGCTGCTGCTGCTGCTATTGCTGCTGCTGCTGCTGCTGCTGCTGCTGCTGCTGCTGCTCCTGCTCCTGCTCCTGCTCCTGCTGCTGCTGCTGCTGCTGCTGCTGCTGCTGCTGCTGCTGCTTGGCCCTGGCTGGAGACATCTCACTACACCCAGGAGCAGACACTTCCCCAGCTCTCCTCCTCCTCCTTTGCCTCCTCCTCCTCTACTCCCCCCCCCTTTATTACCCTTTGTGTCATCCTCCACAGCTCCAGGGAAGGGACTCAAAAGTGGGGGGCAGGAAAGGTAAGTGTGTCTGTGGGGGCTTCATTGCCTTCCTCTGGCTCTGACTTTCACTCCGGGCAACAGTAGCACCAAATCACATACGCAGTGGAGCTCGGGGGTGAGGAGGGGGTGGTGCTGGGGGGTGAAGGAGGGGCCGGAGTGGGGAGGGGTGTGCGAGGTGGGGTGCTCATCCTGTCAGGGGAGGAAGGGCACTTTTATTTTTATTTGCTGTTGTCAAAAGTGGTTTCTCCAGCTAACATCTGATTGTGTCTTGCTCCAGTGGGGTAGAATACAAAAACAGCCCCCTCCTTCCTCCAATGAGGCACCAGGGAAAGAGACAGAAAGATGCACACTTTCTAGATGTCACTTAGAAAAATTCATTTGGAGAGCTTTTTCCTCTTTGCTCAGGAAAAGCTCCACTGCATTTGTTTCTGAGTAGGAAAATGTCGGGATCTGGATTGTATTGAAACTGGTTATCCATTTGTAGACCTGAGTGTTTTCCCCTTTTTAGTTCTGTATGTGATTTGGATATTGACTTAAGTGTTGAAACAGACTTGATTGGTTTTTGCTTTGGGGTTCAGTTTTCTGTTTTTTTGTTTTGTCTCACTTGCATAGAAAGTATCAAAATTTTAGTTTATAGAGGCCTTTGGTTAGGTTTTGACTTGTATATTGCATTGTGTTATGTTTATTTCACGTATCAGTATCTAAGTTCAAACCTCAAAATACTTAAAGTTTTAAATAGGACTGGATTTTTTTTTTCAATATATGTTCCTGATACTTCTTTTCTGTGAGATGTGGATATTAGTTTTTTCATAATTAATCTGGTAATTTTTCTAATCTTTGTAACTTCTTTAAACATAGAATCGCCATTGAAAACTTTATGTTCTGGTCTCATGGAAGGCCAAGCCTGTCCATCAATAGTTTGCTGGATTGGTACCACTTTCTGTTTTAAATGAATTATTTATTTACTGTTATAAATTGAGATGAGTTTTTCATCTCATGGGGTACTGAACCAAATTGTTCACTGTACTGAAAGGAAATAAATTTCTGAAATATATTCATGAGTAAAAGAAATCATGAAGTCATAGTTGATTATTTGTGGTTAGATATGAACTAAAAGATAAACCCAGATTTAATTTTATAGAATAACAATCTTCATGAAAATCACTATTCTAAATTTTTACGTGGTATATTCTGAGTGAATGGTTTTCATATTTAGTGTCACTTTTTATTTCATGAATACTGGAAAGATGTTTCTGATGTAGGCCTTGTACTGGAGCTTATATTGGAGAGAGTTTTTTTGTTTTGTACATAATTTCTTTATCCCTTCCTTGAAGATGGATGTACATGTGGCTGTGTACCCTCATGCACACACACACACACACACACACACACACACACACAGACTCAAATACATTCTCATACTCCTTTTTGTACCTGCACTGATATCTCTGATCCCATAATTTGTACCAGCAAAAAATATTCTTATGTAAAGCAGCAATTTTGTGATCAGACTGGCAATATGAAAACAGCAATTTGATCAACTAGAAAGGAGTGAAGAAAAATAAGTGTAGAGGGATATTTGACATAAATGTTGTAACAGCATGACAATACTTCTATTTATTTTCTTGATGGAAATGCCAAGATATACCCAATCTAGTAGCAGAATAGCGTTGCATGTGTAGAAACTTGTTCTGTAAAACTTCAGTTCCCACTTACGTGCAAAAGCAGACTTTTACACATAGGATAGAAAAATGTATAGCAGTAAACAATATGATCTACTGTCTCTCCTTTCTGTTAGAAATACAAACAGTTCTTCGAGCTGTAGTTGGTGCATTTAAGCAGAAATCTGTACCAAGTTCAAGTTTTTCCCATTAAACCGGTACTAAGATTCTGAGTCCACTGAGAATTTCTTGTCTTCATCTTAAAATCTCAGCAACGTTAATTTAGGAGATAGAAAGTACAGCTCAGTAAGAAAAGCAATTTTAAATAAAGCAAATTGTGTAACTAATTGGGGTGGTTCACAATAGTTGCTGAGTATGCAGCTGAGTAAAAACTTTCTGAGTAAAGTACCTTAGTATCTGTTTTCCTTTGAAAAACATTCCTTATCCCATTCTCACCCTCCTCGCGGGATAACCGTTTATGGTTTGATGATTTAGACTTTCTTTAAATCGGATGATTTACACTTTAGAAAACTGTTGTGTTTTTATTATGGCTTAATTTTTAAGCATTGAGAGCTATTGGTATTTTAGGATTATACTTTTTTACTGCGTATCATCTTGGAGGTCACCTTATCCCACTCTTCATTTTCCGTTTTCTAAACTTCAGACAACGTAACAGGACCATGACCTGTGAGTGGACAGAGCAGGGACCTGAACCTCAGTCTCTTGACTAGCACTCTGTTAAATGACCTCATTTTCATTTATCAGAAATGAAACTATTTCAACTAAGGGTTTCGTATGAAGGCATGTTCTTCTAATAGTATTAAGGCAAACAGCTCTAAAACCTTAATTGCATCAATTTGTTATTCAGTAATTTCTTGTCGATTTTCTTTAGGAAATACTGGTTTTACCCATTGTGGATTATTGCTATTTTGAGAATCATTTCAGCTTTTTCTTAAAGCTTACTTTATTTCCTGTACTTCTGATTAATCAATAAATATACTACTTATTCTTAAGGATTCATATTTTAAGATGAAATAGAACACCTGTTTCATTATGAGTGTTTACTTCTGAGTCTTCCCCTATGACCTACTTCAGAAAAAAATTTGTCTTGTTAACATTTATGTCTGTTAGTCCTAGCACAGTGCCTGATACGTAGTAGGCCCTGTTCATTGGTTATTTGTCATGATGCATGTTAGTTTTAGAGTTAGGTATATTTGAATTGATTTTTCTCACATGTAGGGATTCTTTCGTCTTCTCCTTTTTCCTCTCCTTCCTTCTCTAAGTTCTTCACTACAATTATTTTTTCCCTTTTTTTTTTTTTTTTTTACTAGCATTTTTTCTGGGTACTAACCAGGTTAAATTGTTAATAATGTGTTACTCAAAAAGATATGACTGCATATATTCCCTTCTCATCCATAAATAGGACACATTTGATAGAAGTAATTTATTTTGAATAAGGAATGACCAAAAAATATTCACTTAAAAAATATAGTAGCAGATGTTCAGGATACACTTGAATTTTGTTTCATTAGTAGCTGATGCAGTAGTAGGCCACTGGAATGATTAGGGGCTTTTACCAGCTCTATAAAGCAACTTACTTAGGTGACATGTTTCCCTGACTTTGTTTTTTTGGTCCTTACCCAGACAATTATCAGCTTTCCAGTTTTCTATGGATATGAAGAATTACTCCTAGTCATCAGTGGGACCCAATGAAGTCAGCCAGAAAACCTATGTCCAACTAATGTACCTTTGCAGACTTGTCTGGAGTTTGAATGTATGTGCAGAAACAAATTGTATTTAGCTGTTTATTAAACATCTGCTGAGCCCCTACTGTCTGCCAGACACTGTGCTAGGCATTTGGGAAGCAAAGATGGTCTCTGGAGTTTAAGAGGAGTTCTGGTTGGCACAGTGGTCCCAGTACGGGAGAAAGATGTGGCAATCTGCTTCTGTAAAGATTACATCCTTGAAAACCCTGTAAGGCAGTTCTACTCTGTCCTATAGGGTTGCTGTGAGCTGGAATAGACTCAACAGTTGTGAATTTGGTTTTGAGATTGGCAATTTAATGTAAACAGATATCTTAATTGTATTCCTAAACTGTGTCAGTCATATTCTTCTGTTGATGTTTCTATATAAATAAATTTTATTAATTAAATGGATACCCTTAGGTGAAAAAATTCATTTTTAGAAAGTTGTTGCTGTATTTATGAAGACACAAACATAACAATTTCCTACTTAGTACTGTATTCTCGGGACTTTCATTTGCATATGAATATTTCACTTCAGTACATAAAAGTGGTATGTGACTATTATTGCTGAGTTTTTAAGAGTTAATCATAACACTTTTATTTGAAGATCACCAATAATGTTCATTAAAGTGTCTCTTACTAAATTGCCCCCAAGAAGCTGAACTCCCCAAACTATTTTTTTCCTAAAAAGTCACTTTTGAGAAATCTCATATAACTATTTTTTGTGGTTTATTGGAAGGTGTTATACATTTTCCTTTTGAGGTTTTAGATGTTTTCTGCTATATTTTAAGCAACTTTAGCAGCGTGAACTAATTATTATAATGGTTAGTTGCCGTCGTGTTGGCTCCAAATCATGATGAACACATGTACAGTAGAATTCTGTGTTGCCTGGACCTGTGCCGTTTTCGCATTTGTTAATATGCTTCAGTCCATTGTTGCAGTCACTATGTATTTTGACTGACTTCCAACCTAGGCGGCTTATTTTCCATCATTACAGAAAATATTATTCTATTCTGATCCATAGGGTTTTCATTGGCTAATTTTTGGAAGTGTATCTCCAGGCCTTTCTTCCTATTCTGTCTTAGTCTGAAAGCTCTGCTGAAGCCTTTTCCCCGTGGGTGATCCTACAGATATTTGACATACTTGGTGACATAGCTTCCAGCATCATAGTGTTATGAGTATTACCACAGTATGACAAAATGGCAGGTGTGTAGTGGAATTATCATAATTAATATAGCCTATTTAAGAATGTTTAATATTTACTATGTGTATTCTTGTAGGATCCTCATTAGAAATATGAGGTACAACAATTCAGTCTGCAAACTTGATTGTCCTAAGTGCTGTATACCTCATTGCTGAATACTTCTACAGTCACCTTTAAAGTACTCCCTTTGGGAAGCTGTGCACCAATGCCAGTGCCTAGTCTACCCTTCAGAGCAATTTGGGACTCTTTCTGGAATGGCCATTGCACGTAGTGTCATTGTAGCAGGTTCGGCAACGTAATTGTACAGTTGTGAGGAAATTCTTTAACCAGTGAACCAATAACTGTATTGGAGCACCCTCCCTACTCATGTGATCTGGCCCCCAATGATGTTTTTCTTTACGTGAAGGAAAAAGAAATAGTAAAAGGAAGACATTTTGATGACATTCACAACATCAAGGGTAATAGGATGACAAGCTCTCATGGCCATTCCAGACAAAGAGTTCCAAAATTGCCTGGAAGGGTAGACCAGGTGCTGGCTTTGGTGTACAGCTTCTCAAGGGTAGTACTCTGAAGGTGACCATAGTGCTGTTCAGCGATGGTTCAATTTTTCCAGGATGTTGGCGAACTTCGTTGACAGTCCTCCTATACTAGTTCCAGTTCTAAACTAGGTATGATATATATAGTTTTAGTTGTAGTTCGAAATCACGTATGATGTATAGTCTTTGTTATGTGATATTGTCTTTATAACGCTAGTAAAATGAGTTGGAAATTTCATAATAGATGAGTGTTTCAGGTAGCAAATAATAGTATTTCATTTTGTTTTGTGGCTTGTGTATGTAATTGAAAAATATTAAAAAAGAAGACTAGATTTCCTTTCCTTTCCCGAAAAGTATATCCTTGCCACTTATTGTAGATACGTAGCAGTGTGGTAACTGCATCAATTCCAGTCGGTCCTTTCAGTGGTCTTAGAACTCTGCATTGTCGTTTCTGTGTTCCAAATAAGAAAAGGTACTGTCACAGTAACACTGTGTCATCTAATAGAAAGATACTCCATCACATCAAATTTGTGACACTTTCTAATTTAAAAAAAACACAGCAGTTTTTATCAGTCAGTACTCTGGTAAATATTATTAAAATCATACTCTCAGTAGCGTATTGAAAGAATGAAGGAAAATTTATGAAAGGTTACAAGAACAGAAAATACAAAACACTCCAGTCCTTTACCAAGAGCATAGATGAAAACTAGTGTACAGCTTGAAATAAAAGGTACATAAAGTTAGTTTTTCTTCTCTTTGACAAAAGGTAACACCTAGGTTTTCCATATATTGGGTATCCTTTAGCTGGCATGGAGTTAAATTTAGCATTTTGTTATGTGAAGTTTGGACGTTCTGATAATTTGTGACCCAATGGATATTTATAAAAAGTTTTACATGTGTGTTTATAGTGGAAAACCTGTAAACAGTGAAGGTTTTTATGCTGTCTAGTACAGGGAATGGAAATTCACAACACTTTGTTATGCTTATGGGGAAACCTGTACATAGATCAAGAGACAGTCAGTTCAGAAGAAAAATGGGGATGGTGTGTGGTTTCAAGTCAGAAAAAGTGTGTGTCAAAGTGTGCAGTCTATATCTGGAGCAAATAATCTGAGAAGCAGAATTATATGAAGAAGAATGTGGCATCAAGACTGGAGGAATACTCATTAACAGCATGCAGTATGCAGATGACACCACCTTGCTGGTGAAAGTGAAAAAGACTTAAAGCACTTACTGATAAATATCAAAAGACCACAGCCTTCAGTGTGAATTACGCCACATAGCTGCACCAATAAGCACCATCATCAGCAGAGAAAATAGTTGTCAGAGGTTTCATTTTTTCTTAAATCCGCTATCGATGCCCAAGGAAACAGCAGTCAAGAAATCACACAATAAATTGCATTGGGCAGATTTGTTGCAAAAGATCTTTTGAAACTGGTGAAAAGCAATGAAGACTAACATGCACCTGACCCAAGCCATGGTATTTTCATGTGCCTCATATGCATGCTGAAGCTGGACAGTGAATAAAGAAAGACAAAGAAGAATTGATGCCTTTGAATTTTGGTGGTGGTGAAGAATATCAAATGTATCATGGCCTGCCGAAAGGATGAACAAATCTGCCTTGAAAGAAGTATATAGCCAGAATGCTCCTTAGAATCAAGGATGATAAGACTGTGTCTCACATACTTTTGACATATTATCAGGAAGATTCAGTCCCTGGAGAAGGGCATCATGCTTGATAAAAATAGAGGGTCAGTGAAAAAGAAAAAGACTTTAGTGAGATGGATGGACATAGTGGCTGCAACAATGGGCTTAAACGTCACAATTGTGAGGATAGCACTGAAATGGGTGGTATTTTATTCTGTTGTACATAGAATCACTATGAGTTGGAACCAACTCGGTAACACCTAACAGTAACAGCAACAACAGTGCTTTGGTGTTTGTGTTTGCATGCCTTCACCTCCTGGATTCTATCTTACATTCTTACAATTGCTGTTACATATATAGTATTAAGGTCAATATAATCTTTATAACTAAATTAGAAATACTTTTCAATGTATGAATGGAGAACTTGTTGGATTCTACAGATAATAAATTATTACATAGCTTTCTCTAGAACAACTATTGAATTAAAATTTACCCTGCTGACCAGAGATGACTGTTACACAGTCAGCTTTTTGTGGAAAAGCATACTTGTAAATAAAACAAAGCAGAATTTGTTTTTCTAATCATGTAATGTCATATTGATCTAAAGTAAGTGCACATCATTCTGTATGCTTTCTTTGACTGTCATCCCATAAAAGTTACATCAATTCATTGTAACTCATGAATTTTGGAAACATTTTTAAGTGCCAAAGAAATATTCTATATAATCTATTATACTTTAGTAAGACAAGTTCATTACAAATGTGGTTTCTTTTAAGAACAGTCTTAATAAGTGGTGGTATAAATAACTGTGGTCCCAGGTAGGTTCCTTAGATAAGCTAAAAGGTAAACTCAGTTAAAAATAAGCACTCTTAGCTTGTAGGCATTTCGATTTCAGGTATTACTGTGTCATGTAAAAGTCAGAATTTAGAGTCATTCGGTATAATTTGGCAAAGGAAAACAGTAAAAACCAGGGTTACAGTGTTTTAAGATGTGTCTTCTATATATCTGGACATAATGGAAAAGAAAATCACTAATGATATCATACTTGGTGAAAGGCATGCAATTTATTCAGACTTGGTTATGATAAATCCTAATCTGAATCCTCATTCTAGTTGTCCTATATAACCTTTTCTCACAGAACTTAAAATGAGTTCCTGTGTCCTATCATATTGTTTTAAAGGACTGAAATGAGTTATGTAAATCAGTCACCAACCTTAAAGTGATGAAAAAAATTTTTATCCATCTACGCTTCACTAAGTTCTTCTGTTAACTGACAAAGAATGCAACAGTGAGAAAAATAATACTATATGGTGAAAATTTTCAATTTTACATTCTTTTTTAATGTCTGTCTTAGAAGCTAAAAGTAAATGTTAAGTGTTTCTTAAGATTAACCAAGTGCTAAATTATATTTAAGTTTATCCTTGTACCCACAGCTATTGTTTTTTAAATACCTTTCATCCAAAAAAGTACTTAATACCTGTTGGACATTAAATTATTCCATATATTCTTAATATTATTGGTATCTAATAATAATACTAGACTTTGTAAGTACACTGATGTTGGGGGAGGGAAGTATTTCACATTCATCAAAAGAAAATATTGATTTTTAAATAGCTTCCTTACTTGGGATATGCTGATCTAAAGAACAGCTGTTAGATGAAAATGATTTTTGTTCATTTGAAAAGTTAAAGTTTATCACTAATGAATATGAAACATCAGAATATTTAGAAAGTAAAATATGTGTTCCAGTAATGACAAATTTAGAGGCTTTTTTTAAAAAAAAACATTATTCCAGAATCATTTTCCTTTTTCCACATTTGTCACACAGGAGTTTGTGCCGAAGGATTTCTTGGCCATTTTAGAGACTGTAATCTAGTTAAAAGGTTTGTTTATGCTTCCCATCTCTGTTCTGCTGATGGTATTAGAATGCAGGCCAGAGCCAGACATCTAACTGTTTATAACAGTAAAACTTCGATTAAAGGTACAGCATTCACTTTGCTATATGTGTATCTGAAAGCTATGGGTATTAGTAATGCAAGCAATGATTTTGTACAGTCATTAATAACAGAAAAACAAACATGTTGCCTTTGAGTTGATTTCGACTCATGGCAATCATTTAACATTTCCTAATTCACACTGCTCCTTGTGAATCCCTCCCCCTATTTGGAGTTGTTAACATTTAGCTTTTTAATAGAAATCTGAAAATGAAGCTATTTTCTACTAGGAAATAGTACAGGTATAGAGAATAAAATAGATGTGAACTATTTTATTTTTTCTGTTAAAACAGTTTGTCTTGGTAATACTGAAGCCTAATGTTAATTTTTTCATCTTATTAAAATGGTTCAATTTATTTAAGAGTGATGAATTCTGTAGTAGTTTATAGTTTGGTGTTCAATTTATTTGACTCCTGTTTCCATCTTGAAGAACACAGCAGTAAGATGCCTATTAGAAAATAAAGGTAACAGATTGCTTAGATGTGCTTATACATGTTTGAGGGCGGCTGTTGTGTGCTGATGAGTGGATTTTGACTCCTGACGAGTCCATAGGAAAGATTAGAACTAACCTGTAGAATTTCCTAGGCTACAGTCTTCACAGGTGCAGATTGCCAGATCTTTTCTCTAGCAGAGCTTTGGTGGGGTTTGCAGATCTTTGAGCTAGCAGTCTGGTGCTTAACCATTTTGCCAACCTCAAACCCGTTGCCATCAAATAATTTTGGATTCATAATGACCCTGTAGGACAGGATAGAACTGCTCGTTGGGTTTCCAGTGCAGCAGTCTTTATAGGGAGGAGCCATAGAGTCACATTGTTTACACAGATGGCTGTGAACACAAAAGTAGGCAGGTAGAGCCCACCAAGAGCTCTATGGGAAAAAGATGTGGCCATTTGCAAGGGGTGTAGCTTTGGAAATCCTATGGTGCAGTTCTTGTCTGTCCTGTAGTTTTGTTAGAAATTGCCATTAACTTGATGTCAACGAGTTTGGTTTGGGGTGTACTCTATAGAAGCATACTGCTGCACCATTCTGCCATGGAGTCGCTGGCTCGTGGGTTCCTGGAGAGTGGTGGATTTCTCTGACCTTTCGACAGCTCAGCACCCAACCACTGTGCTACCAGGGCTTCTGCCAGGGACAGCTGTAGACCCACGAAACGCGGGTTTTAATATCATACTGCTTTTTCGGAATGTTACTCCTGCTGTTGGTGTCTGTGTTTTATGTATCATTATTAATAAGTTTTAAAGGTTTTTGGTCTTTTTAAGCTACTAAGAATCTTTTAAAAATGCTTTTTATGCCCTTTTGGGGGGGTGAGTCAGAAAATGAATTGCCAGCCAAGTGCCATTGAGTCAAAAATGAATTTGAGTGCATATAACATTTCTATTAGTAGGCAAATTTGCTGTGTTATGCAAACCAAAATCAAAACCAAACCTGTTACCATTGAGTCGATGCCGACTCATACCATGGGACAATGTAGCCTGCAAACTTAATTCTTCTAAGTGCTACATACCGCATTACTGAATATTATTAGGGTCACTTTCAAAGCACTTGCCTTGGGAAGCTATGCACCCATGCCAGCACCTAGTCTACCCTTCAGAGCAGTTTTGGAACTCTTTCTGGAATGGCCCTTGCACGTGGTGGCAGGTTTTCAAACTTAATTGTATAGTTGCCTACAAGGGGAGTTACTAGCCAGTAAACAACTGTATTGGAACACCCTCCCTACTCACCTGATCTGACCCCCAGTGACTTTTTTCTTTACCCAAAGATAAAGGAAATATTGATGGAAGACATTTTGATGCCATTCAGGACATCAAGGGTAATATGACGACAGCTGTGATGGCCATTCCAGAGAAAGAGTTCCAAAATTGCTTTGAAGAATGGACTAGGTGGTGGTGTCAACACATAGCTTCCCAAGGGGAGCACTTCAAAGGTGACTGTAGTGATATTCAGTGATGAGGTATGTAGCACTTTGTCAAGGATGCATTCGCCAACTTAATTGACAGTCCTCGTCATGACCCTATAGGACAGCGTCGAACTGTGCTATAGAGTTTCCAGGGAGTGCCTGGTGGATTTGAACTGCTGACCTTTTGGTTAGCAGCCATAGCACTTTACCATTACACGTCTCTCTCTCTCTCTCTCTCTCTCTCTCTGTCTTAAATGAACCTGAGTTTCAGTTTTTACTATTTTAGACCTTAACTGAATAAATGTAGGCATTTTTTATGTATATATGTAATCATTTTTTATTGAAATCTGTATTTATAGCAGGCATAAACTGTATCATGTGGGAAAGATGAAAACCTTATTAAAGTGAAGGAAACTTGATGAAAATACTTCATTAGAAACTGTTTCCTTGGAAAGATTGTTGTACTCATGTTCTTGGGCACTGAATAAAGCAGTCAATTTTGGGATAATACAAAAAAGAGTTAGAAAATACTACCAATGGTATTTGAACATAAGAACTAAAAACTACAAAATTTAGATTTGTGGGATTAAAAATAAGGAACAATCCCTAAAATAAGCTAAGTTGAAAAGTTACAAAATAATATGCACAGTATGATCCCATTTATGTGAAGAAAAGTATACATGCAAAATAATGTGTATATATTTAAAATTACATGTTGGCATATATTTACAACTTTTTATACTAGCTCACTGTGTGTGTGTATATGTATACATAAAGAGAGATGTATAAAAAGAGCTTTATATATACATATATGTGATTGTGTGTGTATATGTATTATACGTATGTATGTGTATACATACATTTGTATGTATGTATATGCGTATGTGTAAATATACACACACGTATACACAGACATATATGAAGATTTGGAAAGATGTATCAAATTCTTGGGCTAAGAGTGAGGATGGAGAGAAGGAATGCTGGAAAGTTGAAGAACTCATTGTTTTCTGTACTTTTGCATTAATTGGGCTTATTTCTAATAAGTTTATATTCCCACAGTAATTTTATAATGAAAGCTATTTATTTATTAAAGGGATAAGTAAAAGAATGGCCCAGGAAAATTGTGGTTCTGATTTACTAACCATATGAATATATCTCTTGAATATTTTGAAGAGAATTGAGTATTGGCTGCTAATCATCATAGTTTGATACAGAGTTAAATCTGTCAGCCTGATCCAATATTCTTATCTAACAAAGTGAAAGCCTACTCAGTGGAGGGAGGAACAATGGGTATTATGTATCCTAATTTTTAAGTACTTCTGTCTGCAAAATGCACTCCTCGCTATCCTAGGAAAATCCAGACTGGTGAGTAAGTAGTGGTACAGGATATCAGTCATAAAAAAATAAAATAATAAGTCAGTTTCATTCCAAGATAAGATATGTATGCGTAAGTTGAGCTTTTATTAATCAGTGATCCTAATTTATTGTATGTTCACTCGGAATACAAATGGCGTAGTCATTACACATTTTTATAATATTTTCTATATCAAGTACTGGTTTGAATAGAGGAAAAAACAAAGCAGAAGTTGAAGAATAAATTTTTAAAAAATGCCTAAAATATGTACTTGAAAAACACTTTAGGAACTTTGTAAAATAATATCAAGCTGAGTATGTAAATATGCTGAGTAAAGAAGTAATTAGAATTCTGGAGAGTTAACCACTGTGGAGTTCAGGGAGACCTGAGTTAATCTGGGTTTAGGTGGAGGGAGAGATACTAGGTTAGCATACAAGAAGGTAATTCAGGAAAAGACAGAACTTCAGATGGGGCGAGGGGGTAAGGAAGCTTATTTTTACTCATGTAAAAGCTAGAATTGTACAAAGAGGTAGATTGGACAAAGAGGTTAGATATAAAACTTACACAAATGTTTTTGAAACTTTATTTCCCCAAATGCAGTTCAGAAAGGAAACATTCTTTAAAAAGTTGTTGAGGTGAAATCTTGAAGACTAGGAGTTCACTTCACCGGGAAGAAGGAAAGAGTTTTCTAGAAAGAACAGCATTTATAAAGGCCTTGAGGTCAGAGGGAGTTTAGGACTTCAATTTAGGTGAAGATCAATGTGATAGCACTTAAGAGAGTGTGCATGGTGAAAGTTGATGATACAGAGTTAAGTAGGAATAAGACTATATAGAACATTGTAATCTAAGCTTCTCCTTATTCTTAGGAGTAGTATTTAAACTTAGACTGAGATCCTTTATGCTCAGTGGAAGAAACTTTCTACTTATAAAAGGGATGTGTTTTTCAAGCATGTATTTTTATTTCAGTTTAGAACTATAATGCTTTTTTTATAGAATCAATATTACAGTGGTTAGTGACTGAAATTCCCTTAACACAGATGGCAACCCTGGAAAGTACTGAATATAGCTGTAGTAAACATAACTGCGTGGAAGTTAGAAAAGAAAAACAAGAGTTTGGAAGGAGCACCCAGTGGATTCGAACTGTCAGTCTTCTGCAATAGTCATAGCACTTAGCTACTACACCACCAGGGTTTCCTACAGAAAACTACACAGGATTATTTTGTTGGTGTGTTTGCTGCAGTGTCTTCCAATTTGCAAAGAAGAGCCTGAACTCCAAAGCTAGGTTTCCTGGCTTCCAGTCTCTGTTCCACCCTTAACTGGCCTTGTAACATGTAGGAGATTTTGTAACTTTCTGTACCTACTTCTTCTTATTAGTAAAATAAACCTAATAGCTGTGTCTACTTCAGGGTTTCATTCTTATATTTATATGAATGTGATGTGTATAGCCCACTACCACTGAGTAAATTTTATAAATTTTATATAAAATCATAATTTTATATACATAATATATAACATATACATAATGTATGTATTCCATGATATAGATCTTAAACAAAGTGTACATATGTATTTTACTTATTTGTTTGCTTTATTTAATTATGTGTTTTTTAGAAGGGTGTCTGGCACATGCCAAGTACTATGAAAGTGTTGTTATAGTGATTATATGTGTTGTCAGTGTATTAGCTGTAATACAGAAGAAAAATAGTAACTCATGTATTTTGCTATCTAACTTGACAACTTTTCATTTGATTGAATAAGACAAATTCAGTTTAACGATTTTTTGCAACATGTATCAGATGTTAATGTAGCATTTTCTATTTGCTGAAATCTTTATATTTTTACTTCCTAATGTTAAGGATAATAGTAGAAAAATATCCCTATTTTCCATAAATACAATGAAGTATAACTAAAGTTCAGAACCTACAAAGCACAGTGAGTCAGTAAAAAAACTATATACACAATATTCCAGGTGCCAGTTTGTTGAGCCAGGCTTTCTCTACTGCTTATTGGGTGTTAAGACAACAAACCTATTGTCAAAATAAATGTTAAAGATACATCATTCTGCTCTTCAGAAATTTCATTGCCTTGTATCTCCTTTGGATGTGTCCTCCTAAAATGAGTTTACTCAAAGATTGAATGAAATATATTGTTACAAGTGGTATTTAACTAATGAAAATCACCTTTTAATCTAGCTGTCCTTCAGATGCTTAAGGGGGGAGTATCTTTGTTTTAGCCATCAATTGACTTTTTTTCTCTTTGATGAACTAGATCACAAATTCTAGGTTACAGCTGTATTCTTAAAGTGCTTTATAAATAATTGTTTATGTCATTGATCTTTTTAAAAAGCTGTTGTTAACACTTTGGTTTATGTAACGACATGCAGAATGGAAAAATCAACTTAAGAATTTGAAATTATTTCTGTACGGTTGAAATTGTGACAATTATTTGTTGATAAATTTAAATTGGCTGAAAACTTGAACAGTGATTTGTTCCCTGTCAAAAGATTTGCTTGCATATGTATTCAAATATTTGTATTTTATAACTCAGTTGAGATAATTCAAGACTTAAACTAAGTCACGTACTAAGGGAAAACATTACTAATGAATATAATTCCAATAAGCTTAATAAGGTATATTTTTAACTGCATGTTAATTAAAGTATGCTGACATTTTTTAAACTAAAACTTTAAATAAACTGCATTTCACAACCTTGGAAATTTATTAAATTGTTATAGAATATTAAGGTTGATTTTCTGCACTGTAATACAAAGAAGGTCTCCTTCTGGCTTTCTTCTAAGATTCTCTGAAATATCCTTTATTTGTCACAGAGAGTGGACTGGCTAGCCCAACATCATGTTTCTTGTTGAAAAATTGAGAAAAAGATTTCTGTTCTGACTATTCCCATATTATGTATTTTATAGGATCTGTTGTGAAGCATTGTATATTATCAGAAGGCTTTGTAATGTGTGAAATCAAATGACATTTGTCTTTTTTTTTTAAAATGCTATGCTTTTAATAAAAATATACATGACGAAACAGGTTTTTATTCAACAACTTCTGTACATAATGTTCAGTGCTATTGGTTATGTTCTTCACATTGTGCCAACATTTCTTTGTTTCCATTCTGGTAGTTCTGTTCCCCTTAATGTGGTCTTACTGCCCCGCAGCCTTCTCATCTATGCTTTAGACTGACATTACCTCTTGGTCTCATATAATTTTTTCAAGAAACACAGTACTCAAGGGTGACATTCTTTAGTTTTTGTCCTAACTTGGTATTTAATTAAAAGATAACTTTAGGGGATAGTTTCGGGTCAAGATTTAAAGAGTAACTCAGGGCAATAGTCTTAAGGATTCTTCTGGTCTTAATAGCTCCAATAAGTGTCCTTCTTTGAGAATTAGAGAATTCTTTGAGAATTTGAAGTTCTGTTCTCCCTTTTTCTCCCCAAGATGCTTTCTTTCATCATCTCTTTTCCTAGTTTAGGGTGCCAGGACCCCTGTATATCTTACTGCTTTGTGTATGTGAAAAGTTGCAATCTTTTGGTTGGCTGGTGAACTTTGGTCCCAAGGAATTTTTTTTTTCCTGTTTAGGATTAAAGTAAATAAATTCTTATGTTCCCAAGAATTGTATCTGAGATAAAATTTTGAACAAATCTTGAGATGATGACTAAGGAAAAATACATTAATTGAAAAACAATAGAAAAATTACTTGGTTGAAAATATGAACTATGAAAACATGTGCCACTTTTGTTAATTAAATTCTAAAACTTCCTAGTACAATGTGGTATCTGAATTTGCCTAAATCCCCAAAGGATAAGAATCAGGGTCCCCAGGAAGCTGTTTCCTGTGACATAGAGGTCAGACATACTTCCAGCTGTCCCCTGTACTACTACTCTGCTGATTTTAATACTTTGTAACAGTGAACAGCAGGACTCAGTCACTGTATTTACAGTGATGTAATTTATTATTTAATACTTTGTAACAGTGAACAGCAGGACTCAGTCACTGTATTTACAGTGATGTAATTTATTAGGGAAATATCCAGCTATGACTTGGGGATCATGAAAGTGACAGGAGCAACTTAGGATCAGGTGTAGGACAGCTTTGAACTTTGACAGACCTCTTTCGCCCTTCTGGCTGTGCTAGTGGGCAGGCGTCTCTCTCAGCCATGCAAACATGCCTAGCCCTGCTGTTTATAGCCTCTCTGTCCTTCGCCTCTCTGCTGATAACTGACACAGCTCCTAACCATTGGAACAGCTCACTCAGCTCTTTACAGTCACCACTGCCTCTTCTTCAGGGCCCCTGCTGGGCTCCTTGTTGTCTTCGGTATTACAGCCTTTGACCCTGTCGCAGCTGTTTTAGGAATTTCTTTTCTTCCTTTCTGCCACTGCTTGTTTCTTTCCTGCCTCTTCTCTCTTCTTTAAAAAAAAACCTTTGTGGGGTTGGCTGTATATATAAGCAAACTCCTTGTCAGTTTCAAGACAGGGCCTTTCCAACAGGCCTTTCCTGATCAATCCCCTCAGTGGACCAGAAGTCACTGAATTTGTGTAGCAAATCAACCAATTACTGAAGGTGTGTAATATAGACCAATTAAAGGGCAGAGTGCAACCTAGGGCCAGATAAAAAGTATCAAACCTTTAAGTTGTGTACAGCTTACCCAGAAAATGTCAGCCAACCTAGACAAAAGTAATAAATCATCCAGAGTAGAAAACAACTTGGAGTCTCCCTCCCCTGCTTTGCTTCTGGGAAGAACTAGGGCCAAGGTAACTCTTTGGGTTTAAGGGGAAAATCTCCCAAGCTGTTTTTTGAAGAACCAAGGAGAAAGGCCACAAAAGAACTCATCTCACCGTAACACTGTAAATAAAATTGTTAATAAATATTTGGTTTATTATTAGACCATGTATGATGTGAAAATTAGTATTAAGGCTGGAATGTGATAATCCGATTGTAGAACATTATAGACTGTCTTAGTCATCTAATACTGTTCTGACAAATACCACAGCTGGATGGCTTTAGCAAAGAAAAGTTTATTTTTACACAGTCCAGTAAGCTGCAAGTCTGAAGTCATCATACCAGGTCCCAGAGAGTGGACACTGTCCCTCTGTCAGCTCTAGTGGAAGGTGCTTGTGTTGCATCAATCTTTCTTTGGTCTGAAAGCATCTCAGTGCAGGAACCTCAGATCCAAAAGATGAATTCGGCTCTCATTGCTGCTTTCTTGATAGTATGAGGTCCTCAACTCTCTGCTTGCCTCCCTTTCTTTGATATCTCTTGTAGGATAAAAGATGATTCAAGCTACACTCCAAGGAAATGCCATTTACATTGGAGCAGGGAGGTGACCTTAGAAAGGGTGTTATATTTTCACCTTAATCCTCTTTAACATCTATTAACCACAGGCAGAGATTAGAATTTATAGCATTCTAGGAAAATCACGAAACAGAGGACAATCACAAAATACTGGGAATCATGGCTCAGCCCAATTGTTATACACATTTTTTAGGGCACACAATTCAGTCTGTGACATGGACTGACTCAAATTTATGTACACAAAACTATGTCTTCTAATATTTTGGTTTTGGTTTTTGGAACCCATGTGTGTCATATGAGTCAGAATCAACTCGACAGCAGTGAGTTTTCTTGGTATCCAGGGGCAACTTTTTTTTTCAACCTCTTTCTCTACCTGCTGTGGCTGTCAGGACATGGGACAAGGGTAAGGTTACAGAGTCAGTGTTTTAGAGTATTTATGAAGTAGAGGATAAGTGCTACAGCTGTTAACCAAAAGGTCAGCAGTTCTAATCCAGTAGATGCTCCTTGGAAACTCTATGGGGCAGTTGTACTCTGTCCAGTAGGATCGCTGTGAGTTGGAATCAGCTCGATGCCACTAGGGTTTGGGGTATTAAGGAAACCACATATCAATGATAAGTAGGTGTTGAGGATGTTTAGCGGAAAATTGTTTGTCCTGAGTTACAACCCAGTCAGTTATGAAAATATTCAGGCCAAAAAAAAATCCAGATTTTTCTTGTCATTTTTGCATGAACATTACATATAACAACTGTTTACATAGCACTTAGGTTGTATTGTTTATAAGTAAAGATGATTTAAAGTATATGGGAGGATATGTGTAGGTTACATGCAAAGACTGTGCCGTATTATGATAGGGATTTGAGCTTCCAAAGGTTTGGGAATGTATGTGAGTGAATGTACTTGTTTCTACTGCCTAGTTTCTTTTATTGCATGTCGTAGAACAGTCTAAAAAATTTCTAACAGGAGATTTATTTTTTAAGAACTGAATTTGTCTTTGGAAATATGCAGATGCCTCTTGGAGAATTATCCTTCTGTTTTTTTAAAAACTGTCCTAGAAACCTAAGCATCACTCTTAATATTTTGCTTCTGTGAAAATGATTCCAGATTTCAAAGAATAAATGAGTGCACAATGAACTTTTTAAAATACTTCTGTTTAGGAAGGGATCTGTCTCTGTGTTTTTAAATAGATATGTTAGAGAAACATGTTTAATTAGATGTTTCTTGCTGAGAATATTACATGGGATCTGTAATTCATCAGTTTAAGAACATGATGAGCAGTTTGGTTAGGTTCCAGGAAAGAATAAATAGTGATGACCTCAGGGATCAGAGAGAACCATAACTTTCAAAAAGAGTTGTAAGTGATTACGTGGACAAATATGTAATAGAAAAATGCCTGATTGCAGTTTTTTGATCAGATGTGTAGCTCGGGGTAGAATTTTTTAGAGAAAACTGAAGGAAATAATTTAAGATGTATTTTCTTTTTAAACATCATACAAAAGACTTTAACACTCCAAGGTAAATAATTTGCAAAAATGCATGAGAATTTTCACGTATGTCCCTGTTATTACAGGAAACAAAATAGTGAAGACAATTCTGTGTTTGTTTAAGGTAACCAGGCATTAACTAGATCTAAAGGCACAGTGTCCCTGCTGTTTTACACATGAAATAATGTTTGAATTTTGTTTTAAAAAGCTCTACAAAATCTTTTTTCTGCATTTTCTGGTATTTTTATATATTCTGATGATCAGTGACATAGTCTTGAAGAACCTAATTAGCCAGTAACCCAATTTAAAAATTCATATTATTTTGTAACATCTGATATTGTTAAACCATTTAAAATCTCTACTGAAAACATCAAATTCTGTAAGTGTTCATTTCTGCATGTATTTGATAAAAATATAACAGAACATTTGCAGTTGACAATTTTTGCTTGTAAAATCCAGTGACATTGATTACAGTCATTGTATTATACACTGTTATCACTCTCCTTTCCCTATTGTTCCATCAGAATTAACAGAATTTCAGTGTCCCCTATGTAACACTTCTGCTTACCCTTCATCCCATTCCTGGTACCCTCTGGGAGTCTTTGGTTTCTGTCTTTACCTATTTCATGTAGGTGAGATCATGTAATGTCTGTCTTTGTGACTGACTTACTTCATTCAGCATAGTGCTTTCAAGGTTCATCCACTTTGTGTGACATGTATCATGACTTCGTTTCTCTTTATGGCTGAATCATATTTGATTGTATGTGTGTACAGCATTTTGCTCGTTCATTCACCTATTGATAGACATTTAGGCTTTTTCTACTTTTTGACTATTGTAAGTAGTGCTGTAGGAAACATTGGTATACAAGTTTCTGTTAATCTTCTTGCTTTCAGTTCTTTTAAGTATTTACCCAGGATTGAAATTGCTGGGTCATATGGCAGTTTTGTGTTCTACTTTGTGAGGAACTGACAAACTGTTTTCCACAATGTTTGTACCAGTTTGCATTCCCGATAGCAGTGTATGATATTTCCAGTTTCTGCATATTCTTCTTAACACTTGCTATTTTCTGTTATTTTTTATTATAGCCATCGTAGTGGGGGTGAGATGGTATCTTACTGTGGTTTTGATTTGCGTCTCCAAAATAGCTAATAACATTGAGCATCTTTTCATGGGCTTATTGGCCATTTGTATATGCTTGTTAATGAAATTTCTATTCAGGTCTTTTGCCTGTTTCTTGATTCGGTTGTCTTCTTGTGGTTAAGTTGTGGTTTTTTTTTTGTTTTTTTTTTTTAAAATGTATCGTGGCTATTAAACCTGTATCAAATATCTGATTCACCCAAAATGCCTCCCAATCTGTAGTTTGTCTCTCCACTTTATTGATAAGTCCTTTGAGAAAGAAAAATTTTAAATTTTTATGCAATTCCATTTATTTTGTCATTTGCTACTCATGCTCTGGTACCATATCTAACGAATCTGTTTCAAAACCAGGTCCCATAGCAATAGCCCAAGAATTTTGCGGGTTTAGTTCTTACATGGAGGTTCTTGATGCATTTTGAGGTTTCTTTTTTTTTAATATAATGTAAGGTATGGTTCATGCTTCATGTGTGTTACTTTTTTTTTTGCACTTATGGCTTGTGGAGTGGATTGATTCTTTAAATGATACAGTTATGGACATTTTAAACTACTGTTAAGGCTAACCCAAACTGCTGCTGCTGCAGTTGTTAGTTGCTGTGGAATTGGCTTTGACTCGTGGTCACCTTATGTAGAATGGAACAAAAACATTGCCTGGTCCTATGCTAGCCTCACAATTCTTGGGATGTTTGAGTCTGTCGTCGTAGCCGCTGTGTCAGTCTGCTGCGTTGAAGGTTCTCTCTTTTTTTGCTGATCGTCTGCTTCACCAATCATGATGTTCTTTTCTAGCAGTGGGAGCCTCAGTTGCTGAGAGAAGTCAAATTCAGGTTCAAGAGAGCAGTAATATTTTTATAAACAGAAACTTTCTTGGTTTTGTTTTCACTGTATATATTCAGTACTAAAAAAAGTTCTAGTACTGGAGAAGCAATGCTAAGTTTTTCATAGTGGTATGGAGAAGCATAAACATTCATTAATATTCACTGTACAGATAATAAATACTTGCTATATGTTAGGTCTTCAACAACGAACAACAAAGGCAGGAACCACAGAGCTTGTGGTCTATTCATTTTGAAGACTAATAGTTAAGATATTTACAAGAGTGATGTATGTTACAAAGTACAGTAAATCCTATGAAAGCCAGAACCTGTGTAAGGTAGTAATCTGTCAGAAAAGGAAAACACAAATATTTTTCACTAAAATAAGCAATAGAGAAGTAGTTAAGACTGCACCCTGTCAAAGGCGGAAACTTTCAAGACTGGGAGAAACAAGGCAGTCCTGTTGAGTTCTGGTTCCCATAGATTTTACTGTTACAATAGTTTTTCCAGCTATTTAGAGAAAGAAAATATAAGTTGAGTTGTAAGGCAGACATTCCAAGATGGTAATAATAAAGGCACCATGTCATTTTTCACTCTCTCTGTTTCACTGATACGAAAATAGGCATCCAAGAAAACTGACTTCTCAAAGTTCTTAGACTCCTTGCCATCAAGTTGATTCTGACTTATAATGCCCCTACAAGACAGAACAGAACTGCCCCATGGGGTTTCCAAAGATTGGCTGGTAGATGTGGATGGACAACTTTTTGTTTAGCAGCCAGGCTTTTGTTTAGCAGCTAGGATTTACATAGGATTTACACTTTGCCAGCAGCAAGTGGCATATCAGGGACCAGGATACCCTGCGTTCTAGTCTGCTGTGTCTGCCCTGTGGAATAAAATGAGTAGATGATGGGGCAGAAAGTCAAGCAGGTGCCTAGAGAGTTGGACCTCCACTTTTTATTCGATGTAGCTAGTGTAATATGAGGAAACATACTTTTTAATCTTATTTTTTTATGCTTATTTTTATTTGAATTTCGTAGGTTTTTGTTTGTTTCTCTGTTAGCATTTAGCTAATAATCTTTCAAGGGTTTCGTGAAGTACGGACCTGTATAGACCTGTAAAAAGGAGTACTGTGCCCCTGGAAACCACATATGTGGGTCCTATGAAGTTTTTCTCTGTTAAAACTTAAAAGGTGTATGATTTTTCCCTCAGTAAAGGAAGTTCCTCTTAAGCTGTATGTTTAGTTATCTTGAATTTTCTAAGCTTCACTCTGCTTTTTTTTTTTTTTTGCTGGAAAAAAGAAAAGTGAGGTGTTAGAAGATTAAGGAAATGTTTTTCCTGGCACAATTTTGATCTGACACTGGTTTGAAATCTTATTACTATAGACCAATCCTGGGCATTTCTTACAAGACTTCTTAGTAAATTATAAAGAGTATTCTAATCACATAGAAGGTTTCAACTAAACTAATGGAAAAAGAAGAGGATTTGTAAGGAAGTTAATTGATTTTATTTTCAGTTCCATTGTAATTTTTTTAATCTCAGTTTTGATTTTACTGTTTAAATTCCTTTAAGTTAACAAAACCTTAGGTTTGATTTTTGTTTCAGAAAAGGATATTAAATAGAAAAAATGGGTACACATCCCAGTAACTTCCTTTTCTCTGGGGACACCAAAGTGTAATTATAGGATCACACGTTGAGAAGTAAATAAACTTTGCAAGTTGAGTCTGCACAGCTAGACATAGTAACAGGAAACATCCCACCTACAGTGCATATGGCAAAGGCGAAAGATGGTGTAACAGACTACAGGCAAAAATAATAGCTGGGAGTTAGACACTTACTCTGCTTTTACAGCCTTAGATCTGTCTTCCTTTCAGATACAACAGAAATGCTGGTGGTGCAGTGATTAAGTGCTCTGCTGTCAACCAAAAGATTGGTGGTTCAAACCCACCACTCGGTCTACAGGAAAAAGATGAGGCAGTCTGGTTCTGTAAAGCTCTGTAGCCTTGGAAGCCCTTTGGGACAGTTTGCTGTCTTTTACAGGGTCACTATGATTTGGAATTGACTTGTCGTCCGTGAGTTTGTTTTGGTTTCCAGAAGTGATGTGGTAATATGAACATAATTTATAAGAAAATTTGTTCTTTAAATATTATACTTCATGTTTATACAATATTTATAGTTAGGGTATAGTATTCCGCTATGTTTAAAAAAATCGTTTTTCTTGTATATGCTCGTGGTTTTCTTTATTAGGGATACATGCTATTTTCACTTTATTATTGAGCCAAATTTTAAGAAATTTGTTACTTGAAAAATGAAGCATATAGAGGCTGTAAACTAAGTGGTGAAAAAGTGTTTTACTGAAGAATTCCTTTAAATAGAATGCTCTTTTGATATACTTAAAGTGTCTGTAAAATCACTTCCTACCCTGGGCTAAAAGACACGTAAGAAAACTCAATGCTGAAATGTCAGAAGCCACTACTGCTTTAATTGTAATTAGAAACTATGGTAAAGCATTTCTGAAATTGCAGTAATAATAATTATTTGACATATAGAAGAAACTCCATTTTATTATTATTATTATTGTACTTTCGATGAATTACAGAACAAACTAGTTTCTCATTAAGCAGTACACATACTGTCGTATGACCTTGTTTAACAATCCCACAACATGTCAGCACTCTCCCTTCTCAACCCTGGATTCCCTATTACCAACTTTCCTGTCTGTTCCTGCCTTCTAGTCCTTGCTCATAGGCTAGTGTTTGCCTTCTCCTTTTGTTTTATGGGCCTATACAATACTTGACTGAAGGGTGAACCTCAGGAGTGACTTCATTCCTGGGCTGAAAAGAAGAAACTTCATTTATAAGTAACTTCTGAATATATTCACTTTGTTGAGTGAGTTACTTCTCTAAATGGTTTAATTTTATTATCTTTGATATTCATTCCTAGAGTCTATATGAAAACACTATGCAATAAGGAGTTTTATATATTGAAATGAGCATTAATCATAAAAGTACAGGCCTATCAGTTATGTTTCAAACTGTGCTGATGCTCCACTCATTGTGTAAAAGGAAATGCATTGGTCTGTAATATTAGGCTAATGTCTACTTAATATTCGAAGTACCCTACTGATAGGTATGTAAATTCATGCACATGATATCTAAGCATATATTGTTAGGAACAGTACTAACTCCTGTGAGTCTCATACTGTACTGTTTATTCCTGTAATCTAATTACATTAACACAAGTTACTTTTGTATGTATTTAATGGCATAATCATTGTTGAAATTCATGATAATTAGGCTGACAATAATGAATGATTGCTGTGAATGACAGAAACCCTAGTGGCATAGTGGTTAAGTGCTGCATCTCTTATCCAAATGGTCAAAAGTTCACATCCACCAGGCACTCCTTGGAAACTGTATGGGGCAGTTCTACTCTAGCCTGTCAGGTCGCTGTGAGTCAGAATCAGCTTGACAGCAGTCAGTGGCTTGGGCTCTTTTTTGGCTGTGAATGACAATGATAGTTTTTTTAGTATAACCAGCACCACATTTTTCCTATTTTACTGCTTACACAAACTCCCAGCCTCTGTTTGGTAGCACACATATAATTTAATCTTTGCCAGCCAGCCAAGTGCCGTTGAGTCGGATCCTTAATTGCTCATACTACCCTTAATACTTGGACCTGTTAAAACAATATTGGTTTTTGGTGGTTTTTTTTTTTTGCACAGTTTTTTCTAGGTCTAGGACGGTGCATCTGGGTGTTAGATGTTTATTGAAATCACCCAGGATTACCCTCTTATTTTAAATTAGAATCTCTGAGGGTGGGATCCTAGCATTTGGTAATTTTAAAAGCACCCTCAGATGATACATCCATTGCTGAGAATGACTATTTTAGGGCAAAGATCAACTCTATTAAAATTTTGGTGATTTGCCCTGTGTTTGAGGAATCCTTAAACAGCAAGTTTACAGAGTACTGTAGGGCCCCCAAACCAAAAGTCAAACTTGTTGGGTCTGTATTGACCCTATAGGACAGAGCAGAACTGTCCAATAAGGTTTCCAAGGAGTAACCAGTGGATTTGAACTGCCATCATTTTGGATAGTAAGCCAAGCTCTCAACCATACACCACTAGGGCTCTGCAAAATCTGGACATTCTAGCTTGTCTTGAAAGTAACACTATAGAGTGTGATGAAGAATCCTTTTGAACATGGTGCCTAGATCTTTAGTGCTATTTAATAAGACCAGAGTGTCATAGCTGAGAGCACTCCATCCTGACTCAGCCCAGGCAACAATTAGAGGGGCCTTCTGACTGATGAGGTACAATTAAAGTGAGTTCAGGATTCTTGGGAAAACAATACTTGAAAATAGCTAGTTGTCCAGAAGTGTCTTGAAATGGACCTCCCCAAGATGTACCGTAGGCCATCAGGGATGGTCTTTTCTATTGAGAAAGATGAAAACAGGAAGTTGAATAACAACAATAAACAGTGCCCCTTCATCCACATACATACCCCCAGCCCCAGTTACCATAAGCCGGTAAAGCTACACATGTTTTGATGCAGACAGAGATTGATTACTGGGTCAAAATAAAGTTGTGTCTCCATTGTCATCCTTCTGGTTTCTTGCTACCCTCCATGTCTCCCCAAACAAGAAGTCTTTAATTAATACCTGTTTGCTTATACTTGAAATTCCAGTTAATTAGAGATAAAAGGCATAACATGGAAATGTACTCAATGAAATCCTCTCAACAGCATAGTATTCTCGTAACAAGTGAAATGCCTCTGTATCCTTTCTAAGGAGCCCTGGAGGTACAGTAGTTAAGCGCTCAGCTGCTGACCAAAAGTCAGTGGTTTGAACCTGCTGGCAGCAGCTGGCTGGGCAAAAAGACCTGGCACCCTGCTCCTTTACAGCCTAGGAAACCCTGTGGGAAGTTTTACTCTGTCCTTATAGGGTTGCTACGAATCGAAATTGACTCCATAGCACACAGCAGGAATAGTCTTTCTGAATTTTAACTTGAAGGAATGTGACAAGGGTCAAAAAGCCCTGGCCACCTGAAGGGGAATATTCTCTTTCTAGTTTTCTTTTTACCTGTAATTGTGAGTACATGTATGAAAGACAGGTAGAAAAGTGCTAAACTTCTGGTAAGCAGTTTAGCTGCAGATAAAAATGATTAGCATTTAGTATTCTTACTTAAAAATATTTAGAATTTCTCTTTTCGTGGGAATCCGTGTGGAAGTAAATGGTGGTACAGTGAATAAGAGCTCAACTGCTAACCAAAAAGTCAACATTTCAAATCCACCTCCTTGGAAACCCTATGGAGCAATTCTGCTGTGTCCCATACAGTTGTTAGGAGTCAGAATCGACTTGACAGGCCGTTAAAGTAATAACTCACCATGCTGATAAAACTGCAGTGCTACACTAAAGAGTTCAGTGATGGTACATCTCAATCCTTTCTTGGCAATTTTTCCTACCTTTTATTTGTAGGACTTCACCCTGGTGGTACAGTGGTTAAGAGCTCTGGTGAGCTACAGCTGCTAGTCAGAAGGCTGGCCGTTTGAATGCACCAGCCGCTTCCTGGAAAGCTTATAGGGCAGTTCTGCTGTGTCTTTTCTGGTCTCTGTGAATTGGAATCAACTTGATGGCAACAGGTTTGTTTTTTAATTTATTTTACACTTTTGAAAGTGGTGTCTTTATTTACATGACTGATGAGAAGCATGAGCCTCTGTAAGGAAAGAAAGGGATTTATGGCTTAGAGGTAAAACATTCCTTACAACTATGAGAAAATTGTGTGGAACTTCAAACACCACACAAAAGAGGTTTTTTGTTTTTAAAATGATGCATTTCAATACCTAAACATATTTAGACCAGCCTTTCAAAACAAGGAAATTTTTGTATCAAGGACAATTACAGTGTTTGAAAGACCGTAACAATAAAACTATGCAGTTTCTCTATAACCTCCATTACATAAAGATTAAAATCAGATTTAGGAGTCACTGGATGCAGATGGTTAAGTGCTCCACTGCTAGCCAAAAGACAGGCCTTTTGAACCTTCTCTGAGGCACTTCCAAAAGGTCACAGCCTTGAAGACTCTGTTTTGCAGTTTACTCTGAGCCCATGAGGTCACTAGTTGGAATTGACTACAGCACAACTAACAACAACAAAACAGATTTTAACAAATTTGGGTAGAAGAAGAAGAAAAAAAAACTACGTGTTGTGTAAATAAGAAAAGTTGCAGATCTCAAAATCTCTTGGAAAGAAAACAATGATGTTAATAAAACTAGCACTTGACAATTTTACAAATATTGCAAGCTAAAAAAGGGAAAAGAGACTAGGCTTACCAATAGGGGGAAAAAAAAAGAAATTATAGTGATCTAGTTGATGATCAGAGTTTTGTTTTTGTTTTTAATTGTAATTTAGGTAAAAGTTTACAGAGTATATTAGTTTCTCATTCAGAAATTTACTGATTCTCATTCAGAACATACTGATTCATGAAATTGGCTACAGTCCCATATTTTGTTGGCTCTCATCCCCTTCTTTTCCAGGTTCCCCAGTTACATTTGTCCAGTTTTCCTGTCCCTTCCCATTTTGGTCAGTCATTGCCCCTTTGATCTCGTATATTAGAGATCCAGAAATCACCTACTTCAAGTGTGTTAGTGTTTGTTTTATAGGCCTGCCTCATCTTTAACTGAAAGATGAGCTTCAAGAGTGACTTCTAACTTCAAAAGTTAGAAGCATGTCTGGTGGCCACAGTCTCAAGGGTTCCACTGTTTTCTTTGAGTCTGTTAAATCTTGTCTTTTTTGGTGAATTTGATTGTTCTACGTTTTCCTCCTGCTCAGTCCAGGAACTTGTATTGTAATCCTAGTCAGAGTGATTAGTGGTAGTAGCCGGGCACCATCTAGCTCTTCTGGTCTGGGGTTGTGTAGACTGTGGTTTATGTGGTCTGTAGTCCATTGGACTAATTGCTCCCTTGAGTCTTTAATTTTTATTCCCTCTCCTTTGATATAGTCTAGAAGAGACCAATAGCTGTATCTTAGATGGCTTGTGTGCTTTCAAGACAAGAGATGCCACTCACCAAAGCAGGATGTAAGACATTGTCTTTAAGATTTATGTTTTGCCAGTTGATGTAAAGGGCCTGAGTCTATGGTTAGAATTTTTAACATTGACTTGGTGGCACTCTAAGGCTCCATTGTCCTTTATGGGTTTTGGCTGTTCTTGAGAATTGGATGAAAATACCATATTCTTGGTGGGAGGTCAGATCTATATGAAAAATGTTATTGCGCTTGCTTATGTTTTAAAAGATTGATCCTTAGACTACCTGTATCAAATCACATAAGTTGCCAGTTAAAATCCAAACTGCTGGTCTGTACCCCAAACCTACGATATTAGATTTTTTGGTGAAATAGGCTTAGGAATCAGCATTTTAACAAGCATTCCTATGTAACTCTTCCATTCAGTACTAAATTTTGATAATCTCTCTTTTAGAGCTTTATAGACTTTATCAGTTGTACTCCTGGCCTAACCCAAGAGCAAGGTTTTGTAAGTTCCAGTCCAGTAGTACTTGCCATGCCATATACCACGTGCCTTTCTTCACTACCTAAAAAACATCAGCTAGATACCATTAATGTTATTGAGCACTAGAATCTTGAAGAAATCATTATTTGTACTAGGTTGATCATCATTTTAATTTAAAGAAATGAGTTATAGGAAATAAATATTTTAGATCCTAGGTCTGTGGATGTATATTAGTATGCAAATTAAGATAAATTCAACTTATTTCTGGTGTTATGTAAAATATACTTATTTGCTATAAAAATGCATCTGAGTTCCTTAAGTGTTTAATAGACATCAGACTGAGATTTCCAGACATAGCTAATGGAAAGTACTTCTAACCGAATAATTGAGGTTAGATTCAGTATGATTTTGGAAAAGCATGATTTATGGAATTGTTTTAAAATATATTCAGCTTTACCTCAATGTACATAGTGATGTGAACTGTCTCCAAGAAAGTCATCTCTAGGTCTTAATAAATAAGGCTTATTTCTAATGCACATATTAATTGATGATGTATAAATAAATGCTGCTAAAAGAGTTTAAATACTACTTGAAAATAATATGTAAAGTTTAACCAAATATTTTCTTCCAAATATTGTTATGCTCCTAATTTTCTTTTTCCTGGCTTACTTCATAGATAAATTCAGGGTTGAACTTTAGACTAATGGGCCATGCCATTATCTCATTTCAAATGATTGTATCTGGGTAATGAGCTTGTGTGTCCATGGAGCTGAACTGTATAGTATTAATATTATTATTGCTGTTGTTAGGTGTCATCAGATTACTTCCAACTCGTTCTGACCTCATGCACAACACAGTGGAAACTGCCCAGTCCTGTACCATTCTTAACAATCATTGTGTGTGTGAGCCCACTGTTGTAGCCCACAGTCCATCTCATCAAGGGTCTATCTCTTTTTCAGTGATGCTTTACACCACTAAACATGATGTCCTTCTCCAAGGACTGGTTTCTTCTGATAACATTGTAAAAGTACATGAGACAAAATCTTGCCATCCTGGCTTCATGTCCAAAGTACGTGAGACAAAGTCTTGCCATTCTGTCATCCAAGGAGTACTCTGGCTATACTTATTCCAAGACATGGTATGTTAATACCTGTTGTCAGTTATTCAGGGAAACATGGTAAAGTGATGTGGATGGCTTAGTGAAGGATCTTTATTGAGAAAAAATGATTGCAAAGGTAGTCAGTGAATAAGTCAGTAACATTTATGTTTGGGAAAAATACATACTTTTGTTATGTCATTCTTTGGTAAAATAAAAGGGCATTTTAGTGTGTATTTCTTTCATAGAAGCAAAATAAAATTAGTTCAGTAGTATCTGCTGTACCTAAAAATGCATTCTAAAAATACAGGAAAACACTCTATTAATTTTCTTCATGTCCTTTGTGATCCTGCAAATTTATGTAAAAGTAATGGCCTAACTAGTTATTCTACAAAGATTAAGATTTATCGGGTGATTCTTCTGCTACCTCTTACTTCTTTGTAGAAACTCATTTATTTGTACCTGTAAGATGATACTACTTTTTATGGCATATTTTTCAGTGAATTTTGAATTCTAGTTATAGGCTTCGTTTAATTCTTCACAGTACGTATGCAAATACAATATTTTTTCTATGCAATGAAGCAGATTATATTATTTGATAAAACTGGATACCAATAATAGTAATGATAATAGCTAAATTTTCCTTTAGTACAGTAACTGGAACAAACCAAATAATATACTTTGTATTTGTTATGCCTTTTAAGCCACACAGTCATTCTCAAAATAAGTATACAATTATTGTTCCCATTTTGCAGATGAGAAAGCAGATTTACATGTACTAACTTGACGGAGATCACACTACGAGTAAATTTTTCATTCTTTTTTGTAATTCTGATTAAATGAAAGTATACAATCCAAATTAATTTTGCATGCCTGCCTATCTTCAGCTCCTTCTACTCTCCTTGCCCAGTGACAGCGTGCTCCTTTTCATTCCATACTTGTCATATCCTCTTAACAATCTCCTGCCCCTCCTGTCCACTGTCTTCTCTCCTACCTAGAAAGAGTCCAGTAGGACAGCATCCTATAAATGCATAGAGCCATAAAGTACACACACTATATGATCACATTGTGTCCCCAGGTCCAGTCCATTTTTGTCCTAAGACTTGACCTCAGTAGTGTTTTCTGGATGGGGCAGCAGCAGGTCTAGGGGCCATGCACACAGAGCATCCCCCAGACCATTAGAGCATCAGTTGTGGTCTTTTAGAAGGTTTTTGAGCTGCACTCCTCTTTTTCTTGTATTGCCGAAGGGAGTCAACATTGTGTGCCCCATCATGGCTGCCTTTGATGGTGGCCAGGCACCATCTGGTTCTTCTGGTAACATGTTGATACATTCTCCCATTCACGTGAGTCTTCTGTCTCTTGAGCTCTTTTTCCCTCGTATCTTTGTTCTCAGTCATCTTCTGTTCCGGATGAACTGGGACCATTTATTGTACCTCAGAAGGCAGCTTACTAGCTTTTAAGACCCCAGACGCATCAAACAAGCCACAATCATCAGAGGAGAAAATAGATAAATGGGAACTGCTAAGAATCAATCACTTTTGCTCATCCAAAGACTTTATTAATAGAATTAAAAGGCTATCTACAGAATGGGAAAGAATATTTGCCAACTCTATGTCACACTGATGCCTGATCTGTATAGTCTATTAGGTACTACAAAATATCAATAAGAAGAAGATAAATCATCTAGTTAAGTGATGGGGAAAGGAGATGACAGACACTTCTCTGAAGAGAAATCCAGGCAGCCAAAAAACACATGTGGACATGCTCACGATCTTTAGTTTTTAAAAAAATTCAAATCAAAACTACATTGAGATACCATCTCACCCCAGCAAGGTTGGCCATGATCCCCAAAACACAAAACAACAAATGCTGGAGAGGCTGTGGAGAAAGTGGAACTCTCCTACACTGTTGGTGGAGTTGCAAAGTGGTCCAGCCTCTTTGGAAAGCAATCTGGCACTTCCTTAAAAAAATGGATCTAGATATACCATTTGACCCAGTAATTCCACTCCTTGAAATATATCCTACAGAATCAAGGCCATTCATACCAATGGATACATGCACAAGAATGTTTATCACAGCACAGTCCACAATAGCAAAAAGATGGAATCAACTCAGATGCCCAACAACAGAGGAATGGATAGGTAAACTATGGTATATATACTCAATGGAACACTATGCAATGATAAAGAACAACAATGATAGCAGGAAACACCTCATAACCTGCTTTCAAGTGGAGGACATTATGCTGAGTGAAAGTAGTCAGTGACCGAAAGACAAATATTGTATGAGACCCTTACTATAAGAACTTAAAAACGGACTCATGCATAGAAGAAAAGACTCTTTGATGGCTGCAAGAGTGGGGAGGGGAGGAGGGTGAGAGAGGGAGGGCTTAGGTTAGATAGTTAATAGAAATTTGGTTGGGTGAAACCAGTGACAGCACACATTAGAAAGAAGATTAATAATAACTGGACTTCAACACAATTTGAGTACTCCTCCCATCTTAACCCAATATTGCAAGGATAGAAAATTCGGGGTGAGGGGCTGGGGACCATGCTCTAAGGTGAAATTGAGGCCAAGTGGCACAGCTAGCATTTTGCTAATGAGGACTCTCTGCACCCCTCATCAGTGAGTGGTGTCTGGGGTCTTAAAAGCTGCCAAGCTGAAATCTGAGGGTACAGCAAATGGTCTCAACTCAGCAGGAACGGTTGATCACTGAGGACAAGAATGACATGGAGAAAAGAGAACCCAGAAGACAGAGAGACCCACATGAGTGGGTCTCTACATCAACTCATGACCAGAAGAACTGGATGGTGCCCGGCCACTACCAGTGATAGCCACGATGGAGCTCACAAAATTGAGTCTCACTGGCAACAAGAGAATAAACAGAGGTGTATCCTGAGATCTCCAATAAAAGACCACAATTGATGGTCTTGGGGGCTTCGGGATTCCACTAGGAGCATGACCCCTAGTCCTGATGCTACCCCTGTCCATAAATCATAATGAAGGTCAACTTTTCGGACAGCGATGGATTGGACTTGGCAACGCAGAGTAACCATATCTTGTGGGGATTTAATGGTTCCATGCATCTATAGGTTGGCATCCTGCTGAAGAAGGGGAGTGGGTGGAGAGGAGGGGATAGAAGACTGTTGGGATGATAGGACTGTGCGGAGCAGAGAAGAGGGGTGTGCTGTCACTAGACAGAGAGAGCAGTGGGAGCTGCATATAGGTGAGCATGCAAATGTATATGGGAGTGTTCATTTTCATTCAATCATAATTAAAAAAAAAAAAGTCCCCAGACGCTGCTCACCAATAGAGGGTGCAGAAGACTCTCTTAGCAATAGGCTAGTTATGCCAATTGGCCTTAATGTCCCCCAAGAACATGGTCCCCAGACCCCATCCCTGTTACTCTATCCTTGAAATATTGAGTTGAGATTAGAAAAGTCATCAGCTTGTGGTGAAGTCCAGTTACGTTGATGTACTTTGTACTGTGTGCTGTCACTGCTTTCACCTAACCAAATTTTTGTCGACTAATCTAAGGCAAACCCTTTCATTCTCTTGCCACTCTTATAGCCATCAGTCTTTTCTTCTGTAAATAAGTCTGTTTTTAAGTCTTTATATTAGGTATCTCATACAATATTTTTCCTTTTGCCACTGACTGATTTCATTCAACATGATGTCTTCCAATTGAAACCAGGTTATGACATGCTTCCTAAAATCATCGTTGTTCATTATCATTGTATAGTGTTCCATTGAGTATATTGACTATAGTTTGTTTACCCATTCATCTGTTGATAGGGATCTGGGTTGATTCCAACTTTTTGCTTTTGTGGACTGTGCTGCAGTAAACATTCATGTGCATGTGTCTGTTCATTTGATGGACTTTGTTTCTGTAGGGTATATTCCGAACAGTAGGATTATTGGATCAAATGGTTTACTTACTTCTGGCTTTTTAAAGAAGCACGTAATAACTTTCCGAAAAGGCTGTACAATTCTGCAATCCCACCAGCAGTGTAGGAGAGTTTCAGTCTCTCCACAGCCCCTCCAGAATTTGTTGTTTCGTGTTTTCTCAATCATGGCCAAACTTGTTAGGATGAGATGGTATCTCATTGTAGTTTTGTTTTGGATTTCTCTGATAGCTAATGATTATAAGCATTTCCTCATGTGTCTCTTGGCTGCCTGGATATCCTTTTTGGTGAAGTGTCTGTCTCCTTTGCCCATCGCTTTTCTTGTTGATATTTTGCAGTACCTTGTAGAGTATGGAGATCAGACATCGATCCGATGTATAATTGCCACATATTTTTTCCCGTTATGTAGGTGATCTCATAACTCTCTTGATAAAGTCTCTGGATGAGTAAAAGTGTTTGATTCTTAGTAGTTCCCATTTATCTATTTTCTCTTCTGTTGATCATGCTTTGTTTGTCAGATTTTGAAGTCTATCTAAGCTGTGCCCATTGTTGACTTTATTTTTTCTTGCATGATCTTTATTGTTTTAGGTTTGATATTTAAGTCTTTGATCCATATTGAGTTGGTTTTGTGTAAAGTGTGAGATAAGACTCTTGTTTCAGTTTTTTGCAGATGTGTATCCAATCTTGCCAACACCATTTGTTAGACACTGTTTTTATCCCCGTTTACAATCTTAGGGACTTTGTCGATATCAGTGGTTCATAAGAGGACAGTGTCATCTCTGGGGACTGACGTCTGTTCCATTGGTCTATATGTCTCTATTTATACCAGTACCAGGTTGTTTTGACTACTGTGGCAATATAATAGTTTCTAAGGTTGGGTAGTGTGAGGCCTTCCACTGTGTTCCTCTTCTTCAGTAGTACCTTCTTATCCGGGGTTTCTTCCCTTTCCAGACAATGCTGGTGATTTGCTTCTCCATTTAATTAAAACATGACACGTGAATTTGTATTGTGATTGCTTTGTATATGTAGATTGTTTTGGGTAAAATTGACATTTTCACAACAATAAGTCTTCCTTTCCATGAGCAGGCTAGGTTTCTCAATTTATGTAAGCCTCTTTTGGTTTCTTGCAGTAAGGTCTTGTGGTTCTTTCTGTCAGGTCTCTTATTTCTCTAGTTAGATTTATTCCTAGGTATGTTATCTTCCTGGCAGCTATGGTAAATGTTATTGATTTGGCTGATTTGGCAATTTCTTCTTTGATGATCTCTTTGTTTGTATAGAGGAATCCTACTGATTTATTTGTTTATCTTATCCTGATACTTTGCTGAATTCCTCTATTAGTTCCAGTAATTTACTAATGTATTCTGTGGTATTCTCTGCATATACAGTCGTATCATTTGCAAATAAGGAAAATTTTTACTTCTTTGCTGATGCAGATAGCTTTTATTTCTTTGTCTTCTCTAATTGCACTGGCTAGTACCTCTAGTACAGTGTTGACTAGAAGTGGTAAGTGTGGGCATCCTCATCTAGTTCCTGTTCTCAAGGGGAATTCCTTCAGTCTCTCTCCATTCATGATAATACAGGTGACTGGGTTTGTATAGATGCCCCCTCTTGCACTGAGGAATTTCCCCGCTATTCCTATTTTGCTAAGAGTTTTTAGCATTAAAGGGTGTGAGACTTAGTCAAAAGTCTTTTCTGCATCAAGTGACAAAAGCAGGTGGTTCATATTGTTCGTGCTATTTATGTGGTGGATCACATTAATTATTTTTCTGATGTTGAACTGGCCTTGCATCCCAAGTATGAATCCAACTTGGTCATGATGAATTATTTTTTGATATATTGTTGAGTTCTGTTGGCAAGGACTTTGTTGAAGATTTGTATCTAGGTTCATATTAGTCTGTAATTTCCTTTATTAATGGGATCTTTCCCTGGCTTTGCTATCAGAGTTTTACTGGCTTTATAGTATGAATTTGAGAGTATCTATCCCTTTCTATGATGTGAAATAGTCTCAGTATTATTGGAGTTGACTCTTCTCTATAAGGAGGGTGACTCCATCTGGGCCAAGATTTTTTTTTTTTTGGTTGGCAGTTTTTTGATTACTTTTTCAATCTGTTTGTTTGTGATAGGTTTATTAAGTTGTTCTGCTTCTTGTGATAATTTGGTATGTGATATGAATCTAGAAATTTGTCCTTTTCCTCTAGGTTTTCGGATCTGTTGGACTACAGTCATTTGTAGTATTCTGTTATGATACTTTTGATTTCATTTGGATCTGTTGTGACATCTTCTATCTCATTTCTTGTTCAGGTTATTTGTTTCCTCTCCTGCTTTTCTTTTGTAAGTTTAACGAATAGTTTATCAATTTTGTTGATCTTTTCAAAAAAACAGCTTTTGATTTTGTTAATTTTTTTCAATTATTCTTCTATTCTCTAATTTATTTAGTTCTGCTCTAAATCTTTATTATCTGTTTTCTTCTGGTGCCTGAAGGGTTCTTCTGTTGCTCTCTTTCTACTTGTCCAACCTGTAGGGTTAATTCTTTGGTTTGGGTCCTTTCTTCTTTCCAGATGTGTGCATTTATGGAAATCAGTTGACCTCTGAGTACAGCTTTTACTGTTTACCATAGGTTCTGGTAGGATGTGTTTTCATTCTCATTTGATTCCATAAGTTTCTTCATTTCATCCTTGATTTCTTCTATAACCCATGGATTTTTGAGCAAAGTGTTGGTTCAATTTTCATGAGTTCAAATTTCTACCTGTGTTTTTTCTGCTGTGGATTTCAACTTTTATGACTTTATGATCTGAGAAGATAATTCAGTGGTTTGCAGTAACTCAGTGGTTTGGATTTTGTTTAGATTTGCTTTATGTGCTAACACATGGCCTGTTCTGGAAAATGTTCCAGATGCATCGGAGAAGAAGGTATAGTTATCTGTTGACAGGTAAAATGTTATGTGTATGTCAGTGCAGTCCAGTTGGTTAATTGTCACGATTAGATCTCCAGTATCTTTACTGTGCTTTTTTCTGGATGACCTGTCCATTAGTGAAAATGGAGTGTTGAAGTCTCCAGCTATTATTGTAGAGTCATCTATCTCATATTTCAATGTTGTCTGTGTTTGTTCAGTGTATTTAGATGCACTGGTATTGGGTGCATGAATGATTAACAGTGTTGTGTTAATAGTGTTAAATAGTGACCATCCTTGTCCGTGATGGTGGATTTTACGTTAAAATCTGTTTTACCTGAAGTTAGTATTGCCCCTCCTGCTCTTCTTTGTGTGTTGTTTTCTTGGTACATATTTTTTCCATCTTTTTATTTTCAGTTTGTTCATATCTTTGAATCTAAAATGTGTTTCTTGTAAGCAACATATGGACAGATTGTGTCTTTTGATCAAGGATGTCACCTGCTGTCTCCTTGTTGGACCATTCAGACCACATACATTCAGTGTGATTATTGCTAGGTTTGTGTTTAATACTGGCATTTTAATGCATTTATATTTTTATGTTGTTGATGTTTTCTCTGTTCCTCTTAATATTTATTTCTGGGTCATTCTTCTTTATGGCTTGACTTTTCATCTCTTTTAGTGTTGATTTTGTGTTGTCGGATCTGACTCGACGGCACTTGGATGGCTTTGTGTTTGTTGAGACTCCTCTATTAAGTTTCTTGTTTTGATATGTTGCATTATTATTTTGCTTTGCAGCTACCCCTATGGACCCCCTTACTATTCTAAGTTTAAACCATAGTTTATATTCTGCGTATCTTTTGAATTTCCTGTCCATCTGAAAGGGTTATAACTAATGTAATATGTCCTTCTTTTTTGTATACTCATGACACAGTTTTCACAGTATGATCACTAGTTCCCTTCTTTAAATATTGTAGCCTTAATTAAGTTTCGTGACTTCCCTATGTGGGTAGGATTCTGGATTCTGTGTCCTGCAGTGACTTCTTAAGTACACACTTGATGTTCTTGTTTTTCTAAGCAAATAGCTTCTTTCAGCATTTCTTGTAGTTTGGGTTTGGTTTTTACAAAGTCCTTAAGCTTCTATTTATCTGTGAATGTCTTCATGTCATCTTCGTATTTGAGAGACAGTTGTCTCTTTGCCAGTATTGTTTGTACTGAGAAGTCAGATGAAAGCCTACAGGGCTTCACTCTGAATGTTGCCTTTGCTTTAAACCTCACTCTCTTTAAGTGCCTCTGTTTATGTTTAATTCTATATCTTGGTGTCTTTCTTTTGTGATGTACTTTTTATGGTGTCCAGTATGCGTCCTGGAAATCTGTGTTATCTTCTTTTGTGATCTTATCTGTCAGCAGCTCTACAACAATACTCTCTGTATATTCACCTATCCCTCACTGCCCAGGAACCCCAATTATTCATAGATTAGTCCTCTTAATAGACTCTCATGTTTCTTATTACTTCTTCATTTTTCTTATTTCTCTGCTACCTCCTCATAAATGCTGGTGTCAGTTGCCGTATCTTCAATCTCACTAACTCTGGCTTCCAGCTCTCCAATTCTGCTCTTTTGGCTTTGGCTTGAATTGTCTAATTCTGTAATTTTATTATTGATCTGCTAGATTTCAGATCAATGATGCCCATCAGTTCAAATAGCTTGCTTAATTTTTCATTTTGTTCCACTGCAGTTTGTTCAGTTTGTAGGAGGGCTGTATATATAATTCTTTTGTACTTGAACTCCAATAGTTTCAGAATGGCTTCTTCATCTGGGAAGTTTTTTAATTCTTTATTTTGGAAATTTTCTGGAGCCATTGTGGACTGTTTCTTTAAATGGTTAGCTGTGGGTTGTTGCTTTCACACCACCTGGAATCTGGTTTGTCAGGTGTGTCTTAAGCGGGAACTGAGGCTTAGTTCTAAGAGGGTAGTCACCAGCTGCCTCTGTATACTCTAGTGACTTGCCCCAGGTGGACTCTTTGCGGTGACAGCCTCTGTCTCCTGGCTGGCAAAGACTTTTTGAGTCACTAGGGGGCTGTCAGCCAATGCTATGATATGGATCGGTGAAGAGTGGAAGAGATGCTGCCAGTTGCTCAGCTGTCAGTTCTCTAGGTGGTCTTACTTTAAAAAAGTACTCCTAAGTGAGGAGCTGTGCAGCAGTGCTGAAATCAGTCAGGCCCTCAGATGTGGCAGGCCCTGCCTTCTCACTGACAACAAAAGCACCTCATAGGCCATACCCAAATGCTATGGCACAGTTCAAAGTAGGGAGGGGTTATGGCCTTGCTGCCATCTTCTAGCTACCACTCTACTGAATGCAGCTCCTCTGCTGTAGAAGCAGTTTCTGCAGAGACATTACTTCTCAGCTTGAGAATTAGCCACAGCTAAAACCACTGGGTGGACAATTGTGCCTCCCCACTGACCAAGATGGCATCTTGCCCAGGCTGCCTTTCCTGCTGTGAAACAGCAGAATCTATGGCACAGCTCAGAAAAGAGAGGGTGGAGGGCCAGTGATACCGTCAGTCAGCAGCCAGGCTCTCAATATGTGACCATCTCAAGCACAGTGTCTCTGCTGCACTGTGAGTTGTTTATTTAAGCAGTAAAGTTCTGTGTATTAGCTAGCTCATGCCCAGTCCCTGCCTCCTGGATAACAAAGAAGGCATCAGTACCTGCAGTCCTCCCAAATGGTGAGCCAGCAGAAGCAGGACTCAGCGCAGCTTCATGATCTTTGAGCATGGCAGTTACCACGTTACTGGTGTGTAGTCCAATCTGGCATCCCTATCCATATCCTAGGGCTCCCCGGATATCCATGCTGCTCTGCTCAGTTATCATTCCAGGCTAAGTTCTCAGAGGGAGTTGAGGAGATGTGTCCAGTCTGCCATCTTGGTCCCACAACCTAGTAGTAAATTTTAAACTAGATTTCTGTTCTTGACATCTTAACTACTATGCTGTTCTGACTTTGATCAAGACTTTAAAATATAATACCCCAAATCCTTATATTAGAAACTTTAAATATATAACTTAAAAAATATATTGTTTTTTTTAAAAAAGGAGTACTGTATAGATTCTTCTCACTTATGAAAATACACAAAACGAAGAAAGATGTTAACTTGGCTGCTTGTTTTATGCCAAGCATATTTAACAGACAATTTTATGTAGCATTTAATCTTTATCTCTGAAATAGGCTTTGCTGTCTGTCCTTTCCTACAGATGTGATGCTAACTTGCTCAAGGTCACAGAGTTAGAAAAAGGCAAAGCCAGTGTCTGACCCCATAGTATGTGTGACTGGTAAATAAAAAGCTGAACTTCAAATGGATCAGTTTTCAATTAAACTGGAGATTGTGTCTCTTGGATAAAAGATATAGGCAGACAGAGAGAGGGAAAAATGTCTGTAACTACTAGTAAATATTAAAAACAAATAAATGTGTCCTTTCTCATCCTTCTCCATTACTGTTTTGCTGTTAAATACGTTAGGATTTGTTGCACGTAGCAATCTAGAAGTTTTGAAGAGTTCTCCTTAATTCTAGAGTGAAGAATAAAATTGTGTCTTAAAATATATGCTTGATCGTGGACCATACAAGTCAGGTCAACTCACTAAGTGTTTGTTGTCATAATGAAGGCTTTTTAAAATAGCCATTGTGAAGGAAACAAAATATAGTATCTTTAATAATTTTATCATTGGTTGAGAAGTCTGTGTAAACACACCAAATTAATTAGACAGCTAGACAGAGGTTGTTCAAAATCAGTGTTTATATAATTGAGCTCTTAACATCTCCCACAGACCTTGCTTTTGCTTTTATTTACTCTTTAGATGACGTCATTCCTGTATACCCAAATTCCCGAAGTAGAAAATGTCACAGTCTTCTGCCACCCCATTCTTTTACATTTGTTGTCAGCTAGTAACCAAGTCTATAGACTTATTATCATTCCTCATCCCTAAGCCTTCATGTTGTCCACTGCTGCTTCCTTAGCTCAGGCCATTATGCTTCCTTGGCTGGACAGTGGCAAAGAGTCTCCTTGGCTATTTGATCTGTCTTTAACATTTTCTTCTCTAATCCTTACTTTTAGTTATTACCAAACATAAATCTAACCCTGTGACTACCCAACTTAAAACTCTTACGGAGCTTCTTCGTCTGCCTTGTGTAAAATCCAACCTTGAGCCTGATGTAGAAGCCCTTTATTTTACTATCTTATTTCAATTTGGAATTCCAGTATCATCTGTTACTTTCCTCATTATATCTTTGTTGTGGCTAATCAGACTGCTTCCTTTTCAAGATTTTGCTGTGTTCCTGTACGTCTCTTTACCTTTACATGCTGTACTATGCCTCTTTCCCCTTTACAAGCCCCAACTCAGATGTCACTTTCTATCAGATAATTTCAGTCCCCCTCAAGCTGAATTAGGAGCCTTGCTGGTGCATTGATTAGTACTAAGCTGCCAATTGTAAGGTTGGCTTTTGAAAACTGCCATCTGCCCCACAGGACAAAGATGTGGCAGTCTGCTGCCATAAAGATTTGCAACCTTGGAAACCCTAAGGGGAGGATCTGCCTTGTCGCTGTGAGTTGGAGTCAACTTGACAGCAGTAGGTTCAGGACAATCGATGCTAGTTTGCACTTTCTTTGTAATGACATGCACATTTGTAGCTCTTATCCCTGTTTAAGGAGATTATCTCTTTCAATGCCAGTCTACACTCAAGATTATAAAGTCTTTGCTTCATTTTTATTTATGCCTGCAAATGTAGACCTAGCTATAACTCATGCATGTCCAAGGTATATTACAGCTATTAATGCCTTGGACACTGCAGAATGACAGACCTGAATTGAAGTAAAGTCTTTACTGCAGTTCCATACCAAAGGGGATGGAGCACACTTCATAGGGGAGGAAAAACAAAACAAAACAAAACAAACCCACTGCCGTCGAGTTGGGTCTGACTTACAGCAACTCTGGAAGTCAGGGTAGAACTGCCCCATAGAACTTCCAAGGAGCACCTGGTGGATTTGAACTAGCTACCTTTTGGTTAGCAGACGTAGCACTTAGCCCACTATGCCACTAGGGTTTCCTGGGGGAGGAAAAGGATGGTTTAAAAAGGAAGGAGTAAGTATGGATGTTTTCCACATACTGTATTTGCCAGAGTTAAAAACCACTGCCGTCAAGTTGATTTGCAAGGCCTATAGGACATGGTAGAATTGACTCATAGGGTTTCCAAGGAGAAGGTGGGGGCATTTGAACAGCTGATCTTTTGGTTAGCAGCTGAGCACTTAACCACTGTGTCACCAGGGCTCTGTTGCCAAGGCTAAAAACCAAACCCACTGCTGTCACTTTGATTCTAATCAGACTCGTAGCTACACTACAGGACAGAGTGGAACTGTCCCATAGGGCTTCCAGAGATCTGCTGGTAGATTCAGACTGACCTCTTTGATTAGCAGCCTAACACTTAAAGTCTTGCCGGGAAAAGTGAAGAGCATCTTCAAAAAGAGGATTAAGGTAACATCGCTTGTTTAGAGAACAAGTGACATGATATCTGTAAAGAAGCAAGATGGGAGCAGGAAGAGTTCGGATTGAATCTACTGGGAAGAAACTTTCTATGGCTGAAAAATCTTCCAGAGAGCTTAAAATTAAAACTGTGCCTCCTTGTAAAAAGAAAAGTAGATAGTATGAGAAGAATTCCAGTGTGGAGAAAAAAAATCATCTTCATCAGAGATGATGGGGTGGACAACTCATCTGACGTGAAGTCTTAGAGTAAGTAAAACATTGCTGGTATCTTAAGAAGTGAACAGTAGGTCAAAGAGTAAGGCAAGAGGAGCAAAGGGACAGGATCTTATTAGTGTGGTGCCAGTAGCAAGAGCAAAATTGACCATGTTATGAGGTTTACTAAGAAAAAACATTTTCCTGTGGGTGCTAAAAATTTCTGGTAACTTCATATGTGATACATTGATTACACTTGGCTTGATGACAGTAGTATCACCGGTTTTAGTCACTGGTTCTCTGCATCCCAGTGGTTTGCACCTCAAACTTGGATAGCACCTTAACTGACTGGAGGTTATAAATCCTGTGGCAAGTGGATTTTCTAGATTATCCTAGAGAGGCATTCATTCTTCACCTTCCTTTGAACCAAAGGAGGAATTTAGATAGCAGTGGAAATTCCTGGGAATCTATGAGTAGGAGCTATCCATAGAATAATCATTGTACTATAATTTCACACCCTAGGTATATTTACAAGTTAGTGATGCCTGTACAAGTAACTTTTGAAGAAGTAGGAACAAGAACTGAAATTTGTTGAGCTTTTACAGTATATCTAACACTGATAATTTTTATCACTTTTAATTTTTTTGAGATAAAATTCATATAAAATTCACTGTTTAAGCCATTTTTTTTGTAACTATTGCTGTGGTTATGTGTATATTCTCAATGTTGTGGAACCATCACCACTATCTAATTGTAGAATATTTCCATCAAAGCACCCCCCTCAAAAAAAAGTCAGTATCTGCAGTCATTCACTTCCAATTCCCAACCCCTCCCCTTACCTACTGGTAATACAATAATGAAACACTTAACTGCTAAGCATACCAAAAGATTGACATTCTCAGCCACCAGGCACTCCACAGAACAATGATGTGGCAGCCTGATTCTGTAGAGATTACTGCCTTGAAAACCGTATTGGGCAATTCTAGCCTACCCTTTAGGGTTCCTGTGCATCAGAATCTATGCAATAGGAATTGCTCCTTGGGAAATCACTAGTGTACCTTCTGTCTCTGTTTCTGTCTTGTATTTCAAATAAATGAAATAAGACCTTTTGTATTTTTTTTCCTACTTAGCATAATGCCTTCATAGTGTTGCCATATTGTAGCATGTGTCAGTACTTCTTTTATGGCCAAATAATATTTTGTTTATAGAAAAAGCTCATTTAGTTTAGCCATTCATAATTGATGGACATTTGAACTGTTTCCACTTTTGGCTATTAGGAATAATGCTGTAAACATTTATATACAGATTTTTGCATAAATGTGTTTTCACTCATCTTGGATATATCCTCAGGAGTAAATTACTGAGTCATGTGATAATTATATGTTTAAAGGTTGAAGAACTGCCAAACTATTTTAAAATGTACTGCACTACTGCATTCTCACCAGCAGTACATGAAGTTTCCTGTTTCTCCACATCTTCACCAACACTTATTATCTGTCCTTTTACTGTAACCATCCTAGTTGGTATGAAGTGATTTCTCATTGAAGTTTTGACTTGGTTTTCCTTGATAGTGAATGTTGTTCAACATCGTTGATTGAATATTTGTGTATCGTCTTTGGAGAACTACCTGTTCACATCCTTTCCCCTTTTTCAGTTGAGTTTTCATCTTTTTATTATGCAGTTGTGAGGATTCTTTATATATTTTGAATACTAGAACTTATCAGATGTATGATTTTCAAATATTTTATCCCATTCTGTTTGTTGTCTGTTCACCTTTTTGAAAATATACTGTGAGGCATAAAAGTTTTTAATTTTGATGAAGGTCAATGACCTCTTTTATTGTTGTTGCTGTTATTGCTTGTGCTTTTAAACCCAGTGCTTGTGCCTTTAATGTCCTTTAAAAAAAAAGCGTTGCTTAATCCAAAGTAATACACTCTAATACAAACACTTTGAAGAGTTTTTATTCTTAGCACTTCATTTGCTGATATGACACAACTGAAAGTGAGAAGAAAAAACTACGAACATTATTAATAATAGGAATATGAAGTGTATAACATATGAATATAGGAAAATTGGAAGTCATCAAAATTTAATGGAATGCATAAAGATCAAGAGTATAGGAATTAATGAGTTGAAATAGACTGGTATTGGCCATTTTGAATTAGACAGTCACAGTCTACTATGTCTGAATGAGAAAGAGGAATACTGTTGTGGTCACTGTGAAAAAGAACATTTTAAGATCTATCTTGGAGTATGATACTATCAGTGATAGGGCAATATCCACATATCTACATGGAAGAAAAGTTAATACAACTATTATTCAAATTTATACACCAACTGCTAAGGCTAAAGATGAGAAAAAAACATAATCAAGGTGCATTCATAATCACTAGTGATTGGAATGCAAAAGCTGGAAAGAAAGATCTGTAAGTGGAAAATCTGACCTTAATGATACAAATGATGCTGAGGATCACATGATAGAATTTTGCAAGACCAACAACCTCTCCATTGCAGATATTATTGTGCAACAACACAAGTGGCTGCTATACATGTTGACCTCTGCACATGGAATACACAGGAATCAAATCAGCTACATCTATGGAAGAAGAGGATGGAAACGTTCAATCATCAGCTATGACAAGGCCACGGGCCAGCTGAAGAACAGTCAGTCAATAGCTTATATGCCAGTTAAAGGTGAAGCCAAAGCAAATTGAAACAAATCCACAAGAATCAAGATAATGACCTTGAGTGTATCCCACCAGGATTTGGAGACTATCTCAAGAATTTATTTGATGTTGGGGACACAACGTGACCATATACTGTGTGTACTTTATGGCTCTTTCTAGATGGGAGAGAAGAGCATAGAGTGGAGGGGACAGGAGATCGTTAAAAGGATACGACTGGTCTCTTTCTAGATGAGAGAGAAGAGAGTGGAGAGGAGGGGACAAGAGATTCTTAACAGGATACTACAAGTCTAGAATGAAAAGGAGGAGTGTGTTTTGACCAGGCAAGTAGAGCTGAAGTAGCTACAGATAGGCAGGCATACAAAATTAGTTTGGATTGTATACTTTCTCTTAATCACAATAAAAAAAAAGAATATATTTGATTCATTGAATAGTATCGACTGCAGACCAGGCAAGTTATGGCATGACATCTAGGACATCATACATGAAGAAGGTGAAAGGTCATTAAAAAGACAGAAAAGGAAGAAAAAAACAAAATGGATATCAGAAGACACTCTGAAACATCCTCTTAAATGTTGAGTAGCTAAAGCAAAAGGAAAAAATGATGAGGTACAAAATTTAAATTGTCAAGATTTCATTTTACTTGGATCCACAGTCAACTCCTGTGGTCATGGCAGTCAAGAAATCAAAGTATTGCATTGGTCACAGGACTTTAAAGTTTTGTAAAACAAAGATGTCACTTTTAGAAGTAAGGTGTACTTGACCCAAGCCATGATATTTTCAGTAGCCTCATGTATATGCAGAAGCTGGACCGTGAATATGGAAGACCAAAGAAAAATTTATGCCTTTGAATTACAGTGCTGGCAAAGAATACTAAACATACCATGGACTGCCAGAAGAGCAAATAGATCTGTCTTGGAAAAAGTGTCGCCACACTGCTCCTTGAGAGTGTGAGTGGTGAGATGTTGTCTCAAGTACTTTGAACGTGTTATACGCAGGAACAGGTCCCAGGAGAAGGAAATCATGCTTGGTAGGACAGGGGGTGAGTAAAGAAGAGGAAGACCCCACTGAAATGGATTGACAGAGTGGATGCAATGGTGGGCTCAAACACAGGAACAATTTTGAGGATGAGGAAGGCCTGGGCAATTCTTTTCTGTTGTGCATAGGATCATTATGAATCAGAACTGGGTTGATGGCACCTCACAACAGCAACAATAACAGTCCTTATATTTAGGTATTGTATTCATTTTGAGTTAATTTTTGTGCATGGTTAAGGGCATCCATGGGTGTTTTTGTTGTTGTTGTTTTTGTTTTTGTGTTGTTTTGCCTATGGTTATATAGTTTTCCTTGCAGCATCTGTGGAAGAGACTATTCTTCAGCCATTGAATGTTCTTGGGATCCATGTTGAAAATGGGTGACCACAGATGCATGGTTTCATTTCTGGACTTTGAGTTCTATTTCATGGATCTGTATGTCCGTCCTTATGCCAGTACTATGCAGTTGTGATTACTATAGTTGTGTGGTATGTTTTGTTATGTTATTGGTATGTAGTTCATGCAAAGTATTTTATAATTATTCTTACGATTTTTTATTTTGATTCATTAGTTATTCAGAAATGTGTTGTTTAATTTTCACATGTTTGTAAATTCACCAAGTTGTGTTTTCTGTTATTGATTTTTTGTTTCCAATGTAGTAGGAGACTATGCTTTGTTTCATCACAGTCTTTTTAAATTTATTGACACTTGTTTTGTGCCCAGTAGTTGTTATGGAGAGTGTTCTGTGTGCACTTCAAAACAATGTTGCTTTCACTGTTTTGGATGAAGTGTTCAGTACCTATCTCTTAGGTCTATTGGGCTGCCCTAGCACAGTCGACTAGGGCTAATCTACAAATTTTTGCCAGCATGCAATAAGTACAGAAATATCAAAACTTTAAACACTTTCGTAGCAGTTTGTGACAGTGTTGGAATATCCAAGCACATAACCATTTGTCTAGCAATTGATTCCTTTTAAAATTTCCTTGTGTTAAAATATATACAGCAAATTGCCATTTTAATCATTTTTAATTGTATAACTAAGTGACATTAATTACATTGTTTCATTCATAACCATTGCTACTATTTACAAATGTTGTTGGTATCATCAAAGACTCAAAAACTTGGTACCCTTTAAACAGTAACACTGTTTTTCTCACTCTTACCAGTTCGTGGTAACCACTAATAAGCTTTTTGTTTCTGAATTTGCCTGATCTATGTATTTCATGTGATTGAGTCATGCAGTTGTTACCCTGTTATGTCTGAACTTATTTCACTAAGCATTATGGCTTTAAGTAACCATGTCCGAGAGGGTGTCAGAAATCATTTCCTTTTTATGGATGAATAATATTCCATTGTGTAGATATACCACATACTGTTTATCCACTGAGTTGGTTCCACCTTTTGGCTGTTGTGAATAAAGTTGAACATAACATTCATGTGCACATGTCTGCTTGAGTTCCTGCTTTCAGTTCTTTAGCTATATATGTAGGAGTGGAATTCCTAGGTCATATCATAATTCCATGTTTAACTTTTTGAGTAACTACCAAATAGGTTTCCATCTTGGCAAGCCCTGTTTTATATTCCCACAAGCAAATGCATTAGGGTTCCAAATTCTACACATTCTTAACAATACTTGTTATTTTCTGTGTTTTTGATAATAGCCATTCAAAACCAAAAACCCAAACCCACTGCCATTAAGTCAGTTCAGACTCAGTAAGACCGAAAAAGTAGAACTGCTGCATTTGGTTTCCAACAGGTGGCTAGTGAATTTGAACTGCCACGTTTTTCGTGAACATCTAAACACTTAAATACTGTACCACCAGGGTTCCGTAGCCATTCTAGTAATATAAAATAGTATCTCTTTATGGTTGTCATTTGCATTTCTCTGATGATGAAGGATGTTGGTCATCATTCTTAGTGTTGGTCATTTGTATAGTTTCTTTAGAGAAATATTTATTCAAGTTCTTTGCCTATTTTTGAATTGGGTTTATTTTAAGGGTTCTTTATCTATTCTGTATACCAAACCCTTTTCAGATACATGGTTACCAAATATTTTCTATGATTCCATAGGTTATCTCTTTGCTTCCTTGATGAAGTTCTTTGAGGTACAAACATTTTTTTTTTTTTTGGATAAAGACCAAGTCAGTTATTTGTTCTTTTGTTGCTTGTAATTTCCAGGTCAGATCTAAGGATTCAGTGTCAAAAACAAAGTCCTGAAACTTTGTTCCTATGTTTTCTTCTAAGAGTTTATGGCTTTAGTTCCTGTGGGAAAAAACCAAACCCACTGCTGTTGGGTTGATCTCTGACTCACAGCAACCCTGCAGAGTAGAACTCCTTCCATGGAGTGCCTCCTGCTTCAAACTGCTGACATTTTGATTTGCAGATACAACATTTAGCTGTTACACCAGGAGCTCTGGTCCTGCAGTAGTTTATCACTCAGCTGCTGACTCAGAGGTGGTAGTTGTTACCCATCAGCCACTGTTACCCATGGGAGACAGACCTGGATTACTGCCTAACAAACCCTGTATGGTTTCTGTCCTCTGTCAACATATGGTAGCTATGAACTGTAAATCAACTGAAAGGCAACAGGATATGCCACTAGGTGCTGGGAGATCATGGTAAACAAGGTCCCTGCCTTTGGGTTTATCTGCCAGTATGGGAATTTTAGGATCATAACTGTATATGTATTTTCAACTTTACATGACAATTTCAGTCTGCATTCCTAAATTGTTGTATCAGTTTTACTCTACCACAAAGACTTGTCTTTGCTCTACTGTTCTTCTAACCCTTGTTATTGTACTCGGGTTTTTATCTTTAAAAAAATTGTCATATGTTTGGTAGACTTGAAATGGTGTTGTATATAATTAGTTTGCACTACCCTAATTACATGAGCATGAATGCATTTCATACATATATAGTGCATTTGTATTTCCACTGTGGATTCTTAGGAATTCCACCTGTGTTCTGGATAGTAATCCTCAGTTATGTGTATTGGAAATATCTTCTCCCAATCTGTGATTTGTTTTTATGGTATCTTTGGAAACCCTAGTGGCATAGTGGTTAAGAGGCATGGTTGCTAACCCAACGATCAGCAGTTCATATCCACCAGACACTCCTTGGAAGTTCTGTGGGGCCATTTCACTCTGTCTTTAGGGTTGCTGTAACTTGGAACAGACTTTGACAGCAATGGCTGTTTTTTTTTTTTATAGAGAAACAGAAGTTCTTAATTTTAATACACTGGAAATTATGAGTTCTTTTTGTGTCATGTTTGGAGGATTGTTTTTTTTTTTTTCTTTTTTTATTTTTATTATGACTGAGTGAAAATGTACATTCCCATATAAATTTAAATGCCCACCTATATGCAACTTCCACTGCTCTCCCTGCCCAGTGACAGCACACTATTCCTCTCTGCTCCATACATGTCTCATCCTCCCAACAGTCTCCTTTTCCCTCCTCTCCACCCACTCTCCTTCCTCCAGCCAGAGGTCAGCAGGATGACATCCCATAGATGCATAGAACCATAAAGTGCATCCAATTTATCGTCACTTCATCACCAAGTCCAATCCATTCATGTCTGAAGAGTGGACCTTTGTTATGATTTATGGGCAAGGGCAGCATCAGGGCCAGGGGCCATGCTCCGAGGGGAACCATGAAACCGCCGGACTATCAATTGAAGTCTTTTAGTGGAGATCTCAGGGTGCACCCCTTTTTATTCTTGTGTTGCCAGTGAGACTCAACTTAGTGAGCTCCATTGCGGCACTCACTGGTGGTGGCCGGGCGCCATCCAGTTCTTCCGGTCCCAAGTCGATGTAGGCACCCTCTCATGTGGGTCTCTCTATCTTCTGGGTTGTCTTTACCACATGTTGTTTTGGTCCACGGTGAGCATCCGCTCCTGCTGAGTTGGGACCATTTGCTGTGCCCTCAGATGGCAGTTTGGCAGCTTGGCAGCTTTTAAGACCCCAGACGCCACTCACCAATGTGGGGTGCAGAGAGCCCTCTTAGCAAAACGCTAGTTGTGCCAATTAGCCTCGATTTCACCTAAGAGCATGGTCCCCTGCCCCCTGCCCCAGCTACTCTATCCTTGCAATATTGGGTTAAGATGGAAGGAGTATTCAAGTTATGCTGAAATCCACTTAATATTGTTCTTGTTTCTAATGTGTGCTATCACCGATTTCACTCAACCAGATTTCTAGCAACTATCTAATCTAAACCGTCCCCCTCTTGCCCTCCCTCCCTCCCCTCTCTTCCAGCTGTCGAAGAGTCTTTTCTTCTATACATAAGTCTGTTTTTGAGATCTTATCGTAGGTGTCTCTACATTATTTGTCCTTTTGTTGCTGACTACTTTCACTCAACATAATGTCTTACAGTTGAAACCAGATTATGAGATGTTTCCTAGAATCATCATTATTCTTTATCATTGCGTAGTGCTCCATTGAGTATATATAACATAGTTTACCTCTTTTTGGTTTTTTAGATTTAAAGTTTCACACTTTAGGTTTAGGGCTTTATATCTACCTGTATTTGGATTGGGAACTCTGATAGTGAAGTAGGTAAGTGCTAGAACTGCTAACAAAATGTTGGCAGTTCAAATCCACTGGGTGCTCCTTGGACACTCTGTAGGCCAGTTCTCCTGTGTCATATAGGGTTACTGGGAGTAGGAATCAAGTTGATGACAGTGGGTTAGATTTTTTCTTTTAGTACTTGGATTTGATTTCCTTGTAGATAAGGATCTAATTTTAGTTTTATCTTCAGTAGCCATGAGTCGGCTCCGACTCAACGGCACTTGGCTTGGCTCAGTAGTTACACATCTCAATATTTTTTATTGATTTGATTCTTCTTTATTATTGATTTTCAGTGCCCTTTCAATCTTAAATTGTTTTTGTGTTATACAGATCGGCTCTGACCTCACTGCTGTTTTCCATTGGTTAGTTCATCTAAGCTTGTCTTAATTGCTGTAACTTAAAAATAAGTCTTAATAGCGTAAGTCTTGTGACATTATTCTTCTTTAGAACTTTTGTAATCAGTCTGTCATGGTATGTAAGGAATTTTGATTACAATGATCTCATTTTGATGATGTTTCTTTTTGTCCAAGACCACAGAAAACGTATAGTTAAGCCCACATTATTATGTCTCCGAGTTTTGAAATTTTCTCTTTCTATTTTTGATACTTTATACATTTTTAACTCATTTGTACACAGAAATATAGTTGTCTTTGGTATATTATGTATACAGGAAACTTACTATACAGTCTTTAATTTGAATAATTTATTTGTCAACACAGCTGTTTCTTTTTTAAACATGGATTACTTTCAGCAAATACTGATGCTTTTGTTTGTTTCTTTACAAACCTTATGTGTTGTTTCTTCTTTTTGCCTTTCTGTGTTAGTTAAACCCTTCAAAGTCAATAGCACAAATACTAGTAGAGTTATAGATATTTTTAAAAAATGCTTTCCACATACCATATTTAAATTTGACTTTTTTCCTTTGGATACCTGTTATTAGATTGTGGAAGTTACTTTCCGTTCCTAGTTTATTAACAGTTTTCATCATGCACAAATGTCAAGTTATATTAAATACATTTATTAAGATTATATTACTCTTCTCCATTGATTGGTTAATGCAATGAATTATATTTATGTGATTTTCTAATAGTAAACTGATAACATTACAGACAAAAAACCAGCTTGGTCACTTGGTCACGATACATTTGTTGTGCATTGCTGTATTGGGTTTAAAAATGTTTAGTGTGGGCATAAGCCAAGATTGGCCTGTAATTTTCCTTGTGAAAGGAATTGGGGAAATGTAACCTTTTTTTTCTTTTCTTTTCTCTTTTTTCCCTCTAGTCTCTAGTAATGTTTCTGTAAGATTGGAATTGTATTTCTTTAAAACACAGTAGACTTTACCTGTAATTTATCAGTGACTATTGTTTCTTTTTTAATCTTTGATTTAAATACTTTTTTGATTAAAAGACTGTTGAGTGGGTCTCAGTTTAGTCTTTAGACACTGTGTAACATTTTTCTAGGAATTCATCTGTGCCACTTATGTTTTTACGTTTATTGGCAGAACGCTATGCATAATATCCTCTCGTCTGTGTAATACATGGATTATTTTTGGTTATATTCTATTTTTATTTTCTAATATTGCTTATTTATGCTTCTCATTTTTGTTTTCAATTAATCATGTAATGGTAGTATCAGTGTTACACTTTCTAGGGACCAGTTTTGTATTTTATTGATACTTTATATGTTATATTCTATTTATTTCTGTAAATGTCTTTATTATTTTCTTCTCTTTTATTTTGCTTTATTGTGTATTCTGCTGATTTTTAAGTTTTCCATAAGATACCTTTTCTTTAATTTTTCATCTTTTTTTAATGTAACCCATTTAAGATTATGAAATATCCTACGTGTTGTTTTAGACATACTCCACAAGTTTTAAGATGGAAAGATTTTATTACTGTTTTCTCTTACTTTTTTTCCTAATCTCTATTAAGATTTCTTCAGTGACTCATGAGTTCTTCAAAAGTGTTTTTTGCCACAAGCCTATAAAGCTGTCTTTATTGTTACTAATTTCTGCAGTTAAATGCCTTGTGATCAGTGAAGACTGTATGAAGACTTCATTTATTTAGTAGAAGGATTGTAATTCTTCGGCTTGCATGCTACAATACTTGGATTAATTTTTCCAACTTCAGATCCAGTATGCTGAAAATCTGTATACACAGTTATTTAAGGTTTGTAATTTAGTCAAATGCATTAGCAGGGCTGTTATTACTTAGATTTTCCCCTTGAACTTTAGCAAGATTCAAGATACTAGAGATTAGTAGAAGCATTAAGAAAATGCTCACAAAATTATTCCTGTACTTAAAAAAAAAAAAAATCTAAATAGTTTTATTGAGTTTTGGTGGTGTTGCCATGTTTTGTTGACATTTTCTAATTTGCTTGGTTGTGTTTTCTGGGCCCTGCAATAAGCACCAGTGTAAATTTGGTTCAGATTTCTTGATTATAGAAAACTGACATTAAAATATTCAGTGTGATTCTTAGTTCATTCAAGAAGATGTTATGTCAAAGGTGATTTTTATCTTGTACTTTAAATATTTGAAACTCCATAATAAATGTTATTCTTTAGAGAGCTGTGTTAAAGAGGAATAGAGTTACTCTCGCCTTTCCACTTTTTACGTCAGACATTTGGTCAGAATGTTGTCCCCACACTATTTCTTGAGTGCTTGTAGACATCCTATAAATTACACTGTATCCATGTTTTCCTGATAACGAAACCAAGACTGAAATGTTAAATCTGTGATTAGTGTCACCTAATAGTAAAAGGCAAGAAACAGAATTCAGATCCATCTAACGCCCATGCTGGTAACATCCATACTTGTTGTAAGTTTTGTTTTATAAATCTCTTGTTATATGTTTGATCACATTAAGAGGCAAGTTTAAACCATGGGTAGTTTAACACATTCTAACATAAGAACATTTATTTTAGTTTTCCAGATTGCTTTTATTTTATTTGCATTGCAAATGCTTAACTTTTTTTTCTGAGACTTATACTTTTTTGCTATTGAATAGTCTCTGCTGTCATTTTCCTTTAGTTTCATTGCTTCATTAAAAATAAGTAGCAAAGTGTTGTCATAAAATTTGATTCTATCTCCCCACATAATTTTCCATTTGTCTGCAACTACTATATAGGACAGACACAGTCAGTACTTGCAGTTTTCCTTGAATAGAACTCAACATTTAGTTCTGTCTCACTTTAATAGATTTTTCTCAAAGAATGTCTGTTAGGCAAAACACTCTCGTTACTAGTTTAAAAACTTACCACCAGAATGTGTTGTGTGTGTGTGTATTGTATTGGCTGGCTGGGTGAATGGACAAATAAATGAAAAGTTTATATATATATTTTTATATTATCTAGTTTTCTGTCTGTGTGCGTGCATGTGTGGTGATGATAATGTTACTGAGAGACAATACAGAAGGAAGACTTCTGGGTGAATAACTCTGGCAGAAAACTTATTAGAAATCATTCATTGTGAGAGTGTTTGCTTATATAGAATGTTATGTATGTATTTCTATAAATAATTTTGCTTAGTATGTTAATCCTAGCATCATTTAGGAGCCCTGGTGGCACAGTGGATAAGTTCTGGGGCTGCTAACTAAGAGATCAGCAGTTTGATTCTACCAGCTGCTGCTTAGAAACCTATTGGAGTAGTTGTACTCTGTATTGGGGGGGTTATTTGTCAGAAATTGACTTGATGGCAACAGGTTGGGTTTTTTGGTGTAGCATCCTTTAAAAATATATATTTAACTTAAGTGTTGTCAGTGGCTTTTTAATATGAAGGTAGTTTCATATGCATAAATGCTGTGGTTTACTGTTGAGGAAAATACAGGTTATCACTTGGTTTTTCTATATACAGTAATCTTCCGCATTTATACCTTTAGTGATGAAGTGCTTAGTAAGAAACTTTATTGCACCTTTGTCGTCGTCTTACTGTTAAGTTGAAATGCAAGAAGGGAGTTTTACCCTAATACATTAGGTTATTTGAAATTTAATTAATATTAAGTTAGCTATGTAAACATACTAGTATAATTAAAATGTTATTTAATAGTCTGATTTGAAATACATTTAAAATTGCTTTTCACTTAAGAAATACCAAGGGAAATTCTTCCAATTCCTTAACGGATTTCTCTGTGGTACAGGATCAGAGAGGAAACTTGGTTACTGGTAAGGTGCTTTGGGAGGTTTGATGACCTCAGATGTAGGGAGCTAGCTGTACCTTAAAAATGCTTTATTTGAGAGGCACACTTTATAAACCTTTTAATTATATGGTTTCTGCTATACCAATTTTGCCATTTGTTCTTGTAGCACTTGATAAACTTCTACCTTATGTTTTCATTCTGCAGTTAATTATTTATTAGTGTGCTAGTAAGAAATGTGTGCTTGTATACACTTGTAAGCTGATTATTTTAAGGCCTAACTGAAGTGTGGACTATTCTCAACTATTCCAAAATACATGAGATTTTTGAGATAAAATATATCTATTTTGTTTGAGTATACTTCTGAAGAATGATCAGAGTTTTGTTGGACTGTTAAATAGAAGCCTTCCCAGAGGAAATAGAAAAGAAATTACTTCCAAGTTTCTTTTCCTTGTAAGGCTGATAGTGCATGATTATATGATCATAAATATGTTTTTGTCATTTCTCCCTAAATGCCTTATGCCTTATGTGTCTTCTTGTTGCTGTTAGCTGTTGCCTGGTTGGCCCTTGACTCTTGGGGACCCCATTCACATCATAGCTAAATGTCTCCTGGTCTCTGCTCATATCTACTATTGGTTGCAAATCATACCACTGTGATGCATTTACTAATTTTCAGAAGTAAGACTACTAGGCCTTTCTTCCTAATCTGTCTTGTTTGCAAGCTTTGTGAAACCTGTTCAGCATCATAGCAACATAGAAGCTTCCACTGATGGATGGTTGGTGACTGCACGTGAGATACATTAGTGAGGATCAAACCCATATCTCCCCCATGAGAGACAAACATTGTTAACACCAAACCATTTAGCATTCATCTCTGTAAGATCATATGTGCATACCATTTTTGACCTGTTTTCTGTGATTTAGAGATGGTTCTGCTGTTTCTTCTCATCACTTTGCAGTTTTCCTGTCTGTTAACTAAACATTGAAACTTCGTATTTCCATTGAGATTTTTAAAACATATTCTATTGTGCTTTAAGTAAAAGTTTACAATCATTTTGCCATATAATACACAACACTTTGCAACTATAACTGTCCCCTACCACCTCCCTTGCTGTGACATCACACTCCTCCTTTCCCACCTGTACCTCCCTTATCCATTCAGCCAGCTCTTCTTGCCCTCCACCTTCTTATCTCATCTCTGCAAAGGAGCTTCTCAGGCAGCCTCAAATATGTGTTTAAATCAAGAAACGTATTCTTCACCATCATCACTTTATGTTTTATACTCCAGTCCAATTTTTTAGGAAAAGTTGGCTTCAGTACTGGTTTTAGCTCTGGGCTAACAGAGAGTCCAGGAACCATGTCCTCAGGGGACCCTCCAGTCTGACAGACTATCAAGTGTAGTCTTTACTTTAGTAGAGTTGATTCTAACTCATAGCAACCCTAGAGGATAGAGTGCTGACCTTTTGGTTTACATCTGTCGTGGATTGAATTGTGTCTTTGCAAAAATGTTTGTAGCAGTTTGTCTAAGCCATGATTCCCAGTAGTGTTATGAAGTTCTTATGTATGTTATAAACCCTACCTCTATAAGGTTAATGAGAGGGGATACACTGTGAGGAATAACTCATGTGTAAGATTGTATTGTGCATTCAGGCCATCAAAATATAAAGGAAAAGGGAATAAATGAGAGTAGGAGACCTCATACCACCAGGAAGCAGTGCCAGGAGCAAAAGCTAGTCCTTTTGAAAGGACCCAGGGTCTCTATGCCTCAGAAGCTCCTAGTCCTGGAGAAGATTGATGACAAGGACCTTCTTCTAGAGCCAACAGAGAAAACCTTCCCCTTGAGCTAATACCTTGCATTTGGACTTGCAGTGTACTGGACTGTAATGGAGTCGAATTTCTCTTTTGAAAGCTGTCCACTTGTGTTATTTCTGTGATTGAGCAGCACTAGATGACTAAGACAGCATCCATTGCTCTTCACCAGCATGCCACCAGAGGCGTCATATCAAGGTTAGCTAGGACTAATTCTGATGCTGATAGCATTTACCTCTCCCCTTATTCTTTATTTAACACATTTTCTTCTCTGTTCTAGAGGAGTTTCTACTCCCTAGTTTTGGTGTTTAATTTTGACCGTGTGTTTTAAGAAATATATTTTTTATTATTTCCCACTTTTTCTGACTTTATGTATTCTCACAGAGAACTGTTATTTGGAATGTTTTGCTTTACAGACTGCACCTCCTCTTTATCATATTTCATCCTGTATAAGATACATGTTCACTAATCTATAAGATTACTGTAGTTATTAAATAAGTAGTGGTAATAGTAGTCAGATGATCAGTGGTACAGTGGCCATTTCTTATTTTCTTTTTCTTTTTTTTCCTTTTCTCTTTATAAGACTACTACAGCTCTATTGTGGCAAATCTAGGAAGTACATGAATTTAGAAAGCAGTGTTATGATTCAAGCATATTTGTCTTTTCTTTACCCTTCATTGTTGAGATCATATACATCAGGTTTTCTTACTCAGTACTCTATCATACATATATTTCATATTATTAAAATTTTTAATGTATTTTTTGGTGTACATACATGATAAGTTCCTTAACCAATCCTTAATATAAGAACTTAGATTGTTTCTAATACTTACATACCACAACAGTGAATTTCTTTTTGTGTAAGATTGTGTCAGTGTCTGCATTTCCATACAGTAAATTCTTGAAAATGATGGTCCTGCATCAAAGTCTCTGATGGCTTTTAAGCTCTTGATTCGTATTGTTAATTTACTTCTTAAAGAAGGTGAAACTGATTTACATTTCCCAGCTGGGAATGTATAAGAATCTGTCACTGTACCATTGAAAACTTTGGATTTTTGCCTCTTTAAAAATCTTTAATTGTTATTTCTTTGTGTCAGTAGGACATTAAATATTTCCCATATATTCTTGGATATTTGTATTTGGTTTTTAAAATTAAAATATGTGTTTTATATTTAAAATCTATTGGGGTTTGATTTTTTTTAACTTCTCGACACATGAGAGTATTATATAGTGTGGATACTAATATTTTGTCATGTTGGCTAAAACTATTTTCCCATTTTATTTGTATATTAAATTGAAATCAGAACTATCATGAATTGTTACTGAAATTTTCCTTCTGTTAGTAGTCTTAAACTTGCGATGTAACGTGTATATATAACCCTGGTGGCACAGCAGCTAAGTGCTACATCTGTTAACCAAAAAGTCAGCAGTTCCAGTCTGCCAAGCACTCCTTGGAAACGATAGAGCAGTTCTGCTGTGTCCTGTAGGGTCACTATGAATCAGAATTGACTCAGCGGAAGTGAGTTTTTTGGTTTACGTAGAAATAAACAATAAATAAAATCTTTCCTTGTTTTTTTATCACAGGACAACTATGATGCTAAAATTTGACAGTATCCCCCAGGATCTTAATTTATAAAAAGCCAGCAGTGGTATAGTTCCAACTCTGCAGGCATATGTAATCTTTATTCAAAATTTATATACTTTAGGACCTACACTAATCATAGAAAGTATGAGTACCTTAACATACGTATTTCAAAAACTGTATAATTTTCTATGCTGTGTTTGATAATTTAAGTTATTATAACATTTAACTGTATCTATTCTGTAATCCCAGAGTAATATATAAAATTGTTAGCTAAAGTTCTTTTGCTTTCATTAGAAATAAACACTGATTAGTTTTGTAGGTAGAATTGTTGCAGGCTAATGAGTATCTGGTTTGAACTTTGGTTTAGGAGTTATTAATAATTAATAGTATTTAAACCATGAAGCTTTCCTGAGTTTTGTAAATTAGGTTGTCACATTTCTTTGGTTGTTATTTTTCTTTCCTCCAGGGTCTCCTTTGGAGGAAAGTATGCCTCAAATTTTACTCTTTTATTTATGCCTCTCTGAAGGAAGAAGAAATATTGTAGACTCCCATTATTCACCTATAAAATTTCCAGGGTGGATAAATATAGATATAAACTCCATTTCTAACATCTCGTTCATAGCAATAATCACTACCCCATTAACAAAATACAGTGCAAGCAAAAAAATGGTAACAATAAAAACAAATTTGCTTGTATACTACAAGAATTTCTGAGAACATAAATTTGCTGATTCCTTGGAATCTGTGACCACAGTTTGAGAAACAGTTCACTTAGCTTCTCTGTGTTTTAGTATTCCAGTACAATTTTTTTCTTAGAATAATGAGACTTGCTTTTGACCCCTGCTAAAGAATGAAACCACAAATGTTTGTAAAGAAATTTGAGGTACATGTTACTTTCGTAATTTCTTTTAGGGGTTGTGGGTGGGTTGAGTACCAATGTTGCATAGATTTCTTCAGAATGTAAGCTATTCTTCAGCTATTTAGAGTTTGGTTCTTTTTCCCTGAAATTTAAAAACCATCACTGATTTATTTTTTTCGTATTTATATTCATTGAGCTTTAAGTGGAAGTTTACAATTTAGTTTGTCATACAAAACTTACACAAACATTTTTATGTGAGCCCAGTTGCCCTGCCCACACTTGAACAGCACAGTCTTCCTCTCCACCCTCTATTTCCTGTGTCCTTTCAGCTAGCTTCTGACTCCTCTGGCTTCTCAGCTTGCCTACAGACTGAAGCTGCCCACCCATTTGGTCTCATGTTATCCACTTAAGTCAGGAAGCACACTCCTCACCAGTATAATTATATATTTTGTAACCCAATCCATCCTTGGTTTGAAGAGTTGACTTGAGAAATGATTTCAGTTCTGGGTTAAGAGTGAGTCCAGGGGACATATCTTCCAGGTCTTCCAGACCTATCCAGTCTGTGGAGCTGTTGAGTCTGGTCTTTTTAATAAGGGTTGAGTTCTGCATCCCATTTGTCTCCTGGTCTGTCAGAAACTGCTTTGTTCTGTGTAAGGGCAGTCATTGCTGGTAACTGGGCACCATCTAATTCTTGGCTCATGCTGATGTTATCTGTGGTTTTTGTAGCCCTTTCTGCCTCCTGGATTCGTATTTTCCTTTTGCCTTTTGTGTTCTTCATTCATCATTGTTCCAGATGGGCTGGGACCAAGGGATGCTTCTTAGATGACTGCTAGCTAGCTTTTAAGACCCAAATGCCACTCACCAGACTGGGATGCGGAACATTTTGATAAAATTTGTCGTGCCGGTTGACCAACATAGCCCCTGAAACTATGGTCCCTATACCCCTGTCTCTGCTACTCCACCACTCAGTGTTTGGTTGTATTCAGGAAACTCCTTAGCTTTTAGTTTAGTCCAGTTGTGTTGACTTTTTCTGTATTATGTGTTGTCTTTGGAAACCCTAGTGATGGTCATTAAGTATTGTGTCTGCTAACCAAAGAGTCTAAGTGTTGGGTCTGCTAATCAAAGAGTCAACAATTCAAATCTGTGAGACATTCCTTGCAAACTCTATGTAGCAGTTTTACTCTGTCCTGTGGGTTGCTGTAGGAAACTGTGGTTGCATAATGGTTAAGTGCTACAGCTGTTAACCAAAAGGCTAGCAGTTCAAATTTTCCAGATGTTCCTTGGAAACTCTGTGGGGCAGTTCTCCTCTGCCCTGTGGGGTAACTGTGAGTCAGAATCGACTGATAGCACTGGATTTGGGGCTTTTATGGGTCTCTGTGAGGCAGAATTGACTCCATAGCACTGGATTTTTTCTTTCTTTTCCCCGAGTGTTGTCTTTACCTTCACCTAAAATAGTTTTTGTCTACTATCTAGTTAGTGAATTCGTCTCCTTCCACCCCTACCCTGATAACCTTCAAAGAATATTTTTCTTCTGTTTATAAAACTTTTCTTAAGTTCTTTCAGTAGTGGTATCACACAGTGGGACGAAAATGGGAGTACAGAACAAGAACTCTATTTAAAGACTAGACTTGATGGTCCAACAGACTGGAGCATCCCCTGAGGTCTTGGCTTGTGGACTCTGTTATCCCAGTTCTGAAACCAGAACTGAAACCAACTCTTTGGATGGGGCTTGGACTGGACTATGAGACATACAGTGACACTGGCAAAGATTATGCTTCTTGGCTTAATGTACATGAAACTGTTTGAACTGCTTCTGTCCAGAGGCAAGATGCCAGGATGGAGAAGAGGGGATCTGAGTTTGATTGAATGGGTTACAGAACTATAGGGCAAAAAGGAGGAGAATCCTGTCACAGGATGAGGAGAGCAGCTAGAGTTGCACAGCAGTGAGCAGGGTTTTGTATGCCACATTGACTTGGATTGTAGCTATTCACTTAAAGCACAATAAAATATTAAAATAATAATAATACTGGTCTGATACAATGTTGTTCTTTTGTGACTATTCCTTTTGACATATTGCCTCCTGGATTCCTCTGTGTTATCATGTATTTCACAAATTCATTGTTGTTCTTTATCGTTACATAGTATTCCTTTGTGTGAATGTACCATAATTTGTTTTTCCATTCATACATTAATGGACACCTAGGTCAATTCCATCTTTTTGCTATTGTGGACAAAACTGAAATGAATATTGTTATATGTATACCCGTTTATATGACAGCACAGGATATATTCCAAGTAGTGGGATTGTTAGATTTATGGTATTTCTATTTCTAGCTTTTTAAGGAAGCATCACACTGTGTCCTAGCTTCTCGTTTTGTTTTGAAATTGCCAAATAAGTCAGTCATGTGAGCTAGTTTGGTTATTTGGGTGTTTGAAGCTCTAACATCCTGTCACCAGCTGGTTAGAGCTGTTACTGGATATGTGAGCCCAGGAGTCTTATTTCTTTTTCTTGTATGGATTCAGTGCAGGTATACAGGTAGTTAGTCAGCAAGTGTGTGGTGCAGGCTTTCACCTACACTCCTGTGTGGACAGAAGTGAATGATGTAGGCACAAGTATCTGGCTGAATACTCTGAACAAGGAGGGTGCTGTAATCCAGTAGTTTTTATCCATGATGTTATTCATTTTCCATGTGTTTGATTTGTTTTTCCCAGTTATTTTGTTATTGATTTCTACTTTTATGGCTTTCTGGTCAGAAAAATGCTGTGTGTTTCAATTCTTTGCATTCTGTTAAGGCTTTATTTATGTCCTAATATGTGGCTTATTCTGGAGAATGTTCCATGTGCACTGGAAAACAAAGTACAGTTGGCTGCTGTTGGGTAGAATGTTCTGTGTATGAGGTCAAATTGATTGTGCTGACAGCCACCCCTGAGTATCTGTGAGGAAAGCTTGTCCTTCTTCCCCAGTATGTGTGTAGGGGTAGGTTTTTTAAGACAGACTGTGGGTGCCCTATGCTGTTGGCTGTAAGGACTGGGAGGTACTACCTATTCTAGGACCCATGTTGTTAGATTACTAGGTAACATAGGTGGAGCTACCAGTCCTTGGGCCCTTGTTGTGGGTAGGTGAGGACCCTGCTGAATATGCAGCTCTGCATCAAATGTCTGGAGCCTGCGTTTCCACCATATAGCCAATACACTAAAATTAGAGTTCACGTACAGACCCTACTGTAATATGCCAATGTAGTGAGCCCATTAAGGTCTATGCAGGGGTGAAAGGCACTCAAAATCGATGCACCCCTTATGCCTGTGCTTAGGCAAAATAACTGTTTCTATCCTGAGTTCCTGGCTTAGGGTAGCTGGCAAACTATTTGTTATCTATTTGGTAACTTGTTGACTCTCCATGACTAGGAAAAATGGCTCAGGATGTGAAGGGGTCCTACTTCTATCCCAGGGGATGCATCACTCTCTGGAGCTAGCTTGGGCCCTGTGAAGTGAAGAGTGGGAGAAGGGCAGGTAAAGGGGAAAAAAGTTTATCCATTTATCACAAAGGAGAGTTTTTATATCTGAGCATGGTAAGTTAGATACGACTTACTTATCTTTTGGCAGTCAAGTGCTGCCTTTCATTGATCTGGAGGCATGAGTGGAGTCTCTGCCAAAGAGTTACACATTACAAGTGCCACTGCTTACCTCACCATACTGGTTCCAGCTGATCCAGCTTTCAAGATGCTGATTCCTGCTCACTCAGTGCTGGTTACTCCTTGAAGATTCTGAAACTTGTCTTCTTCTCCTACTACTTAATTTCTCACATTGCCTTTGATATTCAGGGTTCCTAGAATGTCATGTATGATGGATTCATTTTGTGTTTGGGGGTCTTTGTTGTAAGAGGACTTACAGAAAGCGTATGACTACGCTGCTTTCTTGGCCCTACCTGTCACATACTTCTTGCCTCTGTTTCAGTGCAAACACTGTTTTTGCAAAACATGGTGGAATTAGATCTGTAACAAAATCCACATTTTAATTTACCTGAGAAAAATAAAAAATGACATGGATGGGAGCTAAAGAGCCTTAGGGATTCATTCTAGAAGATTTTACTCTATTGCAGGGGTTAAAACTGTTTCTTTAAAGGGCCAGATTATAAAATATTTTAGGTTTTGTTAGGCAAACACTATTCTTGTAGTGTGACAACAGCCATTGAGGTATGGAAACAAATGGGCCTGCCTGTGTTCAGTAAAACTTTTTTTCAAAAACAGATGATGTATAGTTTGCCCCTCTTTTGCTGATACATGTTTTAGATGATACTGCCTGTACGTGAGCAAGAGCCCACATATTTTAACAAAAAAAAAAGTACTGATGTTGGTAGGAATCTCTCCAGTAATGACTTTTGTTGCCACTGTGTGTGTGGGTGTGTGTGCGTGTATGTATATATATATATATATATACACATATATATACATATACATATATATATATACACACCCCCCCCCAAAAAAAGGCCATTGCCATCAAGTCAGTTCTGATTCTTAGCAACCCTACAGATGGAGTAGAACTATCCCATAGTTTCCAAGGAGCACCTGGCAGATCTGACCATCTGATTAGCAGCCATAGCACTTAACCACTATGCCTCCAGAGTTCTCATATATATGTAAAAAACTCAGTCACAGATAACAATACAATTAAGTTAACAAACTTGCCACCGTGCCACTATGCACAGTGGCCATTCCAGAAACTGTTCCAAATTGTCTTGAAAGGTAGACTAGGTACTGGTATTGGTGCATAGCTTCCCGAGGAGAGTACTTTGAAGGTAACTGTAGTGATACTCAGCAGTTAGATCTGTAGTTCTTAGAAAACTAAGTTCACAGACTTAATCGTCAGACCTAGTATATGTATTTGTGTGTGTGTGTCTGTGTGTATATGTGTATGATTCTGACTTAAAACAACCCTAGAGGTCAAAGTAGAACTGCCACATAGAGTTTCCAAAGAGTGCCTGGATGATTGGAACTGCCAACCTTTTAGTTAACAGATGTAATAGCACTTAATCACTAATACATGCAAACCTTGGTGCATAGTGGGTGAGTTTATGAGCTGCTTCTGTGTTCTCTTAGCTTGTGAGCTCTTCTATTCTGGAGTTAAGACCAATCTCTTTCCTTTAACAGTAACAGCTCAGAAGCAGTGTCATGGGAGCTTGAGATCATCATTTAACAAAAGACAGAAAAAAAACTCAAAAAGGAAAATTAAAATGAGAATGTCACATCCTTTTAATGCAAGAAAACAATCATTTTTCTTGAAAGTTGAATGTGTTAATTTTTGCCTATAAGGTAAACCAAAGATGGAAAGTAGGTAAAAGGGATGCCATGAAATAAAGTGTAAATTTGAATGTTCTGTGGATTTTAGACTTTTCAAAAGAAAAAACTGTAAATTTTGAGTCTGTATGACCTTTTTTGAAGATAGAAAAGTTGTCATTCTAGTTATAGTCATTGCCTGGCATATACACAAACATATCTAAAAAGGTGAATTTATTATTGATGTGCTGCTGTTAATAAGACATAGCTATTATTTGTGCATTCCAAAGTTAAAGAGATGCAGTTGTTAAAGCTTTGTGCGGAAGGGGACAAGGTAACTTTGTAGCATCATTTTCACTGGGTAGATGTATAGACACTTATTAATTATAAGTGCCACTGTGCGGATAGGTAAATTTTTTAAAATATTACCTTATATTCATGACTAAGTCTCATTTCTCAGTACTTCTTCATTGTAGTATTTAATATTTTCTCAACAATATTGAACTGCTTTTAAATATACCATATATACAGGGGCATATTAACCAGTAGGCAAAGTATGTCAGGTTTACATGAAACTAGGTATGCAGTGCCGTAATTTTGTTTACTTATTAATTTATAGTGAAAAATTTCACACACATTCTCACTGTGGCGAAAAAAGGTGAGAGTGTGTGTTACAGATTAATAAATAAGTACAGGTAAGCATATTTATGCTTTGCTGATTGGGTTAATCTGTCTCTCCCTATGTACCATTTTTTTTTCCCTCACTTATATACCTTGTTTAAGTCATTCCTTATATGTAGAATGTGGTTCCCTTATCTAAACTTGCATAACTATCACTTATTATTTAAGACTTGGCTTAGACATCACTGTCAAGAAGACTTCCTTTGCCCTTCTTCAGTGCATTTGTGGCATTCATCCATGCAAGTGGTATATCTGTAGAAAGTACAAATTTTGTACTCTGTCATTGTAATAGAATTTTCTGGAAACACTTGGAGAGCAAAAGTAGTGTTACCAGCACCTAGCACAGAGCATGACATGTAGAGATGCTCAGTAAATATTTTTTTAACTGAATGTTAATTTATGAATACCTGTATTAAGAGTCAGAACTAACTCAGTGGCAATGAGTTTGGTACCTGGTCTGGAGCCCTGATAAATCGATTATTGTAGTAGTCAGCTGTTAACCAAAAAAATCTGTAATTCAAACCTACCAGCCACTCTGTGGGAGAAAGATGTGGCAGTCTGGTTCTATAAAAAGATTTACATTCTTGGAAACCCTATGGGGCATTTCTAGTCTGTATGGTAGGTGAGTTAGAATGAACTCAACAGTGGTAGATTTTTATTTTTCATTTTGGTACCTGTCCTGGTTAATGTTAAGAAATGCTAGTTAATGCTGATGTTGGTAGAAGTTTTGACTCTTCAAAATAACTGTGCAAAATAGAAAGTAAAGGGTACACTCTAAATACTTATTAATTTAATACATTTTTGAGCACCCACTCTGAACCAGGTATTATGCTACACATGAGAATGTCTGTGAGCTTTATTAAATGTATCTTCATCAAAAACATACTTGGAATGTCAGTTAAGAGACACTCAGTAAATGTTAGTGATAATAATAACAGAAGAATTTTTGTTACATTTGATTGTCTTTACAAATTACTGTTAAGTATTCAACAAGACAAAATCTTTGCAGTTTTGGTAAATACCATATTTCATTTGCCCGTATAATACTATAGCATAAATTCTCTTAAACAGTAGTGCTTCTAAGACTCAAGAGATGTATCTGTGTTCTAGAGATTCATTCTAGATAAATTTTTACTGAAGTAAATGCAGTCTAGGACCTCAGTCTGTCACTTGCCTACTAAGTAAAAATGAATTTAGATTCTATTTCTGTTCATTTGGTAAGTGAATTCAGGACAGAAATAAAAATAGAATACTGTTGAGGGTTAGAAGAAAATTTAATTTGGTTCCTTCCTCCAAAAATCTCCACTATCCATAACTTCTAATACCTACCCTCCCCCCCCAGCTGGCTTTTAAAATCTCGTGGTAACTTAATGGTTATTCTCATTCCTTAATTTACCAGTACTATAAGAAAATGTTATGTCTTGGGGGAGGGCAAAAGTTTAACAAAATCTTTTCTACGTGAAAGTTTGACCTTCTGTTAACTCTAGCTCTGTTTCCTTGGTAACCTGTTATTTATGCAAATAATGTACAGTTTGTAAAATAGTATGGCATGGCAGTACTTAAAAATGTAGAAAGCACACATTATTTGCATAAAAATATGGTATATAAACTAGGCAGTGTTCAAAACACAACCAGATCTGTTGCTGTTGACGCAGTTCTGACTCATGCCGGTCACGTGCTACAGATGATACTCCATAGGATTTTCTTGGATGTAATCCTTACAGGTGCCAATTACTAGGGCTTTCTTCCATGTCATCGCAGGTTCAGACTTCCATCCTTTAGATCAGCCGTTGAGTACAAACCATTTCCAACATCCAGGGGCTGTGGCCAAATTCTTATTGTTGTTAGGTATTATTCAATCAGTTCTGACTCATAGCAGCCTTATATACAATAGAACAAAACACTTCCTGGTCCTGCACCATCCTCAAAATCATTACACTGTTGTTGCAGCCACTGTGTTGATCCATCTGGGTGAAGGTCATCCTCGTTTTCACTGACCCTTCATTAAAAAAGGATGTCTTTCACTAGAAACTGGTCCTTCTTGATCGCCAGCCAAGCCAAGTGCAGGGTCGCCATGAGTCCTTCTTGATAACGTTTCCAAATAATGTGAGAAAAAATCTCATCATCCTTGTTTCTATTGCACTTTCTAGCTGTACTTCTACCAAGACAGACTTGTTTGCTCTAGCGTTATTGCTATGGTAAAATTGAGCTCGTCTTTGGTAAGCTTGGAAACTGGTGGTATAATCGTTACCAGCTATGGCTGCTAAGCAAAAAGTGATCAGTTCAGATCCACCAGGCAGTCCTTGGCAAAGTTCTACTCTGATCTGTAGGGTTACGATGAGTCAAAATTGACCCAGCAGCAATGGATTTGGTTTGGTTTTTGTTTTGGTAAGCTTGTCTGGATGAGTAACACTGTAAGTAACAGTAAGAAGCCATGTCTGGTGACTCGTGTACATGGACGTGTCTGTTGCAGTGGTCCTAGAAGCGATACCTGTGAAATTGTTTCATGAAGTTAGCTGTCATGGGACATGAGGCATATAAGTTACTGTACCTCCCTTACCTGCTTGATGTGAGTCTCATCTTACACGTAAACCGTCAGTTTGGGAGCCAAAGAAGAAAGCTCCCTGACAGCTGTATGACCTACTACATGACCTTGCTGCTGGGATACTTGAAGAAGGAGGACTTGTGATGCTACCGCGGCAAGCATTTGTGCTTATCTTGTAATGTTCTGAATAGACGAGTGACCAGGGTAGCCTATGATTGTCCTGTGAGTCTGGAGGTTTAGTTGTGCCTAAGAAGAACACTTGTTGGACATTCCAGACCTACAAAACCTTTGATTCCTGGGTGTTACTAAAGAGAGAAAATATATTGAAATAACAAATGCAAATATCTTGATTATTATTTTGCAAAGATGCTGTCTTTTTATGATCATGTTACCCATAGTTTCTGACTAATGATTCCAAAAGCTCTTTCCACACTAAATTATAGTGGGGATATTTCCAGCAGTAGCTTCTGTTGGAGGAGGAGGCTTGATATGGCTGTCCATTGCACTGTTTGTTCATTCATCAAATAGTCCCATGGACGGTGCATTCATAGGTCCCGTTTTGTTTTTTAATGCTTTAGGAATCATCTTAAGTAGCTAGGAGGTGAAGGGTGATATCTGTCACTAATTAATATTTAGTGGGTATCTTATTTCACTTTTTACTACATTTCCTTGCAACTCGTCTGATTATTTTACTAATAGAATTATCTAAGCCTTTTTTTTATGATTTCACCTTTGAGATCATTTATAAGGAAGCTTTTCAGTCCCTGGTTACAGTTTTTTGTCTATAAAGGTGTGCTTTAGGTAAAAGTCTAGAATGCACCCTAGTTTGTCATTCAAAATTGTTTGCCCAGGTTGTTTTGTGACATTGGTTACAGTCTTTGCAGTGTGTTAGCAGTCTCCGTCTTTCTCCTCTGGGTTCCCCATCGCCGTTCATCTGATTTTCCTTCCCCTTCCTCCGTTGTTGTCTTGGTTTTGCGTAGGTGTTGCCCATTTGTTCTCATGCACTTGATTGAACTAAGCATGTTTCTCACATGTGTGTTTGTTTGTTTTATAATCTTGTCTGATCTTTGGCTGAAAAGTGGACTTCAGGAGAGGCCTGCTCCTGAGTTAGCAAGGTGTCTGGGGACCATAGTCTCAGGAGTCCTTGTTATAATTTGAGGTAAAATGTTTTTGCCAGTAGGTAAGAGAAATACCACACTTTTAGAAGAATTAAAAACAATTTAAACTAAAAATCTTTCAGTTAATGGAAGAAGCACTTATTTCAGTGTTTTCTATATTATAAAAAGAACACATTTTCTCTTGAAAACCTATGTGGATAAATAAGAAAAATATTTCAAAATGTGTAATTCCATTGATCAGTGGTACTGGTAGCATGTGTCTTTTTCATTGTAGACCTTATGTTGCTCTTTCTGTGTTTAAATAGAAATAGAGAAGGAAGAGGAAAAGAGAAGATAGCTATTTCTATTTAATTTTTTAAAATAGAATGAAAATGTGCGTAGTGTTATGCAATATTTTGTCTCTCAATATACCATGAATATATTGCGATGTCAGCATGTAGTCATCAAGTAATTTTAAAAAGTAAAATAGAGTGCTTTTAAATGTAATACTGTAATTTATTTGACCAGTCCACTTTTGTTGGGATTTGTGTTTTTTTCTTAAGGACATTAATTTTCTTTTAATAACTTAGAGCAAATGGTCATCTGAATAGAACATTTGTGTAAATATTACTGTGTAGTATGTTACCATGTTTAGCAGCTATGTCACAAGGTTGGATGACAATAATAAGCTGTGGGAAACTAAAATGGGCAGTTTCTTTTCAGACACATCATTGTAATACCATTTTTTCAGTATCTTCATTAACTAAAATACTGTGTAAGACATCTAAGGACAGAGGCCTGTGATACTTCCATAAAGATGTCTCTCAGTAACGACATAGCACTCTGTTTGGGTTGTTAGGCTAGCAATTCTTGTATGTAATAACATATATGTGTTTGTGTGTATGTTAAAAAAAAAGAGAGAGAGAAAAACCATTGCCCTTGAGTTGATCCTAACTCATAATAACTCTATAGAACAGAGTAAAACTGCCCTTTAGAGTTTCCAGGAGGGGCTGGTGAACTCAAACTGCTGTCGTTTGATGGGCTGCCAAGCTCATAATCACTATACCACTTGTGGTGCATATATGTGTATGTATATGTGGAATAAAACCCTGGGACATAGTGGTTAAGTGCTATGACTGATAACCAAAAGGTCAGCAGTTCAAATCCACTAGGCACTCCTTGGAAACTATGAGACAGCTCTACCCTGTCTGTAGGGTTGCTATGAGTTGGAAATGACTCAACGGTAATGGGCCTATATATATATGTACATATGTGTGTATGTATACACACACACACACAAATTCCATTTCAGTGATATGGTAACAGTAGTATACTATCACTGTAAGACAGAACTAACCTCAACTTCTCTATCCAAAAATATCACCACATTTATTAAATTTAGTATATATGTATGTTAAGAGAGTCTCTAAAGACAGAAATAAAAATTCCTCAGGCAAAATGACCCTTCTGTTTTCATTATGGTGGAACCACACTTCTTTGATGAAGAAGTTGGTACGATATAAGTTACAAAGCAGGACCATATCACCAGTTCGTATTTCACTGTCTTCTTTACAAGTATGTTTTGGGAGTGTTTTGTGTAAATGGGGAATTTTTTGTTCATTGCTTTGTAAACTTCATGTTGTTCCTGTGAAGCTACAAAGTATCTAGCATATTCTAGATTATTAGAATTATGTAAGTTTGACAGTTTAGTGTGAAAACAGGAAATACAGAAATAACATTAAATGATATATTAATACTGTTGTATGTACCTATCTTTTTAAAGGAACATAAACAATAATTATAGTAGTACCATAAACTAATAATTCCAAGTAAAGTAAACATTTAACAAAATAAGAGATGTGTATGTTAACGTATTAAGAGCCATTTTTGTTCAGAGTTAAAGAAGCGTAATAGTGGCCTAGTAGGTTATGATATTGTCTCCTTTTTTCTAACAAACTGCTAACACTTACATATAAATTATGTATTTATTTCTTGGTTCATGTGTATGTGTATAGATATGGGCTTCTATATGTATGCATGCAAGTATGTGAAGAGTCAGCAGGAGGCTGAAATTATTGAGGCAGATGCTATTTGAAGTCATTTTGTATTTTCATTGAATCTTCCTAATAACCTAATAGACATGAGGATACTGACTAGTAGAAGAAGTAACTTTTCCAAAGTCACAAAGGCAGACTCGTTGCCACTGAGTCAATTCTGATTCATAGTGGCTGGTATATTCAGTGGTTTATGGTGTTATAGCTAATATATAGCCCCAGTATGTCTCTACTTGTCAGAGATTCTGTCTCCATTAAAGAAAATCTGGAATATTTTCTCTCTGATAATTCAGCATATCGTGTTTCTCTTCTTGAGTTCTTTCAGACTAGCTCTTTAATTACCATCAAATTAAAGGTATAGTAGCCACTTTTTATGCTGCTGGACATCAGAGAAACCAAACCAAACCTACTTGAGCTCAGATATGAGGGGTTATTCCTGTTCTCATGCTTTTAACGTCAAGGTGGCTCTCTACTGAAATGTGTGAAACTCACCAGACTGGAGTTGGAGCCTTGTTGTTGTGTAGATTGAGGATTCTATTAGGTTATGCTTCCTGGATGTGTTAGTTTAGTGAAATTTTGCCTTCTTTTCCTTCATTGCTGTGAGATAAGGTTTGTGGGTGTAATTAATAGCTTTTATGTGTTACAGTTAGGGAGTTTTGGTAGATTTCTTATGTTTTTTCTCTGTCATATTTGGAAGCCTAAAGCTTCTCCATGCAATCTAGTGGAAAAGCCCCTGTAATAAGTTATCTATATAGCTTTCATTGGTATATTGTTTTAACACAAGTTGATGCCTCATTGGTGACTTATATTACCAGATCATAATTTTTCAAAATATGTATTACGAACCAAAAAGTGAAACATATCCAGTTAGTAAGTATGTATGCAAATTTTGAAAACACATGCCATCAAAAACAAAATTGTACTTAAAGAGAAAAAATGTACTCAGAAAGTACTGGGTAGGATCTTGGGGGGGAGGGTGGTGGGAGTGCACACAGCCAAGATGTTGGAATAGACAGATGCTTCCTGTGACCCCTCTAACAACAAAGACCCAAAAGAACAAATGAATCCAGTACATATGACATCCTCAGAGCACTCAACATCAAAGGCAAACTTGAGAAATTGGAGTGAGCAAAGGGGAGGAGAGAACATAGCTGAAGCAAATAGGATTCTATATAACTGACCTGCTGGGAGACAGCTCTGGCCACTGTGTGGTTGGCCCAACATGGAGACGGGAGTGTATTACCTTTAGTGGAGGTGATTTTCTGGAGAATCTACTTGTACTTCTGGAGCCAGTGAATGATGGCACCAGATCATTGAAAGCTCCTACCATGTACAGATCTGTATCTTTCTTTTGATATAGGGCTATCTCCCTTCTCCAAGCACTCCCCACACACTTTTCTAAACTGTACCCATTGCTAGAGTCTGATGCCATTGACTGAGCAGGAAGTAGAATTCTTCAAGCCCACCCTGAGCCATTCCTCCCCTCCTTTCTCTGCACTGTGCCGGGCTCTGGAGTCTGACGCCATTAACTGAGCTAGAAGTAGGACTCTTTCAGCCTGTCTTGAACCATTCTCTAAGGCTCAGAGTGGGAGTATTGTAGCACACTTGGGGAACAGAAAGAAAGAAAGGAAAACTCCCCCTCCCCCCCCGCCACTGACTCTCTTAAGCCAGGAAATCAGGGCAGAAAGATTTCCTTACCCTAGACGCAGACATAAGGGAATATGCCAACGTCACAGACACTGAGATGGCTGTTAGCCCTTTATCTTTCTCAGCAGCTCTAGCCAGACAGCTGTCCCTATACTAGTCACCCCTGCACTTTTCAGACCACATGCAAGAGCCTGCACCACACATTTGGTGACTGACAGCTGACACACCTGTGCTGAATCCATATAAGAAAAGTAAACTATATGTTTTTAAACAAAAAGCTAGCACACTATAGCCAAGCTTAAAATAAATACCTACAATTTACTGATGGCTGAGAAACAGCAATCCATATCAGAGCACTTAAAGAGGCAGACCATGATCTCTTTAGAAAGCTCCTAAATCAAAGAATCAAATTTTGCAGAGCAAGAGAACATCCTAGAATTATCAGAGGTAGAATACCGAAGGTTATTATTTACAACTCTTTAAGAGATGTTGAAGGAGATGAGGCAAAATGCAGCAAAGCTTGACAAATCAAATGAGCTACAAGAAAGCACTGGATGGCAAGAATTAGAAATTCAGAACATTACTGAAACTGCAGAATTAGACAACTCAATAGGAAATCAAAGGAGCAGTGAAGCTAAATTATTGAGACTGAAGATTAAGTACATCAACATATTTGAAAAAAAAATTAGATAAAAGAATTTTTAAAAAACTGTGAAACACTAAGAATCATATGGGACCTTATGAAGAGGAATAGTCTACGTGTGATGGTAGGACCAGAACAGGGGAAGATAGCTGAAAGTACATGGAGAACTGCCAACAATTTGCTGACAGAAAACTTTCCTGGTATCATGAAATATGAGAGCATACCTATCCAAGAAGCTCATCAAACTCCACACAAAGTAGGTCCTGAAAGAAGGACACCAAGATGTATTATAATCAAACTTGCCAAAACTAAAGAGTCACTTTTTGACTAGGGCTAAATGAAAAATGACCAGCAAATGAGATTAAGACTAAGCTCAGACTATTCCCTAGAAACCATGCAGACAAAAAGGCTACTAAATGACATATACAACACCTTGAAGAAAAATAATCACCAGCCTAGAATTAAAGATCCAACAAAATTGTGTCTAAAATATGATGGCAAATTTAGGACATTTCCAGGTGAACAGAAATGTAGATAATTTGAAAAAAACTAAAACAAAATTATAAAGAATACTAAAGGGAGCCCATATGTTAGAAAACCAGTAATAACCCAGGACCAAAGCATGGAACACAGCCACTGAGTATCAGTCCAAATGGGAGAATCTTAAGGATAAGTCACAGACAAAACACTGAAAATAGGGAAACAGGGATGTCATTATGTAAATAAACATTAGAACAAAAAAGGGGGACCGAAATGTGTATGTAGTCATAGACCTTTCATTTCGAGAAGAAGTCAAGATGATGCAAAGAAATTAAAAGGCTGGTTTGAACTTAGAAAAATAAGTGTAAATATTAAGGTAACTGCAAAGGAAACTATCAATCCTATGCATCAAAGTAATAAAAACATGAAGTCTCAACAAATACAGAACCATGAACACTGAAAAAAATGGAAAGAAAACATAAAGAAAAGACTAAGCAAAGAAAATTAAATGGAACAAAGGAAATGTCCACAACACACACACAAAAAAGACATCTAAATGATAGCACTAACCTCATACTTATCAATAATCAAGCTGAATGTGAAAAACAAAATGCACCAATAAAGAGATGGAGAGGGGCAGATTAGATTAAAAAACAGGACCCCCTTGCTATATGCTGCCTGAGGGAAACAAACACACCTTAGAGTGAAAGACCCAACAAACTAAAACACAAAGATGGAAAAAATACATAACAAGCTAACAACACTCAAAAAAGAGCCAGCCAAGAGCAGTAGGGGCAATATTAATCTCTGATAAAATAGACTTTAAAGTAAAATCTATTGCATTGAATAAGGAAGGACATTATATAATGATGTAAGGATCAGTACTCCAGTAGGACATACCCACATTAAATATCTATGCACTCAATGACAGGGCTCCAGAGTAAATAAAGCAAGCACTGCTTTGAAAACTGAAATAGGGAGTTCCACAATAATAGTAGGAGACTTCAACACACCATTCTCAGTGAAGGACAGTACATCTAGAAATGAGCTCAATAAAAACACGGAAGATGTAAAGGCTGCAATCAACCAAACTGATCTCAGACATATACAGAATACTCCACACAATAGCAACCAAGAATACTTTTTTAACCTAGTGTACATGGAACATTCTCCTGAATTGACTGCACTTAGTCCACAAATCAATCTTTCATAAAACTGAAAATAATGAAATGTTACAAAGCATCTTTTCAAACCATAAAGCAATAAAAGTAGAAATCAGTAACAGAAAAAGGAAAGAAAAAATCAGACCTATAGAAAATGTATCATCTTGCACAACTAAAACTGTGTTATAGAAGAAGTCAAGAATGGAATAAAGAAATTCATAGAATTCAATGAGAATGAGAACACATCCTGTGAGAATCTGTGGGACACAGCAAAAGCAGTACTTGGAGGTCAGTTTATCTCAATAACTGCACACATCTAAAGATAAGAAAGGGCCCAAATCAAAAAATTAACTCTCCAACTCAAACAAGTGGAAAGACAGCAGTAAAATAGTCCCTCAGGCACAGAAGAAAAAAATTGAAGCAGAACTAAATTATTGAAATAGAGTATAGAAAAATGAAAGAGTTAACAAGACCAAAGCCATTTTCTTTCTGTTTAAAAAAAAAAAAAAAGAATAACAAAATTGATAAACAATTGGCCAAAGTGACAAAAGAAAAATAGAAGAAGAAGCAGTTAACTGGAATAGGAAATGAGATGGGTGGTATTACATCAGTCACAACTGAAATTAAAAGAATAATAACAGAATACTATGAAAAGTCATGCTCTAATAAACTTGAAAACCTAGAGGAAATGAACAAAGTTCAAAAAACACATCACGTACCCAAACTAGCACAAACAGAAGTAGGACAACTGAATAAACCCATCACAAAAGAAGAAATTGATAAAGGTAATTTAAAAACTCAAAACAAAAAAAAAGCCCTGGCCCTGACAGCTTCACTGGAGAATTCTACCAAACTTTCAGCAAAGAGTTAAGACCACCATTACTAAAGGTACTTCAGAGCATGGAAAAGGATGTTATATTCCCAGGTTCATTCTATGAAGCCAATATAACTCTCATACCAAAACTAAGTAAAGACAGCACAAAACAGGAAAAGTACAGACCAATGCCTCTCATGAATTTAGATGCAAAAAATTGTCAACAAAATTCTATCCCATAGATTTCAACAACTTAAAAAAAAAGCCTCACAGTTGACCAAGTGGGATTCATACCAAGGATGCAGGAATGGTTCAACAATTCATGTAATCAACAACATAAATGAAAGACAAGAACCACTTTATTTTATCAATTGATGCAGAAAAGGCTTTGGACAAATTACAGTACCTATTCATGTTAATAACTGTCAGTAAAATAGGAGCAGAAGGGAAATTCTTCAACATAATAAGGGGCATCTGTACAAAGCCAACAGCCAACATCATGCTAAATGGAGTCCAGAAGAATTATTCCCCTTGTGAACGGGAATCAGACAAGGGTGCTTATTGTCAGCACTCTTATTCAGCATTGTGTTGGATGCTCTAGCCAGAGTAATCAGGCAAGATAAAGAAGTAAAGAGCATCCAAATTGGTAAGGAAAAGAATAGAAGTATCTTCACTTGCAGGTAACTGGAACTAATCGGGGAGTTCCACAAAGTATCAGGTTACAAGATAAACATGCCTAAATCAGCTGGATTCCTTCACCAACAGAGACCATCAAAGAGGAAATCACCAAATCATTACCATTTATGTTAGCTCCCAACAAGATAAAGAAAAAAGAAAGAAAGAAAAACTACTAGAGAGATAAAAGAACTATGCAAAGAAAATTACAGAATTCTACTGCAGGAAACCAAAAGACATATTCCTTGCTGATACATAAGAAGACTAGACATTGTAAAAATGTCAGTTCTACGCAAAGTGATCTTTAGATAGAATATAAACCCAATACAAATTCCAATACCATTTTTTAGTGTGATGGAGAAACAAACTGGCAACCTCATATGCAGAGCGAGGAAGCCTAGAATAAGTAAAGCATTACTAAAGAAGAAGAACAAAGTGGAAGGTTTAACTGTACCTGACTTTAGAACCTATTGCCACAGTAGTCCAAACATCTAGTGCTGGTACAGACACAGATACATGGATCAGTGGAACAGAATCAAGAATCCAGATACAACATCATCCACCTGTGAAAAGCTGATATTTGACAGACACCCAAATTCTGTAAACTGGGGTAAAGACATTCTCATTAACAAATAGTGTTGGCATAACTGGATACCTATGTGCAAAAAAATGAAACAAGACCTATGTCTGAAATTATGCACAAAAATTGACTCAAAATGGATCAAAGATCTAAAGATAAAATCTAAAGCAGTAAAGATAATGGAAAACAAATAGAGAGAGTACTGGAAGCTGTAATACACAACACAGACTACAAAATATTACTAACAGTGCAAAAGCACCGTAACAGAAAATAGATAACTGGGAATTCCTAAAAATCAAACACTTATGCTCATCCAAAGACTTCACCAAAAGAGTAAAAAGACTACCTATAGATGGGGAAAAACTTGGCCTGCCACGAATCCGATCGAAGTCTAATTTCTGTAATGCATAAAGCAATGGGAAACCTCAACAAGAGAGACAGTTAAAAAATGAACAAAAGATATGAACAGGCACTTCACCAAGGAGGACATCAAGGCAGCTAATAAGTACATGAGGAAGTGCTAACAGTCATTAGACAGTAGAGTAATCCAAATAAAAACTCCAAGGTATTTTCTTATTAGAGGCTGGCACTAATCTAAAAAATACAAAATAACAGATGCTGGAGAGATTGTGAAAAGACTTTAATTCTGCTATTATACTGGTGGGAATGTAAAATGATACAACAAGTTTGAAAATCGATTTGATTCTTTTTGGGGAGCCTAGAAATACCAATACCATATGATCCAGCAATCCTACTTCTTGAAATATCCTAGAGAAATAAGGGCTATGACTCAAATAGTTACATAGACACCAACGTTTATTGCAGCACAGTCCACAATAGCAAAAAGATAGAATCAACCTAGATGCCCATCAGTAGATGAATGGATAAGCAAACTATGGTATATTCACACAAAGGAATACTGTGTGATAATAAAGAACAACAAAGCATCAAGAAACATAACATGGAGTCATCTGGAAGACATTATGCTGAGTGAAATTAGTCAGTTGCAAAAGGATATGAGACCACCATTATAAGGACTTTAGAAGAGGCTTAGGCAAGGTGGGGAAGGAGGAAGGGGGTATTCATAGATAGTAGAAAGAAATTGTGTTAGGGGAAGGGAGTGACAGCATTCAGTAGAAGAGTGGTTAGTACAACTGGACTATACCAAAAGCCAGATGGTCTTCTAAATACAACCCAGTATTTTGGAGGACAGAATAGCAGGGATAGGGTCTTTGGCACCACAGTTTCAGGGGACATCTGGGCTAGGTGGTATACTTTTTTTTTTTTTTTTTTTTAAAGAAAATGTTCTGCATCACGCTTTGGTGAGTGCCATCTGAAGTGTTAAAAACTGGCAAGCGGCCATCAATTGGTCCATTCTCCCTGAAGCAAAACAGAATGAAGGACATCAAAGATAGGAGGTAAATACAAGCCCAGCAGAGCAGAAACAAAATTAAACACAATGCAATCGAATCGATTCCAACTCATAGCGACCCTGTAGGACAGCGTAGAACTGCCCCATTGAGTTTCCAAGGAGTGCCTGGGGAATTTGAACTGCCGACATTTTGATTAGCAGATGTATCACTTATCGTGTGATCCACCAGAGATTACATTAGGATGAGACCTGAATAACTAGATGGTATCTGGGTACCACCAATGACTACCCTGACAGGGAACACAATGTAAAGTCTCTGGGTAGCAGGAGAAAAATGGGTATGCAGAACTAGAGCTCTGTTAAAAGACCACACTTGATGGTCCATCATATTGGAGGGTCTCTTGAAGACATAGTTCTCAGACACTCTGTTAAGCCCAGAACTGAAATCAGTACCAAAGCCTGCTCTTCAGATAAAGAATGGAGAGGTGTCTAAGACATAGAGTGATGTTAGTGAAGAGTATGCTTCTTGCCTCAAATACATTCATGAGGATGTCAGAGCAGCTCCTGTCCAGAGTGAGATGAGTAGGCAAGGTGGGAGTTGGCTGACCGGATAAGGGAAGTACAGGGTGGAAAGGAGGAAAGTGTTGGTTGACAGGGGCTAATTAGAGTAGTGTTGTGGTGTGGGTGTGGGGTTTCATATGGTAAATTGAATTGGATTATAGACTTTCACTTAAAGTACAACCAAACATTTTTTTTTAATGTAGTAAGAAATTACATTGTCAGTTGTTAAATGCTTTTAATGAACAAAGCTCGTTTTTTGTCCTACAAAGTTTTTATAAAGGGTATCTGTTGAGTACCTTTTTTTAATTGCAAGTGGAGGAAAAATTTAACATATTCAGTTCTGTAACTATTAAGTTTTTTTGGTAATTGCTGGGAAATGAATTGTTTCCCCAAAACTATCTGTCAACTGGGATACAATTCCCAGTATTGTATGATTGTCCACTGTTTTTGTCATGTGACATGATTTTCCTGCATGTTGTAAATCTGATATCTATGATGTTAATCAGAAAGGATTAGAGGCAGTTACGCTGAGGCAGGACTAAGTCTACAGAATTATGATGAATCCTAGTATCTTTTGAGGTATAAAAGAGTGAAGTTAGCATGGAGTCAGGGGAACCTCATTACCACCTAGCAAGAAGAACCTGGAGCGTGAGTACTTGGGGACCCAGAGTCCTCATACTGGGAATCTCCTGGGCCAGGAGTAGGTTGATAATAAGGACCTTTTTCCAGAGCTGACAGAGAAAAAAAAGACTTCACCTAGAGATGATGCCCTGCATTAGGACTATGAAGGCTAAAACGCCTCCCAAAAGTGTGACAGAATGAATTTCTCTTTCTTAAAATGATCCACTTGTGATATTTATATTATAGCAACACTAGGTAACACAGTAATTATTAAATTTCTCTCTGTGTTTTAAATCATCATCGTGAATTGTAACAATAAATTTGAAAGATTGTATGTAGAAAGTCTAAACAGTTCATTGGCAGTACATTTGAAAAAATGTCTTTTATGATCAGGCGTTCTTATTTTCTGGAGGATATCATACCTCTATATGGAAACCGTATTTTAATCGAGACCCTTAACTCTGTTTGATTCAAACCCCTATGATAATTTGTGTTTCTAACAAGCTTCCTTTTTAGGATTTGCATTTCTGTCAAGTTACCAGGAAGTTACACAGGAGAATCACCTGAGGGTTCTGAATCAGTGTATCTGGGATGGAAGTATAAATCCTCAGCAGGGAACTTGCTAGAAGTGTAGTTCCCAGCAGGGGTTCAAACCAAATGGATGGGTTTTGAAGCCCTGGTTTAATCTTTATTTACCAGTGTTCATTTACCTAGACAATTCGGTATGCTAATTTGAAGAGAAGTTCAACCCTACTCATAGTATCCATTTTTAAGTAACAAATTTATCATAATATATACAGTGTCTTGAGATCTATTGAAATTAAAGTAACAGACACCTTTAGGTAATGAAACCGCATAAAAATACATCATTACCTAAAATCTATGTAGTGAAAATGAGTCACCATTTATTTAAAAATAAGTTTACTTAAATTATACCATCTCACGCAATGCCATCCTTCAGGGTAATATATTTTTAGATGCATAACACATTTCCATTTTACCAGGAATCAGACATTTTAAAAATACATGGCCCAAAATGTAGACTTTAGTTTTTATAGGTAAAACATCCATGGTGTATCTAAAAGGTACTTTTCAAAATATACATGTTATATATCATAAAGAAAAATACTAGATACTTTATTGTGATTTATATGGGCTTAATATGATAGTTTTTTGGTCTCCTTCTCCCCATGTGAGGGAGAACATAATTTCTGTACTAACCAAGGATTTCATCAAGTGGTAAGTTGAATTCTCTTAGATTTAATATATCACTTTAGTTCTTTAGGGAAGACAGGAATAAGTTGTTGAATAAAAACTGAATAAAATACACTTAATTCTTCCTGATAAAAGACACATTTCATTACAAGCTCCTGTACTATGAGTGCATTGGACTTACTTATTAACTCAAAAGTTTTATCATTTCTTGTTTTCATAAACCGTAACAGCTAGGTCAGTTGGTTTTGACTGGTAGTCATGTTTCCTTTTACTAGTAATAAGTGTTTATATATGTTCTTTGCAAGCTCCCTGAACTACACTGATTTGAGAAATAACGTATTTCTGTGTGTTTTTTGTGAATGCTTTAGACTATGTGTATGCAGCTGTGAAGTTTACCTTTTTAACAAAAATGGCATAAGTGGGGAAGTGACAGATAGCTGGAGTGAATACCTCATCTAGTCTTCTTTGCAAACCCCAGGACTTGGGTCTCTCCCACTGAGCTTACCAAGAATCCTCACCATAGCCTGTGCTCCTTAGATGTGTGAGATTCTTACTGGCGATTTCCTGTTACTCTGTGCTAAGATGATAGATCAGATCAAGATCCCTTCTGTGGTGGATGAAGTCACTTTATAGAGACAAATATCAGTGTAGTCTTAATTTTAGGTTTACTTTTTGTGGGGGAGTAAAGGTACAGTGGATTTCCTCCCTCCCCTTTTTTTTTAAGACAGGCTAGATGGAAGAATGAGACTGTTGTGAGTGAGGTCAGGTACCAAAGCCCTTGATGAATGTGGGTGGTGATAGGGCATCTGTAGATGATATTTGAGGGGGTAAAAGAGGAAGGGACGTGGGAATAGAATTTTTATGTGAGTATATGGCAGTAGTAATTTGGAAATGATAATGAATAGCTAGGAGAATGATGACCTCTTCTTTCCCCCAGACTCTAATACTGAATAAAGGCTTCTCATACAGAGGGCTACGTGAAAAAAAATGTCCTCTGAGTTTCTATTCAAGAACTCCCTAGATGGAGCATCTGTGAAGACAGTGAGGCACAGGGAATTGTTAATATAATAGCAGTACTAGAGTCACTCTGGAGATGCTTTGAGGGAAGGGATTATTGGAAAGATGGCTCAGGCAAGAAGCCCAAAGTAGAACGCAGCAAAGTAGAACGTCCTGTTGTCAAGTCAGTTCCAACTCACAGCAACTCTGTAGGGTACAACAGTCCCATATGGTTTGGAAGGCTATAATCTTTATGGGGGCAAACTGCCACATCTTATTCCCAGGGAGCAGTTGGTAAGTTTGAACTGTGAACCTTTCTGCCACATGCTTATCCACTGTGCCACCAGAGGTGATGACTACAAGAAATGGACATATACACTTCAAGGAGCAGCCAAAGGTGAACAGTGTTGTGGAGCATACTGGGATAAGTTAGGACTTGAAGACTTAGTGATATGTATATTAAAAAAAGACAAAACCAAATTCATTGTCATCGAGTCAATTCCAGCTCATAGAACAGAGTAGAACTGCTCTATAGAGAAGGTGTGCCTAACAGATTCAAACTGCCAACCTTTTGGTTATCAGAGGTAGCACTTAACCACTAAGCCAGAGACACAGGTAAAAAGTAATTTGCTCTGAAACCAAAATGTGGATCAAAATTCCCGCCCTCTATACCTTTCTTCCTTTGTCTGACGTACATTCCATGGCCTATCTTACCAAAAGCACTGGACTAGGCTAAGAAAACTGGAAATAATTATCTTGAAACTACTACACATTAAGCTATTCGAGCAACTTGCATTCATTACTGTTTTCTCTGTGTATGAGGACTGAAAAGTTCAAGAGCTTATCCTAGAAAAAGCCCTACATACTTCACTGCTGAATAACACTATGCTCACCTTAGAAGCACCCCTCTTGGGAAGCTATGTACCAGCACCAGCACCTAGTCCACCTTCCAAAGCAATTTTGGAACTCTTTTTCTAAGATGGCCATCAGAGCTATCGTTGTATTACCCTTGATGTCCTTAATGTCATCCAAATGTCTTCCTTTGAATATTACCTTTATCTTAGGGTAAAGAAAAAAGTCACTGGGGGCCATATCAGGTGAGTAGGGAGGATGCTTCAATACAGTTACTGACCAAAAACTCCCTTACAGGCAACTATATAATTAAATTCATTAACTTGCCACTGTGCTACCGTGGACAATGGCCATTCCAGAAAGAGTTCCAAAATTGCTTTGAAAGGTGGACCAGGCACTGGCATTGATGCATAGCTTCCCAAGGAGAGTACTTGGAAGGTGACTGCAGTGATACTCAGCAGTTATGTAGCACTTAGAACAACTGAGTTCACAGATTTAATTGTTGGACCTCATGTTTCTTCCCTCTTCATTTATTAGCTGGACTACTTTTATTGAGAGAAATTTACCCTCATCAGTTACTTGCTTTTCCCAAAATAAAGTTGCTAAAACTTGTTAAAAAATTTTTTTATTATTCTTAACAAAACAGGACACACTTTTTGAACAAAGTACGGAAGATAAAGAGAAACTTGAATTGTTTTTAAATGCTATCTAGAGGTAACCAGTATTTACATTTTTTGTTTAATTTCCTTTCTGTTTTCTTTTTTCCTTAATGTAGTATCAAAATATAATTAATATATAAAAACACATGTAATATGTACATATGTACTTGTAATAGTGCCCGTTTCATTCAATATTAGATTGTAAACATTTTCCTTTGTTGTTAATACTATTTATATTTTATTATTTGTGCTTCATAATTCCTTATTGTGATTTTACCTAATTTATCCTTCCTCTGTATATATCTATACAGATGTTATTTACAGTTAAATAAGATGTCTAGCTAGCTATTTTAACTGTTAATACACTTATACAGGGGCTGAGTGAAAAACTAGATAACATTTCAAGTGGTCTTGAAATGAATCTAAATGCACAGTGGCAAGAGTACTTTCTAATATAATTCTTGTAATATAGAATGTTATTTTCTAAAATAACATCTGTATAGTTGTTTCTTAATTTACCCCACAAATATGGCCTTAGAAAGTAAATATTATTCTTTTCAAGTCACTAAGGCAGGTCACAAAAACTAAGTGATTGGCTGTTAACCCACGTAACTTGTCAGAACTAGTGTGAAAACTCATGAAACACCTGATTTTTAAATGGAGTGATAAAGGTGCCCCTATCTTGCTGCTTTGTACTGCAGCCAGATGTGAGTCTTAAAATAGACTGCATGTAACCTGAAGATGAGGGTATGACTGGTAGTTATCATAGGCTGTGATGAGGTAGTGAGAAACCACCATGAAACCTCAGTGGTATAAAACAACAAAGATTTATGAAGTCTGACAATTAAGTTCACTAACTTATCCTAGAAAAAATGCTACATAACCTCACTGCTGAATATCACTAGAATCACCTTCAAAGTACTCCGTTTGGGAAGCTATGCACCAACATCAGCACCTAGTCCACCTTTCAAAGCAATTTTGGAACTTTTTTTCTGGAGTGGCCATCAGAGCTGTCATTGTATTACCCATTGCTGTCCTGAGTGTCATCAAAATGTCCTCCTTTCAATATTTCCCTTATCTTCTGGTGAAGAAAAGAAATTCTTAGGGTCATGTCAGGTGAGTAGGGAGTGTGTTCCGATATAGTTATTTGTCTACCAGCTAAAAACTCCCTCACAGACAGTGCTGTGTGAACTGGTACATTGTTGTAATGCAAGAGCTGTGAATTGGTGGACAGTTCAGGTCATTTTTGTCTAACCTTCTCACATAGCCTTTTCAGCACTTCCAAATAGTAAACTTGGTTAGCTGTTTGTCCAGTTGGTACAAATTCATAATGAACACTCTCTCTGATATCTAGAAAGATTAGCAATATCGTTTTCACTCTTGCTTTGGACTGATGGAACTTTTTTAGTTGTGGAGAATTGGCTGACTTCCATTCTGTACTTTGACAGTTTGTTTCAGGGTCATGTTGGTACACCCATGTTTCATCATCAGTGATAACATGGCCCAAAACATCTTCTTGCCTCTCCAAAAGGTTTTGGTAAACTTCAACTTTTCCTTAGCTTTTGTTCACCAGTGAGTTCATTCAGGATCATTTTTGCACACACTTTTCTCATGCAAAGATGTTCAGTTAAGGTTTTCCTAACTGTTTATCAATGTTTACTTGGTCTGCCATGCTTATTACAGTCAGTCAATGATTTTGACGTACAATTTGACAAATTTTTGCAATGTTTTCATCAGTTCTGTTAGTTACTGGCCATCCTAACCTCTCTTCATCAGTGACACTTTCTCTCCCCTCAGAAAACTATTTAATCCATTTGTACACTGCCATTTTCCTCATGGCATTATACTCATCAACGTGGACTACATGTTCCTGATTTCAGTTCCACTCTTGCCAAGTTTAAGAAGAAATTTAATATTTGTTCATTGCCCTAATTCAAGGACCAACGTGCTCAAAATGGCACACAAAAGCACACAATAATAACAAATGCTGCTCAGCAAGATATTATGACATGTTGGAATGAGCACGGCTGTAAGACATTGATATACCAAGGTAATGAAGCCTTACCAAGTTGTTTGTACACTGCTGCCAACACAAGTGCTCAGTGGCAAGTTCACGAACTTAATTGTCAAACCTCAGGGTTTTTTTCCCCCTCTTGCTTTCTTTGTATGTCTATCATGATCAGCAGCATCTCTGCTAGTGATAGTCATTTAGAGACCTAATGGAGCAACCACCGTCTCAGTCATTGTTCATTACCATGCTGGCAATGAGAGGAAAAAAAATATCTGAAGGGTCTCACATTTATGCTTAAATATTCCAGCCAAGAACTCACAGTTGATTTGTGCCTGGGAGACACAAACCACCTACAGATAAGCAGTACTGATGACTAAAGGAGCCTTGGTGGTACAGTGCTTTAAGCACTTAGCTGAGAACTGAAAGGTCAGCTGTTCAAATTTGCAGCTGCTTCACAGGAGAAATATATGGCAGTCTGTTTCTGCAAAGTTTACAGCTCAAATCCTTTGAGCGGTTCTGCTGTGTCCTGTGGGGTCACAATGAGTCGAAATCGACTTCATGTTATCAGGTTTGGGTTTGACTAATGACTAGCACAGCAGTATTTCTGTTAGTGGACTGCTCATTCATCCACTCATTTATGTGTTTATCAGCTATTAGTGAAGGCTACTATGTGCAAGTCACTTTACTTAACATTAGAAAGATTAAACTGACTAAAAGCTAGCCTTCCCTACTCTCTGAATTCCCCCGCAGTTGAGTACACAGTTAAATACAAAGGCAAGTGACTCTATATTAGATATCAGCAAACTATAGCCCACAGGCCAAATCCAGTCTTCAGTCTGTTTTTGTATGGCCCTTTAGCTAAAAACGTTTTGTTTATTTTTCCATTTTTAAACTGCCAAAAAAAACCAAAGAAAATAGTATGCAGTAGGTTCACAAAGCTAAAATATTTACTGTCTCACCCCTTACAGTAAAAGTTAACCAACTTCTGTTTTAGGACTCGACGGCCCTTGGCTTGGCTGGTACTAAATTTTAAGTTTCTCAAACAAATTATCCTCTGTAGACCACTGCCAAGTAAAAGGTACACAGTTATTTTGTGAGTTCTGGATATATGTCTTTTTGATGTGATATGGTAATTTTATTAGCATCTTGAGTGCTTTTGTTACTGGACAGTGGAGACACGTGGTGCCTTTTCAATTTGATGCAGTTAGGTAACAATGAGATGTTCAGACCCCTGAAAGGTCTATGTACAAATAGTAAGCAATGATCTGTTTTGCAACAGCAAGTAGAGCAGCCATGAGGATATCTGCTTAACAGAGAAATAAGATCTTTATAGAATTCAGAAATCAAAGTCCTTGAGTAGAAATACACATAGAAATGTATTTTGACTTTCTACATTATAGATTGGAGTGCTTTATTAAAGCTTATAATTTTATGTATTTCTTAGATGGACTAAGAAGCCGTGGTTCAGAGTACAAGGAATTTAAAGACAAGTAGAGTCTCTGCTGTGTATGATGTACTTTACACATGAAGAGTAATAATCACTCCCGGTATGCAAGTTGAAAATAATGATGAGGATATTCAGATTCTGATTCAGGGGAGTGTGATTGTACAAATCTAGTATGGTATACTCCAAGGCAGTTTTGGAGGACATAACTCCAAAATAAGTAATTTCCATAGTGTGAGAGGGGTGAGCAACAGGAGAGAAAAGATACCTTGAGCTTGTACTTAATATATTCTTGGATTGACCCAACAGCTCAATTCAGTTACATTTTTAATTTCTTTATGTATTAGCTTATAGGTAGAACTCTGCCAGGTTCCTTACCAGTTAGACCTGTGGCCATCAAGTAATTTTTAAATCACAGTGGCCCTCTAGAAGAGAGTAGAACTGCCTCGTAAGGCTTCCAAGGATGTAATCTTTACAGAAGTCAACTGACTCAGTGTTCCCCTTCCTGTAGAGCAGCTGGTGGGCTCAAACTGCTGACCTTTCGATTAGCAGCTAAGCACTTACCCTCTGTGCTGCCGGGACTGCTCACACAAGCTATAGGGTCTAACTGAGGTGTTACAGCATGTGAATGTAGACTGTTAATGCCAGAAACACCTTTTTAGGAACAGCTTACAGTATTGTAGTTTTGCACCAAGGTCAGTCTCTGTCTTGTTCACTTACTGGTAGGAACTAGATTTTATAGATTTGGAGAAAACTTCTTTTACATCTGGTGCCTCAGAGCTCGAGCCCCCACCCATGTGTCTACTGTTTTGTCAGCACTAGCGGTTTCCTTAATAGGGAATGAGCATGACTCTTCAAATTGTCCCTGAGATGCTTTTCTAATTTTGTGATTGATTTATGGCTCCATGACAGACCTGACTCAAGGCCTGTGATTCCAGTTACTCTGTTCTAAGATTGCCTGCTTTGATGTGATTTGTATCGAAGTGCGTATTTGTTTTCTTGTATATAGACAGAGGAGCCCTGGTAGTATAATGGTTAGATTGACAGCTGCCAGCCACATATTGGAGGTTCCAGCTCACCCAAAGGCCCCCCACACATGAGAAAGACCTAGTAATCTGCTCCCATAAAGATTGCAGCTGAGAAAAACCTTGTGGGGCAGTTCTGCCTTGTCATATGGGGTCACTACGAGGCAGCATCAACTCAGCAGCACCTAATAACAACAACAGAACTGACAGAATATTTATCAACCTTCTGTTTGTTTAGGGACTAGCACCTTAGTCTGTATACACCAAAAATACCAGTGTTTATTGTAAATTAAGTAAAATTCACTTCTCATGGCTGTTGACAGCTGTAGTATATAATTCAGAGATTATCACCCAAAACTCTATTCTACATGTATAGTCATTTTATTACTGATTTTCATAAAATGAGCTATCCTGTGGCACACCAGTTGACTAGTTACTGTTGAGTGCATTCCAACTCATGGTAATCCCATGAGTGTCAGAGTAGAATTATGCTTCATAGGATTTACAGTGGCTAAATTTTTGGAAGTAGGTTTTGAGGTCTTCCTTTAAGGAGTGCTGCTAGGTGAAGTGGAATGTACATCCTTTCAGTTAGCAGCCATGTGTTAACTGTTTGTGTTGCCCAAGAACTGTACAGTTTGGGCACAAGGCAGCTCCATGTGTTTCAGAGTATAGCTGCACTCTATAAGGTATGCAGTGGCTGTGATCTTTCTGAAATAGATCAACAAGGGACCTCTGTATGAGTTTGAACCTTCAACTTTTCGGTTAACCATTTGTACACCAAGGGACTTCTCCCTCCAGCATGGTCATTGCAGTTGTCCTGTTACATTACAAAGTCAAATGACTGACTGCTATCTACAATTGCTAGAGTAGTCCAGTGTAAGTATACATTATCCATTGCTACTTCTTTTAACACACATTCCATTGATCCATTCATATCTCTGGTTTCTGCATTACAAATCTAGTCTTTTTCTTGGTAACTGTGAACTTATTCGATGATGTTAACTGCAAATACAGCTTCAGATAGCTAGATACTATAGTCATAAAGTAATTTGGAATAATACTTCAGTCAATAACCCTGTCTTTTCTCTTGGAAAGTTTATCATAAAAGGTTGTGGCCGTCAGAATATTTTAACTGTCTAATTATTCACGGAGATGAGTGTTACACATATTGAAATAAACAGTGCTGTCCCTAACCTTCTAAGACATATTTGTATAAAAATAATATTTAATGTTGTTGACTCAGCTCTCTCAGTGATAGTAATGCTCTTAATGTAGTTTCATAGCTTCTCTCTCTTCATTTTGACTATCCTTAAGGTACATTTGCAGGTCAGTATCATTAAAATATTTAAAAGAAAATTGAAATAACAAGTGTCTAGAGTTACTCCTTGTCCCCTCAGCCAAGTCTCATTCATAACTGTTGACCTGATAGCTCAGCAGTGTTTGTGAAGAGTTTTCCTGTATCTTCCAATCTCAAAACCACTGCCCTAATGTTGGCAATGTCACAGCACTATGGGGTTTGACCAGCCTGATTCAGCCTGTCTTGTATCAGTGATTTTCAGATGTTTTAGAAAATGACTGTAGTGTTGGCAGCAATCACAGTACCTGAAGATCTTAATGTGGTTGGAGAAGCGTAGTCACTTTTGATAATATGAACTAAAGAAAATAAAGCTTCATAGAATCTTAGGCAGTTCTCAAGTCACGGTCCCTGCCCATCCTCTGAATTCTGTTTTCAGTTCTACTTACTATTCTCACCATTAAAAATTGCTTTTGCCCATTTTTTTAAGGGCCAAGATCCATGATACTAATTACTTTGGTAAGCATGCTAATAGGTACTACTTTTGGAAGGCTCAGCTAACTTTGAAGGATGATCTAGGAAATGTTGGGCCCTGAGAGAAACAATTTACTTTAGATCTTTTTTAAAATGGTTCTCTACTTTTCTTCACTTGGAACCTGATGTTTCACTCACTAGTGTCTATCTAAATGCATATTGTTTTAAAAAGTTTTCATTAATTTTTCTCATTAGTTTTACTTAAGAATTAATCTAAAGTAGAAGTTTGTGGTAGTATGAATATGTTTTGCTCTACAGGCATACCTTGTTCCGTTGTGCTTCTCCTCGTTGCCCTTCACAGATACTGTTTTTTAACACATTGAAAGTTTGTGGCAACCTTGTATTGAGCAAGTCTAGCAGTGCCATTTTCCCAACAGCATGTTCTCACTTTCTGTCTCTGTGTTCAGATTTTGGTAATTCTCGCAAAACTTCTTCATGATTTTGACATCTGTTATGGTGATCTGTGATCAGTGATCTTTGATGTTACTCTTGTGATTATATTGGGAAACCATGAATCTTGCCCACATAAGACAGCAAACTCAGTCAAACTTAATCGATAAATGTTGTGTGTATACTGACTTGTCCACAGATCAGCCATTCCCCTGTTGCTGTCCCTGTCCTTGGCCCTCCTTACTCCCTGAGACACAGCAGTATTGAAATTAGGCCAGTTAGTAATCCTACAATGGCCCCTAAGTATTGAATAAAAAAAACAGAAATGATTAAGTTTCGTGAGGAAAGTATGTCAGAAGCCTGGATAGGCTGAAAGCTGGGCCTCTTGTGCCAAATAGAAACTTGTTAATGCAAAGGAGAAATTATTGAAGGAAATTAGAAGTGCTACTCCACTAAACATATAAATTATTAAAGAAAAAAAAATGTCCTTACCAGTGATACAAAGAAAGTTTTTAGTGGTCTGGATAGATGATCAAACCACACACAACGTTCCTTTCAGCCAAAATTCAACTCAGAGCAAGACCGCAACTCTTTCAATGCTGTGAAGCCAGAGAGATGCAAAGAAGTAGTATACGTCTGAAACTAGCAGATGTTGGTTCATGAGGTTTAAAGAAAGAAGTCATCTTCGTAACATAAAAGTGCAAGGTGAAACAGCAAGTACTGATGTAGGAACTGCAGCAAGTTTTCCAGAAGATTGTGCTATAATAAGTGAAAAGGGTACCTACGCTAAACAACAATTTTCAGTGTAGACAAAACAGCCTTATATTGGAAGAAGATGACATCTACAACTTTAATAGCTAGAGAGGAAGAGTCGGTACCTAGCTTCAGAGCTTCAAAGGACATGCTGACTCTTGTCAGGGGCTGATGTAGCTACAGACTTTAAGTGGAAACCAGTGCTCATTCACCAATCCAAAAATCCTGGGGCCCTGTAGAATGATGCTGATGCTCTCTATGGAACAACAAAGCCTGGATGGCAGGATGTTCATTTGCAATATAGTATGGTGAATTTTATAAGGCCACTTTCAAGACCTATTGTAGGTTTCCTTTCATAATATTGCCACTTGTGTTGATACCTGGTCACCTAAAGCTTTGATAGAGATGTACGAGGAATTAGTGTTATTTTCGTGCCTGCTAACAGTACATCCACTCTACAGACCCTAGCTTAAGGAGTAATTTCAACTTTAAAGTCTTTTTATTTAAGAAATATGTTTTGTAAGTTTATAGCTGTCATAGATGGTGTTTCCTCTGATGGATGTGGATACAGTAAACCGAAAACCTCCTGAAAAGGATTCACTCTTCTAGATACCATTAACAACATTCATGACTCATGGGAGGAGGTCAGAATATCAGTAACAGGAGTTTGGAAGAAGGTGATTTCAAACTCGTGACTTTGAGGGGGTTCAGGGCTTCAGTGTAGGAAGTAATCACAGATATGGTGAAAATAGCAAGACAACTGAAATCAGAAGTGAAGCGTGAAGACGTGGCTGATTGCTGCAATGTCATGATAAAACTGTTTTTAACAGATGAGGAGTTGCTTCTTACTGATGAGTAAAGAAAGTGGGTCTTTGAGATGCAATGTACTCCTGGTAAGCACACTGTGAGCGTTGTTGAAATGCCAACAAAAGATTTAGAATAGTGCGTAAGTTTAGTTGATGAAACAGAAATTAACAAAGGATGGATTTCAGTTTTGAAAAGTTCTGCTGTGTGTAAAATGCTATCAAACAGTCTAGCATGCTGCGGAGTAACCTTTTGTAAAAAGCAGTCCATCGGTTGGTGAAGCAAACTGCATTGTTGTCTTATTTTGAATAATTGCTGCAGCCACCCATCCTTCAGCAGCCACCGCTATGTCAGTCAGTAGCCATCAACACCAAGGCAAGACCCTCTACCAGCAAAAAGAATACAATTGGATGAAGGGTCAGGTGATGTTTACCGTTTTTAAGCAATGAAGTGTTTTTTAAATTAAAGTATATACTTTATTTTAGACTTAAGGCAATTGCATACTTAATAGACTGTAGCATAGTGTAAGCGTTAACTGTTTTGTGCACTGGGAAACAAAATTCATGTGACTCGCTTTATCGCAGTGTTCTTTATTGTGATGGTCTGGAGCTCAACCCACAACAATTCCAATGTATGCCTCTTTATATTGTTTAAAAAAGATTTTAAAAAACTGAATCTTACTCCAAGACTGGTTAGGCTTAAAACAGGGTTTTTATTCTCATTCTTAAAGATTTTAGATGATTTCATGGAAAAACAGATATTAATCCTGATGCTTTGCTAGTTTCTGTACCTACTAAGATTAAAAACAAGATTAGGAATTCTTGCAAATTGTTTAACAGAAAACGTAAGTAAAAAATACTCCAAATTATTGCATATTTTGATTACAGCTATGAAAATATACAACTATTTAAACATTAAAAATTATTAGAATGTAGGAAATGAAACTGCTGTGTGATTGTATTGAGGTGCTAGGATTAGGTACTTTTTCTTCTAGATTTCAGTTTTTCTGTATAGTTGCTGCTTTCATAATAGGAAGAATAAATATATTGTGCAAAATAAAGCTCAGATTAAATATAGAAAAGCATATGCTGCTTCTAATTATGGAAAATGTTTCAAATGTACTTATATTAAATATAAAGATAAATTATGTACCCAAAATACCGTACTTTCTTTAGAATATATTTCAACATTTAAAAAAACTCGTATTTCACAGTGTTAGGGTACTAGGCAATTTGCAAAATTAACAATAAATAATTTAAAAAGGGTGAAATAAATGTTACTTTGTTTATTGTCTGCTCCAACTCCTTCCCATCCCCCTACAGAAGCTCGTTGAGTGAAAAGATGACTTTTTTTCTGTCTCTTTATTAAATTGCTGTAACCCTAGCATTTAGAATAGTTCCTGGCACATAAGCAAAAAACAAACCCATGACCATCAAGTGGGTTCCAACTCACAGTGACCCTATAGGACAGAGTAGAACTCCCCCATAGCGTTTCCAGGGAGCAGCTAGAGAATTCAAACTACTGACCTTTTGGTTAACAGCCCTGGTTCTTAACCACTGTGCCCACCAGGGTTTCCAGCTGGCACATAGTAGGAACTTACTAATTATTTGTTGAATAAGTGAGTAAGTAACATACATTGGAACCCGCCACGCACTCTGGGAGAATGATGCAGAAGGCTGCTTCTGTAAGTCTGCTTTCCCAGAATTTACAACTTTCGAAACACGATGGGGCAATTCTAGTCTGTCACAGAGCTGCTATGAGTGAGAATCAACTTGGTGGCAGGGGGTTCGGCTTTCGCTGAGTTTTAAGGTAGTTACACAACTAACTCCTAATTATGTGCTTACATGCAGATATTTTCAGTGTAAATTACTTATCTTCTGTGTCTCACTGAAAACTTGATTTGGTTATGAAACTTATCGTATGGATTAAAGATACCTTGAATTATTTGATACAGAATGTAGCAACTTAGAGTCAAGACCAACCTTGTTAAAGAGTTGTGTTCATGTTTCTCAGAGCAGAACACTCTGACTGCAATTAAGGTAAATAGGGCAAGGAGTCCTTTCGTGATGCAGAGGGTTAACATGCTCACTGCTAACTGAAAGGGTGCGAGTCTGAGTCCTCCTAGATGTACCGTGAAAGAAAGGCCTGGCAATCTACTTCCAAAAATTCTACCATGAAAAACCCACAATTATACTCCAACATACATGGGCTTGCCATGAGTCAGGATTGACTCCACTTGGTTACTCCTTTTTTTTTTTTTTTAAGTAAGACAAGCGGAGTTGTAGGATCATCCCCTGAAATCATAATCTGCTTTCTATGGATAGACTGTTGTGTTTTAGTGAAATCCAAGGTAGCACTCAATCAGTTGGCTCCCCACATGGTTCTTTGGATACTTTTGTACTGTTGAGCAGATTTTGACTTACAGTGACCATGTAGGACACACTGGAACTGTCCCATATTGTTTCCTGTGTTGTAATCTTTCTGGGAGCAGATCACCAGCACTTTTCTCCCGAAGAGTTGCTGGTGGGTTCTAACTGCCTGCCTTTTGACTAATAGTCAAGTGCTTTAACTATTTCACCACCAGCACTCTTTTCTATAGCCCTAGATTAGACTGAGACTCTAATCTCCAGGACCACCTGAATTCTTATGTGACAGGATTGCTTCACTCTTGGCACTGAGTTCTCCAATTCTTCTCATTCCTTGATTGTCTATTGTAATGTTTTCTTTTTTCTAGAGTACATTTCTGTATTAGATGTCCTTCAAGTCTCTTCCTTCTTTTGGGCTTTGACAGGTTGTTTAAACTCTCCAGCTCTTTGCTCTTTGCATGGTAATATAAGCATCTTATCTTGGAAACCCTGGTGTAGTAATGGTTAAGTGCTACAGCAGCTAGCCAGAAAGTCAACAGTTCAAATCTGCCAGGTACTCCTTGGAGGTTCTGTGGAGCAGTTCTACTCTGTCCTATAGAGTTTCTGTGAGTTGGTATCAACTTAACGACAGTGGATTTGGGTTTTTTTGGTTTTATAAACATTTCAGAACCCTGCTGACATGGTGGTTAAGAGTTCATCTGCTAATCAAAAGGTCAGCCATTCAAGTTCACCAGGCTCTTCTTGAAAACGCTATGGGGCAGTTCATTCTGTCCTACAGGGTCACTGTGAGTCAGGATTGACTCAGTGGCAAGAGGTTTGGTTTTCCATGAGTCAAGGTTGACTCTACTTGGCTACTTCTTTTTAGGGTTGTTATTTATCTCAGATAGTCATCTTTTAACATTTATCTCTTGGCCCTTCTATATCTCCTCTTATTAACATTAGCTTGTTAATTCATTCAGCAGACACTTAATGCATTACTGCTATGTACCAGAGCTGTGCTAGGTGCATAGGTAAGTGGTAGAAGAAACTGATATGCCCTAGCCATTGTGAAGTTTACTGTGCTGTTGAAGCAAAAATATTATCTTTATGTACACCTCTGCAGCACTTCTGCTACTTAATGTACATATGATTTCAGGGAAGGAGGCATTTGTTATTGAATCCTCTTATGTATTTACAACCTAAAAAAGAGTATAATTATCTAAGCTTTCTTCTGGTAGCCTTGACACAATTTCAAGATCATTGGCAATGTTTCCAATAAAGTGAGTAGATCATGCTGTACAAAAGTCTTTTTGGTAATTATAACAATAACTGAGTTAAGTATTACTATCTCTTGCCTTTTATAGGCATTATATCTTATAATCGTTACAATAAACTTAGGAGGAAACTAGGGCACAGAGAAGTTAAGTCATTTGCCCAAAGTTATGCAGGAACTAAGTAAAGGAATGGTAATTCAATTCCTAGTCCGTTTGGTCCCAGAGCCTGAATTCTGTTATCTCTAATATTTTCTAGTTTGTCTTAATTTTTTCCGTTACCAGTAAAATTGATCAAAATTTGAATATGTAAAACATGTCTTCCTCTTTGCCCTTTTTAATCATCCTGAATTTTTGCTGTGTAAGATGTTAAGGATTCTTAGTTTCAGAAATCAAGATAGTAAACCACTTTTGGTTGGTTGGTTCTGTTTATGAAAGAGATAATTACTGTTGAATCACTGGGAAATAGTTACTGTAAAATTTGTGTGAAACAGTTGCTTGCATGTTAATATTATATATTACTTTAACCATAAGGTCTACTTGATTGGAAGTCAGAAAACAGTTTCTCTGTTATTAGTGAAATGTAAAAAGTGAGTCAAGAAGACATAAGGTTTTCCTAAATGTATATTATATGTACTTATAATCTCTTAATATTTCATCCAAAAATGAGAAGTAGAGCATCCCACTGAAGTCCCTGTATTACACCCTACTCTTACTCAAATAATCCCTTCTTTTGTCATTTATTTATTTATTTATTTATTTATTGGTATCATTTACATTTTCAATTCCAGAAGACTTTTCCCTCTAAATAGAGATTGTACAAGACATTGAAAGCCTGATCTAAAAATATTTTATTCAGTCTCTTTTGTTTTTCCTATTTCTCATTTAATATTTAGTTTTGTATTAGAGAACAGATTTATGTAGTACTGAAAAACCAGTGGACTTGAAGTCCAATGCGCAGAGATCTCTGCCTTGTTTTGCCATTAATACTGGGCAAATAACTTAACATTTTCCACACTTCTATTGTTCTTTAGAGATGCCTGTAACTCCCTGACATGTCTAACAAGAAGACCCATTGTGATTATAAAATTCTGCCCGTTAGAATTTAAAATATTCCAAACCAGGACATGGAAAAGCTGCTTTAATAGTCATTGAAGAAATGAAAGACTCTTAACAAATTTAAGATAATATCTGACTTAATTTTGTTCCTGTTAAAATACTTTTAGCATATTTCAGAACAATATTTATTGAATTCTAAGGCATTATTTTAGTGTAGATTTTCAACACTGTTACATTGATTTGCACTGGACACTTGGACTTATTAAAATCTTTGTCTCAGAAGCAAAACAGTATCTTTCACAGGTTCTGCTTTTTCTTTTCTTTTCTTTTTTTTTTGTTTTTAGGACCAAGTAATTTATCTTCATTATGTGATTATAATATACTTTTAGAAATAATTCAAACTTAGTTTATTTTTGCTCCTCTTCTTATTTTTTTAAACTTCTGTTGAGTTTAAAACATACATCACCATGAATTCTTGGAAGAAAGCCATTATGTAAATACAGGGTATCTTGTTACTATTTATGGAATATTTTTTTCATTTTATTTTAGTGGTGGCTGATTTTTTTTCCTGAGGTCTTTTCCTCTATTTTTATCAGTCAGAATCAACTAAACAGCAGTGGGTTTGGTTTGGAGTTAGCTAATCCACTATCCTCTGCCCCAGCAAACAATTCCTTGTTGACAGCAATTTTTACTTCTGTATTGATTGAAAAATTGCTACTGTTAATAAGGACTGTAGGTTTTTAAAAGATCATTTCGAATATTTTCTTTGTCTTTAAATTCGTCCTTCTCCTCCTCCCTCTCTGCCTCTCTCCCTTCCTTACTGTGGAAAGGCAAGGGACTAGTTAACCAGTTTTTCATTTTACTGCTTCCAAGACGAGGCACTAGGTAGCATGATGTCTTCCTGTAAATTTTTTTTTCCTTCTTTTGAAATAAAATGATAGCTTCTGTTTTATTTGATTAAGGAGGTGGATGGGGATGGGCATGTCCTGAAGAGGAGAACATACAGAAGGAAGGCTTTTTATAAGCTGTTGAACAGTTTCTACAGAGTAGCAATAACATTTCCTCTGCATGTCAGTGGCCCAGAATAGGGCAGGCCAAGAGAAGCCAGCAACCAACTGTGATTTCAGCCGGTACAAGGTGTCAGATAAGGATCTAACCAAACACCAAGCCTTAGCCGGAGAGTTAGATACTTTGGGGGGAGAACATAAATTTATAAACAATAGAAAGTAGCACCTAATTTGAAGCCAGAAAAGCATGAAAACCAAAGTGATCCTAAATACTAAAATAGACTCTGGTACTCACGGGGTCAGTAAGAAGGAGATAGAAGGAAGTACACCTGGTTATTGCCACTGAAACTAGGATAGTGATGAAACACTTCACAGGTTTGGGGTGTTCCACTTGCGGGTGAGGGAACTGGGAATGGGAGATTTTGTTGGCAGCCAGTATGAAGTAAGGATCCCTACATCATTATCATCATTATGAATGGTAATTGTCATTGATTGTGACAGAGAAGCCAAGATAAACCCTCATACGTTGCATAATGATATTTTCTAGCATTCAGTCCAGTACAAAATTCGTCCTTGCGTTACCTCAGTCTTTTACAAAACCCATGATCACCAGAGCAATTACTACTATGTAAGGCTTTTAGGAGTTTTTTTTTGGCTATTGTCCTGTAGGAAGCCCCTGAGTTTCCTGTTGAAAGGCGACCCTGGATCATCTATGCAAGGATGCTGAGGAAATAGATTAACATTTACAAATACTGTTTTAGGTCTTATAACAAAAACCCTTGACTGTTACACTGTACTCCAAAAGGATCGGGGAGGCAGGAGAACTGATACTCACTTCATACCAAAACCCACTGCCATCGAGTTGTGTCCGACTCCTAGCAACCCTATAGGTCAGGGTAGAACTGCCCCATCAAGTTCCCAGGGAGCACCTGGCGGATTTGAACTGCCTACCTTTCGATTAGCAGATGTAACACTTAAGCCACTATGCTACCAGGGTTCCCACTGTCTTAATAAGGACAAATTAAAAGTGTATTTAATTCAGGCAGTAAAACCTGACTTGAACAAAACTTGTCTGATGGCAAATCTGCAGCTAAACTTACATGAGGCTATTTATAGTCTTAAAATTTTTCATATATGACAACCCCTATATTTCACTGCATTGATATTAATGTATTTTTTTAGATGTTGCCCTAGAATCTGCTGTTACCTCCTGTGCAGTATATATACCAAACAAAAAACCAAACCCACTGCCATCAATTTGGTTCTAACTCATAGTAACCCTTTAGGACAGAATAGAACTGTCCCCTAAGTTTCCCAGGAATGCCTGATAGATTTGAACTGCCAACATTTTGATTAGTAGCTGTGGCACTTAACTACTGTGCCACTATGGCTATTAAATTTCTTCAAAAAAAAAAAAAAGTTCAACTGGGAAATTCTTGAGGGTTTCAGGTGAGAGGTGATGTGAATCATTAGTGGATTTAGTCATATGACTCTGGAGTCACATATTTAGTAACTGTTAACCCTGATAGGCCCCACGGAGACTAGTATAGATGTCTCTAATTTCAGTATCAGTTTTGTCTTTCAGAATCTATTTTCTCATAGGAATACTGGTCTTCAGGGTAGCTAGACGTGAAGTTTTGTATTGTTCTTAAGGCCTCTTCTGACTCAGTGACTCTGTGTACAACTGAACAAAACACTGCCTAGTCCTACAGTGTCTTCAGACTTTGTTGCTGGATTTGAGCTCATTGTTGGAAGTCACTGTGTTAGTGTGTGTCACAGGCTGTCTTCTTTCTCAGTGACCCTCTGCCTTACCAAGCATGGTGTCCTTCTCCAGGGATTGGTCCTTTCTGATAATTTGTCCAACATACACAAGAAGAAGTTTCACCGTTTGCTCCTCCAACAGCACTCTGGCTGTACTTCTTCAAAGACAGACTTGTTTGTTCTTCTGGCTGTCCGTGGTATATATGTTCAGTATTCTTTGCCAACACTGTGATTCAAAGACATCAATTCTTCAGTGTGCCTTATTCATTGTCTAGCTTTCACATGCATATGAAGATGATTAAAAATATCATAGCTTGGCTCAGGCATGCGTTCATCCTCAAAGTGACATCTTTGCTTTTCAACACTTTACAGAGGCTTTTTGCAGCATATTTGCCCAATGCCATACAGGGTTTGGAAACCTTGATGGTGTAGTGATTAAGTGCTATAGCTGCTAACCAAAAGGTTGGTGGTTCAAATCTACCAAGCACTCTTTGGAACTTCTATGGGGTAATTCTGCTCTGTCCTATAGAGTCACTGTGACTTGGAACCAACTCCACACAGTGGATTTGGTTTGATTTCTTGACTGCTGCTTCCATGTGTGTTGATTGTGGTCCAAGTAAGATGAAATCCTTGATAGTTTCAGTCTTTTCTCAGTTTATCATGATGTTGTTTTTTGGTCTCGTTTTGAGGATATTCGTTTTATGTTGAAATGTAATCCACACTGAAGGCTATAATCTTTGATCTTTGTCAGTAAATGCTTCAAGTCCTCCTCATTTTCAGCGAGAATGTGTAATCTGCTTATTAGAGGTTATTAGTAAGTCTACCACCAATCCTGATGCTGCTGTTTCTTCATATCATCCAACTTTTTGGAGTCTTTGCTCAGCATACAGTGCTCAGTGTGTATGGTGAAAGGATGCAACCCTGACACACAACTTTTTTGATTTTCAGTCAATCTATGTCCCCTTGTTGTGTTTGAATGATTACCTGTTGTTCTATGTACAGGTTCTACGTGAGCACAATTAAGTCTTCTGGAATTTCCATTCTTTGCAGTGTTATCCATAGTATGTTGTAATGCAGATACCTCAGCATAGTCAACAAAACACAGGTAGACATCTTTCTGGCATTCTACTTTCAGCCAAGATCTATCTGACGTCAAATAATCTCCTTCATGCCATAGCCTTTTCTGAGTCCACCTTGAATTTCTGGAAATTTGCTGTTGATGTACTCCTATAACCATTTCTGAATTATCTTCGGCAAAATGTTACTTCCATATTCTTTTGGATTACCTTCCTTTGCAATGTGTGTGAATATGGCTGTCTTCCAGGTAGTAGACAAGGTAGTTGTCTTCCAAACTTCTTGGCATCAATGAGTGAGCACTTGCAACACTGCACCCATTTGTTGCGATGTCTCAATTGGCATTTCATCAGGTCTTGAAGCCCTATTGTTCGCCAGTGCCTCCAGGGCAGCTTGGACTTCGTTCTTCAGTGCCATCAGTTTTTGATCATATGCTACCTCCTGCAATGGTTGAATGTCAACCAATTCTTTTTGGTGCAGTGATGCTGTGTATTCCTTCCATCTTTTGATGCTTCCTGCGTCATTTCGTATCTTGCCGATGGAACCTTTTAAAACTACATCTCTAGACTTGATTTTTTTTTTCTTCAGTCTTCTCTGCATGAGAAATGCTGAGCACATTCTTCCCTTTTGGTTTTCTGTCCCCAGCTCTTTGCACATTTCATTATAGTGCTTCATTTTGTCATCTCCAACTGCCCTTTGAAATAATAATCTTCAGATCTTTTATTGCATCATTTCTTTTTGTTTTAGCTACTCATCATTAAGAGCAAGTTTCAGAGTCCTTTCTGACATCCATCTTAGTCTTCTCTTTCTTTTACATCTTTTTAAAGATGTTCTGCTTTTTCTTGTGTGATGTGTGCGATGTCATCCCACAAATTGTCATTAGTGTTCGGTGTATCAGATATCTTCTGGATGGTCTCTAAATTCAGCTGAGATATACTCAAGGTCGTACTTTCACTCTTAGGAATTTTTTTTTTTTAGCTTTCTTCAGCTTCATTATGAAATTGTGTATGAGCAGTTGATGATCTGTTTCACAGTCAGTCATTCACCTTGTTCTGACTGATGATATTAAGTTTCTTCTTCATCTCTTTCCACAGCTGTGGTCAATATGAAACCTTTGTTTTCCATCTGATGAGATCTATGTATGTGGTCACTGTTTATGTTGATGAGAAAAGATATCTGCAATGAATACCTCGTTGGACTTGCAAAATTCTGTTGTGATTTCCAGCATTGTTTGTCAACCTGGCTGTTACTTTCCAAATACCAACCCTTTTTCTTTGTTTCTAGCTTATCAGTGCATCTTGATTACATATTTGATCAATTTAAGACTGCAGAAGTTGGTAAAAATCTTCAAGTTCCTTATCTTTGGCATTAGGTGGTATAGAACTTTGAATAACACAGTATTAACTGATCTTGCTCTTCAGCATATGGACACTGTCCTATCACAACACTGTGCTTCAGGACGTATTGTGAAATGATCTTTTTGATGATAATGCAGTGCCATTCCTCTTTAATTTGTCATACCCATTATACTAAACTATATGATTATTTCATTCAAATTGGCCAAAACCAGGTCATTTCAGCTCACTAGTGCCGAGAATATTGATCATTATGTGGTCTACTTCATTTATGATGACATCCAATTTTCCTAGATTCATACTTGGTACATTTAGTGGTGACACTGCTGCTATTTGAAATACTGGTGGCGTAGTTTCCAGGAACACAGAAGCCACCACTGTACAATCACCTGACATCCACTTAATCCAGTGTGGATGTAAGGTGTAATGTTAACAGTTATATTGAGCTGTGGCAGTGTTGCTACCCTGGCCCATTCCCAGACAGAAATGCTCCTAATGTGGGTTTCACGTAAATTCTGAGGCTCCTGTCTCATGCTCATTTAATGAGAATGGAAATTCCACCAGACTCAAACCATGGCTAATGGCTCCATTAGCAAGTAGAATGCATAGTGGGAAGGGGATTCTTTTCCCTGCTCCTAGCTTCACATTCCTCTATTTGTCTTGAAGCACTTTATGATTAAGATCAAAGACTATGTACAGCCTTCAGTATGGATTTCAACAAGCATAAAGAAAACAGTCTTCATAACTGGACCAGTTAAGCAATATAATGATAAAAAAAAAAAAAAATCCAAACCCATTACCCTCAAATTGGTTCCGAATCACAGCGACCCTACAGATCAGAGTGGAACTGCCCCATAGAGTTTCCAGGGAGTGTCTGGTGGATTTGAAGTGCCAGACTTTTAGTTAGCAGACACAGCACTTAACCACTACATCAGCAGGATTTCCAATGTCATGATAAATGGAGAAAATATCACAGTGAAATCAAGGATTTCATTTTACTTATATCCACAGTCAATGCCTATGAAATCTGCAGTTAAGAAATCAAACAGTGTATTACATTGGACAAATCTGTGGCAAAGACTAAAGTGTTAAAAAGCAAAGTTGTCACTTTGAGGACTAAGATGTGCGTGAACCAAATCGTCGTATTAATTATGGTATCTTTAGTCTCCTTATGTACTTGCGAAAGCTAAACAGTGAATAAGGAAAACTGAAGAACTGAAGCCTTTATATTATGATGTTCACAAAGAATGTTCACTATAATGTGGACTGCCAGAAGAATGAAAAATCTGTCTGGGAAGAAGTACAACCAGAATGCCTCTTAGAAGCAAGGATGGGGAAGCTTTTTCTCTTGTACTTTGGACATGTTATTAGGAGGGACTGGTCCCTCAGGAAGGATGTCATGCTTGGTGAATTGGAGGGTCAGTGAAAAACCGGACTGTGCCCAATGAAATGACTTGACACAGAGGCTACAACAGTGGATTTAAGAATAATAATGAGGGTGGTGCAGGACCAGCCAGGGTTTCCTTCTGTCATACACAGGATTGCTGTAATGTGGAACCAACTCCAGGGCACCTACCAGCACCTTCACATTAATTAATTTTGTTCTTCTTTGGATCCTAGGAAATGTGCTGGCTAAATCCTTTTCTGACTATAAACTTGTAGTTTGGGTATTAGAGTACTAACATGCTCCCGTCTTTCTTTTTCTACCACTACACTTTTATCTTTAATTTTGAATCTATCCACCTTTTAAGTCTTCCTTATATCTCTCAATCTTTCTTTCTTAAAAAGACTAATGATTCTAATTACTAATAATAATGAAAAAGAAGAATAAGAAATACATGATAGGTGATTAGAACAATCAAGTAGCTGAGGATTGGAAGAGAGAATAGTGGAGTACAAACTGCCAAAAGGCTGGATGGCTTTTTGTGTCTCTCACGGCCTGTTATTTTCTTACAGATTATTAGTTAATATGGCAGTCAGTCTCCAAAGAAATGCTGTTATTAGATGCTTTTCCTAAAAATGATCTCTCAATCTCACTCCATCGTATATATATAATATATGCATTATGTTGTAAGTTCACAACTTTAAACACACATAATAGAATTTATCCATCCAAACAATTCTTTTTCTTAGAAGTGATCACATGGGACTCTCTGCATTTATTTTAGTAATGCTGCTTTGCTTTGAGAACTCATTAGGCTGTCTTCAGAGTCTATACTATTATTTTTTAATGATATCCTCATTAATTTGCAGTCATTTTGGAGGATAAGTTAGGATATTGTGGACAGCTGTCTTCCTGACAGTTCTTGTCCTCAGATGAACAAAGATTTTCTTTTTTGTTTTTATTTTGATCAAGGACAAGTAAAAATTAAAATGCAAAATCTATTGTAGTGCTTTCAGTTGCATTTTAAAGTTCTAAAAGTTTGAATCATTATAGCCTTGTGATACTGTGCTTTGAATGGAGCAACATTTTCTTGACGTACAGGGTAAGTGTACACCCAAACCCACTGCCATCGAGTCGGGTCCAACTCATAGTGACCCTAGAGATCAGAGTAGAACTGCCCCATAGAGTTTATAAGGAACACCTGGTGGATTTGAACTGCCAACTTTTTGGTAAACAGACGTAGCACTTAACCCACTATGCCACCAGGGTTTCCTTAAAGTGCATAGTCATTATTATTTGTAGGGACGGCACTCGGCATTATTGTACAAATGTACTTAAAATTCGGATATATACACAAGTATAATATAAGCTCATTGGAAAGTTTCAGCTATGGAAATTTAGATGCCAAATAAATCATTTTCTGAAAACTTAGCATATTTCAACTCTTTTTGATTGTTTTGAGCTGATAAATATGCCTGGAATGCAAAAGAGATTGATGTAGACTCTTGCAATTATTATAAGTACTCTTTTTTAAAGTATTCACAAAATAACAGGTAATTACTGGGCATTGTGTATGTATTACCGTAGTCTTCATAACAATTCCTGGAGATAATTCTATCCTGTTTTATAGATGGGGAGACTTACATCCAGAGAGCTGAAAGGACATACCATTCATTCATCATATCTAATAAAGGGCAGAAACTTCCAAGCCTCTGACATTTGTTTTAATTGTCCTAAACTTAAACTAGGCCTATCACTACTGGCCCCTTTTCCTGACCAACTGGACTTATATGTGACATTGTCCTTTAGAAATGTAATACTAGCACAATAATTACACTATTCTTTATTTGTACACTAATGTCACTACTTTTAAATGTGATACATTGGAGCTCTTCCCCGAATAAAGCCCTCTAGACTTTTTAACACTAATTAAAAAAACCCTGACTGATTAATCTGGGTCCCGCCCTACCTCCCTACCCTCATTTGTAACCCAAATTGGCCTGTTTCTTGAACACACCAAGGTTGTTCTTGTTTTAGGATGTTTACTAAAGTTGTTCCCTGTGCCTAGAGGGTTCTCTTTAGTCTTTATGTGGCTAGCTGCCATTACTCAAGTCTCAAATCTCAGCCCCTAAGAGAAATCTTCAGCTACCACAAAATTTAAAGACGTCACCCATTTACCTCACTTTGTTTTAGTTCTCTTCATGGCCCTTACCACCATCTAGCATTTTCTGGTTTATCTACATGTTGATTGTGTTCTCACTAATAGAATGTAAGTTCCATGAGAGCAGAAACTTTTTCTAGCTTGTTCACTGCTTTATCTCTTGAACCTTAGACAGAATCTGTCCTAGAAATAATTTTATGAGTAAATTGATGAATTGAGTCTAGAAAATTTAACAGGTTAATTCTGTTTAAAGAAGACTAGGAATGATAAAAATTGAGGAATGTTGGGATCAGTGGTTTCTCCAAGCACGTAAAGTTACCCTTGCCCAGCAGCACCAGCATCTAGGAACTTGTTTAAATTATAGGTTTTTTTCAGCTGATATATATATTATTTTATTGTTTTAGAGTGAAAGTTTACACAGGAAATTTTGCTCCCATTTACCAGTTTTTACATGTATTATTCAGTGATAGTGGTTACATTTTTCACCATGTCACTATTGTCCATTCCATTCTGCCTGTACCATTTCCAATATTCTCATTTCTGTGCCCCCTTACCTTCTTATCTTTGCTTTATAGTAATTTTGGACCAGTTGGTCTCCTATAGGTGATTTTTTAAAGGAGATTATTACTGGTGATATTATTTTTTGTATTATAAGCTGATCTATTGTTTAGCTAAGAGGTGACTAAAAGGAATAATTTTAGTTTAAGGTTTAAATCATATCTCAGGGTGACAGTCTGAGGGAATTCTCTAGTCTCTACCAGTCTAGTAAGTCTGGACGTTTTTAAAAATTGGAGTTGTAGTTCTTCTGGTCTCATGGTAAATGAGGCCGTGATTCACTTTAGACTGTTAATCATATAGACTACTTTCTTCTCTTCTGTATTTGGTCACTGTTTTCATTTTCTTCTCTTCCAGAGAAGCAGAAACTGATAGTTGTATCTGAATGGCTGCTCACAAGCTTTTAAAACTCTAACACTGCTCACCACACTGGGAGGTGGAACATATACTTTATGAAGTGTGTCATGCCAGTTAACTGTCCTAAGCCTTCAAACCCAGAAAACCAGTCTTGCAAGGTAATGTCTGAGAAGTCACCTGTGTGGTTAATTATATGTATGGATACACATGCTTTCATACACATACCTGTATGTAGCTCTACCTGCAGATACTTCTTCTGTCTGTGCACAGACATGTACTACATACTCGTACGAGGCCTGCCAATTAAGTTCACAAACTCATTGTAGAAATGTGCTACATGTCTTCATTGCTGAATATCACCACGGTCTCCTTTGAACTACTTCCCCTGGGAAGCTGTGCACTGACACCAGTACCTAGTCTGACCTTCAGAGCAATTTTGGAACTCTTGCGAGCCCAACTAGATGGTGCCTGGCTGCCACTTCTGACTGCTGTGACAGGGATCACAATGGCAGATCTCAGACAGAGCTGGAGAAAAATGTGCAACAGAATTCTAACTCACAAAAGAAGACCAGACTTACTGGTCTGAGAGAGACTGGAGAATCTCAAGTGTATAGCCCCTTTAACTCAGTATTGAAGTCATTGCTAAGTTTCACTCTTCAGCCAAAGATTTAAAAAAGACCAAACCTATTGCTTTTGAGTCAGTGCTGACTCACAGTGACTCTATAGGACAGAGTAGAACTACCCCACAGGGTTTCCAAGGAGCATCAGTTGGATTCAAACTGCCATACTTTTAGTTAGCAGCCAAACTTTTTTTTGAAGTGTGCTTTAAGTGAATATTTACAATTTACATCAGTTTGTCATACAAAAACTTGTAGACACGTTACATGTCACTAGTTGCTCTCCCTACAACATGACAGCTCACTCCTCTCCACTCTATATTTCTAGTGTCTGTTCAACTTTATATAACTTCAAAATTAGAAAATAGAGGATAAAAATTATGAAAGATGATAGTAAAGAAGTTCTAATATTTTCTTCCTGTACTTTACTAGATTATATTGCACATCCTGCTTTGCAGATGATATACCTCAGATACCAAAAACCACCTGTTGTCATCAAGTCTATTCCAACTCATAGTGTTCCTATAGAACTGTGTAAAACTGCTCCATAGAGTTTCAAAGGAGCAGCTGGTGGATCCAAAATGCTGACCCGTGGTAAGCAGCCAAATACTTCATCAGCATGACACTGGGGCTCCACCTTATTTTGAGAACCTATATATTGAATAACAGCTAAATAAGAGTGCTGGGGAAGGTTATGGTCAGGGAGCAGGGTGTCTGAATTTATTACTTTGAGGGTATAGCATTGATGATATCCTGGGTACAACCATGGAAATGGTTGATTGGTTTGAAGAGTAAGTTTACCAAAGAAATCCAGAGATAGAAGATTCCTATGTTCTACTGGGGTCGTTTGGTATCACATTGAATTTGCTCGAGTTGACTGCGGTGTTTGGATTGGAAGAAAAGACTGAGAATAAAAGAAAAGGAGCGTTTGAAGGTGAAGGTTACCTGGTAGGTGACAACAAGGCAGAGGGATAAAGACAAAAAATCCTCAAATGACAAGCATTAACTTCATGAGAGACTTTTGCATAGTCATGAAACACAGGTAAACATCTTCCTGGTATTCTCTGTTTTTAGCCAAGATCCATCTGATATCAGCAGTGATATCCCTGGCTCCACATTCTCTTCTGAATCCAGTTTCAATTTCTGGCAGTTCCTTGTCAATATACTGTTGTAGTCACTTTTGAATGATGTTGAGAAAAATTTTACTTGTGTGTGATAATAATAATAATGTTTGGTAATTTCTACATTAGGTTGGATCACCTTTCTTTGGAATGGGCTTATATAAATATGGCTCTCTTCCAGTGAGTGGGCCAGGTAGCTGTCCTCCAAATTTCTTGGCGTAGATGAATGAGCACTTCCAGCACCTCATCTGTTTGTTGAAATATCTCAAATGATATTTCATCAAGTCCTAAAGCTTTGTTCTTTGCCAGTGCCTTCAGTGCAGCTTTGACTTCTTTCCTCAGTATCATCGGTTCCTGATTACAAGTTTTTCAACTGAGCAACTCCCATTTATCTGTTAGTGGAGGCTTACTTGTTTCTATGACACAGGAAGCTATGCCACTGGTATTTAGGTACCAGTAGGTTCACCCTTGGTAGACAGGTTTCAGCTGCGCTTCCAGACTCAGACAGACTAGGAAGAAGGGCCTGGCAGTCTACTTCTGAAAAGAATTAGCCAGGGAAAACCTTATGAACAGCAGTGCAACTTTTTGGTGTATTTTGGGTTCTCTGAATTGGGAAAGACTTATTTGTAAGGTTGCTAACTTCACGATGTCTTTCTTCATTGTGTCTAACCTAGTGCAATTTCTGAGTATTCAATTTTCCAGGATCTTTTCTTCCAATCTACATGTCCTTCAGCGTGGTGGAGGTTGGAAAAGAACATTCATTCATTTATACATGCATTCATCCAATTGGTGTTTATTAATCATCCAGCAGTGTTTCAAGCTGAATATGCAATATTGAATAAGCATGATTCACATCCTCAAGGACTTTACAGTCTGGTGGAGTAGACAGGTAAATAAACAGTTGGAAGACAATACTACGAATTCACTAAAATCTGATAGGCAGAGCACTCAAACTTACTCCTAAAAAGTTAAATTTATGGGAGTATGTAACATTTCTTGTGAGATCTAAGATCATCAAGCAGAGTAACAATTTGTCAGTTAGCAGGATTTTTTTTTCCTTCTTACATTTTTAGAGTAGGTTTATTTAGTGTTTGTCCACATAAAAGAGAAATCACTCTCTGATGCTACCCAGCATAAAACATACCCAGATACAAGGTATATGTGGAGGGGAAGGGCTCAGACCCCAAGTTAGTGGTTGGGGTGGTGGAGTCCTGCAAGTCAAAATCCCCAGTTAGGAGAGGGCTGGACTGATGTGTCAGGCAGGCTATAGCTTCCTAGCTGCTAACTCTGAAGTAAGTGTGCACCATAGCCAAGTTCTGTTTGATGCCTTCACAATAGTACCGCTGCCAATCCTGCAGTTTCTGCTCCTCTGGAGCAAGGATACCACACTCGTCCATACACAGCTCAGTCTCTCCACTCTTGCCAATGAAAGCCAAAGTGATGGTGGCAAAGTGCCCCTCTCTCTAAGATTTATTACAGTATATGTTTGTCTGGGACCAGATCAGTCACTTCCCCAGAGACATTGCCATCTACCATGTGAAACTTCCCACTTCTGTCTGTTTCTAACATTCTGGGAGTGTGGGTGAAGGCCTGAACCAGCTTCTGAGTTATACTTTGGAGTTATAGATACTTTGTAGAGCTCCTCTGGTGATGTCAGGAAGGTTTCTTTTAAGGGTGATCCCAGAAGTGGGAATTCTGACATCAACAAGCCTGGCCTGGGTTTTTGAAGAAGCAAACTTAACTATCCTTCCACTCCTCCACTTTCAGTGCTGGTTACCTGATTGGGTCTACTGACTCCATTCACTGTTGGCAAGGTCATGCGATGGGTGAGCCTTGTTGTTAGGCTGCTCATATAAATTTCAGAAACCCTAGTTGCTTAGTTGTTAAATGGTACACCTGCTCACCAGAAGTTTGGGAGTTCAAAACTACCAGGTGCTTCTTTGAAATGCCATGGGGCAGTTTTGCTCTGTCCTATAGGGTCGTTATAAGTTGGAATCAACTCGACAACAGTGGGTAATAAAAATTACCACTGCTTCTCTTAAAGTCTCACCCTTTCTTCTTTTATTGAGGCCATGAGATTTATGTCTGGCTTATCTTGGCAAGGCTCACACTGGTCTTCAGTTTGAATCCCCTTGGAAACCCTGTGGACTGTTCTGCTGTCTCCTATAGGTTTGCTATGAGTCAGCCTCAACTGTGCCACAGTGCATGGTTTTGATTTGAAATTTTAACAGCCAACTGCCATGTCTTTTTCCCCCAGAGCTGCTAGGGTATAAACTGTTGACATTCAGCCAAGTACTTTACTTCTGATCTACTAAGACTTCTTGCACATATCCATACTCACAAATCCAAAACGAAGTCCTCCTCTGTTTCACTTTTATGTCTTAACCCATCATTCGAGTCATCTTAATTTAACATGATCCAGGAAGGCCTGAAATAGAGACAAAACATTTCAAAAGTTACGTAGGTGTTCTTGATGTCCCAGTTGCTGTGCTAATCCATCCTCATCCTTCCTGGTCCAGCCTCAGAAGTACTGACGGAACAATCATGAACTGGATTGGAAGTTACCCTGGACGTTGCTTTCATATCACCTACTCTCGCCAAACCTCAGAGAGTCGCTGACCTGAAAACCCTGGGCAGTGCTCACTATTTTTGCCAGGAGCTTTACTTCTGTTACCTCATTTGATCCTCACAACAACCGAGTGAGTTCCTCTGCAGTTTAGAGAGAAGAAAGCTAAAGCTGGGGGAAGTAAAATAGCTTGTTCTGTTACATACATAATAAGTGGGAACAGTAGAATTCCAGGCCAGATCTGCCTACCCCAAATGCATATTCTTTCAGTTTGCTATCCTACATATAATTTTTCTGTAATGTTTCTAAGTTGAATATTTTTTTAATTTAACATTTATGTTAGTAGTCAGAATTAAATTGGTATTTTTGCTCAGGTAGATGTATATATAAATCTGGATTGTTTGTATAGAGTATTTGTAGGAGCAATAGATGGCTTACAAAGGCAGAACGTTGGCACTTCTAGGACCTTACCGTCTGTTTGTTGGCAGGTTTAATTTCCTTTTCTTTTAGCTCTTTGTTATGACCAAAATCACATGCCAAATAAACTATGAGAAGCATAATTTATTATATGTTATACAAGACCAGAATATTCCAACTCAGTAAGGAAAGATAGATGGAAAGATTTAATCAGAATATAAGTTGCCTGTAAGAGACCATAACTGATTCTGTAAGAAATCAAACTGTTGCCTAGAAATAAAATCCTCAAATATCCATGTAAAATGCATGGGGAAAATAAAATGTATGTTATCCACTGCTATTGTGTTTTTCTTTATTGTACCAAAGTCAACTACAACCCCAGCTGTGTTGTTACTTACTTCTTGATCTTTCTATTATTTTACTTTCCATCAGTGACTTTTTCCCTTGTCAGGGAAACATAGATCTATAACAGTGGGGTTACATTTCTTATAGAGATCAAAATTAGTGGTAATGGAAAATATTTCAGCCTTGAACATTATTTTAGTGTTTAATGTAGTTATTCATCGATAAATACTGCTGAAGCCATAGAAAAGTTCAGATAGAAGTAATGGTGTTAAGAAACACTCCCAGAAGCTAAGCACTGCCAGATGGAGAGCCAGAACAGTGGCCTTAGATTTGGGGAACGTTTTCAGGAAGCCGCACAATCTATTGCCTCTCTGACACATGCCACACACACTGAGGTGGTAAGGTGCATGGAACCAAAGCCTTGGAAAGCCAGCCTCAGAGTTCAGAGTTCAGTGAAGTGGCCTTTCTCTGTTCTGGACCAGATATATGCCTGCATTTCCCATCCCATCATGTATCTCTTGGCTTCTTTCTTACAAGTCTTAGCTGCCAGTGAATTGAAAACAAAAACAATATGGGCATTTTTATTATTATTATTTCATTTCTATTTTAGCCAAATAATGAATCTCTGAAATTTGATTTCACAGATCATTGCTGGAATTCCTAATAGTGCAAATAATTAATGCACTTGTCTGCTAACTGAAAGGTTAGAGGTTCAAATCTACCCAGAGACACCCAGAAAGAAAGGCTTGGTGGTCTACTTCTGAAAATTCAGCCATTAAGAACTTGATGGTGCACAGTTCTGCTCTGACACACATAGGGTCACCATGAGTTGGAATTGACATGACAGCAGCCATTTGTTTTTTGTTTTATGGCCAGAATTCTTAGAATAATTTGAAAGCACTATAGAAGTCATATCATTAAAGCTCTTTTTCAGCATTAATCAGTGGTGAATTTAAACTCTTACTTCTATGAAACAATTTTCATGTTAGGCGCCGCCCTTGACCAATCCATTATAAGCTGAGGAGTATCAGTGAGGAGCTTTGACAGCAGTGGCCTGAAGTCCCTACTGGAAGGCCTTGCTACTCCTCCTTTTACTCTGGCTAACTTTAAAGTACAGCTTAGCACTCAGCTCCTTAAAGAGTTTCTTTGATCTCTTCATTCTGTACTAGGTATACTTTGTCTGGGAACTTAACACCTTTAGCATACTTCTATTGAGGCTATGGTGGTTGTGTTGGGTGCCATGAGCTCATATTCTCCTTTGCCTCTATGTGTGTAAAGTAGACTACAGAGCATACATGGGGTCAACGTAGAATATGTTGTCTCTGTGAAGTGCCGTTAAGTCTGTTCTGCTGTACACAACAGAACGAAACACTGCCCAGTCCTGAACCATCCTCACAGTTGTTGCTATACTTGAGCCCATTGCTGCAGCCACTGTGTGATTCTATCTAGTTGAGGGTCATCCTCTTTTTCACCTACCCTCTACTTTATCAAGCATGATTCCTTCTCTAGGAACTGTTCCCTTCTGATAACACATCCAGGGTTTGTGAGACAGTCTTGCCAACCTTCCTTCTAAGGAGCATTCTGGCTATACTTGTTGCAGAATGGGCTTGTTTGTTCTTTTGGCAGTCCATGGTATACTCAGTATTCTTCACTAATGCCATAATTCAAAAGCATCAGTTCTGTTTCAATCTACCTTATTCATTGCCTAGCTTTTGCATACATGTGAGGCAATTAAAAGCCCCATGACTTGAGTCAGGTGTAAGGTGATTTTTCTACATTTGAACACTTTCAAGAGGTCTTTTGCAGCAGATTTTCCCAATATAATGCAACCATAGTGCCTGGCATGTAAGATTTTTAACATTGTGACCTTTTGGAAGTAGATAAGGAGGCATGTCTTCTGAGGTGTCTCTGAGTGTGTCCAAACCACAAACCTTTGGGTCATTAGTGTAGTACTTAACCTTTTGCACCATCTAAGGATGTTTCTCTCATGGTACTTCTATTAATCTATTTCTCCCTCCCTTGCTGTATTTTGAGATCCGTAGCTTGGCTTTTTGTCTTGTATTCTTAGCAGTTAATCTGTGTAGGCATTCACATATTTGTTGAATGAATGCATGCATAAAGCAATTAGTATGAATAGTTTTTCAGGTATTTGATGAAGCACACATTCATAGGAGGTTGTGTTTCACAGACAGAAAAATAGTATTAATTTGTTATCCATACAAGTGTTCTTCATCTCACCCTGCATTATTGTTCCTTTGGCTCTTTACCATATTGCCCGAAACAAAAAATGCATATTGTACTCAAAAAAAAGTTGTAACTTTTTCAGTAATGTTTTAGCACATAACACTCACTTTTTTAAAATGTAGGTTTAGAAAGTATATTCTTAATATGCCATTGTATTATTTTGTGACTGCTTTTTCCTTCCAAAGAATGTGACATTAGTTTTGTAGTAGATGCCAGTAGCAAAATAAGATTTACTTTAGGAGAAAACTTGACTTTTTAACAGATTCTTTGAAACATTTCTACTTTTAAAGTTGTGGGCTTTCTGATTTAGATCTAAAATTGTAGGATTTATCACTTGTATAGTACTGTAGAGGTAAAAAGATTGGCTTCATGTATGTTTTTGATATTAAGTGTTCATAAGTAGGTATGATAATATCCTATTTATAAATACATGAGCTAACAATTAAATTGTACAGCTAGGCCTTGAATTTAATTTGTAGTTAAGATTTTACTGTTCATTCAATTTCTTTAACAGGGTTATTCGGATTTTCTGTGTCATCTTTAGTCATATTCATTAAACCATATTTTTCTGGGAATATATCCATTTCACCTGTGTTTTCCAGTGTATTAGAATAAAGTTGTTTTAATTAATATCCTGTGTTTATTGTTATGGTAATATCTGTGCATCTCTACATTGTTCCTGTTACTAGCTATTTATGCCAACTTTCTTCATTCTCTCCCTCCTTCCTTCCTTTCTTTCTTGTAAGTCTGTCTGGAAGTTGGTCGATTTTTTTAAGGTTTTCATGGAATCACATTTTAGGTTTGCTGTCACATTTCTGTTTTATTTTCGTTGTCTGTTTCATTAATTTCTGTTCCTGTCTTGTTTCCCTTCCTCTGCTTTCTTTATTTTCTGTTATCATACTTATTTCATTTCATTCTCAGATCATTAATTTTCATCCTTTTTCAGATAGGAAAGTGATAAACCCTCTCAATCTTTATCTCTAAATGGCCTTATTGCACTGTCATTCTTAACAAGATATATTTGCTGGGTATTAAATTCTAGGTTGCTAGTGAATTTCTCTTAGCATGTTGATGATATTCAGTGTCTTATGGCTCTACTGTTTCTTTCAAGAGCCCAGTTATTGTTTTAATTACCAGTTAAATTCAGTTATGAGTGTAATCATATTCAATTCTGGCTACAAATTCTATTTCAGTTGCAATCAATTTTGAGTGTATTCTCACTTTACTCTTATTTTGAGATATTTTTCTTTGGTTTTCTGTAGTTTCAGTGTGATATGTACAGTGTAAGTTCTTTTTATGTATCCCAATTATGATTCACTGAGGTTCTTAGACTTGTGAATTGGTGTTTTTCATCAGTTATAGAAATCTTGCAGCCATTACCTCTTCCAGTATAACTTCTGTTTCCTTCTTTGCTAGAACTGATTAATATGTTAGTTCTTTCCACTCATTCTGTATGTTTCCTTACCTCTCAAGGCTACATTTGGCATAATTGATTGTCTATTTTAAGTCTTCAATTCTCTGGCCAGCTATATTGAAGTTACTGTTTAACCTATTCTTTGATTTTTTTTTCTTTGATTATTATATGTTCCTAAAAATTCTGTTGTTTCCTTTTTCAGTTTGTGTTCCTACATTTTCAAGCTTTTATCTTTTGAAACATAAAACATGTTTATATTGTGTGTATAGTAATTCTGATGCCTGAAAACTTCTTAAGAATAATTCTGCCATATGCTGTTATGGGATTTATTTTGTTTTGCTTTTTGCTTCACATGTAATATCTTGTTTTCTTGTGTACTTAAAATGTTTTTTTTTTACCTTAAGCTACTTTTTTTGGAATTTACATATGAAAATATTTTGAGCCCTGTAATGAAAATAGTTTTCTTAACAGGAGGTTTCTGTTTGTTTCTGTCAGATGCCTAAGAATACTATTAGAATGACATTATTAATATAGACCTGCTTTTTAAATTCTTGGCTTGAGGTTTGGGGGAACAAACGAGTAAGTGAGAATTCAGACCACAGACTTCAGTCAGCCTTAGCTTGTGGTTACAGGTTCTCAAGGAGACTTACTTTCCCCATCTACCGAGTGCCAAATTCCTTACAATTTTCCTTGCTTTTCCCCAGGGAAAGGATGAAGCATTATGGCATAGTTCTTGGAGCATAATCTCTAGACTAAGACTGTCTTAATGTACATTTTGGATCTGCCACTAACTTTGAGCAAATTCTTTAATCTTTCTGTGCCTCACTGGCTTGATCGGTAAGATAAGGACTATAATGGTGCTTTTTCATTGTTTTTGAAAGGGTTAAATGAGTTACTACCTTAGGAGCTCTTAGAGCACTATGAATGCTGTTGTCATCATCATTATCATTGTTTATGGTTTATTCTTAGACTAAATGCATCACACTTTGTAGTTCCAGTACTGTGATCTTTTGTTGGATCTCTTGCCTGTTAAGGTGACAAATAATATACAAATTTAGCTGATTCAGCAAACATTCTAAAAATAAAAGGCAATTGAAGTACTTGGCTTATCACTCTTAAGTATCAGTCTTCACTTAATCTTAGACTCAGTATTCTTTACTTTTTTTTTTTTTTAAATTAGCTCATGGGTGTATTTACGAAGATTTTTAGAATATATCCTATCCGGTATTTTAGTTGTTTCAAAGGAATACCACGTGTTACAGGAAATAGAAGTCTGTCATATGGAGTGGCATAGTCAAGACTAAGTTTCCCAAATTGCTTTGGAAATAACCAGACAAAAAATGTAAGTAAATAATTCTCAAAGAATAAATGTTTCATAGACAATATATATCCACGATCACCAGTAATCCAAGAAATACAAATGGAAATAACTGTATACAGGCAGTCCCTGGGTTATGAACGTCTGGCTTATGCTTAATAATAGATGGCCATAAAGCCTGTTATCTTAAAATCTGAGTTAAATACAGTGGTTCGTAATAATGCATAACTACTTTGTGATGCTCAGAGAAACACTGTGCAGTTTAGAAATGTTTCTTAAATGTTTTATATGCATAGATTAGTGAAATATATATTGTATACTAAGGTAAACATGTGACTAACTGACACTAAATAAGAGCTATGTGTACCTATTCTGACTTACCTATAAATTCAATTTAAAGACAGACTGAGGAACATATTTCCTTCATATTTCAGAGACTGTCTATAATATCTTTTTTCCTCTAAAACAAAGAAAGGAAGAAGAGGAAATTAAAACCTGACATTGACAAGGATTCAAAAGTCCCAACATCTTCATGTCTCTTAACTACTGGCAAGAATGTTAACTGACACACAGCTCCTATGGAAAACAATTTGAGAATGTATAAATTTTCAAAGATGCCTACTTTTGTGACACAGATCACTTCCAGGAGTTTATAAAAATAATTAAAGATAATGTGCTAAGATTTAACTACAAGTGTGGTCATTGCATCACTTTGTAGAAAATAAAATACTGAAAACATGTAATCACCTAACAATAAAAGAATGTACTGTACAGAATTGAATGTGAAATAGCCACATGCTGACATGCTACATAAAAAACTAATCTTTGAAGAGACAGGAAAAAAGTTTGGGTGTTTTTTAGAGAAATTTTTTATTTGTGTATTCTTAATTATCAAGTGAATAATTATGAAGATAATAAGCAATGTCTGCAGTTTATCTATTTATCAAGTACCTCTCTGTTGGTTTTCAAAGTTTTCACTTTTAATTTATACAACTGTGAGTTAGACATTCTTATCCTCTTATTAGAGATGTTGAAATTGAAATTCAAAGAAGTTAACTCATTGATTATTCAGCTAGTGAGAGGCTGAGTTACAGTTCAGTCAAGGTTTGTCTGTTTCTAGCACCCCAGCCTTTTCTGTGCGTATGTCTAAAACTATTCCATGAATGTTAACAGGAAGGAAACTTCACTTGCATTAATTCTGTTTTCTGGATCCATTAGCTATTTTGGAATTTTTCATACATTGTTTTTTAGTTTCTAGTGCTGCTGAGAAGACCAGTACCATTCCAGTTCTCCTCTTGTATATATTGGCTTCCTCTGCCCCATCCCTGAAAGCTGTTAAGATCTTCTCTTTTTCCCTAATCTTCTGTAGTTTCTCAGTGCTACACCTTGCTGTTGATTTTATTTTCATCCTTTGGCTTCAGTATTAGATGGCATAATCCGTTTAAAAATTTTACTAAATTCATGCTATTATTTTCATTCCTAGTAAATCTTTTGTTTTCTGTTTCTTTTCTATAGCTTCTGATTTTGGGGGTGGGGTGGGGCTTCTGTGCTCAGTGGTTAAGCGTTTGGCTGCTAACCTTGGCAGTTTGAATCCACCACTTGCTCCTTAGAAGCTCTATGGGCCAATTCTACCTTGTCGTATAGGGTCCTTGTGAGAAACAACTGAGTGGCAATGGTTTGGGTTTGGGTTTGGGTTTGGTTTTTTTATGTATGATAGAATTTCTTTTATCTGTGGGGTTTCTAAATATATTTTGTTGAAGTTTATTCTGTTCCGTGAGTTGATCTGTTTCTCCAGATTCAGTATTTATCTGTGTCTGTGATTTAGATTGTCTTTCAGGACTTTTTTTTTTTTCCTCTTGATCGTAGATGCTGTTATGAGCAGAAATTGTTGGCTAGAGAGTGTCTCTTAGAATTGAATGAGCAGGAAGCAATGAGTCAGATGTCCTATATAAAGGTATTTACTTTAGGCAGTTCAGACTGTGTAGATGGGAATTTTCCAGTCTCTTTCCTTTGAAGTAAAACCATTCTGGGAAACAGTTGAGCAAAGGGATTAAAACTTAACTTAAACACACTCTTTAAATAAGGTATGTTAACCCACTCGCAGCTTTTCGTGGCATCCCTGAATTTAAGACCTCTCTGGTTCAGAATGAAACTAGTTATCTGCAGAAGTAGTCACCTAACCCTAGAATGGGGAAGGGGAGCAGTTAATTTAGCATCCTCTTTAAAATTTGAAACAGACCCTTCCATATACTCCTATGCATAGAAGTTCCTGACACCCACAATTCCTCAACTTTTCTGAGATTCTTTGATAGAACTGCTATGAATCCTGTTAGTTTCTCTTTCTTGCTCTCTTGTCTTTTTCCATCTCATCTGTTTAGCCCCTGTCACTGTTCAGGGCTAGGTTACTTTTAATCAAGCTATGTGGCAGTTTCTGAGATATTATTGACGTCTTTTGTATGTTTTTGTCTCCTTTCTTAGAGGGAGCATACTTTTTTTTTTAATATATTGAAAATGAAAATCCATTGCCATCGAGTCAATTCCAACTCATAGCAACCCTGTAGGATAGAGTAGAGCTACTCCATAGAGTTTCCAAGGAACACCTGGCAAATTCAAACTGCCAAGTGTTGGTTAGCAGTCATAGCACTTAACCACTACACCACCAGAGTTTCCTTAAATGTATTTACTATCATTTAAATGGCATTTTTAGAAAGGATGGAGATGGGTCCACTATTTAATCTGCTATGTTTAACTGAAAACTCGTTAACATGGCCAAACATTCAGTAATATGATGTTTTCATTTATTCACCTCATAATATAAATCTCCCAATTAAGTTAGTGATTGTCTTTATAAAAGCTCAGTGTACCTCTGATTAAATTAAATTCTGAATGATGCAGTTTTCCCTTGTTATTTGGAAAGAGAGTTCTTGCTTTGTGTATTATAGTTAGTTCATGGTGTTCTTAATTTAGTATATTAACATATCTGGAAAATTTATTAAATTCATTAGTTCCATAATTTCTGAATATATTCTGAAGATTTCATAGTATAATCTGTAATCATGTTTTATAAATATTTTATCTGTTGCTAATGTTCATTATGTTCTTTTTTTATATTGTTTTGCATTTGTAAAATTATTCAGAATCATTTAAAATAATAGGGGTAACAATTAATATTTTATCCCTGACTTTGTTGAAAGTGTTTCTAGTAGGGTTTTATTATAAGTTATTACTTTTAAAATGTACTTTAGAGACATATATGAAAACTGAGGTGTGTCCACAGACCAGGGGAGCTAGAGGCTCCTTCTGAACAAATCAGAGACAATTGGGAAATCAAAATAAATGATGACAGTTTATAACAGTGAATTAAAAACAATAAGCCATGAGTTCACACTGGCCCTAAAAGAAAACAAAAGCTCTTCTGTACGGAAGAATGCCAGCTAATAAATGTAGAACAAATAATAGAAAATCACTTTTGTTTATAGCAATTATTATACTCAGTTGATTCAATTGATGCTAAGATCATTGAGTGAAAGACTTTATGGAACAGGACATTCACATGGTCTCAGTGTATCATGTTACAGATTATTTATTAGTTTAAAAAAAAAAGTACCTTTAAAATGGAGAAATCTGAGAGATACCATCGTAACAAAATAATCAAACTTCACATGACTGATAAAGGACAAACTGACTTCACTGCTCCAAATGTGATTCGTTTGAAGAGGACAAGCCACCACTTTTATTTTATTCCAGCTGATAATGTTTAACCTAAATCTAATTATGAGAAATTAACCAGACACATTCAGGTTGAGGAACGACTGACAAAACAAGTGGGCATGAAGTCTTCCAAAATGTCAAAAGTAAACAAGGCTGGAGAATTGCTGTAGGTAAAAGAAACTGAGATTTATTGGCTTCTAATATAGGAGGAGGGGAAAATAGCGAAAGCAATAATGAGATGATCGAGAGAACTTGGGAGACAAATGGCACAATGCAAATATGAATTATAAATTTTATTAATATGAATGTTAAATTTACTAAACGCAGTTATTGTGTCTTTACTTTATGTAGGAGAATATCACTGAAGTATTTTAGGGTGCAATACCGCAGTGTTTCTAATTAACTCTTAAGTGGTTCAATAAAACAGATGATTTCCATCCATTCACTTACACATACACAGAGAGACACATACTTCTGAGAAGAGAATTACAAACATGGAAATAATAGGTGAACAGATGTTTTATGGAAGTACTCTTATTGGAACTTTCCTTAGATTTTAAATTTTTCAAAGTAAGAATTTGGAAAAAGTGAAATATATTTTTTTATAATTCTCATATATAATGTCTGGAGACTTAAATTCAGTTACCATATAACTAAAGCTATATACCTGTATCGTAATTTCTCTGTTTGTTTTATTTCATATTTTCTCAGCTTGTACAAGAAATTGTGTGTGTGCCTGTATGTACATACACGAGTGTATTTGTGAAGATTTTGGAGGTCTCTACTCACTTCCTTTTCCTTGAGGAGTAGCCTCTGCATGTGTATTTTCTGTTGTTAGTTTTACTCAGTCATAAATATCCCAAACTACGTTTTTTTTCCTTTTTACAAAATGCTACTATTTATAAACTTTTCTTGAAATATTTTCTAAAATGGCCTCACAAACCTTGGTACTCGGTGAAAAATGAATGTCTTTATGAATTTTTAACATTTTGCAAAATAAAATAAGCACAAGGGATTGTCACATGAACCTCTTTGCAGTGCATGGTTTTTAATACTTAATAAAAGTAGATTCTTAGGTGCTATTTCTTCTCCTGACCAATTTAGTTTTTACATGTGTATTGCTGAGTCATTGTCTGCTTTTCTTTTATCTACTTTGCTGCCCAACTGTACATATATTTAATTTTTTATTTGAATCTAATTCCCATGATATGCTGTTGAGGCTTGTCAGTCACATTTGGTCTGTTACAGTGGTGAACTTGAAAACAAAATCTTTCAGTCTGAGCTCATAAATCCTAAGAGGCCCAACTCTGCCACTGACTAGCTTTAGAACTCAGGCATCTGTTTGGCCGTCTAAATGACTGAGTCTGTTTTGTCCTCTAAAAATTTATTAGACCGCATGCCCAAAATACAATCACCACCAATATTAACTTCTGCTTTACCATACAGTAAGTAGCCCTTTGTTACTGTGTGGTTTCTGCAGCTGTTCTTGCTCAAGCTATAGCTAAAAACTTGCTCCTTTCAGCACATAACATTTGAAGTAGGTTGGGGTTGAGCAGCTCGTATTATGGCCTATATAATTTATAATAATGTATTATAATAATTTATTCAGTGCTGTCATGATTGATAATTTCCTTTTATTCATTAAGTTTATCCCTCATTGAATACCAGGTACATAGTGTTTTATCTTCTTGGATGAAATAATACTTAATATTTGTAGTACCTCCTGACAAATTTTTACTATTAACGTTTTGGTCATTTAGTTTCAATGCCTGCTCTCCTCTCTGATTAAAATCACAAGTTTTGTCAGAGGACTAACAGGTAGCGGTATTTAAAATGATATAGGTAGAGAAACCATAATATTACTTCTCCTGTTGCACAGGACTGTGAGTAACCTTAGTATAGTGCACAGTGTGATAAACAGCTGATTTTCAGCCTGGAATTTGGCTGCTAATAAGTAGGACAGAGTAGTGAAATTGGATTAATAAATGATGTGCTTATCACTTTGCTTTTATGTAGCCCATTTTTTTTCTCTTTGTGAATGATGTGATTTCTTTTTCTGTTTTTTAAACTAATTTTGTTATTATAAAATAATATTTGTTTTCATTTTAGAATATAGAAGAGGTAAATAAAAATCATGTGTAATTTCAGCCTCCAGAAAGAATTTGGTGTTTTAGTTTTTCTCTTTAGTGATTTTTGTTTTTCAAATAAGTTCATACTGTGTATGACATTTTGTTATCTGAGTTTTTTTCATTAATATGTTGTGAACATTTTTATAGATTATTTAATTTCCTTCTCCACTATTATTTTATACGGCTGTATAATGTTATGTAGTTACTTATGGACTTAAAAGTGTTCTTTTATTGATTAAAATTTTTTGTCATATTAGATCTCTGAAAACTTTGCTAAATAACTCTGTGGGTACAATTTCTTTTAAATAAAAAATATTGCTAAATCAAAGAGGATTCAAAAATTTTAAATGTTGATAGCCTTAAACTGCTTTTTCATGAGTATTCTGAAATAGCTTAATTACTATTTAGATGTGATAGTAGTAAATAAAAAAAAACAGTAAGAAAGTGATTTTAACAGGCTATTAATTTGTTCTGATGATCTGGAGGTGAAAAAAAATCTACCTTACTACCTGCTATCAGTCGGAATAATATTATCAGTAGGAGTTTCAAATAAAAAGTAATATTTAAATAACAGCACAGGCTGCTTTATAATATGTAAGACCTATAAGCTATAGGAAATGGTTTGATTAATGTAATTCTCCTTTCTTTTGTTCCAGAATGGGGATGTCATATTGCTTATTCTAAATAGTAAAAATAAAGCATCTATATTGTAAAACAAAGATCTAATAGTACACACAAATAAAGCAACAGAGTAAAAATCCTGTGTATAATTGTATAACTCCTCAGAGGCATCTATTATTAAGTCTCTCTGTCTCTCCATCTCTCTCTCTACATATGTGTGTGTGTGTATGTGTGTACATATATACACACACACATGCAATTATATTTAATTTTTTAGAAATTACACAATTTGGATCATACCTTAATACTGTACAGCTTTCTACTGTAAAAATTTGATAACATTAACATCTCATATTACTTCATGTAAATTTAATTTCTCCATGATATTCCATGGTGCGAATGTACTGTATTTTAGAAAATAAATACCCTATTTATAATCATTTAGATTATTTCTTTTTTCTTCTCAGCCACAATTAGTGGTGCATTGAGCATCTTGTACAGACATCTACATGCTTTATTGTTATTTCCATAAAATAAATGAAATGATTCCATAAAAATAAATAAATACAGCTGCAGCAATAACACTGCTTCATGTTTGTCACTGGTAGAGAGCGACAGTAAGATTAAGGACTCTGATACTACAGCTTAACACCAGCCTCTACCACTTTCCAACTTTGGCATGCTCATTGACCTTACTATAAAATCAATACAATCGTAGAAGCCACTCTATAGAATTGCTGCTTTCTGTATTCTAACGAGAAAATTGACCTCACTGTACCTTTTGGCACCTGGCGCATACTAAGTGCTAAAATATTTGCTATTACTGTGAATTTCCTTCATTAGTGAAATTGTTTTCCTTTTGTACAACTTATTTTTTATTGATTTATAGGATAATTTTTTATATGAGTACTTAGTATTGTCTTTCATAGTTTATGAATATTTTTTCTAATTTATCATATCTATTGCTTACTTTATGATATCTTTTCCTATATTTTAATTTTTCATTTTTACGTAGTCAAATTGTCAGTCTTTTATTTTATGATGTCTGGCTTTTGTGTGGAGTATTGACGGCAACCAAAAGGTTGGCAGTTCAAATGCACGAGCTGCTCCTTGGAAACCCTCTAGGGCAGTTCTGCTCTGTCCTATATGGTCTCTGTGAGTAGGAATAGACTCAGTAGCAGTGGACTTTGGCTTTTGTGCCATGCCAGAAAAGGAAGTCTCTATTCCAAGATTAGGAAATTTTCTTCCTGTGTTTAGAGTTTTTATCATTATGTTTTCTACGTGTAAGTATTTATGTCTTTACTGTGCAGGTATTGCTCCCTCCTCCCCTTGTTCAGGGACATACTGGAAATTCTAGAGTCCTTTTATGGTTATTATCAGGACTGAGAAGGCACTGCTGGCTTTCAGTTGTCAGAGCCAGGGATGTCTGTAATGCTCAGATAGTCGCTCAACAAAGATTTCCAGAGTTCTCTGTGACAAATCTCACCAGTACTTTCTGCCAGCAACAAATATATGAAAAGTAAGCATGAAAGAATTATAATAAAAACAACTATGAAATTCATCCACTGTTTCTTAAAATAGTTGACTCAAAAAATAATAAGCCCTAGTGGTACAGTGTGGGAGCTTGACTGCCAACCAAAAGGTCAGCAGTTTGAATCCACCAGGGGCTCCTTGGAAACTCGATGGGGGCAGTTCTACTCTGTCCTGTATGGTTGCTATGAGTTGGAATAAACTTAACAGCAACAGGAAAAAAACAGTATGTTTAAATATTATAAATTTCATATACAAGGGTGGATATGTAGATTACCACAGCTTGTTTTGTTTTGTGGTTTATTGCTCACTTTTCCCCATAGTATGCTTCTGTTCGAGTATAACTGAAAACAAAAGACATTTTCAATCTTATCTCCTATTTCTTGAATTATCTTTCTTTGGATGCCATTTGCCCTGTTTTCTGTAATCACAGCAATTAGATCTTGCTCTTTTCAGCTGGAGAGTATACTTTTAAATCTAGTAATCCTTTAGTTTAGTCCTTTACTATATATCATCATAGTGAAATAAGTAATTCCTTCTTATTTTATACATTTTCATGTAATAGAGGCCAGATTAAGATAATTCAGTTCAAGTTTATATCATCTGCTAGTTAATGTCTTTTAAGAATAGTAATAAAAAGACTGATAAAGACATAGTATACAATTTCCCATAAATGTAGTTTCCCGTATTATCACTCAGAGGTTTTTTTTTTTTAAAGGAAATACTGCAAAAATAGCGGGGATTTAAAAAAAGAAAGGGGGGATCTTTTCTAGAATGTGAAATCATCTTTGGCAGCTACTATAAGAAGGTAGATAATTGTAGGTTCTATAGCATTTCTATAGCAAGTGCAGAAATGGATTTCTTATTGATGTTTCTTATTTGCTTTTTCAGTTTAAAAAATGATGTTTCAGCAAAGGACCAACCAAGATAAAGTCCTAGTTTGTAGTATTTTAGGGGTTATGTTTTATTAAACAATAGAACATAATATTTAGTAGAGTAGATGAATTATATTACTTTCAGGTGATTTCCCACATTTTTGTTCTCTGAGCTAGAACTTGCATGGAAGCTGGATAAAAAAAAGTAGTTTTTCGTAATTTTCTAGTTCAGGACATATCCATATAATTTTTAAAAATCATTTATTTTTGTTCTTGAGATTACATACAATGGAACATAAACAAATTAATTTCTATTGTCCAGTTCAGTAACATTGCCATCTTCAAGTTGTGCAACCATTCTCACCTTTTGTTGAATTGTACCTTCTCCATTAACATTAACTCCCTGATCCCTAAGTTTCCTGTAGACTCTTTCAAGTTGTTGCTGTCAGTTTGATCCGCAATAGATAGTCTTTTAAAAGAGCACAATGCCAAAGGCAGACAGTCTTTTCTAATGAAGCTAAGCAGTTGTTTGGTTTAAAGGAAACTTCAGGTGATACTTTGGTTTCAAGTTTAAAGATTATCTCAGGACAATTGTTTGATCTACCCTCAGTGGCTCCAGAAAGTCTGGCCATGAGAATTTCAAATTCTTTTCCACATTTTCCCCCTTTAGTTAAAGATTCTGTAGAATCTTTGATCAAAGTGTTCAGTAACCACAGCCTGTACCATTCATTCAATTCTTCTGGTTTTAGAACTGCAAAGGAGCCAGTTGCCCACGAGGACAGTTAGCCGTGCGTTCTATTTCCTTCTTTAATTCCGGAATATCCTTCAATTCCTGAATATCCTTCTTCCTTTGTTAACATATCTATATATTTTTTGAAAACCAGATGAACAAAGGGTGATGCTAATAAGCTATTTCATTCGAGAGTCTAACCAGAACACGCAGTTGAATGGAGAAATAACTTGCCTCTGTTGAGGATAGAAGGGCTGTGTGCTGCTGCTGCCACCACTGTCATTATCATCATTGTCATCGTGTTTATTGAACGTTTCATCTGGCAGGTACTGGTAAGGGCTTTATGTGAGTTATCCAAATTCTCGTAAGAACCAAGTAAGGTAGGTATTGTTATCCCTGTTTATCAGATGTAGAAACAGTTTCTACATCTAAGTAACTTGCTCAGAGTTGCATAACTAGGGAAAAAGAAATTCACACAGAGTGAATTTAAAAAACCGTACTTGTAGCATACTGCACCTTCAGTAAAAGAGAATTTAGGGTCTGCTCTAGCACATGGAAAAAAGTATTGACTAAAAGTAGATTTCTTTCACAAGTAGTTCATATCAGGTAAAAAGATACTTAACTTTATTTACAGTTTAATTGAAATAATTCACATATCCTATAGTTCACCCATTAAAGTATATGTTCTGAGTTGTGCAACAATCACCACCAATTTTCAGATGTCTCCATAACATCAAAAAGAAACCCTGTAACCATTAGTGGTCATTCCACGATTTTCCTTACGCCTACCTCAGCTCTGTGCAATCACTAACCAACTGTCTGTCTCTATAGATTTGCCTGTCCTTCACATTTTGTACAGATATGTATGAATAATTTCTTTTGTCACTGACATTCACTAAACATAATGTTTTCAAGGTATATCCACGTTATGGTATTTGCCAGAGCGTAATTCCTTCTTATTGACAAACAACATTTCATCATACAGATATACTACACTTTGTTTATCCACTCATTCATCCATTGATGAACAATTAGGTTGTTTCTACTGTTTGCTCTTTTGAACAATACTAGTATCATTGTTGTGCCACAATGTTGTGGCCATTTTTTCTTTTCCCTTGGTATATACTCAGGAGTGGAATTGCTGGTTAATTTTATTTAACATTTAAAGACCTGCCACACTATTTTCCAAAGCAGCTGAACTGTTTTCCATTTTCACTAGCAACATACCAATAACAATAGTCTCAATGTATGTTCTCCAATGTTTGTTACTGCCTGTCTTTTTATTTTGCTGTCCTAGTAAAATGTGAAATGGTATCTCACTGTGGTTTTGAGGTGCATTTTCCTAATGTGTAATGAGGTCTAACATATTTTTCATGTGCTCACTGGTATTAATGTATTTGCTTGGAGGAATGTCTATTAAGATTTGGGGCCCATTTTTTAAATCAAACTGTGTTTTTGGAGTCCTGGTTGCACAGTAGCTCAGAAATTGGCTGCTGAAAAATGGTCAGCAGTTTGAATTATCCGGTGCTCCTTGTAAATTCTGTTGGGGAGTTCTACTCTGTCCTGTAGAGTCACTGTGAGTCAGAAACAACTGGACAGCGATAGGTTTGGTTTATTTATTAAGTTACAAGAATTCTTTATACATTCCAGATACAAGGCTCTTATAGATTACTATTTCCAGTTATTTTCCCCACATTGTAGGTTGTCACTTTACTTTCTTGATTGTATCCTTTGCAGCACAGAAGTTCTGTATTTGATGAAGTCTATACTCTGGGGGTCAATTCTACCCTAGCCCCTAGGGTCACCATGAGTCGTATCCGACTTGATGGCACTTGGCTATTAGATTATGTTTTCTTTTGTCTCTCGTTCTTTTGGTATCGTACATAACAAGGCTTTGCCTAACCCAAGGTCATGAAGATTCAGTCTTCTTTTGGGAGTTTTGCAGGTTTAGCTCTTACATTTAGATGTATGATCTGTTTTGAGTTTACAGTTTCTGTAAAGAAGTTTTATCTTTAGCATGTGGATATCTTCTTGTCCCAGCAATATTTCTTTCAAAGAATGGTCTTTCTTCCATTTAGTGATCATACAACCTTTGTAAAAAAAAGAAAAAATGAATTGTTCATAAATGTAGTGGTTGATTTGTTGATCCTCAGTTTTGTTTCGTTGGCCTATAGTCTTATGTCTTCATCACACTATCCTAATTACTGTAGCTTTATAGTAAGTCTTGAAGTGGAAAATATGAGTTCTCTAACATTTTTCTTCTTTTTCAGGATTTTTTTGGGTGTTTGTGCATTCCTGTATGAATGTTAGGATTAGCTTGTCAAGTTCTGCAAAATCACAAACTGGTATTTTGATACAGATTGCATTGAAATCTTTAGATCTGTAGATCATTTTTCATGCTGTTCTAAGTAGAATTGCTTCATTGAATTTTGAAATTGTTCATTGCTACTGTGCTGAAGTACAGTTGAGTTCTGTATGTTGATCCTGGATCCTGCCACCTCCTGAGCTTTTTTATCAATTCTTACACTTTTTATGAGGATTCTTAAGAATTTTCCATATAACAGATCATGTCATCTGCTAATCGAGATTTACTTCTTACATTCCAACCTGTGTATCTCTTTTTTTCCCCCATGCCTAATTATTATTATTTTGGCTAGCATCTCCAGTACAGTGTTGAGTAGAACCATTCCTGATCTTAGAGGGAAAGTGCTCAGTTTTCTCACTTAAGTATGACATTGTTAGTCTCTGTCATGTCAGTTTTGACTCCTTGGCAACCCCGTACTGTTAGCTGTGACTGTTTCGTAGATGCCTTTTATTAGGTTGAGGGTGTTCCCTTATATTGAATGTAATATGTAAATTGTCATATTAAAAATACATGTTACAGCATTTTTCCACTGGATTCAACATCTTGAACTTCAGAATCTACATCACAGAGAAATTGCAGTAACTAAATTATCCTTCCATTATGTTGGCAGCATGGTCTTGTGCCTCTACTTTGTAGCTGTATGAACATGGGGATCTTTAACTTCTAGGCACCTGAATGTCATCATTTACAACATTAAGTTTGATTTTAATACCTACATCATAGAACTTTATAAAGATTAGATTATTTACAAGAATTTAGAACAGCACTTGTAAACACTAGTATGTCTTAATTTTTATAAAAATGTACATATTAAAATATGTATAATTTATGCATAAATTAATCCCCATGTATGTTTTCACACTTACAGTTAGAAAGGCGTTGTTTTAAGCAAATCACATATTTCACTCACAGCTTTATTTAAATTTCTTGGTATTTTATAATGATACATATTTATCTGAATACTTACAATATTCAAGCAAACTTCTCAATGGCTACATATCTAGCACATATAAAATATGGTGATAGAAGACTCAAATCCTTGTTTCATTTTTAGAAGAGTTCTAGGTTAGTGTGTTTTGTACTTATGTCTTGCTTATTCCTATAGATGACTTTAGTTCTTCAGATCATGTTTCTTTTAAAAAACTTGAGAGGCATCTTTGTGATTGTGATATTTAGTTAACTAAGCTACTTCCTAAGAGAATCTGAATTAGTAGCTATGAAAAGCAGCACATCTGGCCATGAGGGACTAGATCATTAAGGACATAATTATGAAGTTTCTGCCCTTTTTATATCAGAGTAAAAAAAAAAAATTATATAGTGTTCTGAGAATTCCCTTGAATGTTAATTGAAAGAAAGAAGACAGATGGAGTGTTTTCTTATTTCCTATTGTTATGAGTTAGTCATAGATATGAGAAGTTTTAAAATGAGATTCTTTGAATTTCTTTGGAATCAGCCATGGGATTATCAGTTTCAACATGTTTATTTTCTTACATTTTTTGATACCATTGCATATGATCTATCCTCATGAAACTTGAATAGCATTTTTTAAATCTTTCTTTTTACTGTCCAGAAAAAGTAAGTGTGAATGACTTCCCTCCCACCACTTTTGATAGAAAATGAATTTCTGCACAAGCAGCCATTTGAGCACAATTACTAATACCTAGGTAAAATGATACAAGGACCCAGTGCACTGAAAATACTTAATCAGTGAAACTCATAGGTTAAAGAAATTCCTGTCTCCTTAGGTCTTCACTAATTTTATTAATCTTAAGATAGTCGGATCTGACTCGACGTCACTTGGCTTGGCTTGGCAGGATAGTTTTTTAGTTGTCCAATTAGAATTAATACCTAAATATGTACTGTACCTAAGTGTATACAAATAATGACACTGTTAAAATAGATGACGTCCTTGGGGGGAGGTATCTGTGCGAGGAAAAGACTCCTGAGAACTGAAACTTGGGGGTGAAATATGTAACACTGAGTATTATAAGAGGATCCAGCGAACGGTTTTGGCAGAAAAGAGATGGTCTTTGTTAAGAGAGGAATCTGAAAAATGTGACACAAAATAATACTGTGACAGTTTATCAAAATAGATGGATTTGGAATTAAGTTAAAAATATTAATGTGTCTTTTTCCTTAGGAAGACAGGGATGTGTATATTTTAGACTGCTTTTCTTCACAAGATGTAATTTTTTAAAAGATTTCGATGTTTGAAAAGTAAATGTCAGTAGATTACAAAATCAGTTAACACTTCATTTCCTCTAACTGCATAAATAAGATATATTCTTAACTGCTTCTTCAGCGTAGCTTGATGAGCATAACAGATACCATAATGTATTCGTTGACTATCTTTTGCCTGTATTCTTTGAACTAGGTTAGACTCAAAACGTCAAGTAAACAATAATGTAAAAGCAGCAGATGTAAAATCAGCCTTTCTAAATTCATTTTGTTTTACTTCACTGTTGATTTCTTTTTTAGGGTGCATAGGACGCCTTATGAACTTAACATGGGACATCATATATGATCAAGGGAATGGCATAATCAAAGGCAGAGAGAATTAAGGGTAGAGAGTTGGAGGGGAGCGGTGGAGAATTGATTGGGATATAGTGAGAGCAAAGATTATGCAACTTTGTATTTTCACCATGCCCTGTTCTTCTCCTTAGGTTTTATTTTCAAGGTTGTGTGTGTGTGTCTGTGTGTGTTTAAGTCTTTCTCTTCTTTATCACGTGTGTTGGCACGTAATAGGTACTTAATAAATATTTGTGGAAGTATTGAAAATGAAGACGTTTGAACTTTGTTTTATAGTAGTGAGAAACCTTTCAAAGTTTAATGAGTGTCAGCTAAATAGACCTAGGTTTTAGGAGAATGAATTGACATGGAGAAGTTTAGAAACAGAGACTTTAAAAGGCTATTGTAAATGAAGTGGGACATGTATGCAAGAGAGGAGAAATGTTAGAAATGATACTCAGTGGTTTGTGGAGACTGACAATTGACTAGATAAAGAGTCTTACAAAAAGGCAGAGTCTGAAATGATTCTAAGGTTTCTAACATGAAAATTTAGTTTCATTTACCAATATAGGGAACAAATATCAAAGTAGGACTGGGGATTAACAAGATGGATTGTTTTGAGTATGTTCATTGTGGATTGATTGTGTGGTATCTACTTGGCTAGGCTATGATTTTCAGTATTGGGAAGTTGCATAATGATGTAATTTGGCAGTTTTGTAATGATATAATTTGACAGTTATGTAATGGTTGATTTGGCAGTTATGTAATGATGCAGTCATCCTCCGTTTTGTGATCAGATATGGTCGTCCTCATTTTTATACAATGTTGATTCTCACAGAATGATCTGCTCTTTGGAACCTAACTATGTCAGTGAAATATGGGTGTACTGCGGATGTCTTATTTTTCTATCTCTTCTATGAGATTTCCTTGAAATCTAGAATGCTATAGCCAACAAAACATGTAATTACGTGTCACTTAATAGGCTCAGTGTGAATAACTAAATGATGGTGTAAAGTGGTTTTGAGAACTTTCTAAGTAATTTTTGAAGATTGGCTATGAGGGTTCTCTGGTATGCTGAAAAAGATAGTAAAAAAAAAATGATACCACTATGTAACACTACCTTAGAAGGAAATGAAAAATGTATTGGTAGTACAAGGGAATGCTTTGTTCTCTTTTTAATTATTTTAAGAGGAAACAATAACTAAAATACAGATGTGTCCAAGAGATCTGTTAACTAGACAGCTATAGCATTGAGAATTATAGGTCAACAGTAAGTACCTTTATAAAGGAAAATTAGCCAGAATTTCTGGATGAAGAAGTATTTTATTATGTGACTAATTATGGCCTTCCACATATGATAACTGTGACATTCATGCTAGCTGTCGCTATGGTATATAAACAAAAAAACTCAAACCCATTGCCACTGAGTGAATTCAAAGTCATAGTGGCCCTGTAGGACGGAATAGAACTGTCCCATAGCATTTCCAAGGAGTATGTTAGAACTGCTGACCTTTTAGTTAACAGCCCCAAGCTCCTAACACTGGTACCCTCAGTGTTTATCCCTAGAGAGAGAGAGAGAGAGAGAGAGCTTTCTTGTATTTCCCTGCTGTACTCCCCCGACACACCAAAAGGACAAAGACAAACAAAACTATCTTTTTGTACTCACATCTCTTGGGATGTGTTAGCCTGTAGAGTAAGCTATAAAGAAAAAGTCTCTAACATGGTCTGTTTTAATAATGGAAAGAATGATAATGTGGTCTTTTTTCTCCTTAGCTCCTTATACTTAAGTTGCAGTTGACAGTTACTTTTCCAACATGATGGCTAGTGGACACACATACAGCACAACCATTAGTTAAGGAGGCATGTCAGAATGCACTTGAGAGTTTAATTCACACCAAATTTTAAACTAAATTTTTTTTCAAACTTTTGTATCTGATATTAATAACAGATTACTTGTGACACCCTAGTTGAGACACCCTACTTTAAAATGATTCTTTCAATAGTCCTGTACTTGTCAGAAGAATAGATCCTAGAATCCCAAAGCCCAGTAACAACCAGTTGCCCAAAGACCTGCATAAAGAAATTTTTACCTGGACACCCTTTTAACTCAGTACTAAAGTCACACCTGAGGTCAATGCTTTAGCCAGAGATCAGACAGGCCCGTAAAACAAACAGTAATACATGTAGCTCAATCATGTATATGAGATTAAGTGATCACACCAGCTAGCAAGGATGAGAAGGCAAGAGAGGACAGGAAAGCTGGACAAATGGAAATGGGCAACCCATGGTCGAGGAGGGGAGAGTGTTCACACGTCACGGGATTGGCAACCAGTGTCAAAACAGTGTGTGTGTAGTTTAATGAGAAACTGATTTGCTCAGTAAACCTTCACCTAAAACACATTTTTTTCTAAAAAATTCTTAAAATAAATAAATAAAGTTTATTGCTTTGTAGGATTTTTCCTTCATGCTACATTGCCATGTAATGATAATCAGCACAAAAATTATGCATAAATTTTCATATATGTGTACTTAAACATGTATATATACATACATGCATTTTTATATATTCATACACACTGTATGCACACGTATATATGCCTTAGTAGTGAATCACTCTTTAAATATTTGAAATGTAATCTACCAGCAGATATCTAAAGCTTCATTCCCGCTTCTGTTTTAGGAAAATATTAATGAAAATGATTGAGTTTCTGGTGCATAATATGTTTGCAGTTACCCTTATTCAGTGTACTAGTGCAATTTTATTTAAGAAAACAGCTGGCATCTGATCAAATGTACCTAGTAGCACAACTGTAATATTACTTAGAATGTAATGCAAAGTTTTCATCTCTGAGTTTCAACTTTACCTCTGTTTAAGGCTAGCAATATCGTTACTTTTTTGTCATTTTTATATCTCCAAAATGCCTTCACCCATTCAACTCAAGTTTTAAAGATTTTCACAATCCAGAAAAATTAAAAGCAACAAAGAACTGTTGGCAGTCCTGACCAGAAAAATGGAACCCAGGTTATGTCTGAAGAAAGCTTAAGGGACTACTGAACCAAGCTAGTTCTCAGGTCTAAATGTGTAAAAAGGTTGGCTCAGTGAAAATACATCTGGTGTATTGTGCCATAAAGATTGCCACTGTATTGAAAGTGTCACTGAGTGTTATTAGAATAAAAAAAGGAATATTTTGTTGGTAAAAAATTTTAAGAGTATATGGCAAATCATGATAATGTTGAATTTGGCAGAAAACAACTCAGTTCTAAATCTACTTGGTTTTGTGGCTGTAAACTACAATAGTGATGATTCAGACATTACAGCTAAATTTTACTGAATAAGTTAATAGGCAAAGGTAGAATTTGATACTCCTATTTGACTTATTATTATTGTATACCATGGGCTTTAATTTTTTTCACTTTCAGTACTAACTTCCATATGTAGAATACGTAAAAATAATAACATCCTAAAAATTTTGACTAGCTCCTCTCTTTGAGACTTCTGAATTTTGTGATAAGATTTTTCTCTTGTGGAAATGTTTGTGATTCCATTACTATTATTGTATTTAAGTAAATTCATGACATTGTGAACAATAGTGGTGACTTCTGTGGGCCTTAAAATAACTCATTTATAGAACCGTTGATCTAGAAGCAAAGTCTCCAAACCTTTGGGGAAATAATAGCTTTAGAGCCCATGCATTTTATACTAAAAGGGAGGAGTATTACCATCTTTCTTATTTTGGAAAAAGAAGTATAAATTTTACTTTAACTCATTAAATAATGTTAGTCTTCCAGTTTCTTCTGACAGTTCTCAAGTTTTCATGCACACTAGATTACAGTCACTGTACTTCTAGAAGCTGACACAGCATTGCAGTGACACTGTGCACCTCAAATACCTTTATAGTATTGTTCTTTTATGGTGCAGTATAGTAAGGGATGAACTAGATCACTAAAATTATGCAAAATTATTTTTAATATGTTGTTCAGTATGACAGTAACATTCCTGTTTGTTGTCATCCCATCATCTACAAACAAATATCTGGAAAATCTTCACCCAGTTTAAAACTTTCCTTTTAGACAGTCTAACTTAAAATGTAACCTATGTGACAAAGGCAGAATTCCTTCTGGGAACATGATGAACCCATCTCATAGACCATTAAAATGACCATACCAAAGAGGTTCTGATGACTCCTGGTCAAGAGACATGTTGTTGCTCTTGTTGTTACTGTGTGCAGTCAGATGGGTTTCGGCTTCTGTCGACCCTATGTGCAACAGTAGGAGACACTGCCCAATCCTATGCCATCCTCACAGTCGTTGCTGTATTTGAGCCCCTTGCTGCAGCCACTGTGTCAGTCCGTCTCACCGAGGGTCTTCTTTTTCACTTATCCTCTGCTTTACCAAGCAAGATGTCCTTCTGCCATGATTGGTCACTCCTCACAATATGTCCAGAAGTCTCACCATCCTCACTTGGAAAGAGTATTCTGGCCATACTTCTTCAAAAACAGATTTGTTCATTCTTCTGACAGCCTACGGTGTATTCAGTATTATTGGCACCATCAGTGATATTTCACAGGCATCAGTTCTTCAGGCTACCACTTTTATCGTCCAACTTTCACATGCATATCAGGCAATTAAGAAACCATGGCTTGAGTCGGCCACAACTTAGTCCTGCTAGCTTTTTAATGTTTTAGAGTGGCCTTCTGCAGCAGATTTGCCCAGTGCAGTGTGTCCTTTGACTTGCTGATTGCTGCTTCCCTGGGAGTTGAGTGTGGATCCAAGTAAAATGAAATGCTTGACAGCTTCGGTCTTTTCTCCGTTTATCACGATGTTGCTTACTGGTTCATCATGAGGGTCTTTGTTTTTCTTTGCCAAAGGCAGTAATAAAGACTACAGATCAAAAATCTTTATCAGTAAGTGCTTCAAGTTCTCTTTACTTTCAGTAAGCAAGTTTGTGTCATCCGCGTATCACAGGCTGTTGATGAGCATTCTTCCAGTCCTGATACCGCATTCTTCATATAGTCCAGTTTTTCAAATTATTTGCTCAACGTATAGAATTGAATAGGTATTGTAAAATGCTGCAACTCAAACACACAGCTTTTGTGACTTTAAACCACACAGTATCCCCTGGTCTATTTGAACAACTATCTCTTGTCTGTGTGCACGTTCCTTATGAACAGTTAATTCTTCTGGAATTTACAGTCTTTACAAGAGGGACATACATGTGTATTAAGACACTGTGGAAAAAGAAAGCAGTGGTATTAAATATGAATCTCCAGTCAAAACTGCCAAATTGCAAGCCTTGATTTGCTACCCAGCTGTTACAGCATAAGCAGCAGCAGGGGTTTACTTACTTAATGATGGCTAATGATTATCTCCTCGGCAAAGCTGAGGGAGCTATTATTAAATATATTTTAGAAAGCTCAAGAAAGGTGATTAGACTCAAAATAGCTGAGACCATTAATAATAAGTGGAGCATCACTTACCAGTAAACTGCAGTCTTCTATAGCATCTCAGTGCCTGATAGTAAGAGATGAAAGAAGAGTTCTTTATGATAAGATACACAATAGAGGTCATTCGAAAGAACTTACTTTAATGCTGCTGTTTTTATAAAAAGGTTTTATGGGTCAAGTTATAGTATCAACTACAGTAATTACAGTGATCTTTTGGCCATATTCTGAAATAGAAACTAACTAGGACTTACTAGTTAATGAAGCTGCGCATAGACGCTGAGCTCTTTGAGTTTAGGGAATGTCTTCTGGTCCTCTTGGTACTGCCAATAGGTGGGCATGCTGTGTGGCGTGCACTAAGTGTTCCATAAATTTTGAATGACTAATGAATGAACGCCCTTTGTGTGTAGGTAAGACAGAAAATCTGTTTTAGTTGTACTGATATTTTACTTCTGCTATTAAAAACCTAAAACCCACTTTCATCACATAGATTCAGACTCTTAGCAACTTTCTGAGTAGAACTGCATGATAGAGTTTCAAGGATTAAATGTTGGACTCAAATGGCCAACTTTTTGATTAGCAGCCACTAATCACTGTGTCACCATGACTCCATTTCTACTACAGCTACCAAATCATAAAGAACTATTTATATATCCTTACAAGTGAGTTTCTTAAAAATGGAATTCATAGGCTTGAGCCCCAAGGATTCAGAGCCAGTAGATCCGGGGTGAGGCTCATGAATTCACATTAGCACCTTGGATGGTTGTCATTAACAGTGCTAGGTAAACCATATTGAGAAATACTACCCAAAGCTCAGCTCACACTTAAACTGTCAGTACCATTCTGTTTTCTTTTTCCGAGTCAGATAAAACCATACTTTCTTTTTCAGATATTGTTTTTATCCTCCCACCCCATTCATATAACACTATATTTAACAAAGTGCAGAGCCTAACCTGAACATCAGAATCACCTGGGTGATTAAAAAAATCATTCCCTGACAGAGCCTCAGACCTAATAAAGGCTTTGAGCATGGGGCTAGTAGTCTGGTGATCTGACTGGCCAATGCTAGTAGCACATAACTAATGTCATGGTCATAGGCTTTGTTTGCTCCCTGTGCTTTCATTTATATAGCTTCCTTCATCTTTCCTAACACTGTTTGGGACTACTTCACTTGAACGCCTGTATGTTCACCTTGTCATTTCATATCATCACAATGTCATTCTTTCTACCAAAAGTAGAATACCATCTTCCTTCTACTTAACGAAGTATAAAGCCCATAACTGTAGAGACTTTGTAAATCTATCCTGTCTGGTAACTTTACAGGATACCTTCTGTATTAATGAACTTTGTCATCTAATAGTTGTTACAACATCAAATCTAATTAGCATATAGCAGAGTGCCTGGAACCTAAATGGTCACACAATATTTGTTGAATGAGTGGACAGGAGAGGGAGGAGAATAGGAAAGTTTAAAACCAACCTGATTTTCTGCTTTCCCAACCTGAAATTGTTTAGGTTTCTTTTTTTTTTAATGGAATAAAAGGCATACCAGCTAGAAGTAGGCATGCTTACATAATGATAAGTAGTGATGTCAAATACAACATGATTAGAAAATATTTTAAAAATCCAAAAGCATGGTCATTGAATCCTATGACAATATGGGCAAATCACAGTATAGCCATTGCAACCTAAGGTCACTACTGTAATTATGGCAGAATGATTGAATTTTGTTAAGAAAAGTTGTATTATGTTCATTCTCTTAAAAAAGTGTGCATATTTAGAAGAATCTCCGTAAATATTGCTAATAGTGAGTAGATTGCTGTGTTTTAGCTATCTAGGGAAATGTTAAAGTTTTCTCATTCTTTGATAGTTCTGGATGAGTGAAATATTATTGTATTTCTTAAGGATGATAGCATCTTCACCTAAGGAGACAGAGAGACAGAGAGTGTGTGTGTATGTGTGTGTGTGCACGAGTGTGTACTCCATGCCTATATGCTTTTTTTGTATTATTTATTTTGATTACTTTGCACATAGTCAGTTTGGAGTTAAATATTTTGAAGAATGATCTTTATTTTAGAGGAAAGAGCTTACAAGTCACACTTAAACTAAGATCCTGCCCCTATGACTTCTACAAGTTTATTTTTTCACTAGGAAATGGGAATAATTGCGTTTGCCTCATAGGTCTTTTATGAAGATTGAATGACATACTAGACACAATGCCTGGCACATTGAAAGTGTTCAGCAAATAGTCAGAAGCATTATTAGAGGATTATGAAAAGAGAATATAAAGCAAACCTTTATGTACTTGGAAGATGCACTGTGCTAGTCTTCTTAGGATCTGTTCCTTCATGTGTCTATTTTTCTAGAGACCTACAGTCTGCTGTTCAAAACACTGGAATGAAAATAATATATATATATAGACAATGCATAAATTATCTTCTGTTACTTTTAATTCTTACTGTAAACAAAAGTTCTCTGTGCTTTCAGTAGGAATGGATGTTCAATGAAGTATATCCATATGGCAATTCTGAAATGTAAAAACGAACTGCTTTTTTAATATTGAATAAGCATAAAAATCAAACTATGTTACTTAAAAAAGAATACTCATACATATTTTCCCATCTTGCATAATGTAAAAATAGCTAACTGCTTTTGCTGCTAAAAATCGTATTTGGAAGGTGACTAAGCATGAGACGGTTCCCAAACAAATCTTGGAGAAAGTTGTACAGAAGTCAAAGTAAGATTTAAGCTGTCATCAGTCTCTTAGTCTAGGTTAGTCCAGTGAGGATAGCGTGGTAAATTTTTAAAACATAAATTAGTCACAGATCATTTTTCAAGATATTTTAGATTTTGACAAAATTTAAATTCATATGATTACTGTTTAACCAGAATTCATTTTGTAGGCTACAGCTGCTATGTACTTTGTTCTATTACAAGCACATGTATATATTTACATAGGTAAATTTGTTCATGTACATAAAATGCATGAAACAGTGACACCTCATCATCTGTAGGATAATTTTTAACATAATTTGCATCTTGTGTATTCATATACTTCCCTTACTGCTTAGACATAACTGGATGGTCCATGTTTCACAACAGTATGGTTTTTAATGGAAAGAAGGAAGATTGATACTACCCCAGAATGCTACCTCAAAAAAGAAAAATCAGTTTGTTACTTAGAATACATAATTTGGAGGGATTGTATGATACACCAGTGGTGTAGTGGTTAAGTGCTGGGTCTGCTAACCAAAGGGTGAGCGGTTTGAATGCATCAGGTACTGCTTGGAAACTCTATGGGGCAGTTTTACTCTGTCCTCTAGGGTTGCTGTGAGTCAGAATCAACTCAGTGGCAGTGGGTTAGGTTTCTTTGAGTACATTCCGTAAAAGGAAACCAAAGAGTTTGCTTTTGCTATTCTTTAGATTTAGTGGTACTTTAATTTCTATTTCTTAATCCTTTAAAGAATAAACATATGTTTTAAAACAATCTTTGTATAATTCCCTCTTGGGGTGATTAAATACCATTTTGAGCAGAGGGTACTTTTCTTCTTCTTATATTTCAAGGAACTGAGTATTACAGCTTACGATAGTATAAATCTTAGATTGGAAGATTTTTACCATGCCAGACTATTCTCAGCGAAATACTGAGGCATGAACTTGCCACTTTTTATCTCTAGCGTCTGATTTTTGTTTGGACAAATCCTTTGTAGCCTGTTTCTGCCTTCACTTGGTCCCCGTCTTTGCCTTGTCATTTTGGTTGTCAAATATGGGAATGAGTATTTTTAAATAAAACCATACTATTTTCAGGGAAAACAAAAAAGTTATACTATTTTTAACTTGCTTTGAAAACAAAAATTACTGGCCAAAGAATAACATTACATTAAGACTGTTTATTTCAGAGCAGGAATAATGAGAGCAGAATCAAGTCCATTGCCATGAATTGCTTAAAACATTCCCAAAAGAAAATAGTTCTTTAGAATCATCCAGAATATGAAAGTTTTTCTGCTCATGGCCACATCTCATCTAACCTTTGAATTAAATCTTGTTTTACTTACTGCTAACTATGATCAGCTTTTTTTTACATATTTCTGTAAAATATAGATATATTTGTTCAAATCTGTGGCAGTAAAACAAGGAAGATATTCAGTACTTTCTTTTTTAAATGTGATTTTTATAAAATATGTATAACTGAATTTTGCTTTTTTTTAACACAATCTTAGTGTTCTCTATTTTATTTTGTTTAGTCTTTTTTTTTTACTGGTTTGCTCAAGTTACTATGCATTTCATTATTTGAATGCATTGTTGCTTTTCTTTGTCTGAAAATGGAAATTCTATACCTTTTATCCTGATATTCATTACCTACTACATATTTCTCTAGAAACTATATAAAAAAAAAAAACAGATATTAAGTAAGCCCTCGCCAAGGTGCTCTATTGTCCTTTCCTAGATGGTTACCTGAGAATATTTTAATTTCCCATTGTATCACTCTTCCCAAATGAAAACGTTAGGGTGATTTTACTTACCTCCATTCTCTTCCAACTCCTTGATTTTGCTGATGTCGTTCAGAACTTTTGGTTCTAGATTTATTAGATTTTTCCTTTGCCGTATGTCTTCTATTTTAAGAATACTTACTAGATATATTAAAAATTCTCAGTAGGAAAATCATTACCCGTTTAGCTTTAGCATTGTGTGTTGTAAGGCTTCTTGCACTGTTTTGTGTCATGTTCCTTTATCTTGCTGTTTCTATTGTGATACATACGTTGTTTGATTTGAGTACTTTCTTGAATATTTTCCTTATATGGGTCATCGTCATCATTCCATTGCCATCAAGTTGATTTCAACTCATAGTAACCCTACAGGACAGAGCAGAACTTACCACTAGGATTTCTAAGGATGTAAATCTTTTTTTTTAAATTTTTATTTACCATGACTGAGTGAAAATGTGCATTCACGTATAAATTTACATGCCCACCTATATGCGGCTTCCACTGCTCTCCCTGTCCGGTGACTGCACACTGTTCCTCTCTGCTCCATACATGTCTCATCCTCCCAACAGCCTCCTTTCCCTCCTCTCCGTCCACTCCCCTTCCTCCAGCCAGAGGTCAGTAGGATGATATCCTATAGATGTGTAGAACCATAAAGTGCTTCCAATATATGGTCACTCTGCATTGCCAAGTCCAATCCATTCCTGTCCAAAGAGTGGACCTTTGTTATAATTTATGGGAAAGGGCAGCATCAGGGCCTGGGGCCATGCTCTCAGAGGAACCCCAAAACTGCTGGACCATCAATTGAGGTCTTTTAGTGGCGATCTCATGATGCACCCCTTTTTATTCTTGTGTTGCCAGGGAGACTCCTCTCTGTGAGCTCCATCGTGGCTATCACTGGTGGTGGCCAGGCACCATCCGGTTCTTCTGGTCCGAAGTTGATGTATGCACCCAGTCTTGTGGGTCTCTCTGTCTTCTTGGTTGTCTTTACCGCATGTCATTTTGGTCCTCGGTGAGCATCTGTTCCTGCTGCGTTGGGACCATTTGCTGTGTCCTCGGATGGCAGCTTGGCAGCTTTTAAGACCCCAGACGCCACTCAGCAGTGTGGGGCGCAGAGAGCTCTCTTGGCAAAATGCTAGTTGTGCCAATTGACCTGTATTTCACCTAAGAGCATGGTCCCCTGCCCCCCGCCCCAGCTACTCTATCCTTGCAGCATTAAGATGGAAGGAGTACTCAAGTTATGCTGAAGTCCACTTAATGTTGTTCTTGTTTGTAATGTGTGTTATCACCACTTTCTCCCAACTAGATTTCTAGTAACTGTCTAAACTAAACCCTCCCCCCTTTACCCTCCCTCCCCTCCCTTGCAGCTGTCAAAGAGTCTTTTCTTCTATACACAAGTCTGTTTTTGAGATCTTATCTTAGAGGTCTCATACAGTATTTGTCCTTTTGTCGCTCACTACTTTCATTCAACATAATGTCTTCCAGTTGAAACCAGGTTAGGAGATGTTTCCTGGAATCATCGTTATTCTTTATCATTGTGTAGTCCTCCATTGAGTATGTGTACCATAGTTTACCTATCCATTCTTCTATTGTTGGGCATCTGGGTTGATTCCATCTTTTTGCTATCGTGGACTGTGCTGCGGTGAACATTCTGGTGCATGTGTCCGTCGGTGTGAAAGGCCTTGATTCTGTAGGATATATTCCAAGTAGTGGAATTACTGGGTCAAATGGTATATCGAGATCCATTTTTTTAAGGAAGTGCCAGATGGCCTTCCAAAGAAGCTGGACCATTTTGCAACCCCACCAACAGTGTAAGAGGGTTCCCCTTTCTCCACAGCCTCTCCAGCATTTGTTGTTTTGTGTTTTCTGGATCATGGCCAATCTTGTTGGGGTGAGAGGATGTAAATCTTTACAAAGTAAAGATGTCATCTTGAAATCTAAGATGCCCCTGATGCAAGTCATGATGTTTTCAGTTGTGTCATGCATGTAAAAGCTGAACAATGAATAAGGAAAACTGAAGAATTGATGCCTTTGAATTGCCATGTTGGTGAAAAATCTTGAATACACTGTGGACTCCCAAAAGAATGAACAGATTTGTCTTGTAATAACTATAGCTGGAATGCTCCTTAGAGGCAAGAATGATGAAACTACATCTTACATACTTCAGACATGTTATCAGGAGGGATCAATCCCTGGAAAAGGACGTTATGGTTGGTAAAGGATCAGCAAACAAGAGGAGGACCTTCAATGAGACAGATTGACACAGTGGCTACAACAGTGGGCTCAAGTATAACAACTGTGAGGATGGCACAGGACCAGGCAGTTTTTTCTTATGTTATACTTGGAGTAGCCATGAATCACAACTGACTTGACAGTTGCCTGACAATGACAACAGCAGAAGTTTTCTGAAGCAGACTGACATCTTTCTCTTGTGGAACAGCTGGGGGTTGGAACTTTTCAGTTAACAGTTGAGAACCTCACCACTGTGCAACAGGGCTTCTTAGATGGGATATAAACCACACACACAAAAAAGGCCATTTACTGGGAAGTTCATTTCAACTCACAGTAACACTAAAGCACAGAGTAGAGCTGTTCTGTAGGGTGTCCCAGGAGTATCCAGTGGATTCAAACTGCTGACCTTTTGATTAACACCTGTAGCTTGCCATACCTCTTAACAACTGTACCAGCAGGGCTCCAGAGATAGGAATTACAGTCTATTGTTCTCAAGTCAATTCCAGTTCACAGTGACCTTGTAAGACAGAGTAGACCTACATCCACAGGGTTTCCAAAGAGCAGCTGGTAGATTTCCAACTTCCAACCTCATGGTTAGCAGGCAAGTTCTTACCCACTGCACCACTGGGACTCCAAGATGGGACATAAGGTAGTATAGTCTCTCAGTCTTCCCATATCCACAATTTTCTTTCCCTTACTCTGTAAGATGGTTGATAACTTGATTGGACATTGAATGATTTGGTTATAATCCTTTTCTCTTGATCATCAATATTCCAATATCCTCCAGCTTCCAGTAGTGCACATAGGGTATAAGATGCTGATCTTTTCTCTCGTAAGGAGCTAATTCTTTCAAGAACCTTTTAAGATTTTCTCTTAATCCTTACAAGAATTTTACCTAATTGGCTATATGACTTACTTGGAATGATGTCCCTAGAACTTAGTGAGAACTTCTCACTCACAAGCTCAATTCTTCAAACCAGGGGATTTTTCTTGTACCATTTCTTTATGTCATGCCAACCCTCCATCTGAGGAACCCTGGGGACACAGTGGTTAAAGAGCTCAGCTGCTACCCGAAAGGTCAGTGGTTCAAACCCACCAGCAACTTCCTGAGAAACAGATGGCCTCTCTGCTTCTGTAAAGACTAAAGCCTTGGAAACTTTAGTGAGCAGTTCTACTCTGTCCTACAGCGTCACTATGAGTCAGTATCAACTTGAGGGCGATGGGAACGTCCATCTATTTTTCCCCCCTTTGTGGTTATCTTATTCACTTGAGATCTCTCTTCTTTCAGTTATTTTCCAAGTCTGTTTTCCCTGAAAATGCCCCTCTTTGTATCTTTGTTCCATATTTTAAGATATTTTTTCCATTTGGTTTTACAGGCCAGTAATTCTGGGCTCAGCAGGACATACTCTATTTTAATTTTTCTGTTTTTAAATTTAGAAAATTATGTTTTTAAATTCCAGAGTGTTTTTTAAAGCTGATCATTCTTCTGTACTGATGCTGTGAAAGTGTTCTTTTCTCTCCTCCAGCAGTCGCATACCACTAGGAGCCTCCCAGGTCTCAAGATCCTTCTTGGTTTTTTCTCTGATTATTGGCATCCCCTTGAGGTGTTATTATTTCCCTCTGGCTAATAATAGCCCTATACAGCCTTTGAATGCTCAAAAACCCAGCATTTTCTGCTCTGTGAGCTAACAAAAGTACCCTCTGGTAAGTTTATTGACCATCTCTTGAGGCAACCGAAGGAAGTTTCCTTGTTCCAGAGTAATCTCAATTGCAAGGGTTAAAGATCTTCTCAGGGATAAAGAAGAACATCTTTGTGTTCCCTTGGAAGGTCCTCCAGAAATACCATCTAGGCATCCCAGAACCGCATACATGGGCAGACACGTTCAGGAAAGGCCGGAACTCTAGGAAGTTCGGGTAATATCCATTGGCCCACTAGCCACAGCGCCATCAGCTTCTCTCAGCCCCAGAGGGGAACACAATAAAATTCCCAGTGTGTAGGATATGAATAAATGGGTCTCGTCTTTCTGAAGCTTTTTCATAATGTTACTACTAACTTCCAGTTGCTGATCCTTCCTGTTGAAATTGTAGCATGTCCCATGGCCTTACACACCTCTGAACTATCTGATCACCAGCCCGGTACTCCTAGGGAGGGTACTAGGATTAAGAAATGAAGGCATTGACAACACACTGTCCCACTGAGTTAAGTAGAAATAGTTTAATTTCAGCTTTTTCTGAGAACTACAGAATCATGATATTCTAGTTACATTTTGTTTAACAAAGAAGGAACTTGAGGCAAGGAACTATTTTCTGTGTTTTCTATATATTCTGAGTGAATTTATAATGCAAACAAAAGAGTTGTGGTCATAGGCAAGTTATAAATAGAAAAAGAAGTAGAAACTTTGGCTAGAACAAGGGAAATTTCAGGTGGTTGTGTGTTAGGAAAGGTTACAAATGAAGAAATTATGTAGTTGTGATGTAGCAGTAGGCTTTTCCCTGGTACATTTGCTGTGTACCCCACCAAGGATTTGAGGTCTCCTTCCAGAAAGTCTTTGGTTTTATAGTTGGCTCTTTAAATTTCTCCTTTACTGAAGAGAAGGTATTAATAGCAGTCATTAGATCAACAACATTACCTTGCTAAAAGTGTGAGGTTTCATTCAGTGGCCAGTCAAAGCAATGCCTAAATCAAGCAGTAGCTGGCTTTAAGCAGAAATCTTATTTAGAAAATCTGTAATACAAGAATCCTCAGTTGAATAAATTGAGTCTAGCCCTGTCTTCATCTGTACTCTGTGTACTTAACTATCATAAACTTGCTCCTTTTACAAATTTCCTTTGAACCTTTTGTCCAGATTCCCCAAGTTCTCCTGTTTCTGGGCAACAATCTGTTCCTCTTGATTTTCCTGCTTAATGCACAGCAGTGGCCCCTATACCACTTCCACTTACATTCGTCCAGTGTATTGGTAATACATTAATTGCTCTACACTTCTGATACTTTTTCATAATTTTACTCACTACTAACTTTTTCAGTTGCTAAGCCTGTTCTCCAAACTATTCTGAATAATGGTCTTACTGACCATTATTTCTGTGTTTTACCTTGTGCTCCCTTCACATCCAGCCACTGTTCTCCTCTTCATACATTCTCTCCTCTTTTGCTCTTTTTCTGATTATCTTCTTTCCTCCTGGAACATCTACCTTTTCTATTTTCGCTTCTTAAAATCTTGCCCATTCTTTAAGACCCACTATGAAACAGTACCTCCTGTAATGTGATAGGTGATGCTATATAAATGGAAAGTTGTGAACTGTAACTTATTTCTCAAACAGAAGATTATTTAAAAAAAAAAATGAAGAAGCTTAAATCTCAAGTAACAATGAGGACAAAAATAATATATTTACTCTTATTTACTGTCTCATTGTCTATTTCACATTTACAGTAGTAAAAAAAATCTGTCTATTTTGCACATTAACAAAATACATGTGGCAGTAATAAATGCCGGAGTGCATGATGAGAGTAACATTGGCTATGATGGTTAAGATTATATGCCTACTTGGCTGGTCCATGATTCTCAGTGGTTTAGCAGCTGTATGATAATGTAATCACTTTCCATATTGCGATCTGATGTGATCATCCTCTATTTTTGCATAACACCAGTATTTTTGCCAAGTGTCCTGGTCTTTGGAACCTAACTGTGTCAGTGGGTGAGGAGTGGCTGTAATAATATGTAGTACCTGTGGTACTAACTACAATTACTGATCTCCTAATATGTAAGGTAATATGTTGCAAAATTCTTTATTGTCTCTTCCCCCTGTAGATTGTAATTTATGCAATTTAGCTATAATTTAGATATTTATGCAGTTGTCTATTATTTAGGCACTGGTGTCCAGAGGATAAGTTGGTACAAGGTAAATAATTGATAATCTGAGGATATTTTTCCAAAATGACTTATTTAAACTTCTTTCTAAAGCAATCTGTAGATGTGATATTTAAGTCTGTGATGCAAAAGCCTTACGGAAAGCAATATCAAAGCTAGCTCTTTTAGATGTACAGAAAATAATTGTAGTTGGTACCTTTTCAATATTGATTTTAACTCGGAAAACCAAAAGTGCAGAACCAACAAGTCTGCTGCCCTCCCCTAAAATAGTTTTTCTGATATTAGACTGTTTGCTCACAGTGACCCACCATTGTTCACTGTGCCTCTACACTTGGCCACTTTAGAGCTTTGATTCCTACTTTCTTTTTTTTTTTTTTATGACAGTGAAAATGTACATTCCCTTATAAATTTACATGCCCACCTATATGCAGCTTCCGCTGCTCTCCCTGCCCGGTGACAGTACTCTATTCCTCTCTGCTCCATACATGTCTCATCCTCCCAACAGTCTTCTTTCCCCTCCTCTCCACCCACTCTCCTTCCTCCAGCCTGATGCCTACTTTTCTGTGGCTTGGTATCAAAAACCAAACTCATTGGTGTCATGTTAGTTATGACTCATAGTAATCATATAGAATAGAGTGAAACTGCCCTATGGCATTTCCAAGGGGCACCTGGTGGATTTGAACTGCCAGCCTCTTAGCACTTAAGTACCATGCCACCCAGGTTTTCCCAAATTCTGCTTACTTCTCTAAATCTCATACGTTAAGGATCAAGTTACTATACAGTGATATTGGTAAGATAAATAATTGTGATAAAGCCTAAGCATCAAAATTGTAAAACTGAATCTATCACCCAAATTATCTATTAGTAAATACTACTGTTGCTATGAAAATGATTATGTTCAGGCAATTAAGCATTCAATGCTAGAGAAGTCCATAATGTAGGCTGTTGCCTTTGATAACTTTTTTTTTTTTTTAACATTCTGAGACCCAAAGAAATTAAATGATTTGCCAAAGTTCAAAATGTTAGTAATAGAGTAAGACCCATGTTCCCTCATTCTGATTTCAGGGCCATTTTTATCACATCATTCTGTATCTGTGATTTAAATGTTACCTCAAAAAATTTTTCAGTAGATTTTTGCTTTGAGTTCTTAAGTGCATCTTTTTGCATAATTGAATAAAAAGCCAAAAAGTCCAGTATTTATCAAATACTGAAGGTACATGAGTTGTTATAGACAAAAGTAGGTAAAATAGCGTTGTTTTGTGCACAGCATTAAACACTTTACTGCTTATTTTTTTGAGAGTTCCCTTACAGTTTGTCATCCTGTGTGAAAAAATGCTTAACTAGCTGCAATTCTGTGATTTAGTTAATCTCTTCTTCTTGAGGGAACAGACTCAGATGCTGTTTCCTGGTTTATCAGATAAGGAAGTTGATCTAGAATGATACCTCAAAATACTTTCTAGTTGTGTATTTATCAGAATCAGAGCTATCTCTAACTTGAATTTTAAAATGTTTCCGGTTCATAATGTTTTTTTCCTAATGCATTTTGAGATAAAAAGAATATATAATACATGTCTAAGCATATTGTTAAAATCTGTAGGATTATCTTCAGTACTTTGAACTTTATTTTGAATAAAAGCATTCTAAGTTGGTAAATCATACTAAATTTTAACATAATTATCAAATAATCTTCTGTAATGTCACATTACATGACTGTATTTATGAGATATCCTTGAGATTGATGTGTGTTTTTGAAAGCCTGTTCAAAGTAGAGTTTCCACAAACATAGTAAAGTGGAGTAAAGAAATATTACATTACTATTGATGTGACTTGAGTGTCCCCAGGGCAAGATCTTCTGACAATTGGAAATCTTCCTACAAACCATCTTACTTGACTGACTCTCAGACAAGCCCACCAGTTGACAGGTACTACCCGTGAACTTCCTTTTTGTGCTTCATTCTTAACTGTAGCTCAATGTCCAGCAATTAACCAGTTAAATAAGGAATTTTCTCAGTATGAGAAATGTAAACTAAAACAAATGTTATAATGAGATCCAGAAGAAAATAAAGGTAGCCTTAAGATTAAAATACAACAATTTAAAACATTAAAAAATATAGAGAGAGAGAAGTTAGGTAAAAGCAAGCTATAATTAATATTTTCAAACAGCTAAGAGAATCTATTCTACCAATAAAACCACACCTTTTAATTAAAAAAAAACATAAAAAGACAACTTTGAAATTAAAAATACTTAAATTTAAGTAAAATTGAGTTAAAAACTTAAATAGGCTAGAAGAGAAAATTATGGAGAACGTCTAGAAAACAGAGCAAAAAGCCAAGAGAGGTTTAAAAAACAAACAAACAAAAAAAAAAACAGGGAAAACATGAGACCCGGGAGGCCCAATACATTAAAAATAGAGGTCCCATGTAGTGAGAACAGAAGTAGAGTGAAGAACTATCAAATACATACTATTTAAAAATGTCCCAGAATTGAACGATAAGAGTCTCCACATTGAAAAAGCCCACTGTAAATGAGCTTTTTAGTATCTGTATCTAATACAGTAAATACCTACACCAAGGGAAAGCTTCACAAAGTTTTAGTACACTAGGGATAAAGAGAAAATTGAAGAGCTTCCCAGGGGCAGGGAGTGGGATATGTCACATCTCGAAGAATAGAATGATGTAGGACTTCACAGCTACGTGAAGGAAGAAATTGAAAAAGTCATCAAAAAACTGACAACCAAAAAAAAAGCCCAGCACCAGATGGCTTCACTGCAGAATTCTACCAAGCTTTTGGAGAAGAGTTATCTCCAATACTACTGAGATTATTTCACAGTATAGAAAGGGATGGAGTACTCCCAAACTCATTCTGTGAAGCCAGCATAACCCTGATACCAAAGCCAGGGAAAGACCCAACCAAAAGGAAGAACTACAGACTGATATCACTCATGAATCTAGATGCAAAAATCTTCAACAACATTCTTGCCAATAGAATACAACAACATATTAAAAAAATAATCCATCAGGACCAAGTTGGATTCATTCCAGGGATACAAGGCTGGTTCAACATCGGAAAAACAATTAATGTGATTAATCACATAAATATCACAGAAGACAAGAATAACCTGATTTTGTCCATGGATGCAGAAAAGACATTTGATAAAGTCCAACACCCATTCATGCTAAAAACTCTTAGCAAAATAGGCATAGACGGCAAATTCCTCAACACAAAAGGGCCATTTATACAAACCCAACTGCCTACGTCATCCTGAATGGAGAGAGACTGAAGGAGTTTCCCTTGAGAATAGGAACTAGACAGGGATGCCGACTCTCACCTCTCCTATTCAACATTGTACTAGAAGTTCTAGCTAGAGCAATTAGACAAGACCAAGAAATAAAGGGCATCTGCATTGGCAAAGAAGAAGTCAAAATCTCCCTGTTTGCAGATGATGTGATTGTATATGCAGAGAATCCCAAAGAATCTATAAGTAAACTACTCAAACTGATAGAAGAGTTTAGCCAAGTCTCAGGATGCAAGATAAACACGAGTAAAGCAGTAGGATTCCTTTATACCAACAACAAGACTGTTAATGAAGAAATCATCAAATCAATACCATTTACTGTAGCCCTCCAGAAGATAAAGTACCTAGGAATTAATCTAACCAGAGAAATAACAGACCTTTACAAAGAGAACTGCAAGCCCTTACTACAAGAAACTAAGAGAGACTTAGATAAATGGAGAAACCTACCTGCTCATGGATAGGAAGACTAAACATTGTGTAAATGTATATTTTACCCAAAGCAATCTACTTATATAATGCAATCCCAATACAAGTTCTAGCATCATTTTTAATGAGGTGGGGATAGAAATCACCAATTTTGTTTGGAAAGGGAAGAAACCCTGGATAAGTAAGGTACTACTAAAGAAGAAGAACACACTGGAAGGTCTCTCATTACCCGACTTCAGAACCTATTACACTGCCACAGTAATCAAAACAGCCTGGTAGTGGTACAAGAACAGACAGATCGATCAGTGGAACAGAATTGAGACCCCCGAGATGACACCATCTGCCTATGAACAGTTGATGTTCGACAACGGCCCTAAGACATTAAACTGGGGTAAAAACAATCTCTTCAACAAATGATGCTGGCAAAATTGGATAGCCATCTCCAATAAATTGAAACGATCCATATCTTATACCTTATACAAAAACCCACTCAAACTGTGTAAAAGACCTAAATATCAAATCTAAAATGATAAAGCTCATCCAAGAAAAGTTAGATAAATGGGAACTGCTAAGAATCAATCACTTTTGCTCATCCAAAGACTTTATCACAACAGTTAAAAGGCCACCTACAGAATGGAAAAAAAATATTTGGCAACTCTATATCAGACAGATGCCTGATCTCCGTAATCTATAAGGTACTACAAAATATCAATAAGAAGAAGATAAATTATCCAATGAAGCTATGGGCAACGGAGATGGACAGACATTTCTCTAAAGAAGAGATCCAGGCAGCCAAAAAACACATGAGGACATATTCATGATCTTTAGTTATTAAAGAAATTCAAATAAAAACTACAATGAGATACCATCTCACCCCAACAAGGTTGGCCATGATCCAAAAAACACAAAATAACAAATGCTGGAGAGGCTGTGGAGACAGTGGAACTCTCCTACTCTGTTGGTGGGGTTGCAAAATGGTTCTGCCTCTTTGGAAAGCAATCTGGCACTTCCTTAAAAAAATGGATTTAGATATACCATTTGACCCAGTAATTCCACTACTTGGAATATATCCTACAGAATCAAGGCCATTCACACCAACGGATACATGAACAAGAATGTTTAGCACAGCACAGTCCACGATAGCAAAAAGATGGAATCAATCTATGTGCCCAACAACAGAGGAATGAATAGGTAAACTGTGGTATATATACTCAATGGAGCACTATGCAATGATATAAAAAAACAATGATGATTCCAGGAAACATCTCCTAACCTGGTTTCAACTGGAAGACATTATTTTGCGTGAAAGTAGTCAGAGACAAAAGGACAAATATTGTATGAGACCCCTATGATAAGAACTCAAAAACAAACTTATGCATAGAAGAAAAGACTTTGACAGCTGCAAGGAAGGGGAGGGAGAGAGGTTGAGGAGGGAAGGTTTTAGATTAGATAGTTGGTAGAAATTTGGTTGGGTGAAATTGGTGACAGCATACATTAGAAACAAGAACAGTATTAAGTGGACTTCAACATAACTTGAGTACTCCTCACATCTTAACCCAATAATGCAAGGACAGAGTAGCTGGGGCAGGGAGCATGGGACCATGCTCTTAGGTGAAATCGAGGCCAAGTGGCACAATTAGCGTTTTGCTAAGAGGGCTCTCTGTACTTCACATTGGTGTGGCGTCTGGGGTCTTAAAAGATGCCAAGCTGCCATCCGAGGGCACAGCAAATGGTTCCAACTCAGCAGGAGCGGATGCCCTCTGAGCACCAAAATTACAACCCAGAAGACAGAGAGACCCACATGAGTGGGTGCCTACATCAACTTAGGACCGGAAGAACTGGATGGTGCCCGGCCACCACTAGTGGTAGCCATGATGGAGCTCACAAAGTTGAGTCTCACTGGCAACACAAGAACAAAAAGGGGTACACCCTGAGATCTCCACTAAAAGACCGCAATTGATGGTCTAGTGGCTTTGGGGTTCCCCTGGGAGCATGGCCCCTGGCCCTGTGCTGCCCTTGCCCATGGATCATAATGAAGGTCCACTCTTCAGACAGCAGGGGATTGGACTTAGCAACGCAGAGTGACTATATACTGGATGCACTTTATGGTTCTATGCATCTATAGGATATCATCCTGCTGACCTCTGACTGGAGGAAGGAGAGTGGGTGGATAGGAGGGGAAAGAAGACTGTTGAAAGGATGAGACATGTATGGAGCAGAGAGGAAGAGTGTGCTGTCCCGAGGCAGGGAGAGCAGTGAAAGCTGCATATAGGTGGGCATGCAAATTTATGTTGGAATATATATTTTCACTCAGTCATAATAAAATAAATAAATAAAATTTAAAAAAAATTATGATGGAAACTCTTTCAATATTTAGTATTCTATCTAAGCAAGCAGAAAAGCGAACCCATTACTGTTGAATTACCTACTAAGTCAAATGTAATGTTAGAATAATGACCATAATCCTACCCCTACCCCCAAATATCTCCTAGGCACTGTTCCTTAGAAAAATACTAGATCAAGTAAATTAAGAAAGAGAAAAGTCATAGACTATTGAAAACAAGGAATCCCACTTACAAGGGGACAAAGAAAAGTGTCATTATGACTTAAGTTCAGCAAACAAGGAAAGCAACCAGTGCCATATTTGGCCCTATAGACAGAACCTTTTGGAAGAAGTCTCTAAGAAACAAAGAGAATTGGTATGTTTGAACATATTAAAAAAACAAAAAACCGCAGTGGTGTTGGAAGACTACACAAGCATTTACAACTACATGGAAAGCAGTGAAAAAATGAGGCAATTATTAAGTCCAGGAGAAACTAAAGTGTGGTAAGCATGGTCCTGATGTGCTTCTTGGTCTTTCAGAGAACAGTACTTGGCTATTCATTTAACTGAAAATTGTAATATTATTTCTACATCAGAGATGAGTGGAAATGTAGGATAGAAATGCAGAAGAGATAGGTCCTGCTCTTTGATGGTGAGCCACCCAGTAGTGTCTTAATAAATGAAAAAGAAGTATATGAATATCATTTAGAGATATAGGGGTTAATCTAGAGAAAAAGCTGGAAGAGTTAAAGATGACTGCCTTTGGGGAGATGGAGTTCAAAGGGACACAGCAGAAGAATGTTGTTTTTCACTAAAAGCTTTTTAATGTTATTTTACATCAAGAACTACATACATGTATTACCTTGATAAAGGTAAAATCAATGTAAAATATACTACATCCCACTGCTTGGGAAAGCAAGAGTTGTATATTAAAAGAGGAATAAAGGAATAAAAGGTGTCGGAAGTGTGTTTCTTTAATATCAGGATCATGTAACTTATGTTGTTGTGTGCCATCAAGTCTTTTCCAAGTCATAGCAACCCTATGTGATAGGGCAGAACCCACAGTTTCCTGGGTTTCGTAGGTTATAATCTTTACTGGAATAGATAGATCACCAGTTCTTCTTTACCGTAGAGAGTATGTTGGTGGATTTAAACTGCCTACTTTTAGTTAGCCAATGAATGCTTACGATTTGTGCCAGAGCTTCTTATGTTAAATCATAGTTGATGATTGACTCCCCAAAGATGTCCATGACTTAGTATCTGGAACCTCTGAATATATTACATGACATAGCAAAGTGTAATTGACGTTGCAGATGTAGTTAAAGTGACTAATCATCTGACCTTAAAGTTTCCTGGAATATCCATGTGGTTCCCCTGTAATCACAAAAGCCAAACCAAACGCCTTGCCATCGAGTCAACTCCAACTCACAGTGATGCTGCAGGATACAGTAGCACTTATCCTTAGGGCTTCCAAGGAACAATGGATTTGAACTGCCAGTCTTTAGATTAGCAGCCTAGGGTCTTAGCCCCTGTACCACCAGGCCTAGTGTAATCTTTCTGTAAAAGTAGAAAAAGGAGGCTGGAGAGAATGTCAAAGCTATCCAGTGTGAGACCCTTGTGGGACATCTTAGTTACATTATAGTAACCTAGTTACTATAGTTATATTATACTTAGTTATGTTATGCTTAGTTACTTAGTTATATTGCTGCCATAGCAAAAATACTGTGAGTGGAAACCCACAAAGAAAAGGAATTTATTATCTGAGAGTTTTGGAATGTAGGAGTTTGAATTCAGGGTGTTGGTAAGGCTGTACTCTGTCCACTCTTGGACAGCATTCCTCATCTTGTTCCGCTTCTTGGGCCTTTCTTGGGATTCCTTGACTTGTAGACAGGTCCTCACATGGCATCTTCTCTCTTTGTATGTGTCTCTCCTCACGTGTTTTCCTTTTTATAAAACACCACTCAGAAGAAATTAGATTTAAGTTCTACTCCAGTATGACAAAAGAAACATGGTCACATTAACAAGCTTAGGGATTAGGACTTCAGCATATCTTTTAGGGGTGACACAATTCAATCCATAGCATAAATTTTAATGGTAAAGGAAGGGGGGCCACCAGCTGAGGAATATAGGTGGCCTGTAGGTAGAAAAGCAGGGAAATTGATTCTCCCCCAAAGTCTCCAGAATGGAACGTGGCCTTATTAACACCACGGTTTTAAGCTAGTGAAACTGCTGTTGGACTTGTAACCTAGAGGCCAGTAAGATAATAAATTGTGTCTGAAGCCGTCAAGTTTGTGGTAATTTGCTATGGCAGCAAATAAGAAATTAATACAGTTACAAAATCATTAAGACAGAGCTCTCACAAATAGTGAAGTTTTGCTGTCTTTGTAAACATTTAACAAGCAGATGAGGTTATGGTTAGTCTGCTACAGTTTATTACTGTTAGAATTTGTCCATAAAAATGCTTAACACTTGTTTTTTCAATTAACCATTAAATTTTTGGATATTTAATATCACAGAGGTCATTTAGGACAATGTCTTTCTTACATGTAAGCATTGTTAGTTGCCATGAAATCAGTTGTGACTCGTGAAAATCTAACTTGTTGTACAGAATACGATTTTCTTAGCTGTAATCGTAACAGAAGCAAATCACTGGGACTTTTCTTCCCACCAAAAATAAAAAAATACGTATTTCTAAATACTTATAGATTATCTGCAATAGGGACCTCCTTGGAAAATCAACATGGAAAGTAGCTGAGCACAAGTTACAAACTAAGAACATGAGCTTTGAAATTTGAGGTCCAGAGACCTAGAACCCTGGCTAGTACTGACTGTGTGGCATTTGACAGTTGATATGTTATTCAACTTTTGCATGCATTTTTTTTTCCTTTTGAATAAAACATATCATTAGGTTGTGATGAGAGTAACATAATGTAGGTAGAACTTAGTATGATCTGTTTCATGGATCACTTTATAAAAACTGTAAAATAAAGACACAGGATCTAAAAACAAAACCAAAATTCATTCTAGTGACTTTCATCAGAAAAGCAGAAGCTCTAGACAACTCTGAAGTCCCCAAAGACAGAAATGCATCAATTGATTTTGATAAGGATGTTCCCATATCATCAATTACAACATTTTTTTTTTCTCTTAAAGACCTTCAAAATATGTGAGTATTGGTGCTTAAAGTAGCAAGGTTTTTTAAAAAAAAAAAAATCTGGAAAATTAATTTATGTAAAATTTATATCAAGTGTCGAATGAATAAAAAATATGAGTATGGCCAATTAAGTTCTCAAGCTCTTCCTAGATAAAAATGCTACATACCCACCTCATTGCCACCTTTGAAGCACGCCCTTGGGGAAGCTAGGCACCAAAACGAGCAGCTAGTCCAACCTTGAAAGCAGTTTTGGAACTCTTTCTGGAATGACCGTCAGAACTGTCATGGTATTACCCCTGATGTCCTGAGTGTTATCAAAATGTCTTCCTTTCAATATTTTCTTTGTTTGGGGGGAAAGAAAAAAGTTATTGAGGGCCAGATCAGGTGAGTAGGTAGGGTATTGCAATGCGGTTAATTTGTTTACTGGAAAGAACTCCCTCACAGACAACTGTACAGTTAAGTTCGCAAACTTACCACCATACCATCATGTGCAATGGCCCTTCCAGAAAGAGTTCCAAAGTTGCTTTGATGTGTGGACCAGGCACTGGTGTCGATGCAGGACTTCTCAAGGGGAGTACTTCAAAAGTGACCGTAGTGATACTCAGCAGTGAGGTATGTAGCACTCAGAACAATTAGGTTTGTGGACTTGTCAGCCCTCATATATTTTTTTGTTATGATACAAGCCCCAACTTTCCATGTTAGTCATACATACAGCTATAGACCACTCAACTTCTCTGAGCCTAAATGTCTTCTGAAATATTTAAAAAGTAGAATATGGTTAGGAGGCAATGTGGTTGGGAGGATTGAAGACACAGTAAATTTTAAGCACTAAACAATTTTTAGAGCCCTGGTGTCACAGTGGTTCGGAGCTTGGCTGCTAACCAGAAAGTCAGAAGTTTAAATCCATAAGCCACTCCTTAGAAACCCTATGGGATAGTTCTGCGGTATTCTTAGGGTCACTATGAAAGGATTTGACTCAACACCAATGATTTTGGAGATTTTTGTTTGTTTTTGAAACACCTTGCACAGCACACAAGTACATACTTAATAATTGGTGGTTATTCTTGGGATTTTTGTAACCACATCACCTAAAGTTTACAGTGACCTAGTTGTGAAATTCTGTCAGTTTGTGTCTTCCTTTATTCCAGTTTCTATGACATTTGATACTATTGAACATCCTGGAACTTTCTTTCTCCTCTAATGTTGCTCGTGCCTCTTTGATTCTTCTTCCTTTTCAGGCTTATCTTTTGTTCTTCTTTCTAAAAACTGGAAAGGTAACATTAGAGCAAAGACCTGAGGAAGATGAGGGAGTGAGCTGCTGTTCTAAGACAAGGAAACAGCAGCCTCCTGGTGTGAGACAGTAATGCCTAGTATCTTACAGAAACAGCAAGGTGACCATTGTGCCTGGCTAGTGCAAGCAGGAGAGCAGCAGAAGAACTGTAATGAGGGAACATAATTGTGTTGGTCGTGTTCACCTGAAACTTCTTCATTACTACTTAGTCTTCATCATTCTCTTTCTTTTCTATCTTCTAATAAGTTACCAAGCTATCTAGATTCTAATTCCTAGGTTACTGTCCTATGTACCCTCTTCATTCTCACTACTTGTGCCTTAGTTCATGCCTTCATCATGGTTTGGTGCTAGCCTCCCACCTCATATCTACTAATCTGTCAGTAGGTATTTATTAAACACATTTTGGGCTCCAGGCCCTGCGGTAGACATTATGGATGTGATAGTCATCAAGGAAGACATGGTTGTTGCCATTACAGAATTCACGGTGTAACTGGGTAGAAAAACATTCAGGCAGTAACGGATGAGTACAACAAGCACTTTGAGAAAAGAGGTACAAACAGTCTTAGTAGCACATTGTGGGCAGGGTTGTGGCTAAGACGTGATTTATGAAGGTCAATGAAAACTTTCCAGAAGACATTCTATTCTAGTTAATATCCAGAAAGGTAAGTGTGATTTACAGCCTCAAAGAGAGAAGATAGTGTCCAGGCAAAGGGATAATTTGTGGGACTATCCAGGCAATAGAACTAGAAGAAGCTTAGTATCACAGTATGAAGTATGGTAGGAGCCCTGGTGGTGCAGTGATTAAACACTCAGCTGCTAGGTTAGCAGTTCAGACTACCTAGTTCTCTCTGACAGGCAAAGACCTGGTAATCTGCTTCTGTAAAGATTAGAGCCTAGAAAACTCTGTGGGGCAGTTCTACTGTGTCACATGGGGTCAACATGAATCAAAAATCTCCTTGATGGCACCCAGCAACAACAGAGTACAGAGGCAAGTGGCTAAAAATCAAGTTGGAGAGGCATGAAGGAGCCAGATCATGCCTGTTATTTTAACAGACTGTTAAAATGTTTGGTTAATCCACTTGTCACCAAAGCAAACATTTTAAAACATGAATATAATCATTTGCCTCCTTTTGTTAAAACTTACCAATGATTGCTGAATGACTTCAGGTTAAATTTGAGTTCCATAACATAGTACCAACATAGCATCATGCTGCCTTATTGTGGCTGTTGCCCCTTTGGCTCCCACATGATCCACTCTACTCTTAAGCACTAGCAGTGTAGAATTGACTGTAGTTATTCCCCAGAAGAGAGAGAGGTTTCCAGTCTTCAGGCCTTAGGGAATGTTTTACAGCTCTTTGGTTCTTGTTAGCCTTGGGAACTCACATTTGTCCTTCAAAATTCAACTCAGATGGCATCTTCTACAGGAATGTTTCCCTGAAAACTCAAATATAGCTAATCGTTTCCTTTGCTATGCTGCCACCCACTTCTGTGTGATCTTTTCATTGCACTTATCACGCTCTGTAACAGTTTGTTTATATGTTAAACTCCTCCACTAGTGTGAACTCTTGCTAGATGTTTGGGTTTTTGTTTTTATTTTTACATAGTCTGTGTATGCTTATCCTCTAGCATTGTGCCTGGCATTTAGCCTCGTTAATAAATGGTTGGTGACTTTAATAATATGAGGAAGGCTCAGTTAATTTTGATGAAAAGCAATGAGAATTACTTATAGGGAGGAATTGCCATTACTTTATGCATATTTAAATCATAAGATTATGATTTATTATGTTATATATGGAATGACATTCAGCCTTACTATAATGTAAGCTTAAATAAGGTCAGGAACTTTACCTCCCTCATTGACTGTGTCTATCCAAACCTAGCACAGTTCCTGGCACATCGGAAGCGGTTCTGTAAACACTTACAGAAAGTATTAGACAAAAGAATCACAGACTTTTCTCAAAGACCATCTCATCCAAGTCAGTCTAATATATGAATCTGACCTGCAGCTTCTTAAAGGATCTGAAAGCATTGCATTCTTAATTTATCAGTGTCTTTACCTCTGACTTTCAAAAACCCTGCAGAAGTTACCTTATCATACTTGGGGCATTATTATTATGTTTTTATGATTCCAATATTCCTTTGCTTTTCAGTCACAGAATGGCACGATCAGTGTTCATTAGCTAAATAATTTTGTAAATATTGTTTGAATTAAAATATTTGTTCATTTTTTTCTTAATGATTTAGAATTACCATTTCTAGTTAGTATTTTTTAAAAGCTTAATGTTTTATCATAGGCAGTTGCTTACTTTAAAACACTGAATACGTTGTTAAATAGAATTTTAAATAGACATTGAATAGAATAATCTCAGAATTGTCTCATTATTGTGGATTGGTTTGAAAAGAAGAAACAGAAGGCAAAGGAATATCTTAGAAAGTTAAAAACTTACTAGTTCAATCATGTTAAAATTGAAGAAACAATTTTTTTAAATCTACTCTCTGTCAAAGTTGTTTTGTTTTTTGTTTCGATACTGGTATGCAAAGACCTAAGGATACTGCAAGGAGCCCTAGTAGCACAGTGGTTACGTCCTTGGGCAGTAACCAAAAGATTGGTGGTTTGAACCCACCAGCCACTCTGCAGTAGCGGCAGTAGAAAGATGTAGCAATCTGCTTCCATGAAGATTATAGTCTTAGAAGCCATATTGGGGAGTTCTGTCATATGGAATCAGTATGTGTCAGAATTGATTGAACATTAATGCGTTAAGTGTGCTTTGTAGGGCTGCCTTAGATACTACTGGTGATAGTGTAAATTGGTATAACCTTTTTAAGTCAATTTAACTCTATATGTTAAGAAATTTTTAAATGTTCATGTGTGTTTATACTGTAAAAATATTCATTCTGAAGAAATAATGCAAATATTTATGAATAAGGGCATTTAGGACAAAATTATTTATAACAGTAAAAATTTAGAAACAACACAAAGGGGTGATTTTATGTTACACATATATATGCTAGAATGTTGTGCAGCCATTACAAATCACATAGTTAAAGAATTCCGTGGTATAGAGAAATGCTTAAAAGAAAATGTCAAATGCAAAATTATACAACTGAACAGTTTTGTAAAACAGCATGCATAGAAAAAGTCAGGAAGAAAATTATGTGTTTCTTTTGCTTCTTAAGCACATGAAGCCTTTGTCTCCAGTATGCAAATGACAGGTTTCCCGTTGAAATCTCTTGCACTTGTCTCTGTGTTAACACCTTCGCTACGGGAGCTCTGATTTTGACAGTGGTCTGATCTCTACACGCAGAGCCTTGGTGATCATGGTATGAAGAGACAAGATAGGGAAATTGTTACTAACATGCTGAATTGTGGAGTTTTACTTAATAGTACTTTATACTATCATTTTGCTGGGAGATTAAGTAGGATTTGGGGAAGTTGTCTTGGAGCACTAACTTTTTTTAATTGTGATTAAATAAATGTTTCTAGTCCATATCAATTTGCCATACAAAACCCCAAAGGCCTCTGTGCAGTTCTGTGTTCTCCTTGCCACACGACAGCACACTCGTATTTTCCACCCCATACTGCTGATATCCATTCAGCCAACACTTGTCCCTGCCTCTCAACCATGTCCTCTCTCCTCTAAAGAGGAACCAGTTGGACAGCCTCGTAGATATATTAAGCCAAGAAGTACACACACCATCTGCATCACTCTGTGTCTCATCGTCCAGTCCAATCTTTGTCTGAAGAGTTGGTTTCAGTACTGCTTTCATCTCGGGGCTAGCAGCGATTCCAGGAGCCGTATTCTCAGGGAACTCTCCAGGATATCAGACCATCAAAGTCTGGTCTTTTAGTAGACTTCTAGAACTGTACTCCCCTTTTTCGTGTGCTTCTTCAGGGACTCTACGTTGTGTTCCCTGTCAGGGCAGTCTTTGACGGTGACCTGGCACCATGTAGTTTTTCTGGTCTCCTGCTGATGTAGTCTCCCAATCCTATGTACCTTTCTGTTGCAGCACTAATTTATTACACATGTGCTATATGTCTAATCCTGTACTAGGTGCTTTCACATCCATTACTCATATACTCTTCACAGAAACACTAAAAAACAAAAACTGCTTTTATACCCACTTTACCGATAAGATGCTTCTGTAAAGATTAACAGCTTTAGAAACCTTATGAGGCAGTTCAACTCTGTCCTTTAGGGTAGCTGTGAGTTGAAATTGACTCAGTTGTCCTGGGTGGATTTTACAGGTAGGGAAAGAGCAAGATTAGTGACTTGTTCTGAGTTTTACCGGAAACAAATTGATAAGCATTAATTCCTAGCTTCCAAAGTCATCTTTCTCCACTATAGCACATAGATTTATCTCTGTGTGTCAGTCTGGGTATCACCAACGCAAAAATAACGTATAAGCCTCAAATATAAATGTTCCTCAAAGAAACAAACATATGTAGTGACTTTTATCCTAGGGAGAGCATTAAAGTCATTAGGAATCAATCCTCAAGTGTGTTTGTCACATCTGAATTGTCAAATACTCGATACTCATACACTACTCCCCTGACAATTGTTAGTATTTATTGAAGCTTTCCATGTGCCAGACACCATTCTAAATTCTTTACATGGTAATCCTTTAACTCTTTGAAACAACCCTAGTAAAGCCCAGTCTTGTGCCTTTTGTCAGGTAAGGAAACTGAAGCACAGGTCACACAGGCAGTCAGTATCAAAGGCAAAATTGTAATCAAGGCAGTCTGAGCATGTACTTGCCTTAGGACCTGTCATAATAGTGTTCCAGGCAGCCTATGCCGAGCAATGAAAATTGCTTGTTTAGAATTTGAGCATGTTCCAAGACTGTGGACTCTCCACCTTGACTGCACATCAGGTACACCTGTGGAGTTTTCTAAACATAGAGAGCCCCACCCAGCTGTGAAAAAAAATGACTCGTAATGGGTTATAGATATCTGTGTTAGGATGGTGCACAGATGATTTTGGTATATAACTATGCCATATATACATGCAGCAAATGGAATTGTCATGGTATCTCATGGCCTCATAGCCAAGAGTTTTTCAATGTAACATTTATAAAAATATTAAAGGAGCCAGCAATACTGATTGCTGATGTGGGTTCTGGAGCAAGATTTCCTGGCTGCCATCTATTAATTTTGTTACCTTGGGCACGTAACATTACTTGTGTAAACGCTAGTTTTTTGGCCCATGAAGTGGAATAAATTTTGTTAGTTAGGATACATAATTGCAGAGGACCAAGACAGTGAATATAAGTAAAAAAAGTTCAGCACATACTAAGGTGAAATACTAAGTCACCCAAAGTGGGAGGTAGTTATATAAATGTATACTGATAGTACAGTAAACATACATAAATTGTAACATTTACATACAGTACAGAACATCTACGACTTTTGGAATCAGATGTAGGAGCTTCCGAAAGGAGATGCATTTTTAGGGACTGGAGAGATGACAGGAAGGTATTGATAGGATAACTCCATGGCGTAAGATGTATGGTAAAAGGTATGAGAACGGCCGAATAAGTTTGTGAACTAATCCTAGAAAGAGTGCTACGTAACTAACTCATTGCTGAATAACACTGTGGTCATCTTTGAAGTATTCCCCTTGGGAAGCTATGCACTGACACCAGCACCAAGTCTACCCTTCAAAGCAGTTTTGGAACTCTTCTTTTCTGGAATGGCCATCACAGCTGTCATTGTATGACCCGTGATGTCCTGGATGTCATCAAAATGTCTTCCTTTAAATGTTTCCTTTATCTTTAGGCAAAGAAAATAGTGATGGGAGGCCAGATCAGGTGAGTAGGTAGGGTGTTCCAATACAGTTATTTGTTTATTGGTTAAAAACTCCCTCACAGACAACTATACGATTAAGTTTGCAGAATTGCCACCTTGCCACTGTCCACAATGGTCATTCCAGAAGGGGTTCCAAAATTGCTTTGAAGGGTTGACTAAGCTCTGGCATCAGTGCATAGCTTCCCAAGGGGAATATTTTGAAGGTGACCATAGTATTTTCAGCAATGAGATAGTGTAGTAGTTAAAACAATTATGTTCGTGAACTTAATTGCCAGACCTATTATCTTTAAGAAGGATAAGTGGAAGGAGAATTTGGTGAGTTTTGTGTTGAAAATGATAATTTAGGATGAGTCCAAATGGTTTAGTCTTGGACTTTGAATCTCACAGCACCAATATTTGATTTACTGCATATCAATTTAAGGAATTGCAGTGAATTTTTTTATCTCTCATTTCTCCTAGCTTGTGTGCCATTTTGTGTGGACCTCTACTTCTGTGATGACTTGTATGTCATCAAATACATGTGATATCTCCAATTCCTTATTATTTTTAAAGCACTGTTGAATAACTGGTACGTAGTAGGAATTCAGAAGTGTTAACTGAGTGGAATTAAGATAGCCCATTTATCCTTTTTAATATTATTTTAATAGGGGAGTTATGATATAATACTAATACCATGGAAGGTTAAATAATAAATCCAGTTATAGATATACAGAGATATCTACACTGTTGGTAACAGTTGGAGCTTGAGAGCTAGGTTGTGTTAACAACACAGGAAAGGGTTTTGGTAGGTATTTTAGTTATCTAGTGCTGCTTTAACAGAAATACCACAAGTGGATGGCTTTAAAAAGAGAAATTTTATGTGTCCCAGTCCCGCGAGCTGAAAGTCCAGATTCAGGATGTCAGCTCCAGGGGCAGGCTTTCTCTGCTGGTGCTGGAAGAGGTCCTTGTTGTCAGTGGTCCCCTGGACTGGAAGCTGCTGAGGCACAGGGACCCTGATCCTTTCTGAAGGACGTGCTAAGCTTCTTTCTGATGCTGTGAGGTCCCCAAATCTCAGCTTGCCTCCTCTTCTCTTTATGTCTCAAGAGACTGCCTTAAGGCACAAAGTATTTGCATACATTAAGCCCTGCCCGACCAACTCAGCAGCACCCGTCTACCCTGCTTTCCATCAAGCAGGCAGGATTTCCAACGTGGAGGAACATCACACAATCCCAGAAATTGTGGCCTAGCCAAATTGCTACAGATTTTTTAGGGAACATAGTTGAGTCATAACAGTAGGTGAGTACTTGTTGTGTCTTCAGAGGTATGTTTTAGTAATAATTTTACATTTCAGTGTTAAACTAGTGATAACTAACATTTCACTGTCAAACTAATGACAACTAACCTGTTTTGAGAAGTAAGCAATACTATATCTAACCTGTATATTTGAAGTAAGTAAGAGTAGGAAAGAAGGGAATGAAGGTTAGGTGGGTAGGTGGGCAGAAAGAGGAGTTTCAAATGTGTTGTTGTTGTTTTTAGATGCCGTAGAGTCAGTTCCCACTCATGGAAACCCTCTGTACAACAGAAGGAAACACTGCCTGGTCCTGCGCCGTGCCCACAATTGTGTTTCTACTCAAGCCTGTTGTTGCAGCCACTCATTGAGGTTCTTCCTCTGTTTCACTCACTTTCTCCTTTGCCAAGCATGGTGTCTGTCTTCAGTGATTGAACCTACCTGGCAACACATCCAAAGTATGTGAGATGCAGTCTCACCATCTTTACTTCCAAGGAGCAGTCTGGTTGTACTTCTTCCAGAACAGAGCTGCTATTCTTTTGGAAGTTCATGGTACATTCAGTATTCTTCTCCAGCACTGCAATTCAGAGGCATCAATTCTTCTTTTGTCTTCCTTATTCATTGTCCAGCTTTCTCACGCATCTGATGTGATTGAAAATACCATGGCTTGGGTCAAGCATGCCTTAGTCTTCAAGATGACATCTTTATTTTTCAACAGTTTAAAGAGGTCTTTTGCAGCAGATTTTCCCAATACAGTACGTTTTTTGCTTTCTTGACCGCTGCTGTCATGGGCTGCTGTCATTGATTGTAGACTCAAGTAAAATGAAGTCCGTAACAACTTCAGTCCTTTCTCCATTTGTGATGATGTTGCTCACTGGTCCAGTTGTGAGGATTTTTTTTCTTGATGTTGAGGTGCAGACCATGCTGAAGGCTGTGGTCTTTGATCTTCATCAGCAAGTGTTCCAAATCATCTTCACTTTCAGCATGCAAGGTTGTATCACCTGCATAACTCATGTTGGTAATTAGTATTCCTCCAATCCTAATTTTTCATTCTACTTCACAGAGTCTGTTTCTCAGATTATTTGCTCAGCATACAGATTAAAAAGGTATGATGAAAGATTACAACCTTGACATGCACCTTTCCTGACTTTAAATCACGCAATGTCCTGTTGTTCTGTTTGCACGACTGCCTCTTGATCCATATATAGATTACACATGAGCACAATTAGGTTTTCTGGATTTCCCATTCTCTGCAGCATTTCCCATAATTTGTCATGATCCACACAGTCGAATGTTTCTTCATCATCAAACATATACGATGTGTAATTCCTCCTTAACGTATTTTTTTCTTCTGTCTTAGTCATCTAGTGCCACCATAATAAAAATACCACAAGTGGATGGCGTTAACAAAGTGACATTTATTCTCTCACAGTGTAGTAGGCTACAAGCCCAAATTCAGAGCATTGCCTCCAGGGAAAGTCATTCTCATGTCTGTCAGCTCTGGAGGAAGGTCCTTATCACTAGTCTTCCCATGTTGAGGAGCTTCTCAGCTCAAGGATCCCAGGTCCAAAGGACACTCTGCTCCCAGTGCTTCTTTCTTGGTGACATGATATCCCTGTGTCTCTCTGCTGATTCCTGTCTTTAATATTTCAAAAGAGATTGGTTTTTCTCAAAATCTAATCTTGCAGGTCTCACCAACATAACTACTGCTAGTCTATCTCATCAATGCCTTAGTGATAGAATATTTACCACGTAAGAAAGTCATATAAGATGACAAAATAGTGGACAGTCACACAATACTGGCAGTCATGGCATAGCCAAATTGATACACGTATTTTTGGAGTACACAATTCAATCCATGACATTCCCTCATGAGATCTTGCAGAGGGAAGCCCACCAGTAGACAATCTGGAATGTTACCATTTATGTAAGCCACAAAGCACCACACCTCAGAAAATTGAAGCATGTATTGATCATTAACATGCCATGCAGGTGAAACTGAGCCCTACAGAGTGAAATGTGTTTCTCTTTGCACTTTCCTGACTATGTCAGTTATTTCAGAAGTACATGAATTTAAGTATTGACAGACACACTTGACTATGTACTGTTCAACACAGTTGAGGGGAGTGTCAACTTTTTCCACAGTAGAGAGGAATTTGTTGTGTCGAGATCCAAAAGCACGCAAAGGATGAAAGCCAGGTTTCTAGTAAATTTTGTTATACTATACACTATTTTTTTACGGTGTTAAATGAATCCACTCTGCTGTTTCCCATAAGAAAATTGTGAGTTGAATTCTAATTGCTAACTAGTTAATTGAGAAGGTGTCTTTGAAATGGGTTTTACGGGTGTTATTTAGGAAAGTCTGCTAGCACTTAGAAGTCTGACTTTTTTTATTTCTTCCATTTCATATCTAATATCAAAATTGAGTATTATATTAACATAATTGATTGAATTTACATTACTCTGATTTGAATTGAAATCTCTCTGGACATGAGTATGTCCATCTGTGTGTGTTGATGCTCTTGGTAATTGCACTAGTTCTCTCATAGACTTTCTGCCTTTATCCATTAAATAGAAAGTAACTGAAATTTCAGAGACCCAAGTTACACATAGAATTTGATCTTTCTTTCTGTCTGCCTGTTGGTCTGTCTGTTCCTTTCTTTTTTCATGGTTTACTACTTTGGAATAGTGATTTCTACGTGTAAAATTAGTGTAGTAAATGGAACTGGGTTCCTAGGGCAGTGTTCCCATAAAATCACATCATTCTCATCATTTGGGAAAAAGGAAGTGTTGTCTGATTTTGGATCGCTGTTGACAGCTGCATGACTTGACACCAGAGAAACCCATAGAGAAGAGGATTCCAGAGGGGAGTCATACACTACATAACTGAGCCTCCTGTGCAGTTTCTATTTTGGTGAATGACATTTTGAATAGAGAGTAAGTTACTGAATTAATATGTTACTATACCATCATCACCATAATATGTAAATACATTCATTTTCTGTAACTTTCTTTATCTTAAAATGTTTCCCTAAGGGTTCGCTTTTATACCAGTTTCCTCAATTATTTACATTTTAATGTGGTACTGGTCTTTTATAAGCTACCATGATCACTTTAGAAAGAAACAGGAACAAGTAAATATTTTCACAGTATAATAAATCTTAATTATGACACAACTGTATTCCATTATCAGAGATAGCAGAAAGCACTGTAGAGGATAAAACTGTTATGGTTTCCCCACTGTGAACATACTTAAAACAGCCATACATTTGTGAAAGAGTAACTACACTAACTATAATTCTTATTGCAAATCTGGTTTTCCCCACAGCGTGGTCTCGACTACTGTAGGGAGACCTATCTTGTCCATTTTGACCTTCATTCTGAGCCAGCTCTTTAAAGACAAACTTGTTTCAACCTACTTCATGTAAGCTAACAAATGCTGTCTCCTAAGGATTTGCTAATGAAGTAGTACTATATTGTTGCTCAGAAACCTTTTATGGGTTGATGAAGAACCATAGACAAGCTTTTCTCATATGTAGTTTGGTACAGAATGAAAAACTTTTAAAACAATAGAAACAGTATGTGTACGGAGACTTTGGGTTAGCATGTAGGTAATTTTTTTAAAATGCCATGACCACCTCCTCTGTTTTCTGAATTTGCTTAATTTTAGGAGATAGACCTTTCAGAATGTGGCTCTGTTTTAGAGACTAGTGACCTGTTCTGAATTTACATTAAATTGCAGTAATTCAGATTTATTTCATATTAATGGAGCTGTTAAGAATGTAGTCCAGGCACAGTTCTTAATACGTAGCAGATTCAAACATGTTTTCTCAAGTATTCTCTTACTAAAAAAATAAATTCAGTACAGAAATAGATAGATACATAGAATTATGTGAACATTGGGAGATGGTCGCCATGAGTCGGATCTGGATCTGACTCGACGGCAGTTGGCTTTGGCTGGGAGATGGTACAATACTAGTAATACCACCTGTCAATATTATTTCTGTGAACATATTATCTTGTGGAGCTCAAATGCAAACCTATGCAAATTAGAAAAAACTTATGGTAGTGTTTTTAAACTTTTTCAATTATTGTTGCAAAGACATCTAAGAGAAAGTGAGAGGACTTAGATCCTAGCCCTTCTTCACTGAATTGTGACCTTCAGCAAGTCAACCTTTTAACTTATATTCTCTTCATCTCAGAAATGAAGGCAGCGAGTGATTGCTAAGGTTCTTTCTGGTGCTAAATTTGTATTCTTAAGATTTAAGATGATAGTAAATTAGTCACGTAAAATGATTGTTTTACTCAGGAGTTATTGATAGTATTATATAATTTTACATTGCTAACTGTTCTTTTAAAATAAACTAAAATTCATGTTTTTAATTTTTTAAATCAGCATTTACTACTTTATGCACTACATTTATCTTGTGTATTTCTTCATTTTGAGAAGAAATTTTTTTTATGTTAATCTGCTGGCCTTCTCATTTGCTGCTACCTCTTCCTTACAAAAACAGAGATACAACCCTGTACCCCTCAAAACATTCATATGAGTACATTTTTGAAATAACTGACAGTCACAGAAGCTCACAGTAATAACAGAGGTGCCCTGACAAAGCCTGGGTCACTGCTCTCCGCAGTAACAATAGACCAGTGTTTGGCAACTTTGTCGTGAATATGTAATTTTGAGGCAATGCATGCAAGCTTAATTGTCTCAAATAAAATGATTTATAGCATAATGCAGTTTAAGGAAAAATGCTTCCCACCTTTTCCCCTACCTTTTCCACACAATGTAATGACAACCACAAATCAGTTTCACAGGTACAAATACTGGCCTTGGTACACATATACAGTTTATGTACATTTACCTGTTTGTTGTTATGGTTAGCTTTTGAAGAATCACTGCTCTTTAATAAATTCTTGTTAGTGAGCAGTATGTGACCAGATGTACTCCTCTCTAGCTTACAGAGCTCAGGGGTTAACCTTCCAGTCTGTTTTAGCCATCCATTCAACTATAATTCTAATCCAGAATGAGGCACTGAACACAAGCAAATTTCAGAAATAATAATTCATCAGACTTTGAATTTCCTTGACCAGAGTGTCCCATCATGGAACAGCATGCTGGGGGCCTGGACCTCTGGGTCTGCACCTGGCTGACTCTGAGAAACAAATACTGTAGAAAACAGTCCAAAAGGAGCCCCTAAGATTCAAGTCAAACAAATACTGATGAGAGCCCAGAGAGGCTTCAGAGCTGGGGGACATTTCAAAATTTAGAGAAACTTAACTTGGTCATCTTGGGGAAAAATTGTCTACTCAAAGAAAATATTTGTGGCTTCTCAGATGACTTTAATCCGTATTTGGTTTTGTATAACATCTGTCTTCGATTTCCAGTAGGAATGTAGCCATTTACCATTTACGTGTAGCCAGAGATATTGCTTGGGATTACACACTTGCCCCTCATTCCATTGTGTGTCCTTACTATACTTTGGGCCATTGTAGGACTCTGTAAAGATTATTTCTTGAAAGAGTTAGATTGTAAACTGATAATATTCTATAAACTTAGTCTTTGTTTTCCAGTATCCTGGTATGAGGCTCCTATTTTGTTGACATTTTGAATTGAGTTATTCAAAACAACTTTATCACTAGTTCTACTTATACTTAGCATACTTCCAGTTTCCATGTAAAATTGACCAAAATTTTGCAAGCATTTAGAACTCAAATGACTTGATCAGAATGATCATTGTGGTGATTAGATGTGTTTAACGGTTTTTGTTAATGTAATAGGTGGTGTGGGTACTCTTCCCATATACTCTTGGAACCCCTTAATATTTTCTGTGTCTTAGTGTTTCAAAGACCAGCATCTGCATTTTAACTCTAGGACTACAGGAAGCTACTGGTAGAAGACTTTGAATAATGACTAAAGGTTTTGATATACAAATAACTCAGGTTCCTTGTCACTGGCTTTGGCTAAATCAGAGACATGTGTTTTACACCATTGGCCATCTCCCCCATGACAAAACCCACCCATTACCTTCAAGTTGATTCTGACACATAGCTACCCTATAGGTCGGAGTAGAACTGCACCATAGAGTTTCCAAGGAACAACTGAGAGATTTGAACTGTCAATCTTTTGGTTAGCAGACATAGCAATTAACCACTGTGCCACAAAAGTTTCCTTCCCCATGACTCTAAATTTAATTTGGTTGCTGTGATAAATTTTTAAAAAATATTTTATCGTGCTCTAAATGAAAGTTTACAATCCAAGTCAATTTGTCATACAAAAACTTACACACGTGTTGCTTTGTAACTCTTTACGGCTATCCTCACTCTATGACAGCACACTCCTCCTGTTCACCCTGTATTTCCCATGTCCTTTTAACCAGTTCCTGTCCCTTTTTGCCTTCTCACCTCACCTATGGACAGAAGCTCCCCAGTTTCTGGTATCTAGTTATGTCAAGAAGTACACACTTAGTATCATCTTATATCTCATAGTCTAGTCCAGCCTTTGCCTAAAGAGTTGGCTTCGGGAATGGTTTTGTGGTAGCTAACTTAACAAGGTACCCCTTTTCTTCCTCATCTCCCACATGCCAGTTTTCTAGCAGTTCCTAAATGAATCCTCTACACTTAGTCCTTGTCTAACAGTTTGCTTCTGGAGGAACCCCAACTAATAACACAGTAGCCTAAACAACCCCAAGGTTAGAATCCTTCATATTTAGGCTGGCATTGTTTATTTTGGACTATCGTGCTAAATTATTTAGAGAATATAAAAACCTACTGCCATCAAGTTGATTCCAACTTCAGTAGAACTGCTCCACTGAGTTTCCAAGGAGTGCCTGGTGGAGTCGATCTCCTATGCTTTTGGTTATCCCATGTAGCACAGAGGTCAGTTCTACCCTGGCCCCTAGGGTTGCCATGAGTCGAATCCGACTCCACGGCACTTGGCTGGCATGTAGCACTTAACTACTACACCACCAGGATTTCCATTAAGAAAATACTGACAGTTATAACTATGATATATTTGAGATTGTTTTTTTTCCAAGTGCCGTCGAGATTGTTTAGAACTGAAAATATTTAGTATGATAAATTCCCTACTAAGATCGCTTACCTTTTTTCTTACCCACTGCTGTTAAAATTACTAGCCATTAAATACTAATACAAATTAGCAAAGTAGTGTAAGTAAAAAGGTCTTACATGGTCACCCTCTTACTAAAATTGTAAACATAAATTTCAAATACTACAATCAGTATAAACAATAAAGTTTTAACAATAGAAGTAAGGAAAAATGGTGCTTTAACAGTAGGATGAAGAACATTTCTAACAAAAAGTTTACTGAGACATGATACAAATTCAAACAAACCTCAACTTAATACCCTTAAGATACTCAGATACAAAGGTTTGGGGCATATGAAAATGCTAAACAACTAAAAACAATGAAACTGGAAAACTAATAAGATTCTAAGACACTAGAAACTTGTATTCAGAGCACTTAATACACCAAATATATTTAAAAATACTGAACATCCACCTGGATTCTAAAAGTAAAATGGAATAAAAGGCTGAAATTGAAGTATTAAGAACAAGCTAAAAATACTAAGTATTATAGTGGAAACAATTTTTGCACATGGAAAACTTTATTTAAAGCAATCTTCCTAAGCCAGAAATAGTCACAAGTATTCAAAGGAGTCTCCAAGTAAAAGACAGCCCTTGATCTAGTCTTTAAGAGACGGGAGGCAGATGGTGGCTGAGCTTAACACCCTTGAAACAAATAATGGTCGTTCTTGTGCCTTTGGGGGAAGGTCCCAGACAAGACCCTAGTCACTGCTAAAGGCCCAGTGTTAGGAGTCCACACCAGTACTAGTTAGGCAAAGGTCTGTTTGTAACCTGTCTTTAAAAAGCTAATTGCTTTGAAAGATCAGAGAGCAATCAAGCCAAATTCAGGGCTTCTAGGCTCCCTGTTAGATTTCTCACTCTTTGACTAATGTTTTGTAAAAGCCAGTGACAGAACTTGAATAAGAAAAGGAAAGATAAACTCTTAGAACCATTATCTGTGATGAAGAACCAATAATACCAATAATACCAGTAATACAGCCTTTGACAATAGACAGTCTTCGTTGCCACAAGTCTTATCTCCTCCGCCTGCTTTTCCTGAAGCCACAAGCAGGAGCTATAATTTCAGTTGACCTTTTTGCTCAGTTTGATCAGTTTTGTTTGTATCACAAGCTGTGAAGCTATGTATTTTTTGTGTTTTTATTTTTTTATATACATTTACATATGTTTCATGGTTCAAATAACTTCAGAGATGTTACAGTAGAGTGATTAGGAACACAAACTGTGGAACTCAATTCCTTGTGTCCAGTCCTGGCTCTGTTGCTTACTAGCTAGTTATACAACCTAAAGCTTGTTACTTCTTTTCCTTGACTGCTGATCTGTGAAATGGGGTGGGTAAAAGTAGATCTAGCCCATGATATTGTTTTGAGAATTAAATAATGTAAATGTGAAATGTTTAGAATAATACCTGGCATATAGTGAATGTTCAATAAATGTTAGATTATTCTTTTCATTCTCTAGTACATTGTGTTTAAATTGGAATTTATGGACTAGTTGAGATACAGAACTGTCTTTTATATAATGATTACTATGAAGAACCATTGAACACAGTGCCAGCCAGTCGGTTCTGACTCACAGCGACACTGTGAGGAAGATGCATTCTAATTACATACTACTGACTTTGAAAATGAATGTGTGAAACACAGTTTTTAAGAACTGTATTTTTTGTTATTTTTCCACATTGTGTGTATAGTAAGGGGAAGATAAAGTAAATGGATGCCTATTGTTTGCTAAGCATGTTATGTCATTTCATGTAATCTAAACGTCACTACTAGTAACTAGTAATAACTCCATTTCAAAGGAAAAAGTTGGAACTTCAAAAGGGTCTAGTGATTGACTCGTGTATTAGAATTGCTGTAACATAGTCTGATTCCTAGCTGAAAGCTGCTGCTGCTGTCTCTGCCTCATTAGAAAGGGAAAGGTTCAAGATACAGGGACATGATTTCATGGCACATACCCATTAATTTACCTAATATTATATTTATCACTTCTGTCTTACTTCCTGGTTGATCACGTTGTGCTTAAGACTTTAAATCTGCAGGCGTCCACCCAAGGTACAATGACTGACCTCTCTTCACCTGGAGCAATAGAAGAAAGGGAGTCAGGAAGAGGAAGAGGGAGTGAAATGTGTGGCTGATGGCCCCCATGAACAACTACCCCCTTTACTGTGAGACCAGAAGAACTTTATGGTGTCCAACTACCTTTGAATCAAAGATGTATAGAAGAACGTTTTTAAAAACAGAAAAATTTTGAACAGAATTTTAAATTCTTGTGTGCTCTAGAACTTCTGGAGTCATGGAGGGCAAATGAACCCCTGAAACTATTACTATGAGATTATCTTTTTTTTTTTTTAAACATGACTGAGTGAAAATGTATATTCCCGTATAAATTTACGTGCCCACCTATATGCAGCTTCCACTGCTCTCCCTGTCCGGTGGCAGCACACTCTTCCTCTCTGCTCCATACATGTCTCATCCTCCCAACAGCCTCCTTTCCCCTCCTCTCCACCCACTCTCCTTCCTCCAGCCACAGGATAATATCCTATAGATGTATAGAACCATGCAGTGCAACCAATATGTGGTCAGTCTGCATTGCCAAGTCCAATCCATTCCTGTCCAAAGAGTGAACCTTTGTTATAATTTATGGGTAAGGGCAGCGTCAGGGCCGGGGGCCGTGCTCTCAGGGGAACCCCGAAACTGCTGGACCATCAATTGAGGTCTTTTAGTGGAGATCTCAGGATGCACCCCTTTTTATTCTTGTGTTGCCAGTGAGACTCAACCTAGTGAGCTCCATCGTGGCCATCACTGGTGGTGGCCGGGCACCATCTGGTTCTTCAGTCCCCAGCTGATGAAGGTACCCACTCTTTGAGGGCCTCTCTGTCTACTATGAGATAATCTTTAAACCTTAAAGCTCAAATCAGAACTATCCTCTGAAGGCTTATTTTAGCCAAACAGTTGTTTAGCATAAATAGTAACAAATGTCTTGCTTGAACATCTTCTTCTTTTAAGATCTATCTGTTTGGGGTCGGATTGATGACTACAACTCAAAAGATTAGATAGGAAACTTAGGGGGCAGTGTAAATGGGGAATGACTCAGAAGAAGGGTTTGAATGTTGTATAACTTGAAGAATGTAGTCATTGTCAGTGAGCTGTCCATGTAGAAATTGTTTGTTAGTTGTTGTGTTCTGCTCTGTATATTCTCAATAGTAGCAAAAATAAAATAATCATAAAAAAGTAAATAGATAGACAGCTAGCATGGCACAGACAGCAATCAGAGTGACTCCAGTGTCTTAGAGTTCCCTTGCTTTTCCAAGTATCACCTCCTTAGTAGCTTTGTGCTAGAGATATCAGAGGGTTGGGGGAAAACCTCTAGAGAAGGAAGAGGTGTATGAAAAAGTTAAAGCTGTAGCCATTTTCCAAGTATTATGAAAGTTTTTGACAATGCAGTCTTTAACAACCAGTACAATCATTCCTTATTTATATTACCTATATTATTTACATTTAAATTATTTATATCACTGGTACCAATTTCAGTTATATAAGTAGTTTATGTGGTGTTATAATTTTTGTCTGTCTTTTTTTTTTAAAACACATTTTTAAGAGAAAGCACAAGTAGAAATTCCTTCTTGGTGCTTCTGCTAAACTACCACATCAGTGTATGGTCTTCTTTTAATGACATTGACTGATTGATGGTTAACGTAAGTCTTTTTAATCTATATTCAATCACTTTTTAAAAATTATGAACTTGCAATAGTTTAGATAAGAAAGCTTTCACCCTTCCTTATTTTTCCAAAATATTTGTTTAATTATTGTAGACACCATAAAGGATTTTGTTGGTTTGCTTTTTTCCAGATGTGAATTTGCTTTCATTTATACCCTTCCTGTTATTACGTATCTCTGTTCAAAAGAAATATAAAGCAACAATGATTTTTACATAACAGTTTACATAGTATGTGTTCAGATTTGCTAAAAAACTAATCTTTTAATTTTAAAATCTAGGAGAGTACCATCACTGATAATATTTATTCTACTGTCACCTTGTTGGTGTGGTAGAAAACCATCTGAACTAGAGATTTTAGTCAATGGATATTTATTTCTTAGTTGCTGTTGCAGTGTTCCATAGAATTAAATATTTTAAATGTACTGCTTTTGGTTTGGATCATATAAAATTACCAGTATTCAACTTTTTCTGAATAATAAAAAGGGCAGTGTCATCTAGTTCAATCTAACATAAAGACATCTATAGACAACATAGCCACTACCTTGAGGTAATATGTTTTTATTGTTTCGTATATGTACACAATGAATACTTCATTTTTTGAAATTTTGTTTCAGTTGCTAGTGGTTAAGTATTGTCTGTTGCAGCCAGTCTAACAATAGATACTTTTTGTATTTAACCTTACTGAAAATGAACCCATCATACCAAGTTTTACTTTCACATATTGATTTGCAGTTTTCTGTAAAAATTCTGTTACATGTCTTTGTATAGAGTGCATTTTATTATAATATCTTCATCTATGTCTGCAACAGTTTATATAGCTGTATTTTCAGTTGTAAGGAATCATCTGAAAATTATAATGTTATGAAATGCCAGCCACATAGAGAACAGTTAATGTTTGATTAATTTTGGATAGCGTTTGTAGCTATATGTGAGAGATGGTGTTATGACTTAAATAACTGTTACAAGAGCAAAATGGCCGGTAATGTTTTAATATAAACATTTGAGCAGTTATTTTTCAACACCATCATTTTAGCACAGTATAAACAGAAAGAATAAAGTGAATTTCTGGAAATATTTTGCACTGTATATGTATAGCCTTTGATTTATCACAATTGAAAGATTTAAAATATTATTCCATTTATTTTTTGTACTACTCAAACAAAATAAAACACCCTGACAACACAATCATATAAAACCTGAAAAATCTGCAATAAACAAGAATGACTCAGAAGCTTTTTATGGTTGCACTAGCTCTTGTTCAGATTTCATTTTTTGATTATGCAATTATCTATCACTGAATCAATAACGACTTCATCTTTGTTTACTCTTAGAGATAACTTTTGTAATCCAGACATCTTTTTATTTATAAGGATTTTATCCTGTGTCATTGTGTTATTGTCTGTATCACAATTCATCATTATTTGGCATGTTGCCATAATATTAAGCTGTATGTGTTAGAATTTGAAATACTGTTTTATTTTGGTGAAAAGATATGTGTCTCCAGACAGTGTAAAATCAAGCATTATTGCTGGCTCACAGAATTCCTCATATGATACGATTTCTTTTGCTATTATGAGTACCTACACCCAAAATCTGCAGAAAGTCATGTCCTAATGTTTCCACCAAGTGCTGACTGTTTTCATGTTCTAGTCACACTAACCTTCTTTGTAGATTTCACGGAGGATGATAATTCTCTTCTTCTGTGCATTTGCATTTTCTTTGCCATTTTATTCTTTCATGTGTGGACATGTAGTGACTTCTCCACCTCCTTGTTAAGACTTCTAACATTTCTCCAATGGGTGGCACACATTCTTTCCTATCTTTTTGTACTTACTGGTAATTACAGTAGAATTTGTTTTGATTTTGTAGGAAATTTTCATTTTGTTGTTTTTCTATCTTGCTTTCTTTTACTGTATTTTTTAATATTTTCCTGAGATGCAGCTTCTTGTTGCTTTGTCAGTTATGCTGATGAAAATCTCTTCCATTTAGGATAATGCTTTCAGAATTTAATTCCATTGAAGAATACTCCTCATTTGGAATTTTTTTGCACAGGGGGTGGGCAGGATAATTTGAAAAGTCTCTTTGGCTGAAATATGTAGTATGTAAAAAAATTATGCTTACATTATCAATGTCATAAGTATTAGAAGGAGGAGGTTTACATATTATACAGCATTTAAGAATTTCATGGTATAATATTTGATGTTTGCATTTCAGCAGTGTATGTGCTAATTTTAGTAAACTGTAGCTGCATGTTGAATCTGCTCCTTTAAAGATTTCTGTAATAGTGATTTTTAGTATGTAAATACATACTTTGAAATTGTATTTTCAAGAAAATCTCTATAAATTCATTTCTATCTTCCATCTAACTATAGTTTTTTCTTCCAGTTTGTCTTAATTAACAGGACTAAATAATGAATCTACCATGTCTCATTAATTTTTTTTAACCTGCAGGATTTACTTTTGTTTTTATACAGAAAACATCTTCTAAGAAGACTCTTTCTGAGCTTCCAAATTTCTGATTCAGTGTTTTCCACTTAAGCTCCTTCTGCACCCTAGTAATTTGTTCAGTACAGTGGAATCTCTTTTAGACTCATTATCATCTTTGTTACCATCATGTAAATAAAGCATTATGGTGCATATTTCAGGTCTGGTTTCTATTTAGGCCTCAAGGTAAATTTATGGTAGCTGAGTAAAATGTATGGTAGTGTTTTTTCTTTGGAATGGTAGTGTCTCATGTGTCAGATGCCCAAAAACACTATTATAGCAACATTGAAAGCTGGAAAATATATAACCCTTGTTTGCTGTCATTAGGTGCTGTCAAGTTCATTCCAACTCATAGCGACCCTATGTATAACAGAATGAAGTTCAGCCTCGTCCTGCACCATCCTTCCCATTGTTAGTGGCAGTTCTTGATCCTGTTGCTGCAGTGCTATGCCACTCCGTCTTGTTAAGGGTCTTCCTCTTTTTCATTGACCCTCCGCTTACCAAACATGACTTCCTTTCTCCAAGGACTGGCCCCACCTCAGAACATCTCCAAAGTATGTGAAACAAAGTCTCTCCATCCTTGTTTCTAATGAGCATTCTGGCTGTACTTCTTCTTAGACAGGTTTGCATTTTTTTCTGGCAGTCTGTGGTATATTATTCAGTGTTCTTCACCAGAAGTGTAGTTCAGAGGTATCAGTTCTTCTGCGTTCCTTATTCACTGTTCAGCTTTCTGATGCATAATAGACAGTTGAAAGTTGTGCCTTCTTTGCGGCCTACTAAGTTTTGTTTGCAAAAACAACTATCTGTCTGTATCTTTCTCTTTTACCATCAAGAGGAACTTCGATCTTTTTGTTGGGCTAAATGCCAGTTTTTCTGCAGTTTTTTTATTTGGTAGCAGGAACGTCAGCTTGACCCATAGAGTTTCTGTTTCATTCTTCTTGTTAGCCCACTACCAATTTGTAATGTTTTGTTTGTTTTAACCTTAGTATAAGGTAAATATGTTAGATAATAACTTGCTAACCGATACAAGTAATGCTTAGGTTTTGCCATATTGGATAGAATAAGAAAATTAATTCTTAAAATGCTTATTAATTTGCCTGCTTCCAAAAGGGGATAATACAGTCTTGGTATTTGCTTTGTGAATGCTTTTGTTAAGACTTTCTTTTCTTGTTTGCTTATTAAATTTCTTGTGATCGTTATGCCTAAAAATGTATAGAATCATGAAGTTGGAAGCAGCCTTCAAGGTTACCATGTGATGACCCCTCTAATGTTTAAATTCCTTCTTTGATATCCCCGCCTCTTGGGTAGTCCTTCCACCTACTCTTTTAGCATAATGCTGAAGAATGGAATCAGCATTTGTCATCACTGTTGCTTTTCTTTTCTCTTTTTTCATTTCTTTTTCTTCCTTTCTTTTTCCTCCACTGTAGAATGTTATAGAAACCCAGGTGGTGTAGTAAAGTGCTGTGGCTGCTAACCAAAAGGTCAGCAGTTCAGATCTGCCAGATGTTCCTTGGAGACTCTATGGAGCAGTTCTTGTCTGTCCTAGAGGGTCACTGTGATCAAAATTGACTCAGCAGCAACAGATTTCAGGGTTTTTTAGGAAAACTCTAGCACTGAAAAACGTTTCATTTCTAGCATTCCTGTTATTGATCATGATGAGAAAATGCAAGAACTATATTTCAGAGTAGTTATCACTGTTAGTAGGTGCTGTCTAGTCAGTTCCAACTCATAGTGACCCTGTGTACAACAGAACAAAACACTACTTTGTCCTGCACCATCCTCACAATTGTTATTATGCTTGAGCCCATTGTTGCAGCCACTGTGTCAGTCCATCTCATTGAGGGTCTTGCTCTTGTTCACTGACTTTCTACTTTACTAACTGGGATGTTCTTCTTCAGGGAAAGATCTCTCCTGATTCTTTTCTTTTTTAAAAAGAAGCTGAGAAAAAGACAAAGACTGCTATGGGGAAATAAACCTGAGATTTCGAACTCTAGTGGTGCCAGTGAGAAGGAATTAGGTTGCTAGAAGTATTCTGAACTACTGAGGCAGGATGGTGAAGGCAAGGAGAGACAGAACCCAAGAACAGAAAGAAGACAGCATAAACATAGTCTTACTCATAAAGTCCTAAAGGTGTCACCGTTAGGGTAGATGGAAATCCATCAAGGTCATGAGGGTACATATTATTTCCAAAAGTGAAAGAGCTTTGTAAGTATTTCTGTAACGCTGCCACAGAAGTTCCAGAAAGACTCTAGCAAACATGGAAGAAATCTACTATTGCCAGAATGTTAACATGCATGTTCTTGATACTATATGTGGCAAAAATGTTGGAATCAGTTCTTTCTCATCAAAAAGTTGCCTGTCTTAAGGTGCTTACGTATTAGTTGCAAAAAAATCAAAAGTATTTCCCAAATTATAGACTGTAAAAAAATGGGGCATTGAAGCCAGATTAAAAATAGCCTATCCAGATTAGATGGATATTTTTAGAGAATACTGGTGAGAGAAAAAGGATCCCTTCTTTTTCTTTATGAACATTTTTCATTTACTAATAATATTTAGAACATCCCTGTTATTGTCAGCTTTCATAGAGAGAACTTCAGTTTCCTTGGCTTTCACATAGAGAGTCTTACAGAAGCCAGATTATTATGACAAGTTGCAAGAAAGCTAAAGCCAAGTCTTAATTTAGTGGACAAGATTCAGAATTACATTTTGCCCTTCATTTTTGAAAGTACTTTAGGATACTTAATAAAGAACTCTTCTGCTTTTTGGCACAGAAAACAGAATAGTTGCATTAAAATCGTGAGTAAAAGTAATGCAAAGTCCATTAATAGAATAATCTAGAATAAACCTAATAATGGTCTTTACTGATACTAACTAGTGGTTTGAATATGCTCCGCTAAAATTATTTTCTGTAATAGAAGCAGTTTAAAAACTAAATCTTCCATGGATTGCATGATTTGAGTTCTTATTATTCTGAAGAAATTTGGATTCTTTGAAAAGCAAACACGGACTAAAAATATTTGTAATTCTCTGAGTATTTTCTGTTGAAATAAAAGACTCCACAAGGTTTCATTTTATTTCATAATTGCTTACTATAATCTCTTCTGTTCAACCATGCATGAAATTTATGATTTAGAATTTTTTAAAGTCATCTATCAGGTCAGAAAGAACGAGATTTTGAAGGCTATGAAAATTGCTAATACAGTGAAAATAATCAATAAAAGCATAGCTTTCAATAATACTCCATAGCTCAGGGAAGTAGAATGTTTTTTTCCTGTACAAATTGCCATACTTTAAAGTGGGGAGTGTAGTAATAGTTTGAGAAAGCCTTGTTCCGAGTAAAGTAGCCCTGCAGGCTCGATGGTTAGGCCCTTGGCTACTGACCGAAAAATTGGTAGTTCGGTCTCATCCAGCAGTTTCACTGGAAAAGGACCTGGCTGTCTATTTCCATGAAAATTGCAGCCTAGGAAACTTTTTGGAACAGTCTTGCTGTCTCACATGGGCTTACTATGAGTCAGAATCAATGGCACCTGACAACAGCATCAGGTTCTCCATAACAGAACTGAAAATGCATTAAAACCACAAATTTTATTTCCCAGTGTTCTGTCATACTGGATGGATCTCACTGTGATAAAGTATATGTATAACATGCATTTAACAGCAAGAGTAAGGTTTTTAAGTTAGCTGTTTGTTCATAGAAGTTTCATTATGTAAAAAATTAAATAAGCAATAGGAATTCGGAATTTAGAAGTCATCTGTTTGTGAGGAAGAAGAGTTGGAAATAAGACACGATGACACTCCCCATTCAGTTGAGAAACCTGACAAACCAACGGTGTAGTATGTAGTACAGAAATTGATATGAAAGTCTAATAAGTAAGGCTTCTGGAGCTGTGGGAGATATTCATTATCTGGATGGGATTTTCAGGAAATGCTGTAGCTAATTGTAGACTGCTTCAGTTGGTAGCCCAAAGCTGCCAGTTTTTAGCTGTAGAACCTTTAGCAGGTTACTTAATATCCTGAATTTCCTTATCTATGATTGCAGGTGATAACAGTACACACTTCCTAGGATTGTTGTGATGATTATTTTAATTAATACTACTTAGAATTTAGAGCTTAATAAATATTGACAATTATTGCTACATTTAAAAGCAAGAAAGAAGTTTTAGCAACTGTGTGACAAATGTTAACAATGTGTGTTACCTGGAAGCTTGTAGTTTTAATCATTAAAATGGAATAAATATAGATTGAATTCTTTTGTGTTGTAGAGAAGTAGGTATGTGATTTGCAGTTATTAGTTCTGCTTAAAATATATAGTTTTAATAAGAGTATGATCATCAAACACTGTACTGTGTTCTGTGTGACTTCTCTATTAAGTATATTTAAGTAGAGGCTGAGTCATTGAAAGAGAGTTAATTATTGTTCATTTGACTCGTAAAGTCAGTAATGGCTGTAATAATTACACTGTACTCTTAGCTAACCAAAATTGCCTAAATTATCAGAGAGTTAGGTGTGATAGTCCTCAGAACACAGGGAAAACTTTATGCAGCATAGGACCATAACAACTTTTAAATATTTGGTAGCTGAAAGTAGCTAAAGAGGAAAACCTGAGAGTCCTGCCCATTCACTGTAAAAGACTGTCCTCAGTTACTAGGATCATTCAGACACAAAATTATCAGATATTTATTATATACTTTAAGACTAGGGTTTGCTGGAAAGTTATTATTTAGCTGAAGAAAGAAGACAGGCATGCCAAGTCCTGAATATAACAAAAGGTAGAAATAAAGGATCACAGGTAAGGACTTGATCAGTTAGCTAAGTAATTTGCAATAATACTGTAGGAAATCAGAAGATAAAAGAGGGCTTTTGATATTTGATTGATCACAGTTACCTTCAGGAGAAAGCAATATTTGAGCCAAGTTTTGATTGACCAACATAAGAGAGCTAAACAGCAAGAGGTAGCTAGAGTCAGATAGTGGAAGAGCTACGGGTCTTGCCAAAAGGCATTAAGATTAAGACTTCATTTCATAGTTGTGCTGCTGAACTACACAGACAGACATGCAGCTGAGCCTGCAGATTTAAGAGATAGAATAGCTAGTGAAGGCATTTGTGGAGTCCATGACTATTTTACTACTATCAAACAGCCAGCACTAGATCTGGAAAAAATCAACTCTGGTCATAAACTGAAGATTGATTTTTACCTTATAGAAAGTTTAGCAATTTATGCATGTAAAATGAATACTTCATTAATAGTACTTGTTTCAAACTAGGCAAGGAAGAGCTAAAGTATAGTTTTCTTTCAAGTTTTAATAGTTATTGAGGTCAGTGTCCTTATTGTATATAGCAGGAACTCATATACTTAGCTCTGTTTATTAGACTCTTCTTTTTCACAGGGCGTCTTAAAGGGTACATGTCTATGAATATATTATTTTTATTGCAAAGTATTTTGGGACTTATTTATAAGATTTTTCAAAACTAAAACGTTAGCATTTTACTTCATGTTATTTTTAGTAAGTTATGTTAGTGTGTGTTCTTGAGGAAAATGATTCAAGATTTTCTTTTTTAACATTTTTGGTTTTGTATATAAACAGAGCAAATGATGCTGGAAGAGCTTTATCTCCCTCCCCACCCCCCACCCCCCTCACCCCCAGTTAAGTACAGAGAATTTATATTCTGAGACACTGAGGTCATGTTTCTGGTTATAGATGAGGCTTTAGGTTTAAACTTTTATTATAATATGTCACCTAGTTTTCCTCTTTTTTTTTTGCCAGAAGATTTTTTTTTGATTACTGTATATATCTTACGCAGTCTACTTAGAAGGATAGCAAAGTTTATAAAATATATCATCTATAAACTTTATTTAGATTGTCTGCATTGATTATTACTGAGTACTCTTTACTACATTGTTTAAAGCTCTTTCCTAACCAGTCAGTTTTAAGATTATCTATTAAGAATTATACACTTAGAATGAAACTCAGGAAATTTTTTATGATGTTGTTACAAATACTAATAATGACAGTCTAGAAATAATCAGTGTTCATAAATCCTTAAAACACTGTTTTACGGAATCTGTGGACCCTAGCATTCGGCATGCCTGTCAGAACAGAGAACTCATGGCCTCAGCTTAGTTCTTCTGAATCAGAATCTCTGGACATTCCACCTAGGAATCTACATTGTAAAGTAGTACCTTTGCTCCTTAAGTGTATTGCAGTTTGAGATTCACTGCAATTGTGATTTGCATATCCATGCAATCTGAGACGTTATATGGGTGTTAAAATATGTTTATATGTGTTTCTATTTGTCATGGAAGCTTTAAATTCATCTCAAATGTTTAGTAGTCAAATTAATAGGTTTTTCAGTAGTTTTCATAGACATCTCTACACCTTATTTTTTTTTAAGTTAATACCTTACTAATTTATTGAACTTACACCAAACAGTAGCAGTGAGATTGTTCCTTAACCAGAAAAATAGCTATCCTTTATAAAAATGGTTTGGGTGCAATGTATGGCCTCTTTGAACCCCACAGGGGTCAACAGCTCAAGGCTGACCCTCGTGAGGTGAAGGTAATCAAGTGTCCTCTCTGCCATCTTTACCAGCTCTGACACCAGCGGTCCCTCCCATACCACTCTCTACTGTGTTCAGTAATTCATTGCAATGGTCACACACCCAGAACTCACAGACCCTAGTAACAATTGTGGTTTTCTTGGGGAAGTAGCAGGTTTCAAGTGAGCCTCAGAAACACTCAAAGACACAGTTCCTCCATCAGCACAGCCTCTTCCCAACCTTGCTTGCAGGCCTGCCTCTCCCTGACACTCAGTCTGTACGTGGAGGCCCTCAGCTTTCTCGCTCTGTGAGCTGTAAGGTTCACTGCACTGTCTCTTGTAGGTGTCTTCTGCTGGTCTCTCCGTCATTGCTGGTAGTGTTATCTTCTCTTTCCTTCCTCTACCCACTGCATTGAGTTGATTCTGGCTCATCTCTCTGGGGTGGCTTATTTCAAGCCCAGCAGGCTGGCAAACAACAGTCCATTTTGTGGGCTATAATTACCTTGCCTACATAGACCCTTCTAATCACATGAGTGGAAGTTAAAGACCATGTCTAGAAAGGCCACACAAAATTGGTATCACACCATATCCTTCTTTAATGTTTTTATAGAAATACCTAGATCCTTGTCTCACCTCATACCAATTAAATAATACTATCTAAGAGAAGAACTCAGTCTCTGTACTTTAAAAGTATGCTAAATATTTTGAATGTAAGCTGCTATTGAGAAACAGAGACCTATACTAATGACCAAAAAGAGTGATCTTGCGACTCCAAAAATCGTTAATATTTGGCTTGAGGATCCATAGTACTCAAGCTACATATTAAAGATATCGTACTGTACCATACACATCCTATTTCCCTATCTGCATTATCTCAGACTGATAAATGATAAAATGAAATAAATACCAAGTGTATTCAGCAAAGAACACTTTCTCTGGGTAAACCCCCATTTCTTTATTAGAGGCAATTTTTATTAAAAGACCTTTTCTGCTGAGCTTTACTAGGTTAATGTAAAGAACTAATAAGGGAAATAAAATTTTGACTTCATAAAGGACAAAACGTAAATTTTATTAATTTGCCTCTGGTAGGCAACTCAAATGTAATCAAGGATACTATTATTTTTGTAGTTTTACATTTTGAAGAAGAAAAGTGTTTTATAGACTGGGGTTATATTGAAATGGGGCATTAGAATCAATGCATTTAAATTTATATTTATTGAAGTTTTTGCATAGAAACTATGTAACCAAATAAAACTAGCACTATAAAAATTATTCAGCTTTAATGACAGGGATCAAAATAAAAGTTCCACAGAATGTTCTGATTCTTGTAAAGGTGAAATTACAGTATTATTGTTATTTACTTACCAAAATATTCCTTATAATCCTCACTCCCATTTGCCCATGCTTATTAAACTAAGTTGTAAAAAATAATTCAACATCTGCTTTTATATTTAAAATACCTGTAGCCTCAAATTCATGACAACTTCTTGTTTGTCTTTTAGATGCTCACTGAAGATGTCAGTTTCTTTGTATGGGAAGTAAATATTGAAGGTCATGTGGTTTACAAACAAGAACTTTAAAAGTTTAACACTCAAGGTAAGCTGTAGCTATAGCCTCACGAATAAATTCATTTAAATGCTTAGTATTGCCAGATTGTAATTTCACTTGCTAACTTTGCTTATTGTTTCCAGTGGCCATACCTAAGCACATTTACACATGTTCAGGCACAAATTCTTATGTACTAATACCATCTTGACCAGAAGTATCAAATTTTATTTGTAAATAGCAGTTGGTTTAGAAAAAAGAAGAAAAGATGCATTGATATAGATGGTTCTGAACCAGCTAAGAAGAATGAGGAAGCAAAGTTGTTTCCATCAAACCTGTGAGCCCAACTCTGTCAGCAAGTTTAACTTAAAAATAGTTTATCAAAAACTGCTATCCACTACACTGTTTTTTTAATGCATTCGTAACAGTTCTTCTAACCATGTTAAAAGCTTATTCTAAACCCATTTCCAAGGACTCTGTCATAGTTTCATATATTTCTACAATTCTCTCTGAATACCAAGCCTCTTTTCAGCATTTCGTTGATTACTCAAAGATTTCTCTAAACCTAAGGATATCCTTCACTTAACTTTTTCTGTTTCCGGCTCCCATGACTGTTTTACATGCTTACATGGCCAAGTTTCTGACTACCTTTTAGTACAGGAGGTACAGACTACTACTTCGTTACGAAAATGGATATGTTAGACATGTGTGTCAGTAGGAGTGGGTCAGTAGAAGATGAGAATACAAGGTCTGTAAACCAGATGCTCCTTTTCAGCTCTGGAATCCTTGTTAGGTGGAAATGAAGGGCAAGTGAAATCAAATCTTTTTTTTTTTTTCCAGAAGAAACCAGAAATACAGATTTTAAAAAATTAAAAGTGTACATTTTTCAATGTATTTTATAAAATTTTGCTTCTGAAAAAAATCTAGTTTTTCTACCATATAAGCCAAATGGAGCAGTGCATAGCATCTGCTGCAGAAATTTTTCCCCCCTTTGTTCTGTTTTGCTTTATTCTTTTAGAGTACAAGTAGTTGGAGCCTGTTTTTTCACTTTTAATTTGTGGTTAGCAGCTTAGTAATTTTGCTGGTTTTCTTTGATGAATATTATTGTCAGAAATGACTTCTCTAGAAAAGATAAGTGATATTACTTCTTTCCAATTCATTTTTATAGTTATATGTGGTAAGTTGGTTACTTGGAACAGCTATTCAATTATTTTCCTGAATTATCATGATTAGATAATTATTTTTATAGTGCCTTCAAATCAAATCTTTCTGATTTTAAAAAAAGAAAGTTTTTCTTTTTGTTCTTTTTTGCTTTTGTTTTGTTTTTATGGAACTTTTGTGTAGAGAGAGAGTAGCATTCATGCCACACTGTGATCACTGGTCTGTGCAGAGCATTTCTTATTTGTTTATATACTTTCTTTTATTGTAATTTTCCATTCACATCCTCTTGTCTCTTTCCCCTAACTATTCTAACATAAATTCTCAAATAATAGCCCATTCTAACATGAATTCTAAAATAGTAACCACTGTACTATTCTGTTTTTGTATGTACTTTCATAATGTGGTTATTATTTTGTATTCATGTACTTTTTAATTTATACAGAAAATTTTAAATAATAAAAGAGGAGAGGGAGAATAAGAGTATGAACTGTCTTGTGCCCATGTCTCCACTTAAACAGTTATGATCTCATGGCCACTCATGTTTTACCTGTTTCTACCCTGTTTGCATTTGTGTACACGAAGTTGTAATTTACATAAATAATATTATGTTATGTATATCATTCTGTTCTTTACTACTTTATTTTACTTAACCTTTCATCTTTCACTTTTATTTACATTACACGTTGACACTGCTACATAGCGTTCCATGCTCTGAAGCTGCCGTTTTACCCAGAGATTGTCACCAGCATGATTCCAGTTTCCTCTCACCATTAGCAATGATTGACATCCTCATACTCATCCTGTCCTGATAGATCATGAGAATTTCTTCAGCGTATACATACCCAGGAGCAGAGTTACTGGATCATAGAATATACATTTGTGCTTAACTTGACCAAGTACTGCCAGATGCTCCTCAAAAGAGATGTGTTCCAGTTTTCTAAGATTTATTCACTAATGGCTATAATCTTATAGGTCATTGTTGTAATTTACATCTCTCTTATCACTAATAAGTTTTGAGTACCTCCTCATATGCTTTTCAGCATTTTTGCTTTCCTACTCTATGGCACTGGATTATTCTGAAATTGCTTGTTCATATTCATTTTCCAGTTTGAGTTCCTATATTTTTATTAATGTTTTGTAGGAGCTTATTTTATGTTTTGAATGCTCATTTTTCTGTTAGTGTTGGGTAAAGAAGTAGCTTTACCCTAAATAAGGTGACCTTTGTTCTTCGCTTTGTTGAAATAACTTTTGGAGGGTTTGAGTACCTTGGTCTGGTACTTCCTGGCCACCCGTGAGGAATTGTGCAGGTAAGCGAGGGCTGGCCAGACCACAAAAGACTCACCTGGGAAGCTGTCTTACAGGCCTGTGTGCAACAGAATGAAATACTGTCCAGTCCTGCACCATCCTCACAATCATTGTGAAGCTGGAACCCGTTGCTGTAGCTGCTGCGTTAGTGCATCTCATTGAGATTCTTCCTCTCTTTTGCTGACCCTCTACTTTACCTAAGCATGATATCTTTTTCCTAGGACTGACTGTTCCTCCTCATAACATGGCCAAAGTGCGTGAGACAGAGTCTCACCATGCTTCCTTCTAATGAGCATTCTGGCTATACTTCTTCGAAGGTAGATCTGTTAACTTCTGTGGCAGTCCATAGTATTCTTTGCCAACACTATAATTCAAAGGCATCAATTCTTCTTCAGTCTTCCGTATTCATTGCCTAGCTTTTCCATGAATATGAGGAGATTGGCTTGATGTGGCTTGAGTCAGGAGTATCTTAGTCCTTCAAGTGGAGTCTTTGCTTTTTAACACCTAAAGAAGTCTTTTGCAGCAAATTTGTCCAGTATACATAGGAACACAAAAACCAAAATTATTAGTCCGTACCAGGGACAACAGGAGAGGAAAGGAGAGAATTTTTGCTTAAGGTGCACTTAATGAATGTTGCTTGTGGTGGGATAATTTGGAAAAAACGTAACAAGAATGGTTGCACAACTTGAAGCATGTAATCAATTTTTCTGAATTATACACGTTGAAGTTGTTAAATTGCTCTGTGTTTTGATTTGTATATTATCTACACATATGTAGACCCCTGTGGATATGAGAGTAATTAGTTTTTTGTCTCACGGCAGCAGCCTGGGAGAATTGAGTTGTTTGCTGCCTTTGAAACTGCCCTAACTTACGGAAATCCTTGATTAGCAGAACAAACTTTTGCCTGGGCCTCTCTGTCTTCATGAGTATTAGTATGTTAAGTCCATTGCTGGGGCTGTGTCAGTGATCTCATTGAGATTTTCCCCCATTGTTGTTGCCCCCTCCTCCAGCCTTAGTAACCATGACATTCTTCTCTAGCAACTAGTCTTTCCTAATGACATGTTCAGACTAAGGAAGGCTAGGTCTTGCTATCCTCTCTTCTAAGGTACATTTTGGTAGCATTTCTTCTAAAACTGATTTAGTTGCTCATTATTTTGGTAGACTGCAGTGTATTTGATATTCTCTACCAACACCACAGTTTGAACAAAAGGCTTTTTTATTATCCATGTTTCCCATGCATATGAAGCAATTGAAAAACCATGCCTTGGTTGAGATACACACCTTAGTCATCAAAGGGATGACTAAGTACATTTGCTCCGTGCCATTTGTCATTCGACTTTTTAATGGCTACTTCTGTGGACATTCAAGCACACCCCCTGCTCTGTAGGACAAAGAAGTGGCAGTCTGTTTACATAATGATTGCAGTCTCGGCACCTCTGTAGGACAGTTGTACTCTGTCCTACAGGGTCACTGTGAGTCCACTCAATGACATTAAGTTCTTCATGGACATTAATTGTTGATCAAATAGAATGAGATCACTGGCAACTGCTGTTTCTTCTCCACCGACTATGATGTCGGTCCAGTTACGAGAATTTGCATTTTCTTCACATTCAGCCATGATCCATACTGAAAGCTGTAGTTGGTGATCACCATCAGTAAGTACTCCAAGTAATCTTCATTTTGGCAAGTAAAGTTGTGTCATCTCCATGTCACAGGTTGTATTAGTGTACCTCCAGTCCTTATGCCACATTGCTTCATGTAGTCCAGCTTCATCTATTGATGTAATCTAGCTTCTTGGGTTACTTGTTTAGCATACAGATTGAATAAGTATGTAAAGGAGTACAATTCTCCTGCATAGCAACTTGCAGTTTGGAACCGCACAGAGTTCCCCACTTGTTGTATTCAAACCACTACCTCTAGATCCATTTATAGGTTCTACATGAGCACAGTTATTGTTGTTGCTAGGTGTCACCAAATCACTTCTGACTCATAGTGGCCTCATACCCAGCACAACAAACACTGCCTGGTGGTCGTGTGCCACACTCACAGTTATTCCTCTTTTTGAGCCTATTTTTGTGGCCACTTGTGTCATTCCATCTCACTGAGTGAGGGTTTTCCTCTTTTTGTTTACCCCCTGCTTTACCAAGCGTGATACCCTTTTTAGGGACTTATCCCTCCTGACAACATATCCAGGGTACATAAGATGAAGTCTTGGCATCTTCACTTCTAAGGATCGTTGTGGTTGTATGTCTTCTAAAACAAATTTTTTCATTATTCATTAGTCCATGGTATATTCAGTATTCTTCACCAGCACTATAATTTAAGTATGTCAAATGTTCTGTCTTGTTTATTCATTGTCCAGCTTTGGAATGCATTTGAGGCATTGGAAGACACCAAGATTTGGATCAGGTACACCTTGGTCCTCAAGGTGGTGTCTTTGCCTTTTAGCACTTTAAAGAGGTATTTGGCAGGAGATGTACCCAATGCAATGTATCGCTTGATTTCTTGACAGCTGCTTCCATTAGCATTATTGTGGATTTGACTAAAATGATATCCTTGAGAACAGCAATATTTTCGCAGTTTACCAGGATGTTATTTATTGGTTCAGTTGTGAGAATTTTTATTTTCTTGATGTTTAAGTGTAACCTATACTAAAGGCTGTAGTCATTAATCTTCATCAGTCAATGCTTTAAATCTTCTGTTTGAGCAAGCAAGGCTGTACATCTGCATGTCAAAGGTTCTTAGTGGGTCTTCTTCCAGTCTTGATGCCACATTTGTCATATAGTCCAGCTTCTCTAATTCTTTGCTCAGCATACAGATTAAATAAGTACAGTGAAAAGATGCAGCCTGACACACACTTTTCCTCATACGTTATCCCCTTGTTCTGTTCAAGTGACAGCCCTTCTGTCCTTGTACAGGTTCCTTGTGGGTACAATTAAGAGTTCTACAATTCTGATTCTTTGCAATATGATCCAGAATTTGTTATGATTCACAAAGCCAGATTCCTTTGGATAGTCAATAAAAACACAGATAAACGTCTTTCTGGTATTCTCTGCATCCAGCCAGATCCGTCTGACATCAGCAGTGATATGCCTTGTTTCACATCCTCTTCCGAATCTTGCAATTTTGTGTCAATGGACTGCTGAAGCCAATTTTTAGTTATGATCAGTGTAATTTTACTTACATGTGATATTATTGATATTGTTTCATATTTTCCACATTCCACTGGATCACATTTTTGGTAATGGGCATGAATATAGATCTTTTCCAGTCATTTGGCCAGGTAGCTGTCTTCTAAATGTCTTGGCATAGACCAGTAAGTGCTTTCAGTGTTGCGTCCATTGCATCCGTTGCTTAAAACATTATAATTGACATTCCAGCAATTCCTTTAGCCTTCAGTGGAGCTTGGATTTCTTCCTGCAGTTACTGTCAGTTCTGGATCACATGCTACCCCCTGAAATGATAGAAGATTGGCCAATTCCATTTGATTCAGTGACTGTATTCCTCGCATCTTCTTTTGATGCTTTCTGTGTCATTCAGTTTTGTGCCCATAGATTCCTTCATTATTATAACTGTAGGCTTGAATTTTTTGTCACTGTTTTCAGTTTATGAAATGCCAAGTGTGTTCTTCTGTTTTAGTTTTCTAATTCCAGGTCTTTGTACATTTCATTGTAATACTTCACTTTGTTTTCTTTGTATGCTCTTTGAAATCTTCTGTTTAGCAATTTTACTTCACCATTTCTTACTTTGCTGTAGCTAGTTTGCATTCAAGTTTCAGCGTGTACTGAGTTCTCTCTTTTCTGTCTTATTTATGATCTTTTGCTTTCTTCAGGTATGACTTCCTTGATGTCGTTCCACAACTCACCTGGTTTTTGGTCGTTAGTATTCAGTGTGACAAATCTATTTTTCATGTGGCGTCTAAATTTGTGTGGGATATACTCAAGGCCATAATGTGGCTCTTATGGACTTATTTAAATGATCTACATCTTTAACCCAAAGTTGTGTGTGAACAATGACTATCTCTTCTGCAGCTGGTCCCTGACCTTGTTCTTACTTATGAAACTGAACTTCTCCATCATCTCTTTCCATGAATGTAATCACTTTAATTCCTGTGTATTCCATATGGCAAGATCCACTTGTATAGTCACTGTTTATGTTATTCAAAAAGGTATTTCCAGTAAGTAAGTCCCTAGCCTTACACAATTTGTCATGAAGTCTCCTGCTTCATTCTCATACCAAGGGTATATTTTCCAACTATCAGTCCTTCTTTCTATGTTTCTACCTTTTGTATTCCAGTCTTCTTTTAGTCAGCTAGGGCTGCTCTAACTGAAATACCACAGAGTGGATAGCTTTAACAAAGGAAGGTTTATTCTTACACGGTCTGGTAGGCTACAAGTCCATATTCAGGGTGTCTGCTCCAGGGAAGGCTTTCCTCTTGTCGGCTCTGGAGGAAAGTCTGGTATTGCATCAGTCTTTGTCGAGGGAGCATCTTGGCGCATGAACCTCATGTCTTAAGGACACTCTTTTCTCCCGTTGCTGCTTTCTTGATGATGTGAGGTTCCCAATTCTCAGCCTGCTTCTCTTTCCTTTTATCTCTTGTAGGATGAAAGGATTAAGGGTGGGACAAGCCATACTCCAGGGAAACTCCCTTTACAGTTGAGCAGGCAGGTGATATTATAAAGGGATTTACAGCACCACCCTAATCCTTTACACACAGCATAGGAAAACCACAAAATGGAAGACAGTCACAAGATACTGGGAATCATGGCCCGGCCACATGGCTACACATATTTTCGGGGGGACACAATTCAATCTATGACAAATCTCCAGTAATTACCAGTGGATCTTAACTGAATACTTGATCAATTTTAGACTGCAAAAGTTGGTAAAAATCTTCCACTTATTTATCTTTGCCATCAGTGTTTAGTGTGTAAACTTGAATAACAGTGTATTAACTGGCCTTCCTTGTACATGTATGGATGTTAATGTTACCACTGGCAGTAGTATACTTCATGACAGATCTTGAAATGCTGTTTTTGACAATGAAAGTGTCACCAAAATGAAAACCAAACCCACTTATGTTGAGTCAATACCAACTTATAGGAACCCTATAGGACAGAGTAGAACTGCCCTTTGGAGTTTCCAGAGTGCCCCTGGTGGATTTGAACTACTGACCTTTTGATTAGCAGCTGTAACACTTAACCACTTTGCCATCCAAGTTTCTGAATGAGTCACTAGTCCACTTCAATTTGGCATTCCCAGAATAGTAGACTGTGTAATTGTCTGATTCAGAGTGATCAACGCCAGTCCCTTGTAATTCATTATTGCCTAAGATACTGACCTGCATCCATTCTATTTCATTTTTGGTGACTTCCAACTTTCCTAGATTCATACTTCATATATTCACCGTTCTGATTACTCATGGATGATTACAGCTGTTTTCTCTCATTTAAGTGATCCCATATTATCACTCCTTAAATGAAAGACCTGATTGCTTTACTCCATCACCCTCATTAAGGATGACTCTACTTTGAGGAAGCAGCTGTTCACCAGGCATATTGGAATACCTTCCAACCTGAAGTGCTCATCTTTTGGTACTATATCAGACAATGTTCTGCTGCTGTCTGTAGGTTTTCGCTGACCAGTTTTTTCAAAAGTGGATTGCCAAGTCCTTCTTTCCAGTCATAGCCTGGAAGATCTACTGAAACCTGTCCACCATAAGTGACCCTGCTGGTATTTAAAATACCAATGGTGTGGCATCTGTCCTCACAACAGCATGTAAGCCACCACAGTACAACAAGTGGACAGATGAGTGATGGTGAGCACAACTAGCAAATTCCCATTCTTCATAGTATTGTCCGTAATTTATTATAATGCACATAGGCATGTGCCTTTGCATAGTTGAGAAAACATGGGTAAACATCTTTCTGCTATTCCGTTTTCAACCAAGTTCCATCTGACATCAGCAGTGGTATCCCTCATTCCAAGTCCGTTTTTAAATCCTGCTTGAATTTCCAGTATTTCCTTGTACATGTGTAGTTACTTTTGAAAATTTTCCAGCAGAATCTTGCTAGTTTGGGATACTGAAGATACTATTTGGTAGTTTCTACCTTCTCTTTGATCATCTGTCATTAGAAGGAACATGGATGTGGGTCTCTTCCAGCAGAATGTAACCTCAGCAGTACATTTCCTGTTTTACCCTCTCACAGTTACTGGAAGTACTGACACTAGTTCTAGGTCTAAGGTTTCCTGGCCTAAGCCACTAACTCTGTAGACTTAACAGATCAAAGCAGTTCTCTCCACCACCTTACATTCCCTAGAAATTTTCAAGTTTTCTTTATTTATGATTATTTCTCTCTCTAGTCCTCACTGGAGTTAATCATGGGGGAGGGACCCAGCTGTTGTATGTTCAATATTTAGATGTTGTCTTTCTGGAGGAAGCTCTCATAAAACATTTATATATGTGAAACCTTTGACACAGAAATCACATTTCTAGAAGTTTCTCCTAAGTATATTGTCAAGAATTGTTTTATTGTGGCGTTTTATTATGATCAAAAATAGGGATTAATTAGCCAAGCCAGCCAAGTAAATGTATTTATAGATTACGGTAAGATACTACACTATTCATTTTTGTTTTAAAAAAAATGGATGCATGCTTACACATGTACCAAGATACACTAGAAATTATCTTTTAGTATAAAATGATGGGTGATTTTTTTTTCTTTTTTGTACTTTCTTAAATTTCTACCATAAACATACATTGCTTTTGTGCTCCAAATAAACAGAAAAGTAAGGGTATGTTTTAGCAAAGCAGCAATAGTTGACTATAATGTGAGGGAATGTATATGGATGGCATCTAATCTACACTTTTCTTCTATATATGTTAACTTGATATTTTTCTGAGTACTTGAAACCAAGGTAAAAAATAAAAAGTATTGGTTATTCTTATTTTCATTATTAAAATAAGCAAACTAATTCATCCTAACGGTCCGGCATTTTTCTTAGAGATATGAGTATCACTCCTATGTTTTTGTACTTTTCTTAATAGTCATTTAGCTGGATATATTATAAAATGAAATTCACATTAAATAGTTACAATACAGGATTGAAAAACCACACAGGATTTAGCTGCTATCTTTTGTGATGGCAATCGACAGCACTTTCTCAAAGAGCTTATAGATACTTTTATAAAAATGTAACATTGAAATAAGTGCAAACCAATCTGAAATTGCTTTCAAACACAAATATAATATGGTTTAACCACAGAAGAAATGACATTACAAATGAATTGATGAATTCTAAAATTGTTTAGCATTATCACAAGGAAAACTGTAAAAGCATAAACTTCTGATGATATTCTCATCTACATTGCTTGCTTTAGTATTCTTCAGTAATGGAGGAAACAAAAATTAAAGCAATTTTAACCTTTTTAATTAAGTATTAGACACATCACTCATTTATTCATTTATTCATACATTCAAAAATATTTTCGTACATCAGTTATTTCCCTGAGATTGTTCTTGGAGCTGGCATAAAAAATAACAGAGACCAAAGTCCCAATATACCTTGATATCTAATGAGTGAGACACACAGTCATTACCTAAAATAATTACTTAACATCATTTGAAAAAGTGACATGTTTTAAAAAGAAAAATTAAGTGCTGTAAGGAGATAGATAATGATGAGGGAGATGACTGTTTCAGATGACAGTGATCAAGGAAGACTTCTCTGAGAAAATAATTTTTAAGCAGAAGCTTTTTGAATTAATGATGTTGTAGACCGTGTCTGGGGGGAGACTGTCCCAAGCTGTGAAATGGAACAGCAAATGAAAGGTTATCAGGTCAGCAAGACTGCTTGTGTTTGAGGCTTTAGAAGAAATCCAGTATGCTGGTATGGCGAGAGTGAGGGAAAGAATGGCTTAAAATTAGATTGAGAAAGAAACAAGGTCAGACCTGGAAAGGCCTTACAGGCTAAAATAAACAATTGATGGATTTTTGAGCGTGAGATTGATATGATTTGTAAAACTTAAATTATCTTGGAATGTATATTTGATCTCTTAAGAGAACTAATTTGACATTAGTGTTTTGTTTAAAAAGCAGTCTTTAGAAACTATAAAATAATAGATTGATGGTTTCTTACTAAACATATTAGCTAATAGGAAAAGATTAACATAATAGAAAGATCAGGGCAAGGTAATATAAAATATGTTAATATTGTATTTCTTATAGAAATGAACTTATATTCAGTGCAGAAATAAAGAACAGAGTTATAGAAATTACATGAGTTAACTGGTAAATATGAAGTTTCAAATATAAAAATAACTAAGAAACAGTAGTGCATAGAGAAAGTACACATGAAGCAAAATGAGATAACCGAATTAATGATAAAATATTTTCTTTAAAATATAGAGAATGCAAATTAAAGTAACAGCAGAACAAACACCAGTTCTATTTGTCAGATAAATAAATATAACTGGATGTAACTCACACCTTAATGGATTTCCAACAAGACCACAAAGCAAAATTCTGTTCTTTGATATATGCAGGAGATACAACTAAACAGTTTTTAGAAATGTTGAAAATTAAAGAAGCAAAATGTTTATATCACACCAGAGGAATTCAGTCCACATAAACATTAAATGAGACAGACGCAGTCATTTTTTAAGGAAAAATGTGTAATTCTCAATGAAGATATGTTACAAATGTCTGTAAAACAAATAACATGACATAAAGCAAAAATAAGTGTTAAGTACAAGGGAAAGCAGAAACATAAATTACCACAATCCTGATGGTTAAAGAAAACAAATTTATTCTCTTACAGTTTTAGAGGCCATAATTCCAAAATCAGTATCATTGGGTCTAAATCAAGGTGTTGGTAAAACCACACTGCTGTTGCAACATCTAGAGAAGAGTCTACGCCTTGTGTTTTGACACATCTGGCAGCTGCTGACACACCTAGCTTAGGTCCACGTTGTTCTAGTCTGCTTCTTTGGCCGCAATACCACCTCTTCTGCTTCCCTGTTTTAACAATGCTTGTGATTGATTTAGGACCCTCCTGTGTAATTCCAGTTAATCTCCTCATTTCAAAATCCTTTAATCACATCTAGAAAAACTTTTTCCTTATAAGGTAACATATATAGGTTCCAAGGATTAGAACATATTATCTATTAATGGCCATTATTTAGCCTATTTGCATGTAATGGATTAACATCCTTCCTCTGCGTGTAGAGAAAACTGGTTACATAGCAGTTAAGTGCTACATCTGCTAACCAAAAGTGCTGCAGTTCAAGTCTGCCAGGTGTTCCTTGGAAACTCCCTGCAGAGGTTCTGCTCTGACCTATAGGGTTGCTGTGAGTTGGAATCAACTAGTTGTATACCATCCTTAGAAGAATCAGAAAAGTACCACCCTTACAGCAGTGGAGAAAATGATCAGACACCATTTTTCTGTAGGATTTAATTTTCTTACAGAGCCCTGGTTGAAAAAGGCATGAATTGACAGAATGAATACGATTCTAAACTCCGTAAGTGGAACCTAATAAATACAGAACCATAGTAAGTTGTAAAGGTAGCATGTCATCACTGAGGAAAAAAGATGGACTATTCAGTACATGGTGTTGAGGTAACTGGTCAGTCATCTGGAAAGAAAAGTGTAATCCATACCTCACACCACACACCAAGATATGTTCTAAATTATGGATGAGATGTTTACATGTGAAAAAATGAAGCCATAAAGGTTCTCAGAAAACAGATTTTTTTAAAAAAAAAAAAAAAAAAAGATAATTTAGGAGGGGAAGAAAACTTCCAGACAAAATCTAGAAGCCATAAAAGGAAACAATTTATAAACGTGAAGTGTATTTAAAAAGAAGGATAAAAACATTAATAAGAGAAGCAAAAGACAACTACACGTATTGAAAAATATTTGCAATTCCGACTCGACAGTACTTGGCTTTTGGTACTGAAGAGAAGGACCTAACTTTCCTAAATGAAACTAGATAAAAATACAGAATAAAAGGTCAAAAACATTAGGAAAATTGGCCAAATACAAATGGCTCTTAAGCATATGAAAATCTTAGCCTTCTAAAAAAAGTAACGCAGATGAAACTCTCAAAGAAATACTATTTTTCACCTCTCAGAATTTCCAAATATCACATGCCGTGAGTGAGACTGAGAGTGTAAATTGGCACAAACCCTATGAGAGTAATTTGGCAATTACCTTATCTATTGACATTTACCCTTTACCATCTACATTTGGCATATGTGTCCATTGGAGTCTGTGTATTTGTTTTAGCAGAAGAGAGCAGTGTGATCTGATTTAAATTTTGAAAGTTTGACTCTGACTGCTATATTACCAATGTGTTGATGGGGAGCAAAGCTAGATACTCAGGGAAAATTTAGAGATAATGGTGCCTTAGACCAGAAGAATAGTGGTGAAAGAGGTGAGAAGTATTTGGACTTCAAATGTATTCTAAAAGTAAGACATCTGGGTTCCTGGCAGACTAGATGCAGAGTGTGAGAGAGGGAGGGCCTAGAGAGGAAAAGGTGTGAAATCCTCATCTAGGGAAATGGAAGATGAATTGTCCAGAGAAATGTAATGTGTTTTCAACTTGAGTTCTTCGCTAACTTAAAAGTGAGAGCAGTCAGCATGGTTACGGGTTTTTCTCTGGCTATATTAAGCTATATGGTATAGGTCTCATCTGGCCTAAAGAGGTAAATCTACATGATGTTATGGGAAAATGTGCTTGTCAAATAAACATGCGAGTTACCAGACACTGTAGAGTATGTTCCCATTTAAAAACAAAAATTTGTAAAGGAATTACATACACTGGTTCTTATTCATGTAAAACTTAACTATGTTTTCCCAAGCTTTAGCTGAGCATGGTTGTCATATAATCATCCTAGATGATAAATGCACCGGCATCCAACAATCCTGAATAGATCAGAGCTGTTATTTTGACTGTGTTAACAAGTTGCTAATAAAGGTGTGTCTCAATTACAGTACAGAGATGACAGGTAGTGACCATTTGTGTTGTATGAATTCATTTCTGAATGGTTAGTCTTCCAAAAAAATTAAACTTAGATTTCATAGTGTTTAACATTAAACATGAGTTACTTGTTTTGTACTTAATATATAAAATTATTTATGTGAATTGTGTTTCTCAGTATTTGTTTGCATTAAAGGCTTGAAACTTTTGGTGTGTAAGAACTTTATGGAACCATGAAACAAATGCATATAGAATATCAGAAGAGTCAGATGGACTGTCAGCCACATTGAACATTTAGTGAAAAAAAATGTTAGGAAGCCAATAATTCAAAACGGAGAAATAGAAATGTCATAGGAGTAATCAGACATATATAGAGGGTGTGGATAACCAATTCCAAATAAAAAACCCACTGCCCTCGAGTCAGTTCCAAATCACAGTGACGCTATGGGTGGAGTAGAACTGCCCCATAGAGTTTCCAAGGAGCACCTGGTGAATTGGAACTGCTGACTTTTTAGTTAGCAGCTGTATCACTTAACCACAGTGTCATCAGGGGATCACCGATAAGCTATAATTAGTAGCAAAGAGAAAAATTGGGGTACATCTAGAATCAGTGCAATGCTTGATATGGTAGACAGTAGTCAAATATATGAGTGAATTCACCACATACCATCTGAGGGAGCATTTTCACTTGACTCTCTGTCACTAAAGGCTTCCCATGGGAAATTAAAGCCAGAAACAACTCAGCAATGAAATTTCTTACTCATTGTAATTTTCTGTTAACCATTGCTAGCAAGTCAATTGCAACTCCTAGTTACCCTGTAGGACAGAACAGAACTGCCCCATAGGGTGTCCAAGAAGCAGCTGATGAATTTGAACTGCTGACCTTTTGGTTAGTAGGTATCATGGATTGAATGATGTCCTCCCAAAAAAATATGTAGCCATGTGGCTGGGTCATGATTCCCAGTATTTTGTGTTTGCCCTCCATTTGGTGATTTTGCTGTGCTGTATGTTAAAGGATTAGGGTGGGACTGTAAATCCGTTCATAGGATCACCTCCCTGCTCCACTCTAAAGGGAGTTTCCCTGGAGTCTGACTTGCCCCACCCTTAATCCTTTCATCCTACAAGAGATAAAGGGAAAGAGAAGCAAGCAGAGAATTGGGAACCTCACAACACCAAGAAAGCAACACTGGGAGAAGACTGTGTCCTTCAGACCTGAGGTTCCTGCACCAAGATGCTCCCTGGACAAAGACAGATGGAATACCAGACTTTCCTCCAGAGCTGACAAGGGGGAAAGCCTTCCCCTGGAGCGGACACCCTGAATATGGACTTGCAGCCTACCGGACTATGTAAGAATAAACCTTCCTTTATTAAAGCCATCCACTCTGTGGTATTTCTGTTAGAGCAGCCTTAGCTGACTAAAACAGAATTTGGTACCATGAGAGTGGGGTGCTGGTCTAGTGAGTACCAACAACATGGAAGCAGTTTTGAAATTGTGACTGATTAGAAGACATGGAAGGAACCGAGGAGTCCTGTTGACACGAAAGAAGGTGCAGATGGTGAGAAACAAGCAGCAGGGGACCGGTGGCAGCAGCAGCAGCAGCAGCAACAACAGGACCAAAGGCAGTGCTGGAGCCGACCCATGGAGCAAGAGAGCTAAGTGCCCCTGCACAGAGTTTTCCTCACAGAGCGGGGTGCCTCTGGGCACTTGAGTCGGTGGAGCTTGCCTTGCCAATCCACAGAGCACGAGAGCTGAGTGTCTTTGGGCAGGACGCTTTCCAGCCGGAGTTATGTGCCTCCAGGCCCTTAAATCAGTGGAGCTACAGAGCTTTGGAACACTTGCCCCTGCAGGGCAGATGAGGGCCTGAGGCCTGGGCCATGCAGCCATAGGAAGCAGAAATGGAAGAGACAAGCAGAATGAGAAGCGGAGCGGCCTCAGTCTCAAAAGGTACGGCCGTGACTTCAGGGGTTTGAAAGGGTGGAGCCAGGGCTTTCTGTGTTTTGTCTGAGTGGAAATGCCACTCATTTGGGCTTAGGGTACACCTAAAGCCAACCCGTTGGTTAGAGTTTCTGTCCAAGTGGGCCTTGAAGGCAGTGTTGTAGCACAGTGCTGGTAGTCTCCACTCAGAATCCAGAGAGTTTGGCCAATACCTAGAGTCTGGAGGGCAGGGTCATTGTGTAAAATAGCTCATAAAGTGGACTATTATTTTTAGAGCTTTGAGAGATAATGTAATGTGTTGTGCTGACTTGCTGGTTGCCTGTTAATCTCTTATTTCCCTGAAGTTTCTCCTGTTTGTAGTAGGATGTCTAACTTGTGCCTGTTCTGCCATTGTACCTTTAGAAGCAGATAGCTTGCGTTCTAGGTTTCACAAATGTAGAAGAGTTTTTGTATTTTGGACTTGGAACTGATTTAAGACCTCTGTTATATAGGATGAATGTGTTATATGTTTCAAAGATGCGATCTTTGAGTGCTGAATGGTAGGATGTCATGGGTTGAATTGTGTCCCCCCGCCAAAATATGTGTAGCCATGTGGCCATGATTCCCAATATTTTGTGATTTTCCTTCATTTTGAGATTTTGCTCTGTTGTATGTTAATGTGTTAGGGTGGGACAGTAAATCCCTTTACAGAATTACCTCCCTGCTCTACTGTAAAGGGAGTTTCCTTGGAGTATGGCTTGCCCCACCCTTAATTCTTCCATCCTAAAAGAGATAAAGGGAAAGAGAAGCAAGCCCACAGTTGAGAACATTGCACCACCAAGAAAGCTGCACCAGGAGAAGAGGGTGCCCTTCTGACCTGAGGTTCCTGCACCAGGGTGCTCCCTGGACAAAGACTAACAATACTGGACCTTTCTCCAGAGCCGGCAGTAGGGAAAGCCTTCCTCTGGAGCGGACATCCTGAATTTGGACTTGTGCTGTGTAAGAATAAACCTTCCATTGTTAAAGCCATCAACTCTATGGTATTTCTTTTAGAGCAGTACTAGCTGACGAAAACAGTAGGCATAGTACTTAATCGTTATGCCACCAGGGTTTCCCCTGTTAATTTAGTAGATGCTGAATTGCTACTTGTATTTACCAAGAAAAAAAAGAACCATCTGCCATTCAGTTTCCAAGCAGTGCCTGGTGGATTTGAACTGCCAACCCAATGGTTGGCAGCTATGGCACTCAATCACTATGCAAAGTAGAAACAGGGTTTCTACTTGTATTTGAGGGACAAATATATAGTGTTCTCTATGGATTTCACTCACTGATTTCATTAAGAACTGTGATCGAGAACATTCAATAGGGTCACTATGAGATGCAATCTCTGGACAGCAGTGGGTTTGGTGGGTTTTCTTTTATGGCTACGTCTGTATTTTTATACAAATAACACATGGCTTCTGTATCTGCCAGTTTCTCCCACTGTGGGGTACTTTCTTAAGCATACTGCACTAATTTTTTGCTGTAAAAAATTAGTGTATTTGCGATACTACTACTAGAGGACAGAGCGGTTGGCAAATAAACATAGAGGACACATGTTACTTATGTAAAATTCAGTGATTTTTTTTTTCTAATAAACATCACTTGACAATTACAATCATTTTTATAGATTTATTTTGCTCACCTTTTAATCACCTGTATGGACAGTTTATTTCCCAACCTATTTCTGTTTTTTAATTGCTTGTTTTTTCTTAGAAACTTTTAATAACATGTTTCCAAGAATTAAAGTTAATAGAAATGGTGTCACCAAGTATCTCTGTTCTATAAATTACAGCAAAAAGAACTTATTTGAAGCAAATTACATTTTAATTGCCAGTAGTTATGCTTCTGCTGGAGAATTTTTTAAACACATTTGTATTTAATGCAGAACTTTACCTAATCAAAATATTATTTTTTAACTCATTATTACTTTTGGTCTTTTTACTGAATTGGCATAAAATACTGATAACTTTTTCATATGATTTTACCATGAGGGAATTCTTTTTTAACCTTCTAAAACTCACTGTGCCATTATGAAGTAGTCCATATAGCTGAATTTGCTATACAGCTATTATATGTATTATCTTGTGGTTTGAGATTTTTAATTTGATGTACTAACTAGTAATATCAAATATAAAATGAAAATGACACCCTATTGAAAAAGGCATTTTTGACTGCCTTTAAGTTCCAACTAAAATTCTAATTGTAGACTTTATTTAACAAATGCTCTTTTATCCAAGTTTCATTTTATTTTGTTTAAAAGATCTAAATGTAATTTTCATTTCTAAAAGAATAAAAAACTCCTGTGACTACTTATTTCCAGCTGCCAGTGTTAGACAAATTTCCACCTTCCAAATAAGGGCCATAGCTGCATACAAATCATTTGCTGCTGTTACATTATGTTCACAAATGTGGGCCTACCCATTGTCCCTTTCTACTCAGTGTTAAGGGTATGTCATTTATGAATGACTACTGAATTCTTTAAAAAAAAAAAAAATTCTTCAAACGTACACCATTATTTGACATGGATTATTCAAGCAATGTTATTGTAGCATTGAGTTATTTCCGACTTACAGCGTCCCCATGTGTAACATAACAAAACATTTCCTGGTCCTGAGCTGTCCTCACAATCATTGATAAATTTGAGCCTATAACTATAGCAGCTGTGTTGACGCATCTCTGGGTTGATCTCTCCTGATAACATGTCAAAGTAGTGCTCCTTGCTTCTAAGGAGTATTCTAGCCATACTTCATCTAAGACAGATGTGTTCTTCTGACAGTCCATGGCATATTCAGCCTTCTTCACCAGTACCATAATTCAAAAGCATCAGTTTGTTCTTTGGTCATTCCTTCTTCATCATCCAGCTTTTACATGCATACGCAGTGATGAAAAATACCATGACTTGGGTCATGTGCACGTTATTCCTCAGAGTAACATGTTTGTTTTTTAAGATTTTAAAGACTATATCAGACCGACGCCTGATCTCCATAATATATAAGATACTACAAAATATCAAGAAGAAGAAGATAAACCATCCAATTAGGCAATGGGCAAAGGAGATGGACAGACACTTCACTAAAGAGGAGATCCAGGCAGCCAAAAAACACATGCGGACATGTTAACGATCTTTAGTTATTAAAGAAATTCAAATCAAGACAACAATGAGATACCATCTCACCCCAGCAAGATTGGCCATGATCCAGAAAACACAAAACAACAAATGCTGGAGAGGCTGTGGAGAAAGTGGAACCCTCCTACACTGTTGGTGGGGTTGCAAAATGGTCCAGCCTCTTTGTAAGGCAATCTGGCACTTCCTTAAAAAAATGGATATTGATATACCATTTGACCCATTAATTCCACTACTTGGAATATATCCTACAGATTCAAGGCCTTTCACACCAACGGACACATGCACCAGAATGTTTATCGCAGCACAGTCCACAATAGCAAAAAGATGGAATCAACCCAGATGCCCAACAATAGAAGAATGGATAGGTAAACTGTGGTACATATACTCAATGGAGCACTACACAATGATAAAGAATAACGATGATTCCAGGAAACATCTCCTAACCTGGTTTCAACTGGAAGACATTGTGTTGAGTGAAAGTAGTCAGCGACAAAAGGACAAATACTATATGAGACCTCTACGATAAGATCTCAAAAACAGACTTGTGTGTAGAAGAAAAGACTCTTTGACAGCTGCAAGGGAGGGGAGGGAGGGAGGGTGAGGGGGAAGGGTTTAGTTTAGATAGTTACTAGAAATCTAGTTGGGAGAAAGCGGTGACAGCACACATTAGGAACAAGAACAACATTAAGTGGACTTCAGCATAACTTGAGTACTCCTTCCATCTTAACTCAATACTGCAAGGATAGAGTAGGTGGGGCACGGGGTGGGGGACCATGCTCTTAGGCGAATTCCAGGCCAATTGGCACAACTAGCGTTTTGCTAAGAGAGCTCTCTGCACCCCACATTGGTGAGTGGCGTCTGAGGTCTTAAAAGCTGCCAAGCTGCCATCCGAGGACACAGCAAATGGTCCCAACTCAGCAGGAATGGATGCTCACTGAAGACCAAAATGACATGCGGTAAAGACAACCAAGAAAATGGAAAGACCCACAAGAGTGGGTGCCTACATCGACTTGGGACCAGAAGAAACGGATGGTGCCCGGCCACCACCAGTGATAGCCACGATGGAGCTCACAGAGAGGTGTCTCACTGGCAACACTAGAATAAAGAGGTGCATCATGAGATCTCCACTAAAAGACCTCAATTGATGGTCCAGCAGTTTTGGGGTTCCTCTGAGAGCATGGCCCCCAGCCCTGATGCTGCCCTTTCCCATAAATTATAACAAAGGTCCACTCTTTGGACAGGAATGGATTGGACTTGGCAAGACAGAGTGACCATATATTGGAAGCACTTTATGGTTCTATACATCTATAGGATATCATCTTGCTGACCTCTGGCTGGAGGAAGGGGAGTGGACAGACAGGAGGGGAAAGGAGACTATTGGGAGGATGAGACATGTATGGAGTAGAGAGGAATAGTGTGCTGTCACCAGACAGGGAGAGCAGTGGAAGCTGCATATAGGGGGACATGTAAATTTATATGTGAATGTACATTTTCACTCAGTTATGTTAAATAAAAATTTAAAAAAAAGATTTTAAAGAGCAGTGCTTGATTTTATAAAATGATTGTTAAACTCCCAGTTTGCTAATACACATAGATCTAATTATTTTTATATTATTAACTTTTTTGTGATATTAACCTTATTTTATGATCTTGAAGGACCAAAAAAAAAAAAATTTAATAATCATGATTTACCATATATTGGATTAAATATTATAAGTTGCTTACCTTTAGCTTATTTGCATATAGTTGTTTTTGTTGTTGTGTGCCACTGAGTCAGAATCAAATTACAGAGATCCTGTGCAACAAAGTAGTTCTACCCCATAGGGTTTCCTAGCCTGTAATTTTGATAGGAGCGTATCTCCAGCTCTGTCTCCTGTGGAGTGGTTGAAAGGTTCAAACTGCCAACCTTTCAGTTAGAAGCCAAGTGCTTAACCACTGTACCACCAGAGCTTGTTGAGATTCAGATACTAGAATCTAGTGATCCTATTATTATATGATATTTATATAATTATTATATAATGTATAATTTATATTCATATTATATTATTTATATGAATTATTAAAAGTAATTTAGGTGGCTAAATAAACACTGTTAATGTGGTAAGAACTTGATCAAATTATAAATTATTGTCTGAGTATTAAAATATTGATTTCTTGCTACATATATACAGTTTTTTAAGCCTTAACTCTTCCTTGTATCTATGTTTTATTATTTATGCTTTAAGATAGTTTTTATTTAGGTAGTCCTGTCTATATATAGGGGTATATATATATATACACACATGTATATATAAGCAAGCATGTATATATAAAGATTATGCAGTTTTAAATTAAACATAGGGTTTCCTAATCTGCTAAAGTAAATTTCCCTTATAAACTGTGATTGCTAGCTGTGATATGCCAGTGGAAATGGTCAGTTAGCAGATATTCATAACCTGAATCATCAAGGCAGTTTTGAATTCTGCTGAGGAATGTTTATCATCAATTCTTTTTTTTTTCAAATCCAATTTTTTTTTTTTAATTAAATAAAAAAAATGGAGTGTACATACTCTGTGCTTACAATATTGGGTTAAGAGAGGAGGAGTACATAGGTTGTGTCAAAGTCCCATTAATATTGATCTTCTTACTAATGTGTATTGTCACCAATTTCACCCTACCAAATTTCTAACAATTATCTAATCTAAACCCTTGGCCCTTACCTTCCCACCCTCTCACCTTCCCCACCCTTGTAGCCATCAAAAACTCTTTTCTATTATGTATGAGTATGCTTTTAAATTTGTATCATAGAGGTCTCATATAATAATTGTCCTTCTGTCGCTGACTAGTTTCACTCAACATAATGTCCTCCAGTTGAGACCAAACTGAGAGATGTTTCCTGCTATCATCATTGTTCTTTATCAGTGTATTGTACTCTATGGAGTATATATACCAAAGTTTACCCATCCATTCTTCTGTTGTTGGGCGTCTGGGTTGATTCCAACTTTTTGCTATCATGGACTGTGCTGCAGTGAACATTCGTGTGCATGTAGCAGTTGGTATGAATGGCCTTGATTTTGTAGGATATATTCTGAGCAGAGGAATTACTGGGTCAAATGATATCTCTATATCCATTATTTTAAGGTAATGCCAAATTGCTTTCCAAAGAGGTTGCACCATTCTGCAGTCCCACCAACAGTAAAGGAGAGTTCCAGTCTCTTCACAGCCTCTCCAACATTTATTGTTTTGCATTTTTTGGATCATGGCCACTCTGTTGGGGTGAGGTGGTATCTCATTGTCATTTTGATTTGAATTTCTTTAATAATTAATGATCGTGAACATGTCTGCATGTGTTTTTTGGCTGCCTGGATCTCTTCTTTAGAGAAGTGTCTGTCCATCTTCTTTGCCCATCGCTTTATTGGATGATTTGTCTTTTTCTTATTGATATTTTGTAGAACCTTATAGATTATGGAGATCAGGCGTCGGTCTGACATAGAGTTGCCAAATATTTGTTCCCATTCTGTAGGTGATCTTTTAATTCTTTGGATGAAGTCTTTGGATGAGCAGAAGTGTTTGGTTCTTATTAATTCCCATTTATCTGTTTTCTCTACTGATGAGTGTGTTTTGTTTGTCAGATTTCGAAGTCTGTCTATATTGCATATTAAAACGTCCATTGTTGACCATATCTTATCTTGGATGAGCTTTATTGTTTTAGCTTTTATATTCAGGTCTTTTATCTAATTTGAGTTGATTTTTGTATAAGGTGTGAGATACGGATCTTGTTTCAATTTTTTGCAAATGGATATCCAATTATGCCATCACTATTTGTTAAAGAGACTGTTCTTACCCCAGTTCAAAATCTTAGGACCTTTGTCAAATATCACCTGTTCTACCCTGGCCCCTAGGGTTGCCATGAGTCGGATCCAACTCTACGGCACTTGGCTTGGCTTTGGCATAAGAGGACGGTGGCATCTCTACTTTGTTCCATTGATCTGTATGTCTCTTTTTGTACCAATACCAGGCTGTTTTGACTACTGTGGCAGTGTAATAGGTTTTAAAGTCAGGAAGTGAGAGGTCTCCCAGCATGTTCTTCTTTTTCAGTAATGCTTTACTTATTCGGGGTTTCTTCCCTTTCCAAATAAAGCTGATAATTTGTTTCTCCATCTCATTAAAAAATGTCACTGGAATTTGTATTGGGATTGCATTATATAAGAAGAGTGCTTTGGGCAAAATAGACATTTTCACAATATTGAGTCTTCCTATCCATGAGCAGGGCAGATTACTCCACTTAAGTAAGTCCCTCCTAGTTTCTTGTAGCAATGTCTTGTAGTTTTCTCTGTAAAGATCTCTTATTTCTCTAGTTAGATTTATTCCTAGGTATTTTATCTTCTTGGGAGCTATTGTAAATGGAATTGATTTGGTTATTTCTTCATTAATAATTTCATTGTTGGTATAAAGGAATCCTACTGATTTAGTTATGTTTATCTTGTATCCCGATACTTTGCTGAATTCTTCTGTTAGCTCTAATAGTTTACTTATGGATTTCTTTGGATTCTTTGTTTAAACAATGATATCATTTGCAAACAAGGAAATCTTTACTTCTTCAGTGCCAGTACGGATGCCTTTTATTTCTTTGTCTTGTCTAATTGCTCTGGCTAGAACTTCTAGCACAATGTTGAATAGCAGTGGTGATAGCAGGCATCCCTTGTCTAGTTCCCGTTCTCAAAGGGAATTCTTTCAGTCTTTCGCCATTCAGGATAATGAAAGCAGTTGGCTTTGCATAGATGCTATTGATTATACTGAGGAATTTCCCTTTTATTCCTATTTTTCTGAGAGTTTTAAGTATGAATGGATGTTGAACTTTGTCAAATGCCTTTTCTGCATCAATTGACAAAATCAGGTGATTTTTATCTTTCGTGTTATTAATATGGTTGATTACATTAATTGTTTTTCTGATATTGAACCAGCCTTGCATCTCTGGAATGAAACCAACTTGATCATGATGAATGATTGTTTTTATATGCTGTTGAATTCTGTTGGCTAGAATTTTGTTGAAGATATTTGCATCTAGATTCATGAGTGATATTGGTCTGTAATTTTCTTTTTTTGTGGGATCTTTCCCTGGTTTTGGTATCAGGGTTATGCTGGCTTCATAGAAGGAATTTCGAAGTATTTCATCTCTTTCTATGGTATGAAATATCCTCATTAGTATTGGAGTTAATTCTTCTCTAAAAGGTTGGTACAATTCTCTGGTGAAGCTATCTAGGCCAGGACTTTTTTGGTTGGTGGATTTTTGATGACTTCCTCAATCTCTTCCTTTGTGATAAATTTTTAAATTAATCTGTTTCTCCTTGTGATAGTCTCGGTGAGTCATATGAATCTAGAAATTTGTCCATTTCCCCCAGGTTTTCAAACCTGTCAGAATATAGCTTTTCATAGTATTCTGTTATGATGTATTTTATTTCAGATGGGTCTGTTGTAACATCTGCCAACTCATTTCTTAACCGGGTTATTTGTATCTTCTGTTGTTTTTCTTTTGTAAGTTTAGCCAATGGTTTATCAATTTTGTTGATCTTTTCGAAGAAACAGCTTTTGGTTTTGTTAATTTTTTCAATTGTTTTTCTATTCTCTAATTCATTTAGTTCTGCTCTAATTTTTATAATCTGTTTTCATCTGGTGCCTGAGGGGTTTCTTTGTTGCTCTCTTTCTCCTTGTTCAAGCTGTGAGGTTAGTTCTTTAATCTGTGCTCTTTCTTCTTTCTGGAAGTGTGCATTTATAGAGATAAGCTGACCTCTGAGCACTGCTTTTGTTTATCATCAATTCAAACCTGCTAGAATATCAATCAGATGCATAAAATAGATTTTGGTGGAGTTTGCTCTCCTCTTCTTACCTCTTTGTTTTCTTTTGTTTTAATACACTTTACTTTTTTAGAAAAGTTTGAGGTTTACAGAGAGTACCCATATATCCCCTCTACCTCATGCACACTATTTCTCCTGTTATTAACATCTGGCACTAGTGTGATAAGTTTGGTAGAATTACTAAACCAGTATTGATATGTTATTATTAACTAAAGTTCATGGTTGACAGTAGGGTTTACTGTTTGTGTTTTATGGTCTTATGGGTCTTGACAACTTCTTGATGTCCATTACAGTATCATGTAGAATACTTTCACTGCCCCTAAAATGACCCATATTTCACTTACTCATTTCTTCTCCTTTCCCCAAACCATAGGAAACATGGTCTTGATTCTACCTGTGTAGTTTTGCCTTTTCCAGGTTGTCACATGATCGGAATCATATAGTATCTAGATTTTTCAGACTAACTTCCATCAGCTACTGCTGATTGAAGAGTCCTCCATGTCTTTTTTTTTTTTTTTCCTATGCCTTTGCTTCTTTATTTGTAAGTTACGCATAATCAGAACAACTTGACAGAGTTGTTAGCTGGCGATCAAGCCAGTTCTAACTCACAGTGACTGTGTGTGCAGCAGAGTGAAACACTGCCCCACTCTGCACCATCATCTTGGTCACTGCTGCAGTTGAGTCCGTTGTTGCAGCCACTGTGTCAATCTGTGTCATTGGTGATCTTCCTTTTTCTTCTTCTTCTTTTTTTGCTAACTCTCTACCAAGCAAAAGTTCTCCCGGGCTTGGTCCCTTCTTATAACATGTCCAAGTCATGTGAGATGAAGTTTTACCATCTTCTAAAGGATTATTTGGTCTGACTTCTTCCAGGACAGATTTGTTCATTCTTCCAGCAGTCCGTGATATCCCTGAATATTCTTTGCCAATGTCATAATTCAGATGGATCAATTTTTCTTCGGTTTTCCTTATTTACTATCCAGCTTTTGTATGCAAATGAGGAGACTGAAAATACCATGGCTTGGGTCAGGCACATCTTGGTCTTCAAAGTGACTTCTTTGCTTATTAACACTTTTGTGTCATTGCTGTTGTCCCATTTGTCTATTTTTAAAAAAACTTGATTATGTTTTAGGGGAAAGCTTACAGCTCAAGTTAGTTTCCCATTGAAAAATGTATACCCATGTTTTGTGACATTGGTTGCAGTCCCCACAAAGTATAAGCACTCTGTCCCTTTGCCTCCAGGGTTCCCTGTGTCGAGCCATCCAAATCCTGTCTCTTCCTGCCTTCTTATCTTACTTTGGGGCAGCAGTTGCCCACCTAGTCTTCTATGTGCTTGGTCAAACAAAGAGCATATTCCTCACATTTTAATTTCATATTTGTTACAGTTCTACCATCCATGAAGTTATTTACATAGCCTGTCTGAACCGACTTTGGCTTATAAAAAAAGGTTTGGGTTTAATATTTAACAGAGAACTGGTGGGGCAGTGGTTGAGAACTCAGCTGCTAACCAAAAAGAAGGCAGTTCAAATCTACCAGCCACTCCTTAGAAAACCTGTAAAGAAGCTGTACTGTCCTAGATGGTCAGTATAGTTGGAATTGTCTCGACTACATCAGGTTTTAGTTGATTTTTCACCTTTTCCAGAGCTGGTTTTGTAGTTGTCAAGACTCCTGTGTTACATTTCTTGATATGTTATGTTACATCTTTGTTGTGCTTTATGACTGCCCCTGAGATCCCCCTTAAAAAACTATATAAACCCAGTTGTAATTACTGCCAGTCTTGTCATCTTCCTCTCCGTCTGGAAGGGCTATAACGACTGTAGTACATCCCTCTTTTTAATATGATGGCACCATAGTTTTCATGATAATCACTGGATTATTTCTTTCAGTATTAAAGCATTGATTCGATTTGGAGCCTTCCCTAACTGAGTAGATTTCTGAACAATGTGTCATTCTAAAATATAAAGTTAGTGGTTTTGTTCTTCCAAGCCAAAGCCAAGAACTTCTTTCAGTATTTCTTGTAGTTTTGGTTTGGTTTTTACAAAGTCTCTGAGTTTCTGTTTATCCAGGAATGTCTTCATTCCTATTTGAAAGAGAGTTTTGCAGGATATATAATTATTGGTTGGCAGTTCTTGGCAGTTCTTCTCCTTCAAGGCTTTGAATGTGTCATGCCACTGTCTCCGTGCCAGCATGGTTTCTGCTGAGAAATCTGACGAGAGCCTACAGGATTTCCCTCTGAATGTTAGCTTTGCGTTGAGTCTTGCTGTCTTTAAGAGTTGCTGTTTATGTTTCATTTTGTTAAGCTTGATTATAACATGCCTTGGAGTCTTTCTTTTGAGATCTGCATTGGGTGTCGTACGATATGCATCTGGGATATCTATATTCTCTTCCTTTATGATTTTTGGGAGGTTTTCTGTCATCAGCTCAGCAGTGCTACTCTGTGTGTTCTCAGGTGTCTTACCCTGTTCAGGGACTCCAATTACTTGAAGGATGTTCCTCTTAGTAGAGTCCCACGTGCTTCTTAATGCTCCTTCATTTTTCTTGTTTCTGTTTGCAGGCACTGGCTTCCAGGCTAAGAATTAGTTTCTGCTAAAATCTCCATATCCAGCATGGCCTTCCACACACAGGCACTGTGGTTCCGTACAAACCACAATGTGGCAGTGATAAAAAAGACAGGCCCAAAGTGGCAAGATGTACAGAGTCCTAAGCCTGGCTCTCAAAATAATGGCAATTTCCCCTGCCTATCCCCCCAGCAGTGCATCTGAGTCTAGACGCTAGGCAAGACCCAGCTTTGCCTGCCGGCCAAGACAGGAAAAAAAAAGTCAAAATGGTGTGTTACCTTCAGTCCGTGAGAGCCAGGGCTAGCCAGGAGTGGGAGTCAGCGAAAGAGAGGAGGGTTTTCATTCAGTGGTATGAAGTCCAGATTAACAACCCTGTGCCTTGTCTTGGGGCTCACTAGGTGACCAGAAGGCTCCATTTGATTATCAATTCAGGTCTTGGTTTCCAGAGGGATATAAGGAGATATGTCCTTAGTCTGCCATCTTGAGTCCGCCTCCCCCTCCGTGTCTTGAAACGTCACCTTTTTTTTTTTTGGTCACTGAATAATAAATACTCTATTGTATGAATATACCACAATTTTTTTAATCCATTCATTTAACCCTTTTTTTAATCCATTCACTTATTGAAGTATATCTTGGTTGCTTCCAGTTTTTGTCAATTATAAATAAAGTTGAAACCCTATGGGGCCATTCTGCTCTGTCATGTAAGGTCACTGTGAGTCAGAGTCAACCTGAATGGCAGTCAGTTTTTTAAACATTCATATGCAGGTTTTCTTTTTATAGATGTATTTTTTTTCAAGTCATTTTAGTAAATACCTAAGGAGTGTGATTGCTGGATTTTGTGGTACATCTGTGTTTGGCTTTGTTAAAAAAACTGCCTAACTACTATCCAAAGTGGTTGTACCATTTTGCATTCCTCGTAGTAATGAATGCAAGTTAATATGGCTCTAAATCCTGCCAGTGGTTCATCTTGCATAGTATATCTCTGTTGTTTTAAAATGCAATTCTCTAATAACTTAACATGTTAAGCATCTCTCACATGCTATTCGTAGGTCACATGTTGTTTAACTTTCTTTCAATTATGTAGAAGACAAGTGTTTTTAGAACAACAAATGAAGAAATGAGACTATTTTATGCACTATTTGACATTAAGACCAAAAGGTTATTTAAATGTTTGTTGGAAAGTAACTGTAAGTTACAACATCAAAAGTAAAGGCAGTATTGCTTTTTTTACCTGATCCTTTAGACTCCTTTATATTTTATGTTCTGAAAAGTCCACTAGTTTTAATTTCTTTGTCTTTAATATTTTATTGTGCTTTCAGTGACAGTTTACAATTCAAACCAATTTGCCTAAGCCCTATGCCTCTATACTACTATAAGTGCTCTCCATCCACACCCCACCGCCATCCCTGGGACAGCACACTCCTCCTTTCCACCCTGTACTTCCTCATCCATTCAACCAGCACCTGTCCCACCTCCACTCTCTCATTTCACCTCTGGACAGAACTGTTCAGACATCTTCATGTATATATTTAAGCCAAGAAGCACGCTCTTTGCCAGCATCCCTCTGTGTTGTATAGTCCAGTCCAGTCTTTGGCTGAAGAGTTGGCTTTGGTACTGGTTTCAGTTCTAGGCTAACAAAGAGTCCAGGGGCCGTGTTCTCAGGCTATCAAGTGTCATCTTTTACTAGAGTTCAACTTTTGCACACCCATTTTTGTTCCACTACCTCAAGAACTTTATGTTGTGTTCCCTGTTAAGGCAGTCATTAGTGGTGGCTTAACACTATCTAGTTCTTCTGATTACATCCTGGTGTAGTCTCTGGACTATATGGTACCTTCTGTCTGCTGGGCTCATATTTTCCTCATGTCTGACGTCCTTCATTCTCCTCTGCTCCAGGTGGATTGGGAACAGTTGATGCTACTTACATGGCTACTTGCTAGCTTTTAACAAACACCCCAGATGCCACTCACCAAAGTGGTATTCAGAACATTTTCTTTAAAAAAACTTAGTTATGCAAATTAGCCTATATGTCCCTGAAACCATGGTCCCTGCTACTCTTTCCTTCAAAGTATTGGGTGGTATATGGAAAGCCTTTTAGCTTTTAGTGTAGTTCAACTGTGCTAACCTCCCTTCTACTGCATGCTGTCACTTCCTTTACCTAACCTAATTCCTATCTAGACTGTGAATACCCCCCTCCCTCCCTTCACACCCTTGTAACCATCAAAGATTATTTTCTTCTGTGCTTAAACCTTTTCTTAAGTCTTTACAATAGTGCTCTCAGAATATTTGTCCTTTTACAACTGACTAATTTAACTCATCATAATGTTTTCCAGAGGACACCACATTATGAGATGTTTCCGAAGATCACTGTTTTTTTATCATCACATAGTATTCCATTGTGTGAATGAATGTACCATTCATCTATTGATGGGCACCTACTTGATGCCCTTTTTTTTTTTTTGGCTATTGTGGACATTGCTGCAGTAAACAATGGTGTACATATATCTGTTCATGTGATGATGGTTTTCATTTGTAAACATGAGGCAATCTTACACATGATCATCACTCTATTTGTATACTGACTTTTAAAGTATTTGAGACTTCTGTAGGTTCATTTTCTTTATGAAAATGCAACTGATAAATGATGGTTATCTTGAGATAAATTTATAGACCTTAAGGATTTTTGTGCACCACCACCACCCCTCACTGCGCATCTTGTTAATTATATGTCACCAATGTTTTATTTGCACTTGCTGTGTTAATGACTAATCCATGTGGCGTGTGTTTCAAAATATAAGACAGAGTTAAAACTAAACCTAATAATAAAAAATACCATGGTGTCTGTGAGGTCATACAAGTGACAGCAAACTGAATGGCTAAGACATGAGTTTATTCCTCAGGCCCTACGATAGGCATTCACTCATGTGCCTTGTATGTTCCCATATCATTCCATTTTAAAGAGGAAAAAAATGCTTGTGTGATTATTGAGATTTTAAATTATAAGGTCAAACAGGTGTCGTTGCTGCCTTAGTATGAATCTCTTAAAAGACTTTATAACTCTTTTGATCAGGAGTCAAAATATTTTAAGCACTGTGGACCAGTAGATCCCTGTGCAGCCCCTCACCCCTGCTGTTGTAGTGCAAAGCAGCCATCAGCAATACATAAATGAGTGTGGCTATCTTCCAACTTTATTACAGACACTGAAATTTGGATTTCGTATAATGTTCAGGTGCCATGAAATAATATTCTTCGTTTGATGTTTTCTGAGCTACTTAAAAATGTTAAATCCATTCTTGGCCAGGGGGGCATACAGAAGCAGGTGGCAGACTGGATTTGGTCTGCAGACAGAAGTTTGCCGCTGTCTGCTCTACATGGTTAAATCCACTGGTTGGGAAAAGCTACTTTGGTCATATACCATAAAACTTCTGTGTCATCCCAAAGTTCTTAATAATTTGCCTAATAACAAAAATGTTCACTTTGTTTCCATCAGCTTCTTTGTGAACCAAGTACTACTTTTTCTCATTTCACAAATAGTTCAGGGAAGTAAGTTAAAGAAAAAAATGTCAGCATTGACTGCTGTGCATGTCTAGATGTCAAAGTAGTTAAAGTACTTGTCTTTGGTTGCAGTGATGTAGTGTGATGCAGTGGAAATAAAAGCAGGAGACATGGAAACCACGATTTAGCCATGCTGCTACCATTATTTGAACTGATGAAATTCTAAACCCCTGAAACTCTGTTTTCTCACCTACTAATCCCTAAGGAGCATTAAGAGATTATATTGCAATAGTGGATATAAATTTACTGCTAAAGTGAAGAGGATAGCATAAATACAGTCATGGTGGTAGTGGTGATTGCACTTTATTGATTATTGCATGTGATTTCTGGCAGTGTTCTCTACATACGCTGTGCCTCTCTTTTTTTTTTTAATTATGACTCAGTGAAAATGTACATTCCCATATAAATTTACATGCCCACCTATATGTAGCTTCCACTGCTCTCCCTGCCGGTGGCAGCACACTATTCCTCTCTACTCCATACATGTCTCATCCTCCCAACAGTCTCCTTTTCCCTCCCTTCCACCCACTCCCCTTACTCCAGCCAGAGGTCAGCAGGATGATGTCCTATAGATGCATAGAACCGTAAAGTGCATCCAAAATATAGTCACTCTGCATCACCAAGTCCAATCCATTCGTGTCCAAAGAGTGGACCTTCATTATGATTTATGGGCAAGGGCAGCATCAGGGCCAGGAGCCACACTCCCAGGGGAACCCTGAAGCTGCTGGACCATCAGTTGAGGTCTTTTAGTGAAATCTTAGGGTGCACCCCTTTTATTCTTGTGTTGCCAGTGAGAATCAACTTAGTGAGCTCCATTGCAGCTACCACTGGTGGTGGCCGGCCACCATCTGGTTTTTCCAGTCTCAAGTCTATGTAGGCACCCACTCATGTGGGTCTCTCTGTCTTCTGGGTTGTCTTTAACCCATGTGATTTTGGTCCTCGGTGAGCATCCATTCCTGCTGAGTTGGGACCATTTGCTGTTCCCTCGGATGGCATCTTGGCAGCTTTTAAGACCTAGACACCGCTCACCAATGTGGGGTGCAGAGAGCCCTCTTAGCAAAACACTAGTTGTGCCAGCTGGCCTCGATTTCACCTAAAAGCGTGGTTTTCTGCCCCCTGCCGCACCTACTCTGTCCTTGCAATATAGGGTTAAGATGGAAGGAGTATTCAAGTTATGCTGAAGTCCACTGAATATTATTCTGACTTCTAACGTGTGCTATCACCAGTTTTACCCAATCAAATTCCTACCAACTATCTAATCTAAACCCTCCCCCTTCACCCTGCCTCCCTCCCCTCCTTTACAGCTGTCAAAGAGTCTTGTCTTCTATACATAAGCCTATTTTTGAGATCTTACCGTAGGGGTCTCATACAATATTTGTCCTTTTGTCGCTGACTACTTTGCCTAAACATAATGTCTTCCAGTTGAAACCAGGTTATGAGATGTTTCCTGGAATCATCATTATTCTTTATCATTCCATAGTGCTCCGTTGAGTATATTTACCATAGTTTACCTACCCATTCCTCTGTTGTTGGGCATCTGGGTTGATTCCATCTTTTTGCTGTTGTGGACTGTGCTGCAATAAACATTCTTGTGCATGTGTCCATTGGCCTTGATTCTGTAGGATATATCCCAAGGAGTAGAATTACTGTGTCAAATGGTATATGTAGATCCATTTTTTTAAGGAAGCACCGGATTGCTTTCCAAAGTGGCTGGACCATTTTGCAACCCCACCAATAGTGTAGGAGAGTTCCACTTTCTCCACAGCCTCTCCAGGATTTGTTGTTTTGTGTTTTTTGGATCATGGCCAACCTTGTTGGGATGAGATGGTATCTCATTGTAGTCTTGATTTGAATTTCTTTAATAACTAAAGATCGTGAACATGTCCACATGTGTTTTTGGCTGCCTGCATCTCCTCTTTAGTGAAGTGTCAGTCCGTCTCCTTTGCCCGTTGCTTAATTGGATGATTTATCTTCTTCTTATTGATATTTTGTAGTATCTTATAGATTATAGAGATCAGGCGTCAATCTGACATACAGTTGCCAAATATTTTTTCCCATTCTGTAGGTGGCCTTTTAACTCTTGTGATAAAGTCTTTGGATGAGCAAAAATGTTTGATTCTTAGTAGTTCTCATTTATTTTCTCTTCTGTTGATTGTAGTTTGTTTCACAGATTTTGAAGTCTGTCTACATTGTGTATTAAAACTTCCATTGTTGTTCCTATCTTTTCTTGGATGAGCTTTATCGTTTTAGGTTTGATATTTAGGTCTTTTATGCAGTTGGAGTTGGTTTTTGTATAAGGTGTAAGATATGGATCTTGTTTCAATTTATTGCAGATGGCTATCCAATTTTGCCAGCACCATTTGTTGAAGATACTATTTTTACCCCAGTTTAATGCCTTTGTCGAATATCAACTGTTCATAGGCAGATGGTATCATCTCTGGGGTTGCGATTCTGTTCCATTGATTGATCTGTCTGCTCTTGTACCAGTACCAGGCTGTTTTGACCACTGTGGCAGTGTAGTACATTCTAAGGTTGAGTAATGCAAGGCCTACTAGTGTGTTTTTCTTCTTTAGTAGTACCTTACTTATCCTAGGCTTCTTCCCTTTCCAAACAAAATTGGTCATTTGTTTCTCCATCTCATTAAAAAAATGATGCTGGAACTTGTATTGGGATTGCATTACATAAGTAGATTGCTTTGGGTAAAATAGACATTTTCACAATGTTGAGTCTTTCCATCTATGAGCAGGGTAGGTTTTTCCATTTATCTAAGTCTCTCTTGGTTTCTTGTAGTGAGGGCTTGTCATTCTCTTTCTAAAGGTCTGTTATTTCTCTCCTTAGGTTAATTCCTAGATACTTTATCTTCTTAGGGGCTGTAGTAAATGGTATTGATTTGATGATTTCTTTGTTAACAGTCTCATTGTTGGTATAAAGGAATCCTACTCATATGTTTATCTTGCATCCTGAGACTTTGCTGAACTCTTCTATCAGTTTGAGTAATTTACTTATAGAGTCTTTGGGATTCTCTGTATATACACTCATATCATCAGCAAACAGGGAGATTTTGACTTCTTCTTTGCCAATGCAGATGCCCTTTATTTCCTGGTCTTGTCTAATTGCTCTGGTCAGAACTTCTAGTACAATGTTGAATAGGAGAAGTGAGAGTGGGCATCCTTGTCTAGTTCCTGTTCTCAAGGGAAGGTCTTTCTATCTCTCTCCATTCAGGATGACATAGGCAGTTGGCTTTGTATAAATGGCCCTTATTGTGTTGAGAAATTTTCTGTCTATGCCTACTTTGCTAAGAGTTTTTAGCAGGAGTGGGTGTTGGACTTCATCAAATTCCTTTTCTGCATCGATGGACAAAATCAGATGATTCTTGTCTTTTGCAATATTTATGTGGTTAACCACATTAATTGTTTTTCTGATGTTGAACCAGCCTTGCATCCCTGGTATGAATCCAACTTGGTCCTGATGGATTTTTTTTTTAATATGTTGTTATATTCTATTGGCAAGAATTTTGTTGAAGATTTTTGCATCTAAATTCGTGAGTGATATCGGTCTGTAGTTCTCCTTTTTGGTTGGGTCTTTCCCTGGCTTTGGTATAAGGGTTATACTGGCTTCATAGAATGAGTTTGGGAGTAGTCCATCCCTTTCTATACTGTGAAATAGTCTCAGTAGTATTGGAGATAACTCTTCTCTAAAAGCTTAGTAGAATTCTGCAGTGAAGCCATCTGGGCCCGGACTTTTTTTGGTTTGCAGTGTTTTGATGACATTTTCAACCTCTTTCTTTGTGATGGGTTTATTAAGTTGTTCTGCTTCGTGTTGTGATAATTTGGGTAGGTGGTGTGAATCAAGGAATTTGTCCATTTCCTCTAGGTTTTCAAATTTGTTAGAGTACAGTCTTTCATAGTATTCTGTTATGGTATTTTTGATTTCTGTTGGATCTGTTGTGACCACTCTCCTCTCATTTCTAATTTGGGTTATTAGTTTCCTTTCCTGTTTTTCTTTAGTAAGTTTAGCCAGTGTTTTGTCAGTTTTGTTGATCTTTTCAAAAAACCGGCTTTTAGTATTTTCAGTTTTTTCAATTGTTTTTCTATTCTCTAATTCATTTAGCTCTGCTCTGATCTTTATTATCTGGTTTCTTCTGGTACCTGAGGGGGGTCCTCTGTTGTTCTCTCTCTACTTCTTCAAGCTGTGGGGTTAGTTCCTTGATTTCGTTTCTTTCTTCCTTCCAGATGTGTGCATTTATGGAGATAAACAGACCTCTTCGCACTACTTCGGCTGTATCCCATAGGTTCTGGTAGGACGTGTTTTCAGTGTTGTTGGAATCCATGAATTTCTTTATTTCATCCTTAATTTCTTCTATAACCAGGGTTTTTTGAGCAAGATGTTGTTCAGTTTCCTAGAGTTCCACTTTCTATCTGTGTTTTTTCTGCTATTGATTTCGACTTTTGTGGCTTTATCATCTGAGAAGATGCTTTGCGTTAATTCAGTGGTATGGATTTTGTTGAGAATTGCGTTATGTCCTAACACATGGTCAATTCTGGAGAATGTTCCATGGGCACTGGAGACGAAAGTGTAATTGTCCACTGATGGGTAGAAAGTTCTGTATATATCGATGAGGTTTAGTTGGTTAATTGTGGCAATAAGATCTTCTGTATCTTTACTGAGCTTTTTTCTAGATGATCTGTCCAGTGTTGAGAGTGGAGTGTTGAAGTCTCCCACTGTTATTGTGGAGTGATCTAACTCTTTTTTGAGTGTAGTCAGTGTTTCTTTGACATATTTAGGTGCTCTGATAGTAGGTGCATAAATATTTAATATAGTTAAGTCTTGCTTGTGTACTGAACCTTTCAGCAATGAATAGTGTCCATCTTTGTCCACGATGGTGGATTTTATATTAAAATTGATTTTGTCTGAGATTAGAATTACCACACCTGCTGTTCTTTGTTCATTGTTAGCTTGGTATATATTCTTCCACCCTTTAATTTTCAGTTTGTTACTATCTTTAGGTCTCAAGTGAATTTCTTGTAGAGAACAAATGGATGGGTCATGTCTTTTGATCCAGGATGTCACTTGATGTCTCTTTACTGGAGCATTCAGTCCATTCACATTCAATGTAATTATTGATAGGTATGTGTTCACTGCTGCCATTGTGACATGTTTATTTTTGTGTTGATATTTTCTCTGTTGTTCTTATTAGTCTGTTCTGGGACATTCTTTTTTGTGTGTTGATGTTTCACCTTTTTCAGAGCTGATTTTGTAGTTGTTGAGACTCCTGTGTTACATTTCTTGGTACAGTATGTTGCATCTTTGTTGTGCTTTACAGCTGCCCCTAAGATCCCCCTTAATACACTATAAACCCAATTTTAATTACTACCAGTCTTGTTGACTTCCTCTCCATCTCGAAGGAGTATAATGACTGTAGTGTATCCCTCTTTTTAATATGATGGCACCATAGTTTTCATGATAATCACTGGATTTTTTCTTTCAGTGTTAAAGCGGTGATTGAGTTTGGAGCCTTCCCTAACTGAGTGGAATTCTGAATAATGTGTCGTTCTAAAATATAAAGTTAGTGGTTTTGTTCTTCCAAGGCAAAGCCAAGCACTCTTTCAGTATTTCTTGTAGTTTTGGTTTGGTTTTTACAAAGTCTCTGAGTTTCTGTTTATCTGGGAATGTCTTCATTTCATTTTCTTATTTGAATGATAGTTTTGCAGGATATATAATTATTGGTTGGCAGTTCTTGGCAGTTCTTCTCCTTCAAGGATTTGAATGTGTCATGCCACTGTCTCTGTGCCAGCATGGTTTCTGCTGAGAAATCTGACGAGAGCCTACAGGGTTTCCCTCTGAATGTTAGCTTTGCTTTGAGTCTTGCTGCCTTTAAGAGTTGCTGCTTATGTTTCATTTTGTTAAACTTGATTATTATATGTCTTGGAGTCTTTCTTTTGAGATCTGTTTTGGGTGGCATATGATATGCATCTGGGATATCTATATTCTCTTCCTTCATGATTTCTGGGAAGTTTTCTGTCATCAGATCAGCAGTGCTACTCTGTGTGTTCTCAGGTGTCTCATCCTGTTCAGGGACTCCAATTACTTGAAGGTTGTTCCTCTTAATAGAGTCCCACATGCTTCTTGATGCTTCTTCCTTTTCCTTGTTTCTTTTTTTCTGATTTTTCCTCATAGACACTGGCATTGGTAGTTCTGTCTTCACGTCAGAAATTATTTTTTCCATTTGTTCCAATCTGTTTTCTTGGCTTTGAATGGAAATTTCTATGTCTTTGATTTTGTTCTTGATCTGTTGGATTTCAGAGTACTGGTGTTCCATCAGATCAAACAGCTTGCTTAATTTTTGCTTTTGTTCTGCTGCATTTCGTATGAGGTCTAGAAGGGCTCTGTATATAATCCTTTTGTATTCACCTTCTGATGATTTCAGAAAAGTTCCTTCATCTGGAAAACTCCTTGGTGGTTTTGTTTGGGAGCCTTCTGAAACTGTGGGTGATTTCTTGTATGCCATAAGTGTCTGTTGCTTTTTAGGTTTCGTGAGAGTGAGTAAAAGCTGGGAGAGATACTGTGAGGATGGACTGCAGATGTTTCTATAGGCTGTCTTAAAATGTAAAACCAAAGGTATCTGCCCACTTCCCAAGTCAGTCAGGTTTTCAAGTGTAGAGGTGCCTCTTCCCAACTGGCAAAGTAAGCACCTCTATATCCAACCACAGATGATATGAACTAGTTGAAAATACAGCAATGCTAATGCCCTGTTGGCCTCTGCTGACCGGGCCAAGCTTTAGGCAACACTGTGTAAACTGCTGCTTTTCTAGTAGAAAAGCTCTCTCCTATTGGTTTGCTCTGGCTCCCAAGCTAAGAATTAGGTCCAGCTGTGTCCATCGTATCTAAGATGGCATCCTCCACACAGTCGACGAATAGAGGGGCTGAAATTGCCAAGAGGTCGTGAGTCCTCCACCTCTGTTGCCGGCCCCCCACCATAGGCGACACTGTGTAAACTACTGATTTTCTGTCAGAGAAGCACTGTCCTGTTTGCAGGCACTGGCTCCCAGGCTAAGAATTAGGTCCCGCTAAAATCTCTGTATCCAACATGGTGTCCCATACACTGGCAGCGTGGTTCCATTTAAACCACGCTGTGGCAATGATAAAAAGACAGGCCCAAAGTGGCTAGATGAACAGAGTGCTAAGCCTGGCTCTCAAAATATGGCAATTTTGCTTGCCTATCCCACCAGCAGTGTGTTTGAGTCTAGCCACTAGGCAAGACCAAGCTCCACCCGCCAGCCAAGAGAGAGAAAAAAAAAAGTCAAAGTGGTGCGTTTACCTTCAGTCCATGAGAGCCAGGACTAGCCAGGAGTGGAAGCTAGCAAAAGAGAGGAAGTTTTTTGCTCAGTAGTATGAAGTCCAAATTAACAACCCTGTGCCTTGTCATGGGGCTCACTAGGTGACCAGAAGGCTCCATTTGATTATCAGTTCAGATCTTGGTTTCCAGAGGGATATGAGGAGACGTGTGCTTGGTCCACCGTCTTGACTCCACCCATAGGCTGTGCCTCTCTTAAAGACTGTATAGGTTAAAAATTTCAAGTAAAACTATGCCAGACATTTTGCTTCCATACCATCATACTTTTAAGCTACCTGTGGTAGATGTGCTAGGTCAGTTACTAATACAGTACAATGATGTTTTCAAGGTACTGTATTTCACAGGGAAACCCTGATGCTCTTGTGGTTAAATGCTACATCTGCTAACCAAAGTCAAGCCAAGCCAAGTGCTGTCGAGTTGGATCTGACTCATGGCAACCAAAAGGTCAGCAATTTGAAACCTCCAGGTGCTCTTTGGAAACTCTGTGGGGCAGTTCTGCTCTGTCCTATAGGGTCACTATGAGTTGCAATCAACTTGGTGGCAGTAGGATATTTCACATACTGTTTCTTATCATTGGTCTGTGAGGGCAGAGACATTGTTTTTGTCCTGCTGTCACTAGCACCCAATATACTTGGATCTCAGGTACTTACTAAGTCAGTAAATTGCACAAATAATCTCATATATTCATTTGCTTTCCATTATCAAAAAGGGTATGGAAAACTTGTTTTAAGGAAAATTCATAAAATAACCCAGGATTACAAAGGAAATTTATTTTACTCAATTCTATTGAAATATGTTTATATCCACAGATTTCCTGTTTTTAAAAATACAGAAGAATTTTTAATTAGTATTGGATATAAACTATACCATTACTTTGATAGTGTATAAAACAAATGGAAGCTTTGTTTTCTTATTTTCAATGACCTTCCTCAGCATTTTTAAATTACAATAGAAAAAATAGTGAATTATGTTTCAGTCTGTTTTGGTTAAAATTATTTTGGTTTCAACAAGATAAAGAAACCTTGGCAAGCTGATACAAAAGAGGAATACTGGAATATTGGCTGTAGTTTAGGGATAGAAAAGGAAGGAACAAGTGTGGTACTGGATGTATCAGATTTCTTCAGAGTAAAAAGTGCCAATGTCAAAATAGTAGAAAACCCTGGCTGATCCACCTGAATCAAAGGTGGAGACTTCATCAGTCAGATCCACAGTGGTTGAAACATGTGATAGAGCCGTTAACATTGACAGCCAGGGTTTTATGTGAAGATGAGGTAGGAATTAAGCCCCCCAACAAGTATCAATTATGTTGTCTTATTAATTGGACTCTAGAAAAATGCTTTTATTTTACAATTATGAATTTCTCACAGTTAAACATTTCCAAACTACAGCTTCATCTGTTGACCATTAGACTGTGTTTACAGTTATGTATCTTAATGTTTTCCAGACCAACCACTGCCATATTAATAAATGATTTAATGTCATATAAATCACTGGCAGTGTAATGTAATGACAGTGTAACTTGCGAGTTAATAGTGTCAGTCCTTGAGCCAGACTTGCACAGTTTCAGATTGCCTAATTCTGCTACTTAACTAGCTGCAAAAGGCTGGAGAAGTTATTCAGTCTTTGCTCTTCACTTTAATTATCTGTTTTGAAAAAAGGTTAATTAGTATACTTTTACTGCAATACAGGGAGCCACAAAATCTCACCAGAGTACCAGGGTAAGCATTTAGTTCTTTAGGCATCTGCTGATAAGCTGGAGTGGTTCTGATCCACACCCAAAAGCCATGGCCATCAGATTGATTCTGACTCATAACAACATTAAAGACAGAGTAGAACTGCCCCTTAGGGTTTCCAAGGCTCTTACAGAAGCAGACTGCCACTTCTTTCTTCAAGTAACAGCTTCTAGGTTTGAACCAAAAGGTTTTCAGTTAGCAGCCAAATACTTTTAACTGAGGCTGTAGCAGGGCTCCTCTGGTCTGATCCAGGCTGGCTGGACTGAACTTGGTTTGAGGCCAGGCACAGGATGGATCTAGCTGTGTACCACATGTCTCTAATACCAGCAGCTACCTGAGGCTTAGTTTTCTCAGACTAAAGGCAGGATGCAAGCCAACAAGCCCAGCTACATAAACTCATTTGAAAGCTTTGCTTGTATAATGCCTTCTGTTATTCCATTGTCCAAAGCAAGTCACATGACTAAGCCAAAAGTGAGCATACCTTCTGTAGAGGTGTCCTGGGGCTGGGGGTGTGCCTGTTTATGAGTGCTGATTTCAGTCTACCACAGGGGGCAATATTAAAACTACCTTGTTGTAAGTGTACTGCATGTAAAGAACTTAAGACTAGGGCCTGGCACATATAAATGCTCAATAAGTATTTGTTGTCATTAGACATACTCTCATGCAGAAATTCAAAACACAGAAATTTAGCTTGCATAATTGGTAACTTTGTCCCTTCACTGAAATTGAGTAAACATGCTTAAATTTAATTAAACAGTAATCTCTATTTTTTTAATTATAGGTTAGATGAGCAAGATTATACATATGTATCAAACTGATTACCCAACTTCTGGGAAAGCTTGATTGGTTGTTGCCACCGTGCACAGTCGTTGAGTTGATGCCAACTCACAAGACCATATAGGACAGAGTAGAACTGCCCCGTAGAGTTTCCAAGGAGCATCTGGAGGATTTGAACTGTCAGCCTTTTGGTTAGCAACCACAGCACTTAAACCCTGTGCCACCAGGATTTCCAGTTATTGCCACAATTGTATTTAAATACTGTGAGAATCATAATACTGTTAAATGCAATTGAATTCTAACCTCTTGTTTTACAGATAATGAATTGTACCAACAATGACCAGATGTCTAAGCCAGAGAGAAAAAGATAGGTGGATAGAAGCTAAAATGAATGACAGACAGAAAAGTAGTTAAATAGAAGAAGGGAGTTCAAGATCTCTAGAATTCTAGTTGAGAACTTGCCTGCTGTATCACCCAGTGTAGGTATCATTTCCTGCAGTTTTGACTAAATGATGTTGATCGTATTTTTCCTATCCTTCTACCATCCCATGAATCTTTAACAAAAAATAATTTTAAGAATCTCTTAAAAAGAAAATTTTCTTAACTATCTGTTATTCCTTAAATTGCCAAGCCAAGGCAAGTGCCTTCGAGTCGGATCCGACTCATGGCGACCATAGGGGGTTACCTATTATACGTCTTGCCTTTGAGACAATTACAACTCATAACTACCCTATGGGACAAAGGATAACTGCCTAATAGGTTTTCCAGGGAAAAGCTTGTGGATGTGAACTGCCAGCCTTTTGGTTAGCAGCCTAACATATAATCACTGTACCACCAGGGCTGCTCAAGAATTATTATAAATTAAGGGTTACTGTAAGATTACCTGTAGTGTAAAACAACAGCAAGACAATCCTTATAGAAGTCTTCCTTTATCCATTTAACTAAAATATATTGAGTACTTATTTTTTCAGCACTGGGCATACAACAGGAAGAAGAAAGAGTGTGTGTTCTTGCAAGCGTACATTATGTGGCAGAGACAGGCAATGAATGGACAGTAAGTTAATAGAATGGTCTATATTCCTACATCTACAGTTCTAAAGCCAAGAAGTTCTGAAAACTGAAAATTTTATAACTGATATAGTTGTAAAACCTGACCTAATCTTAACTCTTTTGGTAGTAAAATTGATGGGGTATTTATAAGATCCCATTTCAGGATGTATATGTATATTTTTAAGATCCCATTTAGAATGAATATGTATGTAGTTTGCTACAGAAATATTAACATATTTGATTTCAGGATGCTGTTCCAGACCTGGGAGAACACAGGAAGGAGGAGGCATTACACAATTATAGTACATTTGCCATATTACCTTTCAAAACTCTAAATAATTTTTAATTCTAAAGCAGATCTTGCCCTCAAAGGACTTATGGACCTTAATAATATCCAGAAATTGTAAATACTATTAATGGAAATGAAGCAAGTATATATAGAGAGAATAGGGACCAGAAATTTAATGGTGGCTCTTTATTCAGGTACTTTTTAATAAAGTAATACCTTAGCTATATTTTTTGAATATTTTATTGTGCTTTAAGTGAAAGTTTACAATCCAAAACAATGTGCCATATAAAGTCCTGCACTCATCCTGCTAAGCACCTCTTAAACTGCTCGCCCCACCTTGTAACAGCATGCTCCTCCTTTCCACCCTGTACTTCCCACATCCATTCAAACAATTCCTGTCACCCTCTACTCTCTCAGCATGCCTCTGGGCAGGAGCTGCTCAGACAGCCTCAATTATATAAATTTTTGTAAGCCAAGAAGCACACCCTTTGCCAGCATCACTCGATGTGTTGTACTCCAGTCCAATCTTAGCCTGAAGAGTTTCAACTCTGGGCTAAGAGAGAATCCCAGGGTTATGCCCTCAGGGGACTCTCCAATCAGTTGCACCATCAAGTATGGTCATTTAATCGAGTTCTGGTTCTGTGCACCCGTTTTTCTCCTGCTACAGGGACTCTACATTCTGTCCCTGTCAAAGCAGTCATTAGTGGTGGCCAGACACCATCTAGATCTTCTGGTCTCATGCTGATGTGGACTCTGAATCATATGGTACCTTATGTCTGCTGGGCTCATGTTTTCCTCATGTCTTTGATGTCTTTCCTTCTCCTCTGCTCCAGGTAGATTTGGACCAGTTGATGCTACTTAGGTGGCCACTTGCTAGCTTTTAAGTCCCCAGATGCCACTCACCAAGGTGGGACAAAGCACATTTTCCTGAAAGATAATTTTTTTATGCCAGTTGACCTAGATGTGCCCTGGAACCATGATCCCCAGATGCCTGCCCCTGCTACTCTGTCTCTGTCCTTGAAAATGTTGGGTTGTATTTAAGAAACCTTTTAGCTTTGAGTGTAATCCAGCTGTGCTATCCTCCCTTCTGCTACATGCTGTCACTCCCATCACCTAACCCAATTCCTGCATACTAGCTAATCTATGAATACCTCTCTCTCTCCTCAAGTGTGTAATCATCAAAAATTGTTCCATGTTTAAACCTTTTCTTAAGCCCTTATAATAATGGTCTCATGCATTATTTGTCCTTTTGCAACTAATTACACTCAGCATAATGTCTTCCAGATGACTCAGTGTTATCAGATGTTTCCTGGGATCATCATTATTCTTTATCGTTACATAGTATTCCATTGTGTGAATATACTATAGTTTTTTTAATCCAGTCGTCTGTTGATGTGCACTTAGATTGAGTCCATCTTTTTGCTATTATGGACAGTGCTGCAATAAACATTGGTGTGAATGCATTTATTCATGTGACAGTCCTTATTTCTCTAGGATACATGAGGTCTGACAATTAAGTCCACAAGCTTAATTGTGCTGTGTGCTACATACTTCATTGCTGAATTCAAAGTACTCCCTTTGGAAAGCTATGTATATTCATGTTTCAAGAAGTGAGATTGCTGGATCATATGGTAGTTCTATTTCTAGCTTTTTAAGAAAGCACCGAATCAATTTCTAAAGTAGTTGTACCATTTTACATTCCCACCAGTCTCTCCACAACCTTTCCAACATTTATTATTTTGTGTTTGTTTGCATTACTGCCAGCTGTGTTAGGGTAAGAAGGTATCTCACTCTAATTTGGATTTGGATTTCTGTAATGACTAATGATCATGAGCATCTTCTTGTGTATCTGTAAGCCACCTGGTTGTCTTCATTAGTGAAATGACTGTATCCTTTCCTCATTTCTTAATTGAGTTATTTGTCTTTTTGTTGTTGAGGTTTTACAGTATTTTGTAGATTATGGCAGTTAGACACTGATCAGATTTATGGTGGCCAAAAATTTATTCCCAGTCTGTAGGTAGTCTGTTTACTCTTTTGGGGAACTCTATGGATGAGCATAACTCTTTTGTTTTTAGAAGTTCCCAGAAATCTATTTTCTCTGTTTGTACACTGTTAGTAGTGTTTTGTCATCTGTTTGTGTTGTGTGTTAGGGCTCTCAATGTTGTCCCTATTTTTTCTTCCATGGTTTTTTTTTTTTCATTCTAAATTTTATATTTAGGCATTTGATCCATTTTCAGTTAGTTTTTATGTAAGGTGTGAGATATGGGTGTTGTTTCATTTTTTTGCATATGGATATCCAGTTATGCCAATACCGTCTGTTAAAGAGATTGTCTTTTCCCTGGTTTTGGAACTTTGAGCCCTTCTTAAATATCAGCTGCACATAGGTAGGCAGTGTTGTTTCTGTAGTCTCAATTCTGTTCCACTGGTCTGTGTATCTGTTTTTGTACCAGTAACAGGCTGTTTTGATATAGCACTGTGATAGGTTCTAAAGTCAGGTAGTGTGAGGCCTCCCACTTTTTTTCTTCTTCCGTAATCCATTATTATCCAGGATTCTACCCTTTCCCTATGAAGTTGGTGACTTGTATCTTCATCTCATTAAAAAACTTCCATTGGGGACTGTTAAAAGAAGACGGAGTAGACACATGTTTCCTCATTTCCCAACTGCCTTCATTGTCATGAATGGTGAAAGACTGAAAGAACTCCTTTTGAGAATGGGAACTAGACAAGGACACCCACTCTCTCACCACTTCTCTTCAACATTGTGCTAGAAATTCTAGCCTGAGCAATTAGACAAGGCAAAGAAATAAAGGACATCCATATTGGCAGTGAAGAAGTAAAAATCTCCCTATTTACAGATGATATGATTGTTTATACAGAGAATCCAAAGAAATCCATAAGTAAACTATTGGAACTAATAGAGGAGTTTAGCCAAGTAACAGGACATGAGAAAAATACAAGTAAATCAGTAGGATTCCTTTTTAACAACAGTGAGATTATTAAAGAAGAAGTCACCAAATCAATTCCATTTACTATAGCTCCCAAGAAGATAAATACCTAGGAATAAATCTAACTAGAGAAATAAGAGATCTTTACAAAGAAAACTACATGACCTTACTATAAGAAACTAAGAGAGACTTACGTAAATGGAGTAATCTACCCTGCTCATGGATAGGAAGACACAACATTGTGAAAATGTCTATTTTACCCAAAGCAATCTACTTATATAATGCAATCCCAGTACAAATTCCAGCAATATTTTTTAATGAGATTTAGAAACAAATCATTAACTTTGTTTGGAAAAGGAAGAAACCTTGGATAAGTGAAGCACTACTGAAGAAGAAGAACACACTGGGAGACCTCTCACTACCTGACTTTAGAAGCTATTGCACTGTTACAGTAGTCAAAACAGCCTCGTACTGGTACAAAAAGAGGCATATAGACCAATGGAGCAGAGTTGAGACCCCAAAGATGCCACCATCCTCCTATGAACAGCAGATATTTGACAAAGGCCCCAAGATTTTAAACTAGGGTAAGAATAGTCTCTAACAAATGGTGCTGGCAAAATTGGATATCTGACTGCAAAAAATTGAAACAAGACCCATATCTTGCACCTTATACAAAAACCAACTAAAAATGGATAAAAGGCCTAAATATAAAATCTGAAATGATAAAGCTGATCCAAGACAAAATAGGATCAACAATGGAAGTTTTAATACACAATGTAGACAGACTTCAAAATCTGACAAACAAAGCACGATCAACAGAAGAGAAAATAGATAAATGGGAGCTACTAAGAATCAAACACTTTTGCTCATCCAAAGACTTCATCAGAAGAATTAAAAGACCACCTACAGAATGGGAAAAAAATATTTGGCAGCTATATGTCAGACCAATGTCTGATCTCCATATCTATAAGGTATTACAAAATATCAACAAGAAAAGGACAAATAATCAATTAAGTGATGGGCAAAAGAGATAGACATTTCTCTAAAGAGGATATCCAGGCAGCCAAAGGATACATGCAGAATTGCTCACAGTCATTAACTATTAAAGAAATTCAGATCAAAACTACAATGAGATACCATCTCACCCCAACAAGGTTGGCCATGATCTGAAAAGCACGAAACAACAAGCGCTGGAGAGGCTGTGGAGAAATTGGGACTCTCCTACACTGCTGGTGGGATTCCAAAGTGGTACAACCTCTTTGGAAAACAATCTGGTGCTTCCTTAAAAAACTGGAAATAGATACACCATTTGAGCCTGTAATTCCACTGCTTGGAATTTATCCTTCAGAAACAAAGGTTGTTGCATGAACAGACTCATGTACACGAATGTTTGTTGCAGCACAGTCCACAATGGCAAAAAGTTGAAATCAACCCCTATGCCATCGACAAATGAATGGATAAGCAAACTATGGTACATATACTCCATGGAACACTATGCTATGGTGAAAAAACAATGACAGTTTTAGAAAACATCTCGTAACGTGGTCTTATTTGGAAGAGATCATGCTGAGTGAAATCAATCAGTGTCAAAAGGGCAAATTTTGTATGAGACCCCTGTTATAAGGACTTAACAAGAGAATTATCCACAGAAGAGAATGACTATGTTGGTTACAGGGGTGGATGGGGGCTGAAGGTTTATCACAGCTGAGATAATTGGTAGACATTAGAAATTTTATTCTTTTACTGTAATTAATAAAAATAATTTTTTTTAAACTAATTAAAAAAAAACTTCCATTGGGATTTGTATTGGGATTGCATTTTATATGTAGATCACTGTCTCAGGCTGGGTTTTCTAGGGAAGCAAAACCGGTAACACGTATATGTACTACAAGGAAAGACTTACATACAAAGTACAAGGGAAATTTATATGTAAATAGCTCACGCAATTGCAGAACCTGAACGTCCCAAGTCCTGTCACAACCCGCACATGGCCACGGGAGCTAGTGAACCCAAGGTCAGCAGGTCAGAGACCAGAGTTCTAGATCACCGGTTGTGTAGATTGGTGGATCCCAAGCTGGCAGTGAAACAGAGCTGCCAGCCATGAACAGAGCTGCAGAGGCTGGCAAACCCAAGATTAGCAGGTCAGGGAATGGGAATCTGAAGCGCCAGCTGTAAGGGTTGGTGAATCCAACAGCTGCTAGTTCAGGTCCAGGAACCAGACACCAGGAGAGAGCAGGAGCTGCTGGTTACCTGAGCAGAAAGAAAGTAGGTGGTGGAAGACAAAGAAGTGAGAGATGAGGGTCAGGAAGCCACCATGGGCTCCACCCTGCCACTTGATACGGTAGCAAAGTTGACACAGTCCTGACTGCCACAATCACTTAGAGTAGAACAGGCATTTTCACGATGTCAGATCTTCCTATTCTTGAGCAAGGTAGATTTCTCCACTTAAGTAGGTCTCTTTTGGTTTCGTATAGTAAAGTCTTGTAATTTTCTTTCTATAGATCTTTCACATCTCTGTTTAGATTTATTCCTAAGTATTATATCTTCTTGGGGACTGTTGTAAATAATACTTATTTGGTGATTTCCTCTTTGATTGTTTCTTTGTTGGTGTAAAAGAATCCAACTGATTTATGTGTGTAACAGCAATACCACAGAGTGGATGGTGCTAACAAAGAAAAGTTTATTCTCACACAGTCCTGTAGGCAACAAGTCCAAAATCAGGATGTCCAGTTCAGGGGAAGGCTTTCCCCTTTGTCGGATCTGGAGGAAATTCCAGTATTGCATTGGTCTTTGTCCAGGGGGCATCTTGGCACAGGAATCTTATGTCTGAAGGACGTGCTCTTCTTCTGGTTCTACTTTCTTGATGGTATGAGGTTCGCAACTCCCTGCTTGCTTCTCTTTCCTTTTATCTCTTGTGGGATGAAAAGATTAAGTGTGGGACAAGCCATACTCCAGGTAAACTCCCTTTACAGTGAAGCAGAGAGGTAATCCTATGAAGGGATTTACAGTCCCACCCTAATTGTTTAACATTCATCACAGGAAAATCACATAATGGAGGACAGTCACAATATGGCTACACATATTTTTGAGGGGACACAATTCAGTCCGTGACAGATACCTTTTATATGTTGAGCAATTTCTTTCTATTCCTGTTTTGCTGAGAATTTTTTATATGAATGTGTGTTGGATTTTGTCAAATGGCTTCTCTGCACTAATTGATAAAATCAAGCAGTTCTTGTATATTGTTTCTTTTCTGTGGTTGCTTACATTAATTGTCTTTCTAGTATTGATAATCCCTGTATCCCTGGTATGAATCCTAGTTGGTCATGATGAATTATTTTTTGATGTCTTCTAGAATTCAGCATCTAGGTTCATGAGAGATAATGCTGTGTCATTTTTTTGTGTTGTCTTGGTTTTGGTAACAGGGTTATACTAGCTTCATAGAATGAACTTGGGAGTATTCCATTCTTTTTTATGCTCTGGAATACCTTTAGAAGTATTGGTATTAACTCTTCTCTAAATGTCTGGTAGAATTCTCCAGTGAAGCAATCCAAGACCAAGCTATTTTTAATAGGGAGCTTTTTAGTTATCTTTTTAATGCCTTCTTTGTGTTGGGTTTGTTTAATTGCTCTGCTTCTGTGTCTGTTAGTTTACATAGGTAGTGTGTTTCTAGATATTTGTTGAGTCTGTGTTTTACAGAATACAGTTTTATTAGAATACAGTTTTTCACAGTATTCTGTTATGATCCTTTTCATTTCAGTTAGGTCTGTTGTAATAACACCCATCTCATTTCTTATTCAAGTTATTTGTTTCCTCTCCTGTTTTTTTGTCATTTCAACCAATGATGTATTAATTTTGTTGATCTTTGAAAAAAAACAACTGCCTGTGGTGTTGTTAACTCTTTCAGTTATTTTTCAGTTCTCTAATTCCTTTACTTCTGCTCTACTTTTTATTACTTGCTTTCTCTAGTTCTAGGGGGTTCTTTTGCTGTTCAGTTTCTACTTATTTGGATTATAGAGTTAATACTTTAATTTGGGCCTTTTCATCCTTTTGGATGTATGTATCTATTGAAATAAATTGACCTCTGAGCATTGCTTTTTGCTGTGTCATAAAGGTTCTGATGTGTTTTCTTTCTCATTTGATTCTGTGAATTTCTTTATTCTGTCTTTGATTTCTTCCATAAACAGTAGTTTTTAAGCAAAGATTTGTTCAGTTTCCATGTGTTTGATTCTACACACACACACACACACACACACATACCGCTTCTTTCCTCTGTTATTGATTTCCACTTTTCTGGGTTTAGGGCCTGAAAAGATACTTTGTAACATTTTAATATTTTGAAGTTTTTAAGGATTGTTACATGGTCAGCTCTGCAGAATGTACCATGTGCACTGGGAAAGAAAGTGTACTTGGCTGCGGTTGGTTATAGTGTTCTGTAGATGCCTATGAGATCCAGTTGATTGACTGTGGCCTTTAGATCATCTATGTCTTTATTGGGCTTGTTCCAAGATACTCTGTCCTTCACTAAAAGTGGTGTGTTGCAGTCTCCTACTATTATCATATGGCTCTCTATTTCTGTTTTCAATGCAATTATTTTGTTTTATGTATTTTGGAGCCCTGTCATTGGATGGGTACATATTTAATATAGTTACGTCCTCCTGGCAACATTGTACTTCAGGACAGATCTTAAAATGTTCTTTTTGATGATGAACACAACACCATGCCTTTTCAAAACTTTTGTTCTCAGTATAGTAGACCATATGATTGTTGGATTCACAGTGGCCAAAACCAGTCCATTTCAGCTCACTAATGCCTAAGATATCAATGTTTCTGTTTTTACTGTTTGTTTTCCTAGACTCATACTTTGTACATTCCACGTCCCAATTATTAATGGATGTTTGCAGCTGTTTCTTCTCATTTTGAGTGATGCCACATCAGTAAACAAAGATCCTGAATGCTTCACTCCATCCCTGCCATAGAGTAGGTCAACTCTACTTTAAGGAGGCATCTTCCCCACTTGTCCTCTGAGTGCCTTCCAGCCTGGGGGCTCACTTTCTGGCACCATGTCTGACAGCGTTCGGCTGCTATTCATAAGGTTACCCCTGGCTAATATATTTAGAAATAGACTGCTCGGTCCTTCTTGCTTAGTCTGGAAGCTCAGCTGAAACTTTTCTACCATGGGTGACCCTGCTGGGACCTATATACCAGTGGCATAGCTTCCAGAATCACAGCAACAAGCAGGCCTCCACTGACAGACAAGTACGGGCTGCTCACTGTCTTTACCCTCCTTACCTGATGGTTTTACCTTCCTTACCTAATTGTTATATAGTGGCCTTGCATATCAACTGTGGTAGATTTTGCTTTACCATATGTTTTATGAGAGATTAATATTGCCATTCTTGCACTTTTTTGAATGTTCTTAGCTTGATTCTTTTTTTCCATCTTTTGAGATTTAGTTTGTTCATGTCTTTGAGTCTAATGTGTGTCTCGTGTAGGCAGAATATAGATTTTTTTTTTTTTAAATCCAGTCTGACACCCCCTGTTTCTGTATTGGTGCATTTAATCTGTTTACGTTCAGCATCATTATTGATAGGTATAAATTCAGTGATGTCATTTTGATGTCTTTTTTTGTGCATCATAGACAATTCCTTTGTTCCATTTAATTTTCTGTGCTGAGTCTTTTTTCTTTGTGTTTTCTTTTTGTCTGTTTCAATGTTAGACCTTTGTATCTGTTGAAACTTCTTTTTTTGATGTGTAGGACTGATTATTTCCTTTGTGGTTACTTAATATTTACTCTTATTTTTCTAAATTTAAACCAGTCTTTAATTTCTTTATATAGCCTTGAATTCTCTCCATATGAGAAACATTTATGACTACATTTTCTTTTAAGACTTTCTTTTTGTTGTAATGCTTACATAATGACATCTCTGACTCGCCCTTTTCAGTGTTTCCTTTGGTTTATTTTGTGATACCCTTCTTTGGATTGATAATTCATTTGCTCTATTCTGTGTTTTAGTCTTGGGTTGTCATCTGAAGTTATTGATTTTCTAATCAAGGGATCCCCTTTAGTATGTCTTGGAATTTTAGTTTGGTTTTTTAAATTCTCTTAATTTCTTTTTATCTGTCAGTGCCCTAATTTTGCCATCATATTTTAGGGGTGTTTCTTCTGGGTGTATAATTCTTGGCTGAAAGCTTTTTCCTTCAAGACTTTTTGTATGTCCTCCCATTACCTTCTTGCCTGTATGGTTTCTACTGAATAGTCCAAGCTTAGTCTTACTTTCTTTTGTAGGTTGTTTTTTGTTTATCCTTAGTCATTTTCAATGGAAAACCTGATGGCATAGTGGTTTAGTGGTAGGTCTGCTAACCAAAAGGTTGGGAGTTCAAATGAGCCATGTGGTATTTGGAACCTCTATGGATCAATTCTGCTCTGTTCCATAGGGTCACTATGACTCTGAATCAGCTCGACAGCAGTGGGTTTTTTTTGTTGTTGTTTTCATTTCTTTTATAAATCATTTTTAAAATTGTCTCTTTACCTTTAGTTTTGGAACGTTTGATTATAATATTGCATGGTTTCTCTTGGGGATCTACCTTGTGTGGTGTTCAGTGAACATCTTAGATATGTATTTTCTCATCTTTCATGGTATCAAGGAAGTTTTGTGTCAACAAATCTTCACCAGCTCACACTATATTTTCTTTTATTTTCTCCCCTCCATACTCCAATCACTCATAAATTATTCCTACTGATAGAGTTGCCTATAGTTCTTGGTGTTCCTTGATTTTTTGGAATTCTTTTATCTGATTTTTCCTTAGTTGTTGATGTCACATGCTTTATCTTCGGTCTCCCTCACTCAGCCTTTCATTGCCTCATTTGTGCTCCTCTGGCTTTCTATTTAGTTATCTAATTTTGTAATTTTATTGTTAGTTTTATGAATTTCTAACTCTTGCTGTTGTAAGCTTTATTACAGCCTTTTCTATTTGTCATTCTGCGCTCCTGCATTTTGCTTCATCTCCTTCCTAATCTCTTGAAGAAGTATAAATGTTAATGTTTTGTGTTCTACCTCTGATGATTCCCAGGAGTTCTGTTCCTCTTACAAATCTGAGTCTTTGTATTGAGAAGGTTTTGTCTTTAAATGCTTTGAAATTGACTGTTGTCTCTGAGCCATTAGTAAGTTGTATTCATTTTATATTTTTCTGCTGTATTCTAACTCCTTGTTTTATTTTGTTTTGAAATTTACAAATAGGCTGGCCATGTGTGATAGTTTGGCTGTTGTTTTCTTTGAAGTTCTAATGTCCTGTCACCAGGTGGTTAGAATACTATTAGACATGGAAGCTCAAGAGTCTGTTTACTTTTCTTATATGGATTCAGCTCAGGGGACCAGGTATTCAGTCACCAAGTTTGTGATGCAGACTTTGGCCTGCTGTCCTAGATGGACAGTGGTGATTGCTGTAGGCACAGGTATATGACTGTATCCCCTGAGAAAGGCAGGGGGCTACAAACAATCCCTGAGTATCTGTGAGGATGGCATGTCCCCTTATGTCTGAATCTAGACAAAGGAACAGTTTCTGCCATGAAGTTCTCAGGCTTAGGGGGTCAGCAGATGATTTTTCGTCTTCCCCTCCTTCCCCATTTGTTAAATTGTTCCTTCTTCTACTCTTTGAGAGTGGTTCAGGGTAGACTTAAGGAGTCCTACTTCCAGCTCAGTTAATGGTGTCAGGTTCCAGAGCTGGATGCAGTACAGTGAACTGAGCACTGGGAGAAGCAAGAGAGGGTTAGCCCAAGTGAAAGATTTAGACCTACTGTGATAGGTTACACACAAAGGCTTAGCTTTTGGTAACCATTTGCTGTTTTCCACTGGTTCTGGAAGCGTGAATGGATTCTGTGGTCGGTTGCTTCTGTTGGTGAGGATGCCCTCCAACCACCACAGTGAAGTCACCATGCTGACCATAGTGGTTTCACAGTGGGTCAGTTCTAAGGAGTCCTCTTTCTTTTCCATTGTTCAGTCCTTTTTTTCTCAGCTTTCCCTTTGCTGTTCTGGGCTGCTAGAGTGTCACTTGTAATGAATTCATTTGTTCTTTTTGATCTTTGTTATTAGAGTGGTCAGAGGAAGCATGCAATTACTCCACCATTTTGGCCCTGTGTCTGAATCATATTTTAATAAAATAATGTTTCTTACATATCTGTTGAGGAAGTGCTCTGTAATAGCCAAAGCCAAAGCCAAGTGCCGTGAAAAAGATTTAAAATAATGTTAAACTGTCATATTTCCTTTTTCATATTCAAGGATTTTCCCTAAGCATTAATAATGAAAAATTAGTGTGGTCATGATAATACCCTTAGCCATCTCCTTCCCTCACCAAAGACATGTCTACCCACTGATAGACAACTAGAGGAAAGAGCCTTGAACTTGGAGATAAATAATAAAGATTGGTTTTTCACATCTGCTCTGCCCCTGACTGTAGCTGGTTGTTTAACTGTTCTGAATTTCAGCTTCCTAGCTAGAAACAACTCTGTGACCACAGGATTTTATAGTGTAACTTGTTCCTGTTTGTTGCAAAAGCTTTGCACTTGACTACTAACCTGAAGATGGGCAGTCTGAACCAAGCAACACTGTGAAAAGAAAAGTTTGACAAGCTGTTTCTGTAAAGATTACAGTCAAGAAAACTTTAGCAAGCTCAATTTTGTTCTGTAAATCATGAGATCACCATGAGTCAGAATCAGTGGGAATGTATTTGGTGTTTTGGTTTGTAGTGCAAAATGGAGTTCTCATGTGGCAGATGGTTAAAGTGCTCAGCTGTTAACTGAAAGATTTGATATTCCAGTTCACCAAAAGGAACTTTGGAAGAAAAGTCTTGTAAAATACCCAAAAATCAGCCACTGAAAACCAACTCTATTGAACTATCTACTTAGACACACGTGAAATTGCTGTGAATTAGAATCTACTCCATAGAAATTGATTTTATAGTGTAAAATATGGTGATTAAATTACCTGATTGATATAGCTCCTTCTTGCCTATAGTTATAAATTTAGCAAGGATTGTGTGCTAAACTCTAAAATGCTGTGATTCTAAGCAGACTTTATTTAAAAAAAAAAAATCAATTTTTTCTTAAGTATAAGCCTAAAAAATTACAGAAAAACTTGTTATCTGTATAAAAGTGATAAATCATCCTTTGTGTTTTTTTTAACAGGACCAAGGAAAGAAATAACATAAGCCAAGAGCACAGAATATTTTCCTCCATCAAATCATAGAACCCTAATATTTCTCTAATTCCATCAAACAAAGAATGACCACGCTGACAAATGGCCACAGAGGATGTCAGCCTTTTTGAGGCAAGTCATGAAATACTTGTACTATAAATTTTCTATTATTACATATGTGAAAATAAGTAGAATTACATTGGATTTGAATGAAAAATATATTTTTAATATAAAAACTTATATAAGCCTGGCTGTTTCTCACTTGTACCATCCTCCCACCTCCACACTTTTTTCCTAGTACTATAGGATAGAAGAAGTTGAAACCCTGGTGATGCAGTGATTAAGAGCTATGGATACTAACCAAAAAGTTGGCCATTTGAATCCACCAGGTGATCCTAGAAAACTCCATGGGGCAGTTCTACTGTCATAGGGTATCAGAAAATACATTATGCTATTTTTGTCATTTTTTGGAGCCTTATGTAGTACAGGACTACATTACATCTCTAAATAAAAAGTGAGGGTTTGTGTAGTAGAATTAAGTACCTGTATTTGAAGATAGGACTTTCTATATCTCTAGGGTTGCCATGAATCAGACTTGACTGGATGGCAGTGGGTAAATCTGTCTTGGACACATAGATCATGTAAGTGCAAATACTAAATTGACTGGGAAGTTAAAATTGTTTTCTGTTTATTTTAACATTATCTGTACCATCTGTGATTTTTTTTTTTTTTATGCCAGCATTTTTTCTCAGTGGTGTTGAACAACCCTTCTAATGTGCTCCAAAATCATGAAAAGCCACCACTTTACCTCCCTCACAACTTGGTGTTCTTTTTTTCCCTTCTTTTTAATATTTTATTGTGCTTTAAGTAAAAGTGAATAATCCTAGTCAATTTGTCTTATAAAACCCTACAGACCTATATAACTCTAGCTGCCCTCCCCACACTGTGGTAACATACTCCTTTCACCGTCTGTTGCTGTGTCAGGGTCTCTTTGTTGTATTCCCTGTCAGGGCAATCATTGGTGGTCGCCAGGCATCTTCCAGTTCTTCTGGTCTCATACTGATGTAGTCACTGGATTATGTGGCCCTTTCTGTCTCTCAGGCTCATATTTTCCTCTTCTTTCATGTCCTCCATCATCTCCTGCTCCAGGTGGATTGAGACCTATTGATACTATTTAGATGGCCACTTGCTAGCTGTTTATTTATCTTTTACTTTTTTAAATATCTTATTGTAATTAAGTACTGTGTTTGCTAACCAAAAGTTCAGCAGTTCAAATCCACCAAGGACTCTTTGGAAACCCAGTAGGGCAATTCTACTCTGTCCTATGGAGTCTCTATGAGTCAGAATTGACTCAGTGGCAACAGGTTTTTTAATGGGTATTGTGCTTTAAGTGTAAGTTTACAATCCAATTTGTCATACAAAAACTTACACATACGTATATTTCTATGTAACTCTAGCTGCTCTCCCTGCACTGTGATGGCATATAGCTCCCTTCCACCTCATATTTCCTATGTCCATTTAACTAGCTTCTGTCCCCCTGTGCTCTGTCACCTCACCTCTGGACAAGAGCTACCCAGTTTGTCTCATGTATTTACTTAAGCCAGTAAGTACACTCTTTGCCAATATCATTCTATGTCTTATAGCCCAGACCAATCTTTGTCTGAAGAGTTGGCTTTAATAGTATCAGTTCTGGGCTAACATAGAGTCTGAGTCTGGGGGCTATGTCCTTAGGGGACCCTTCAGTCTGTTGGACCATCAAGTCTAGTCTTTTTAATAGAGTCTGAGTTTTGCACATCCATTTTTCTCCAGGTGTGTCAGGGAGTCTTTTGTTGTATTGCCTGTCTGGGCAGTCACTGGTGTTGCTAGGCACCATCTAGTTTTTCTGGTCTCATGCTGATACAGTCTCTGGATTATGTAGCTTTTTCTGTCTCTTGGGCTCATATTTTCCTGATGTCTTTGATGTTCTATGTTCTTCTTTCTCCTTTGCTTCATTTGGTTTTGGACCAATTGGTGCTACTTAGATGGCTGCTTGCCAGCTTTTAAGATCTCAAACACCACTCACTGAAGTAAGATGCAGAATATTTTGTAAAAAAAATTTTAAAGCAGTTGACTTAGATATCCCCATGAAACCATGGTCTCCAGACCCCTGTCTCTGCTACTCTGTGCAAAGTGTTGAGTTATATTTGAGAAACTTACTCGTTTTTTTTTTAGTACAGTTGTGCTGACATCTCCTGTACTCTGTGTTGCCCCTCCCTTCATCTAACTCAGTCTTATCTCTTATCACAGCTCTATGTTTTGTTAGAATCCTGTATCATAACATTCCATAGAACATTTATTTAATTTTATGTTGACTCCATTTGCTACTAAAGGAGCAGTGAGGCAAGGATTGTAGACCACAAGGCCATCTTCAAAACCTGAAATTAATTGTATTACCCTCTGAAGTGGAGATTAATTTTGCAAATAATTTTAAAAATGTCTGTCTGTCTGTGTGTGTGTTTAAAATAAGAAAATTAGTTTCAACTTTCAATGTTGAAGGAGTTTTTCTTCTGTATGTAAGGAATTTATCTTCTTTCATGGAAAATAAGGACTTAAGTAGATGAAAATAAAATCAAAATAAAGACTTAAAAATTTAGGTTGAACACACTAAATTTTTATTTTTGCAAAGGATTTATGCAGCAGAGAAGCTTAGATATTCTCAGAATTTTTTATGTCATGTAAGTTCAACTCATAGACCTGAGGTTATCTAGCAAATGTGGGCTTTTTAAGTTGTACATAGAGAAATAGTTTCTAAGTCAAGGAGGCCATAAATGTTTAAAAGGCTAAGTGTAGACTTGTCAGTTTTCTTTTAATAGCTAGAGTCAAAATTAATTTTTCCTTATCTGTTGGGGATGATTCATCTAATTACATTCACATTATTGTACAACATTTTGGACAGCAAAATCCCAATCACCAAAGACGAAACAGCTGTGTTGTTTTCCCTCAGAATTACAACAATAGCATTATTATGCCATCACAGGACTTTACAGAACTCTGAAGTGTTTATCCACTGCCTGCCTTTTGTCGGACGTACAGACATACAGCTCACCCTTTTGGAACTGCTAATAATATATAACTTCTGTTTGTAAGGATCTTCAAAGTGACAGATTCCACTGCATTCTTCAACAAACCAGTCTAGTGTAACAGCTCTCAGAAGCAGAGAATTCTATCCTAGAACCCTTCACATACTTTTATTAATGGACTGTGTCTATAAAACTTCTTTTCCAAGAATTACATGTCAGTTATAATTTAAATTTTTTCTTAGTTTTGTATAATCCACATAAGTATTTCAAAAATATAATAAATATGGAACATAGCCAAATTAGTGGCAATAGTTCTCATAAACCATACTTTGTCATAAGCCAGTTCCTGTCAAATTTCTTTCCCTGACATTTCCTTTTTTAACCCATTCACCTGTCACATTTTGATCTGACTATAAAATATAAATTAAACCTAATTGAGGATATATTGCTATGGCTAAAGAATAATCATAGCAGTATGTCTTATATCAGGTTTACTTTATATTTTTCCATATTATACTAAGAACCAGTCTTTTGTTCTTTTCTAAAATTTAATTCTATTTATGACCGCACCAATAATAAGCTAAAAATAATGTAATTGTGAGACTTAAATGAAATAGATAAGTAAAAATCTTAGCATTGGTAGCACATAATTTAATAAATAAATAAATCCAATTTTTGCAAAATAATTTAAAGTAGGTTTAGTAAGCTCAATTCCTCTAAAGCAAGTAATTGTGATTGACGTACAAGTAAACAATCCATTCAGTTTGCTGTATAACATTTGGAACTCACACCACTATTACTCTACTTGCTCTCCTCTCCCTTTTCCACCCACCCATGACAGCATACTCCCACTTATCATCCAGAAATGAATCTATTATTTTAACAGAAAGCAAAAACAACCCATTGCCATGGATTCTAATTCATGGTAACCCTGTACATTATGGAGTAGGATTATTCCATAGGATTTTCCTGTATGTAGTCTTTGCAGAAGAAGAGCAGCAGGCCCTTCTTCTCTGATGCTGCTGTGTAGGTTCAAACCACCAACCTTTAGCTTAGTACAAGAGTCCAAACCATGTGTGCCACTCAGGAACCTTGGCTATTATATTCATGCCAAATTTCACTTACATCATTATGTCTGTTGTACTGCTACTGAATTTTCCTCATATTGATGTATCCTGACAGTTTAAAGTCCAGATTTTAAGGTATGAAATCACAGTTCATCCAAAAATCACCATTAAAAAAAATTAAACTAGTGGTTGTTAACCTTTGATTCTCATGAAAGCTAAAATTTAGCACAGAATGTTAGAGTGTTCATAGATACACTCCCTGGTCTAAAATTCTATCATGATGCCAACCACTAATATTTGGAGAAATATTCCATGTACAGGACAGAGTTATTTGAAGAGTTTTCTTCTGGGGGTTAAATTATCTTTTGTATATGCATTTAACAGATGTTTATTTAGTCTGAGAAACTGATGATGTTTGTACTAGAAAAATAAAAATTAACTGACAATTTTGCTACCTTTTTTTTTAACTAAGAATAGTCTTAAAGAAAAATTGGTTTTAAAAACAAATTTCTTCTAGGGAAAAAAGATTGACTTGTGGCGAGACATGATCTGTGCACATATGTATACTTCTAACTTATGAGTATCTAACAACAATATTTCTTTAACAAAGATAGCTTCTTGATAATGTATTTTACCATTTTTTAGATAGCTCTGTTTTCTTAAATGATAAAGCAGTAGCTATCATTTTCTTGTTTATTTGAAATGAGTTCGGAGGTGCGAAGTCAAGATGACGGACTAAAAGCACATCTACCTAAATGCCTCTGGAAACCAAGACCTGAAATGATAATTAAACGGAGCCTTCTGGACTCTTAGTAAGCCCTGGGATGCAGCATAGGGCTGTTAATTTTGACTGCATACGACTGAATGCAAACCCTCCTCTCTTTCACTGATCCCACTCTTGGCAAGCACAGGCTTGCACAGACCGAAGATAACTCACCATTTTGATTTTTTTTTCCTCTGTCTTGGCCAGCAGGCAGAGCTTAACTAGCTGCTGGTGGGAACGGCAAGCATAATTACCAGGTTCTGAGAGCCTGGCTTTGGACTCTATACATCTTGGCTTCCCTTGCCTATTTTTCTGCCTCCACCATGTGGTAGCTGCACAGATGCGCTTCTGCAGGGTGCCGTCTTGATCCACTGGGAAATGGAGAAGCCCAGGCAGAGGCCCCGGCCAGACTTAGTTCCTAGGCAGGGAGGTGGCACCTTCTGGGGGGAGAGTGCTTTTCCAGCAGGGTGGTGATGTTTTGCACAGTGTCACCTGGGGCAGGGGCCCAGCGGTGGAGGCTGTAGACTGTGCATTTCAGCACTCTTGGACCCTCTTTCTGCCAGGAGCCTGGGCCCAGCTGGCTGGCAAGCTTGTGCAGGACGCCATCTTGTTTTGCAGGGAGGCAGAGTCATCTTTACGGAAGCCTCAGCTGGACCTAATTCCTGGGCTAGGAGGCAGTACCTACGTGGAAGAGACTGCTTTTCTAGCAGAAAAGCAGAATTCTACACAGTATCACCTACACCTGGGGCCCTCAGCAGAGGCCAGCAGGCCAGTAGCCTTTCTGTAGGTTATAACATCTGAGGTTCAATATAGAGGTGCTTACTTTGCCAGCTGGGAAGAGGGACATATACAGCTGAAAACCTGAAAGTTGTCAAATACTTTATACTTCTCATTTTAAGACAGCCTAGAGCAACAACTATGGTCCATCTTTACAGCATCTCTCCCAGCCTCTATTGACCCACATGAAGCCCACAAAGCAACAAACATTGGAGAAGATGGTAACCCTAAAATCACAGATGGCATCAGAAGACCCCCAAAAGAAACCACCTTAGAACTTCCCAGACAAAGAAGCTTTTCTGAAACTATCAGCAAGTGAATACAAAAGGATTATATAGAGAGCACTACTAGACCTTATACAAAATGCAGCAGACTAAAATGAAAAATTAAGCAAGCTGTTCAACCTGATGGAACATCAGTACTTGGAAATCCAGCAGATCAAGAACAAACCAAAGATGTAGAAACTTCAATTCAAAGCCAAGAAAACAGAATGGAACAATTGGAAAAGAGAATTTCTGATTTGGAAGACAGAGCTACTGACTCCAGCACCTATGAGTAGAAATTAGAAACAAGAAAAATGAAGAAGCATTCAGAAGCATGTGGGACTCTATTAAGAAGAACAATCTACAATTAATTGGAGTTCCTGAACAGGTGAGACACCTGAGAACACAGAGAGTATGGTTGCTGAGATGTTGAGAGAAAACTTCCCAGAAATTATGAAAGAAGAGAATATAGATATCCAAGATACATATTGAACACCACTCAATATAGATCTCAATAGAAAGACTCCGAGACATATTATATTCAAGCTTAACAAAATGAAACATAAACAAATTCTTAAAGGCAGCAAGACTCAAAGCAAAGCTAACATTCAGAGGGAAACCTTGTAGGCTTTCATAGGATTTCTCAGCAGAAAAGATGCTGGCGTGGAGAGAGTGGCATGACATATTCAAAGCCTTGAAGGAGAACGTCCAACTAAGAATTAAATATTCTGCAAAACTGTTTTTCAAATATGAAAATGAAATTAAGACATTTTCAGATAAGCAGAAACTCAGAGACTTTGTAAAAACCGAACCAAAGCTACAAGAAATACTGAAAGAATTTCTTGGCTTGGAAGAACAAAACCGCTAACTTTATATTTAGATGGATGCATTATCCAGAATCCTACCTAGTTAGGGAAGGCTTGAAACACATTCAAAGCTGTAATAGTGAAAGAAATGATCTAGTGATCATATCATGTAAACTATGATGTCATCATATTAAAAAGAGGGATGTACTACAGTTGTTATAGTCCTACCAGATGGAGACGAAGTTGACAAAACTGGTAGCAATCAAAATTGGGTTTATATATACTTTATTCAGCAGGATCATAGGGGCAACCATAAAGTATAATAAAAAGCAACATACCCTATGAAGAAATGTAATGCCAAGCCAGCTGAGTGCTGTCCAGTCAGATACGACTCATGGTGAGTCTCAACAACCGCAAAACTAACCGTAAAAAAAGTGAAAAATCAACTCACAAAGACGAAGGTGGCAGAATAGGTTAATAAGAACAGAGAAATCATCTACACAAAAATAAACATATCACAGTGGCAGCACTGAACACATACCTATCAATAATTACATTGAATGTGAATGGACTGAACACTCCAGTAAAGAGACATAGAGCGACATCTTGGATCAAAAGACATGACCCATCCATGTGTTGCCTGCAAGAAACTCACCTTAGACTTAAAGATAGAAACAAACTGAAAATTAAAGGATGGAAGAATATATATCAAGCTAACAATGAACAAATAAGAGCAGACATGACAATTCTAACCTCAGATAAAATCAGTCTTAATGTAGGGTCGCCATGAGTCGGATCCGACTCAACGGCACTTGGCTGGCAATGTAAAATCCACCACCGTGGACAAGGATGGTCACTATTTATTGCTGAAAGTTTCAATACACAAGCAGTACTTAACAATATTAAATATTTATGCACCTAATAATAGAGCACCTAAATACATCAAAGAAACACTGACTGTACTAAAAAAGGAAATAGATCACTCCACAACAGCCGTAGGAGACTTCAACACTCCACTCTCAATATTGGACAGATCGTCTAGAAAAAATTCAGTTAAAACACAGAAGACCTTATTGCCACAATTAACCAACTAGACCTCATCGACATATACAGCACTTTCTGTCCATCAGCAGACAACTCCACCTTCTTCTCCAGTGCCCATGGAACATTCTCCAGAATAGACCATGTGTTAGGACATAAAGCAGTTCTCAACAAAATCCATACCACTGAATTAATGCAAAGGATCTTCTCAGATCATAAAGCCATAAAAGTCAAAATCAAAAGCAGAAAAAACATAGAAAGTGGAACTGATGGAAAGTGAACAACAACATGCTCAAAAAATCATGGGTCATATAAGAAATCAAGGACGAAATAAAGAAATTTATGGATTCCAATGAGAATGAAAATACTTCCTACCAGAACCTATGGGATACAGCCTAAGCAGTGCTCAGAGGTCAGTTTATCTCCATAAACGCACATATCTGGAAGGAAGAAAGAAACCAAATCAAAGAACTGACCCTACAGCTTGAACAAGTAGAGAGAGAACAACAGAGGAACCCCTCAAGCACCAGAAGAAACCAGATCATAAAGATTAAAGCAGAACTAAATGAATTAGAGAGCAGAAGAACAATTGGAAAATTGAAAAGACCAAAATCTGTTTTTTTAAAAGATCATCAAAACTGACAAACCACTTGCTAAACTTACTAAAGAAAAACTGGAAAGAAAACAACCCAAATAAGAAATGAGAGGGGAGTTGTCACCACAAATCCAACCGACTTTAAAAATATCATAGCTGAAAACTATGAAAGACTGTATTCTAACAAATTTGAAAACCTAGAGGAAATGGACAAATTCGTTGATTCATGTCACCTACCCAAATTGTCACAAGGTGATGCAGAACAACTTAATAAACCCATCACAAAGGAAGAGATTGAAAAAGTCATCAAAAAACTGCCAAGCAAGAAAAGCCCAGGCCCAGATGGCTTCACTGCTGAATTCTACCAAGCTCTTAGAGAAGAGTTATCTCCAATAATACTGAGACTATTTCACAGTATAGAAAGAGATGGGATACTCCCAAATTCATTCTATGAAGCCAGCATAAACCTGATACCAAAGCCACGGGAAGAACCAACAAAAAAGGAGAACTGCAGACCAATACCAATAGAATACAACAAGTCAAAAAAATAATCCATCATGACCAAGTTAGGTTCATACCAGTGATGCAAGGCTGGTTCAACATCAGAAAAACAATGTGATCAACTGTATAAATACCACAAAAGACAGGAACCACCTGATCTTGTCTACTGATGCAGAAAAGTCATTTGATAAGGTCCGACACCCATTCATGATAAAAACTCTCAGCAAAATAGGAACAGATAGCCAATTCCTCAATGCAGAAAGGGCCATTTATACAAGTAGCAAACTGCCTACATCATCCTGAATGGAGAGAGACAGAAACAGTTTCCCTTGAGAACAGGAACTAGACAAGGATGCCCACTCTCTCCTCTCCTATTCAACATTGTACTAGAAGTTCTAGCCAAAGCAATTAGACAAGACTAGGAAATAAAGGGCATCTGCATCATCAAAAAAGATGTCAAAATCTCCCTATTTGCTGATGATATGATTGTATATGCAGAGAATCCCAAAGAATCCATAAGGAAATTACTCAAACTGATAGAAGAGTTCGGCAAAGTCTCAGGATACAAGATAAACATAAGTGAATCAGTAGGATTCCTTTATACCAACAATGACATTATTAAGGAAGAAATCACCAAGTCAGTACCATTTACCATAGTCCCTAACAATATAAAATACCTAGGAATAAATTTAACAAGAGAAATAATAGAACTTTACAAAGAGAACTACAAACCCTTACTACAAGAAACCAAGAGAGACTTATGTATATGGAGAAACCTACCATGCTCATGGATAGGTAGACTTAACATTGTGAAGATGTCTATTTTACCCAAGGCAATCTACTCATATAATGCAATTACAATACAAGTCCCAGTGACATTTTTTAAGGAAATGAAGGAACAAATTACCTACTTTGTCTGTAAAGGCAAGAAGCCCCAGATAAGTAAAGCATTACCAGAGAAGAAGAACACACTGGGAGGCCTCTCACTACCCAACCTTAGAACATACTATACTACCACAGTCGTCAAAACAGCCTAGTACTGGTACAAAAACAGACAGATAAGTCAGTGGAACATAATCAAGACCCCAGAAATGACATCATCTGCCTATGAACAGTTGATATTTGGCAAAGGCCCTAAGACATTAAACTGGGGTAAAAATAATCTTTTCAACAAATAGTGGTGGCAGAATTGGGTATCCATCTGCACTAAATTAAAACAAGACCCATATCTTATACCTTATATAAAAACCTACTCAAACTGGTACTCAAACTGGATAAAAGACCTAAATATCAAATCTAAAATGATAAAGTTCATGCAAGAGAATGTAGGAACAGCAATGGAAGGTTTAATACACAACGCAGACAGACTTCAAAATCTGTCAAACAAACCACAGTCATCAGGAGAGAAATTAGATAAATGGGAACTGCTACGATTTAATCACTTTTGCTCATCCAACAACTTCATTAATAAAATTAAAAGGCCACCTACAGAATGGGAAAAAGTATTTGGGAACTCTGTCAGACTGACACCTGAGCTCCATAATCTATAAGGTATTACAAAATACCAGTAAGAAAAAAATAAATCATCCAATTAAGTGATGGGCAAAGGAGATGGACAGACACTTCTCTAAAGAGGATATCCAGGCAGCCAAAAAACACATGTGGACATGTTCACGATCATTAGCTATTAAGGAAATTCAAATCAAAATGACAATGAGATACCATCTCACCCCAACAAAGTTGGCCATGATCCAAAAAATGCAAAACAACAAATGCTGGCAAGGCTGTGGGGAGATTGGAACTCTCCTACAGTGTTGGTGGGATTGTAAAATGGTGCAACCTCTTTGGAAAGCAATCTAGCGCTCTCTTAAAAAAAATGGATCTACTCTACTAAAAGACTGCAACTGATGGTCCAGCGGCTTCGGGGTTCCCTTGGGAGCATGGCCCCTGGCCCTGATGCTGACCTTGCCCATAAATCATAACGAAGGTTCACTCTTTGGACAGGAAAAAAATGGATCTAGATATACCATTTGACCCAGTAATTCCACTGCTTGGAATATATCCTACAAGAATCAAGGCCATTCACAACTGATACATGCACACGAATGTTCATTGCAGCAGAATCGACAAGCAAAAAGATGGAATCAACCCAGATGCCCAACAACAGAGGAATGGATAGGTAAACTATGGTGTGTGTATATATATATATATATATATATATATACACTCAGTGAAACACTATGCAATGATAAAGAACAACGATAATTGTAGAAAACATTTCTTAACCTGATTTAAACTGGAGGACGTTATGCTGAGTGAAAGTAGTCAATAACAAAAGGACAAATATTGTATGAGACCCTTATGATAAGAACTTAGACTCACGTGTTGAAGAAAAGACTTTGAAGGCTGCAAGGGTTCAGAGGCAGGGAAGATGAGGGGGGGGGTTTAGATTAGATAATAGAAATTTGATTGGGTGAAATCAATGACAGCACACATTAGAAAGATCAATAATAACTGGACTTCAACACAATTTGAATACTCCTCCCATCTTCACCCAATATTGCAAGGACAGAGTAGCTGGGGTGGGGGGCCAGGGACCATGCTCTCAGGTGAAATTGAGGCCAATTGGCACAGCTAGCATTTTGCTGAGGACTCTCTGCACCCCTCATTGGTGAGCGGGCTTCTAGGTTCTTAAAAGCTGCCAAGGTGTCATCTGAGGGTACAGCAAATGGTCCCAACTCAACAGGAACAGATGATCACTGAGGACAAGAACGTGGGGAGAAGAGAACCCAAAAGACAGAGGGACCCACGTGAGTGGGTCTCTACATCAACTCATGACCAGGAGAACCAGATGGAGCCACGATGGAGCTCACAAAGTGGAGTCTTACTGGCAACAAGAGAATAAATAGGGGTGTACCCTGAGATCTTCCATAGAAGACCATAATATTGATGGTCCAGGTGCTTCGGAGTTCCCTTGGGAGCATGGCCCCAGGCCCTGATACTGCCCCTGTCAATAAATCATAATGAAGGTCAACTTTCTGACAGCAGTGAATTGGACTTGGTGACACAGAGTGGCCATATCTTGTGGGAATTTTTTGGTTCTATGCATTTATAGGATGTTATCCTGCTGACCTCTTGCTGGAGGAACGGGAATGGGTGGAGCGGAAGGATAGGAGACTGTTCGGAGGATAGGACATGTATGGAGCAGAGAGGAGGGATGTGCTGTCACTGGGCAGGGAAAGCAATGGGAGCTACATATAGGTAAGCATGCAAATTTATATGGGAATGTACATTTTCATTCAATCATAGAAAAGAATAAAAGAAATCAGTTCAAATAATAGGATTGCAGTTTTAATTTCAAAGCTTTGAGCCCTTGTTGCCTATATCAAAAAACAAGACACCTTAAAGAATTTAGAGGAAACCCTGGTTGTGTAGTGGTTAAGTGCTACATCTGCTAACCAAATGGTCAGCAGTTCAGATCTGCCACACACTCCTTGGAAATGCTGTGGGCAGTTCTACTCAGAACTATAGAGTCACTATGAGTTGGAATCAACTTGACAACAATGGGTTTGGTTTTTAGTATAGCATTTACTAGGGTCCCTGTTGGTGCTGTAGTTAAGTTCTTAGCTTCTTACCAAAAGGGCAATGATTGGAACCCACCAGCCTCACTCAGCAGGAGAAAGATGCAGCACTCTGCTTCTAAAAAGATTACAGCCTTGAAAGCTCTACTGGGGCAATTGTGCCGTATACTATAGGATCACTGTGAGTCTGAATCAACTTGATGACAGTAGGTGTAACACCTTATATGTGCAATTGAACTGACTCCGTTTTTTTTTTTTATAGTTTTTTGACATTTGTAAAGGAACCACTCAAATTTATCCTTTGTATACTTAATTTACACCAGGGCTACTTTTTATTTCTGTGAGTAAGAAACTCATTTTAAATTGAAATTGAGAAAAATTGTTGACCTTTCAAAATGAACATAGCCATTATTTATTTTTTAGCATTCTGTTTACTGTAATAAGCTTATTGCAGTGAAGATTCTTTCTAATATACTTGGTCTCTAGTAGTATAGATCATCAGTATATTTTTATCATTTTATCTTTATGGTCATCTCTCTTGTGTTTATATAATTGTAACATTTTTTGTATATACTCTTATTTCAGCACTTCAGGAAAAGGATTTTATGTGTATTTACTTTGTATTTCTGGAAGAGAAAGGAAGTTGTGGGGTTTTTATGTCTTTCTTGCATGAAACACAGAATTTCTAAATCATACTTCTCTTACAAGTAAAAATGGCTTCAAATTATCCGATGCATACAGTAAAACCCATTACAAACAAACCCACTACCATTGAGTCAGGTGTGACTCGTAACAACCTGAGAGGTCAGAGTAGAACTGCCCCAGAGAGTTGCCAAAGAGCGCCTGGTGGATTTGAACTGCCATCGTTGTTGGTTAGCAGATGTAGCACTTAAACCAGTTCACCACTAGGGTATCCTTAAAACTCAGTACCATCCAGTAATTCCTAACTCAGCAACTCTGTAAGACAGAGCAGAACTGCCCCATAGAGTTTCCAAGGCTATAGTCTTTAAGGAAACAAATTGTCACATCTTTGTTCCACAGAGTAGCTAGAGGTTTTGAACCCCAGAATTTTGGTATCTGCTGAGCACTTGACCACTATGCTACCAGGACTCCTTGTGCATTTAGGAAATGCTAATACGTGTTTATTGACTTAATTAAAAGAATTATGATGAGCCCCTTTACTTGTAGACACCTTCCAGAAGGACAGCTATTGAAAGTTAAGGGAATTCTGGAGCGATCTCAGTTATACGTATGTCATGTTAACTATGTTCCTTACATCTGGTATAGAAGACAAACAGGAACAAGAACTACACCTTGCAGTGCTAGAGAGTGGAGATACATTCTTTACTTCCCAAAATTTTTCAGAAAATTCTAAGACTTTAAGCTTTGGTTTGTGTTTTTATTTTCCAAATGAAGCTCAAAACTTTAGGGAAAAAACATCAAGTGCATGGTTAAATATACAGCTGACTATGTATGTTAATGGGTAGATTCAGATTAAATTTCTAGAGCATTGGTACTGAATCCTAACTGTGTTCCAGAATAACCTGGGTAGCTTTTTATAAAAATACATGCTTTTACCTTATTTGTACTAGTTAATCTCAGTTCTACCCGTTCTTAGCCATAGAATCTTAAGCATTATTTAATCCACAGTATTAGATTTTCTTGAAGTACAAGGTAATGGAATAATGAGCTTTTAAAAAAGAATGTGCCTGCAACATACATACTCAGAGATGTGCTGATCTAATTAGAACAACTTTTAAACTGAAAATTAAGGAATCTGATGAGAAGAATAATTAACTTAAGACAGACTAGTAAGAGAGCATTAGTAACAGTGAAGGAAATTCACTGTATTACTGCTGGAAGTACCTGGAGAAATTTTATGAATAGTACTTTTGCCCTCATATGTTTACTTTCAATGCCAAGTGTAAGTCTGAAATTGGAATGGACTGGTTTGTGAAGTAGAGGGTGTAACACCAATATGGTTTTCTAAGTGATACTGCAAACTCTTTGCTAAGAGTGTAACTGTGGTGGTCTTGGTGGTGATTAGGGATAGAATGAGGGGTTGATGGAATTGTTACGAAGCCAGCTTAGAGAACCTCTCAGGTCCCTTCCAACTCTAATAGGCCGTGTTTATAAATAATTCACTGTCCACTCTTTGCATTTAGTTATCTGTGTTATCTTTTAATGTCTTTGTGTGCCAGATACCATACTGGAAATAAAATTTATGGATATGAACAAAAACAGAATGAACCAGGTTTACTATTCCTTCAAAACTGTGTTACAGAGACAATTAAAGAAATACTTGTATGTGGAAATATTATACATGCAGTGGTTGTATTTAACTGTTCAGAAAAAAGAAATTTTCATAGTCGCTGAAGAAAATGTCTTGATCTGGCATCTTTAAAGAGCTGCATGAAAACTCTAGACTGTGTGACATATTGTATCTTACAGTACCCTACTAACAGATAGGACTCAGATCTCAGTGGTAGTTACTATCATTGTTCTTTGTCTGTGTACACACCTACTGAACTAATTTGATGCAGCAGTTGTTAGTAGCCAGAATCTTGGAAGGAGACTCCGGTTTCTTAGAGGAAAAAATGCTCAGTGTGCTGAAGCACCAGCCATATGAGAAAGACGTGAATGTGATAGCCCTTGGAGAACAGGAGATGATTGATTCCATAGTTTCAGAGAGGGAAAGAATTCCTAGGAAAACCCTTTTGTTCTGACCCCAAAGAAGGGACATGGAAGCGGCAGTAACTGTTTTCTTGGAGGCAAACCACAAAAGCAATTTAAGAATAGGAAAATAAGTTTATCAGTAAAATCGATCTACCTTTATTTAATTTCGTTTACTGTCTAGAGTTTTACTACTCTCAACATTACTGGGTTTTAGTGAGTCATTCTTTTGTTTTTGAAATTTTGAAGATACAATAATTAAAGAATATACCAGTTTATGTAAGAGAATTCAATCTGTAAGTGAGAATCAGGCAGAGACCATAGAGCTGAATGAACAGTAATTTAAATAATCAGCATATTACTGATAAAATTCTTTGGAAGTACCTGTTTGTGTTAGCTTTGCTTTTGCATTACAAAAGTAATGCATACTCTTTTTAAAAAATAAGGAACAAATAGTAAGGAAAAATGTAAAATTTGTTTGACACCGTGTCACTACTTTATCATTTCAGAAATTTTCTGTATACAAGTATATGTGTATATAGCCAGACATATGAGATATACCCACACGTACAGATGTGTTTTTTTATATGTTTTTTTTATGTAAGTGTGGCTGATGCAGATTTCCTGCTAATGCCTTTCTGCTGTTAATTACTAATGTCTAAGAGCTCTGGGTATATAAACAGAAACTCTTGGTGATAGTGGTTAAGAGATACTGCTGCAAACCAAAAGATCAGCAGTTCAGATCCACCAGGCACTCCTTGGAAACGCTATAGGGCAATTCTCTGTTCTGTAGGGTCATTAATGAATTGGAATTGACTGGATGACAACAGGGTTTTTTGTTTTGTTTTGTGTGTGTATACATAAAATGTTCTCCTTTTCATGGGTTTCAAATATTTTCTCTGGGTTGATTTAGTCCTTAATTAAGTTTATCATAGTTTCTTTTTCTGTAGTGAAGTTTCTGATTTTGCTTTAGTCAAAATGTCGTTTTCTTCTTTATGACTTCTTGGGTTTATGTCCAAGACTATAAAATATATAAAACCATTTATTCTCTTCCACCTTATTATTTCCTTCTTTGTATGTCTAAGTCACCTAAAATTTTGTTGGCATCCCAGCAGCTTTTATAGAAATATCTGTTCATTGTCTGTTCGTTACTAGTTTAAAATGTCATATTTACCATGTGTTACCATCTTGTGTATATGAGTTGGCACCAACTCAACAGCACCTAACAACAAATGTATGGTGAAGTGTATGTCAGAATTCTACATTTTGTCCCTCTTTCTTAGAGCTACTGTTATATTCTTTAATTATTGTATCTTTATAATATCTTTAATATGTGGAAGAGTTGGTATTCCTCTTTACTCTTCTTTATTTCAAAATCTTAAATATTCTTGTATGCTTATTTACTAAACTTCAGTACAGTCTTTCAAAAAATGACGTTTTCAGTGAAATCTTACTAAAATGATAGATAAATTTAGAACTGACAGCCTTAGAATATTAATTGTAATATCCTAAAAACAAAATATGAGCCTTATGTCTATCTGGGTCCATATATCCCAAATTATTTTATCTTTGTGTTTTTACTCTCTTTAAATGGGTTTGTTTCTAGTTTTTATTTTCTAACTGAGCATGGTTTATATATAAGAAAACTATTGATTACCATATACTAACTTTATAACTAACAATCTTTTTAAATTGCTTTTTTTCTTAGATTCCATTGAGTTTGTGGGTGAAGGGGGTTCTAAAGTACACATGCATATCACTATAGAAATAAAAATATAATTGCCTTTCCCTTTAAAACATTTATATCTTTTTTATTTAACTAATTAGCTCATCCAGAAGAATGTTAAATATAACTTTTAACTTTTTTTTTTTTAATCTATCATAAGTGTTTTTACTTTTCCCACCACTGATACAACATGTAACATTACAGCTTTGGTGAGGGCAAAGTGAATATTTGAAAACTATAAAGTTGTAAAATAATATAATTAAATTTATAGAATTTCATGATTTATATTAGCTAATTCTCTGTTGGTGAAATGATACTGTCTTGATTTTTGTAGCTACTTTAAGATTTTCTCTTTTATTTCTAAAAACCAAAACCTAACCTGCTGGCACTGAGTCATTTCTGACTCATAGTGACCCTGTAGGATGGAATAGAACTGCCCCATATGGTTTCCAAGTAGCAGCTGATTAATTTGAAGTGTGGAACTTTTGATTGGGAGCCATAACTCTTCACCACTATGCCCTCAGGGCTCCCTCTTTTCTATAGTCTTCAGTAATTTGATATGATGTGCCTAAATGTAGTTTTCTTTGTATATTTCTTGTTTATGGTTTGTTGAGTTTCTTAGATGTGTAAGTTGATATTTCTCACCAAAAGTGAGGAAATTTTCTCTGTCTCACTCTGTACTCCTTCTGTAGTCTGAATGTATGTGTGATGGATTGCACAGTATTCCCTGATGGGTACATAGGCCACTAGGACTGTCTTTATGTTTTCCCAATCTTTTTCTATCCATAATTTTCTGTTCATATTTCTTCTAGATTACTGGTTTGTTTCTCTTCCATTTTTAGTATGTTATTAAAACTATCAGTGACTTTTTCATTTTAATATGGTACTCCTCAGTTCTAGAATACGCATGCAGTTCTTTTTTGTTGTTTCATTCCTCTTTTCAAATTCCCAATTAGTTTATTTATTGTGATGACCTTTTCCTTTAGATCTTTCATAATATTTATAATAGCTGTCTTAAAATATTTGCATCATCGCAGGGTTTATCCCAGTGAGTGATTTTTCTGTGGGCTTTGGGTCACAGTTTACTGTTTCTTCACATGTCTAGAGTTTACTTTCTTTTGTAGCCTGTAGAGGATTTGTTTACCTTCCACAGAAGAATATTGACTTTTCTTCTAACAGGCAGGTAAATCACTGCCCTTATTTTATGTTTCATTAGAATCAGTCTGTTTGGTTTTGCTTGTAACTCTAGCAAGGATTCCTTAGTACTGGGAAATTGTCTTTACTCCTAAAATGTGGTCCTTCAAGGATTTCTGTAAAAAGCCTAACATGTTTACCAGCACGTCCAATTTGGTGAAACTCAGACTCCAATCTCTTTTTGTCTTTTACTGTAGGCAGCAGCAGAGCTCCCTGTTTCATCTTTTGTTATTGCTTTTCCACTGAGCTCCTTGGAGTCTTCATGCATGTGCAGCTTTGGGGTTAGCTATACTGGGAGTTTATATGTAAAACTTTGAATCCCTTTACCTATGAGTCTCCTTCCTTTCTGGATTCTAACCCCCCACCCCCACTCCAGCCCTTCTAATTTTCCTTCACTCTATCAGTCCTAAACTCTGACCTTTGATACGTCAAGCCAGTAAGCCTTTCACTTTTTGCCCATGTTCTAGCTACTTCTACTACTTTTCATCTCATGAAAAAAGCCATACTCATATGGATCTTGCCCTGTGAGGTTTTCTTCTTTCAAGAGTCAAATCCTCTTCCTTCTTCTGGTCACTTTCAGGTGCTTTCAAATAGTTGTTTTTTGTTTCTGTTTGTTTTCTCTAGCATTTTACCACAGTTTATAGGTGTTATCATGGAGGGGTTAGTCTGGTTCCAATTACTTGACCATTACCAGAACTGGAAATCCCTGTGTTTTTTTTTTTTTTTTTTTTTATTTCTCATGTTTATTCTTTCATTTTGCTTTTTCCCATTAATATGTATTATTTCACTTCTTAATCAGCGCAGTCACTTAGACATAGATTTGATTCCTGGCTTTGCCATTTGTTACTGTGTTGTTTCAAATTTCTGATCTTCAGTATCTTTATATACAAAATGGAGGTGACCATGTATACCTCAAAGAGTTACTTTTGAATTTTAAATGTGAAAAGAAATAATATGTAAAGCATGTGGTGCAGGAACTGGAACTTAATTTCAACTAGTTATCATAATTGTTCTATAAAGTTGGAAGATCAAATATTACTACGTGACATGACTTTTTTGTGATCTTACTACTAGGTACCAAGAGTACAGATTAAATAAATAAATTCTACAAGATGATTTTCTGTTTCTCAGAGACTCCAATCTTAGTATTACCCAGTGTAATAAGGGGAAGTTTCCTGACTGTGATCTAGAGAAAGAACAACAAAACAAGGATTAATAACAGCAAGGCTGCATGGTCAGTGCTCTGGTCAGTGTCCGTTTCTCTTTGGGGTTCACTTAAGACACAGACAACTGACAGATGACCAGAAGTTACTCCCTCTCCTGTCAGAAAAGAATGAGTCTAACAAAATTCCTGATTTTGCAACCAGACAGAATATTCAGTGAGACTTCCCAGGCTTCATAAAATAAATAGCATTTGTGTATGTGGTCAGTGCAGAGCATAATAAAATATATACCTCTATGTAATCAGCTGTTCTATCCTCAGAGTTTTCTTGTGACTAAAAAATGAATGATTTCTGCCCTGGGCAAACATGTAATTTCAGGAATTGGTTATTGAATGTGCTATTCTATGAATACTTAACATCATTGTCTGTTCTGTCTACTAGAACCATGTTATGAATAGTGGTATGTGTTGTTTGGTGTTGTATTTAAGCAGTACATAGGCTTTTCTGCATGGTTTTCAAAAACATTTTGTTATAGAAGAAGCAATTGAATGCTAAAGATAAAAGAGGAAACTGGCTGAGGTTGCATCAGCTTTCTCTGGTAAGCATTATTATAGTTACTATTCACATTTATGCCTGTTCAAATAGAAACCTATCAATCATGTAAACTTAGGGCCAGATTTTAATCGCTACTGCATAGCATGAATTGCTACGTATCTTTTTCTCCACTAGGAAAAAATGCTCTATAACATCTGAGATTAAAATCTGTCCTTTTAAATTGATTTTATTTTTATCTAGACTAAGAAGCAAAATGCAATGTCAGGAGATGAAATAACATAATTCCTTTCAGGATGTGGCTTCTTTTCTTTCCTTTTATGTAATTCTTACAGAACAAGTGCTCATATATTTCTGTAATCATAACAGTGGCTCTGAGATAAAATAGAAAAATTATTATTTATCTTTTGAAAAATAGAATCTTTTTATTTATGTGTAGTCACATGCCCTAGCTTGGATTGTTGGTGAAGATCAGATTATAAAAAGAATATTACCTAAAGTTATAATATATGAAAAGCAAAAAAAAAAGCTATTTGCTTAAAACATTAAATTTGTCATGTTTTCTTGGAAATTTAACAATTTCATTAAGCTTACCAATAAAATATTTATTAAAACTATCTTGTTTGGGGCATTTGTGGGCTTTTTGGTTCTCGTTTTGAGGATTTTTTTTTTTTTTACTTACAGGTAATTGCATAGAAAATATGAAGTTAAAATCTCCATTTTGTTGCTCAACCAATGAGAATTCAGTGTATGCACGCTGTTACTTTTTAACCAATTTATGTTAAAAACTTATTATGAGCGAAGCATGGTGCTGGTCATATTCATGCTGTCATTGTTAGGTGCTGTCGATTCTGTTCTGACTCATACTGAACATGTGTAAACAAACAAGATACTGCCTGGTCCAGCACTGTTCTCACTGCCACTGTGTCAGATCATTTTGTTGTGCATTGTCTTAGTCATCTAGTGCTGCTATAACAGAATACCACAAGTGAATGGCTTTAAAAAGGGATATTTTGCTGTGTCACAGTCCAGTATTACAAGTCGGAATTCAGGACATCAGCTCCAAGGGAAGTGTTTCTCTGCTGGCTTTAGAGGAAGGTCTTTGCCATCTTTCCCTGGCCTGGGAGCTTCTGAGGCACAGGGACCCTAGGTCCTTTGCAAAGAACTGCTCCTGACACTGCTTCTTAATGGTGTAAGGTCCTCCACTCTTGGCTTACTTTCTGTTCCTTTGTATCCTAAAAGATTGTCTCCAGGCACAATGCAGTCTTACAGATTGAGTCCTGCCTCATCAACAGTACCACAACCCATCCTCCCTTATTAACATCATAGAGACAGAATTTACAACATATAAGAACATCTCACAATACTGGCAATCCCTAGTCAAATTGCCACACACATTTTTGAGGGGACATAATTCAATCTATGACAAAGGTCTTTCTCTTCCTTGCTGACTGTCAACTTTGCTATGCATGATGTCCTTCCCCAAGGACTGATCCTTTCTGATAACATGTCCAAAGTATGAAAGACATAGTCTCGCCATCCTTGCTTCTAAGGAACTTTCTGGTTGTACTTTTTCCAAGATAGATTAGTTCATTCGTTTGACAGTCCATTATATATTCAGTATTCTTCACCAACAACACAATTGAAAGGTATCAATTTTTCTTTCTAAAGCTTCTTCCATATTTTGCATATGAGGCAACTGAAAACACCATGGCATAAGTCAAGTGCACCTTAGTCTTCTAGGTGACATCTTTGATTTTCAACACTTTAAAGAGGTCTTTTTTGTAGAATATTTACTAATACAATGCATGTTTTGATTTCTTGACTGCTGCTTCCGTGGGTGTTGTTTGTGAGTCCAACTAAAATGAAATCCTTGACAACTTTAATCTTTTCTCCATTTCTCATCTCTGTCTCAAAGAAGTTTATAGATTAGTATGACAAAGAAAAGCATATAGAACTCACATGAATATGAACAGAATGGAGAGACTTTCAGAGTGTAATTTCAATGCTGGAAGCACTGTTACATGGCATTAACAAGATACAAACCATCACCACCATAAACACACAAGTGCCAGAAGGTAAGCTAAATAATTGGGATCCTCTAAAAATTAAACACGTATACTCATTAGAAGACTTTACCAAAAGATTAAAAAGACAACCTACAGACTGAGAAAATTTTTTGGCTATTATAAATTAGACAAAAGTCTAATCTCTAAAATCTACAGGAAAATCAAAAACCTGTGCAATAAAGACAATTAATCCAATTTAAAACTGAGCAAAAGTAATGAACAGATATTTCACCAAAGAAGACATTCAGCTAGCCAACAGACACATGAAGAAATGCTCCCAATCACTATCCATTGAAGAAATGCAAATCAAAACACCATCTCACCTTGACATTTACTGGCACAAATCAAAAATTAGGAAATAATAAATGTTGAAAAAGCTATGGGGAAACTGGAATTCATATACACTGCTGGTGCATTCCAAAACATTTTGGAAAGTGGTGTGGGGCTTCCATAGAAAGCTCAAAATACATACCAAGTGATTCAGCAATACCACTTGTAGTAATACATCCTAGAGAAATAAGAATCGTCACACAAATAGACATTTGCATAACCATGTTGATTGCAGTATTGTTTGCAAAAGCAAAAAGATGAAAACAACCAAGATGCCCATCAGCAGATGAATGGATAAATAAATTGTGGTACATACACACAGTGGAGTAAGTACTACACAACAATAAAGCACTACAATGCATCTGTGAAGCATCTGATAACATGGAAACAACTGGAAGACATTATGCGGAGTGAAATGCTTAACCACAAAAGGACAAATATTGTATGAGAACACTACTGTAAAAACTTATGAAAATGTTTATACACAAAAAGAAGCAACCTTGGATGATTATGAAGTGTGGGAAGGGTGGGGATGGAAAAACACTAAAAAGTTAATACATACGTTGTAACTTTGATGAAGGATAAAACACTACAAAATGCTAGGGAAGCCAGCACAGCTTGTGCAAGGCAAGGTCGTAGAAGCTCCATAGACACATCCAAGCTCCCCGAGAGACTGAATTGCCAGACTGAGGGCTTTGGGGACTGGCCTTGGAGAACATCTAACTCTGTAGGCATCACAGAGTTTGTAAAGAAAATATTCTACATTCTACTTTGGTGAGTAGCTCCTGGGCTCCTAAAATCCTGTGCTTGACCATCTAAGATACTCCACTGTTCTTACCTCTTTGGGAAGAAGAAAGAATGAGGAAAACTAAAGATACAAGGGAAAGATTAGTCCAAAGGACTGATAGACCATGACTAGAATGGCCTCCGCAAGACTGAGTCCAGTACAACTAGATGGTATCTGGCTATCACCACTGACTGCTCTGACAGGGATCACAACAAAGGGTCCCAGACAGAACTGGAGAAAAATGTACAACAAAACCCTAATTCAGAAAGAAAGACTAGATTTGCTGGCCTTAGAAGACTGCAGAAACCCTGCAAGTATGGCCCCCCGGACAACCTTTCAGCTCAGTAATGAAGTCACTCCTGAAGTTCATCCTTCAGCCAAAGATTGTAGCGACCCTTAAAACAAAACAAGACTGATGGGTCACACCAGCCCAGGGGCATGGACTAGAAGGCAAGAGGGCCTGGGAAAGCTGGTAATAGGGAATCCAAGGTTGAAAAGGGAGAGTGTCAACAAGTGGTTAGATTGTTAGCCAAAGCCAAATGCCCTCAAGTCAGATCTGACTCAACCATTATCAAAAAACAATACATGTACTAACTGTTTAATGAGTAACTAGTTTGTTATGTAAACCTTCATCTAAAGTGAAATTTGAAAAGTAGTAATAATGAAAAGTAGAAGCAGCACCAAATGGAGCACATTTTTTTTTAAAAATTTATTATACTTAAGAATCACCTAAGGATGTTATTAAAATGCAGATTCCAATTCAGTATATCTGGGGGTAGAAATTCCGATTCTCAGCAGGGAGAGTTATCTCACTTAGAAACAACTGCTTTTAGTGTTTCTCCTACTGTTTAGTAACCTATTTTTGACTAGTATTTTCCTGCTGTTTTTGTGTTTACCAATTTTAGACATTATTTATAGACAGAAATTACCAGTAAGTTTTTTATTGTCATGGATGATGACTCAGCCCACTTGTACCACCTCGTTAATCTCCCTGTACCCCCATCTTTCCAGTGTAGTTAGGCACCACATTGCCTCTCATTTGGATGAGAAAATACAGAAAATAGGGTAAGGATGCATATGAGGTCTGACAATTAAGTTTGCAAACTCACCCTAGAAACTGTATGACAGAATTCCTTGCTGAATATCACTGTAGTCTCCTTTGAAGTCCTCCCCTTGGGAAGCTATGCACCCACACCAGCACCTAGTCTGCTCTTCAAGGCAATTTTGAAGCTGTTTTTTCCAGAATGGCCATCAGAGCTGTCATCATATTACCCTTGATTTCCTGAATGTCATCCAAAAGTCTTCTTTTCAATATTTCGTATATCTTCGGGTAAAGAAAAAAGTCATTGGGTACCGCATCAGGTGAGTAGGGAGGGTGTTCCCATACAGTTACTTGTTTACTGACTAAAAACTCCCTCACAGACAACTATACAATTAAGTTCATGAACTTGCCACTGTGCCACTGTGCCTTTCCAGAAAGAGTTCCAAAATTGCTTTGAAGGTAGTTGCCAGCATTGGTGCCTAGCTTCCCAAGTGGAATACTTTGAAGGAGACTGTGTTGATATTCAACAATGAGGTGCATTACAGTTAGAACAATTAAGTTCATAGACTTGTCAGTCATATGTAGTCTTTTTTTTAGTATATTTTATTATGAATTAAAAACAATTTTACAGTCTATGTCATGTAGCCATGTAACACCCTGAATCACTGCTAAATTTTAGAGCATCCTTTACAAAATCATAAGGGCCTAGGTACAAATAAATAAAAGGTTAGGTCAAGAAGGTATGTAATCACAATTGAATCTAATTCATTTTCAGTATTCTGCTTGAAGTAGAAACAATGAAATTTGTCTCCCTGATCTTTCACATTTTAGAAAAACTTGGCCTTTGATCTGGTACCTAGGTTCAAAGCTGGTTTTTGTTTGGAAATTTTATCTTTTCCACCATTACTTACTGTGTTGCTATCTATAGTGAAAGAACTGTACTGATGTAAATAGTCTACTAAATCTCACAAAAGAGTATAGGTCCTCATGTTCTATGCTTTCCTATTTGTTGTTTGCAGGAGACAGAACTGTTTCTGAAAGGTAGAGAGCTAAAGAGGAAGAACACTAAGCACTTGCAATTTTGCTTCAAGTTTAGTTCTTTCCAGTAGGAGAACTGGGCAAGTCTGCAGGACTTTTTATTCAGCTGTAACTGCAGATAATTAAAAAAAAAAAAAAAAACTCATATAATCATTACATGATTCAGACTTCCAAATGAGGATAATGCTTTAGGATGTATGAAATTTGATATGGTTGTTTTTGTTGGCAGGAAGAGATATAACGATTAATTATAGCAACTGCTATTGAGCATTTTCTGAGTCATATTCTTTACAGATCTTATCAGTAATTCTTACAGCAATTCTGCATGATAGGAATGATTTTGCTATCTTATATATAAAGCAATAGGATGTGAAAAACAATAGATGACTCACCCAAGATTTCTCAAATTACTCAGTTGCAGAGCCAGAATTCAAACCTAGGTTTGTGTGTTTCTGAGTCCAGCACTGCTTGAACCATACTGCTTCTCACTTGAATGCTAAAATACAGTAAGTGGAGTGGCAAAGCTTATGTAGCCTTGGATTCCCTGTTATGTCCTATTCTTTTTCCTTTGTTTATTTTTAAATCATATGCACGCATTATTAAAATGGCTAATACTAGGATTGTTCCCTCCCCAGGAATCCACCTAGAGATAATTGCTTTTAATTTTTCTCCTACTGTTTAGTAACCTATTTTTAAATAATTTTCTCCTATCTTTGTGTTTATCAAGTTTAGACATTATTTACAGGTGGAAATTGCAGATAATTTTTTATTATTGTAAATGATGTACCACCTAGTAAGCCTTTCTATTCTCACATCTTCCCAGTATAGTTAGTTAAATCAAGAGTTTACATATTAATGTAAATATTGTTCATTGCAGTCCAAGTAATATACTCTCACTACATTTTCTTTGTTATGCACTTTTTTTATTACCTATAGCTTTCTTCTTTCATTCTCTCTGTTAAGATCTTTTTATAATTAAAAAGACAAATAATTTTTCCTCTTTTTTCTGCTAAATGTCCCCCGAGACGTTTGCCCTCAGCCCCTCAGCTCAGTGGCTCAGTCTCTCATGGTGTTTGGATGTGTCTGTGAAGCGTCTGTGACTTTGCCCTGGTCAAGTTGTGCTGACTTCCCAGCATTGTGTACTATCTTAAACTGGTTTCTTTCTGTGTACAAACATTTGCATGTGTTTTTATAATAGTGATACCATACAGTATTTATCCTCTTGTGGTTGACCTATTTCACTCAACATAATGCCTTTCCAGATTCATCTGTGTTGGGTGATCTTTTGCAGATTCCTCGTTGTTCTTTATCATTGCGTAGTATATGTACCATAGTCTATATCTCCATTTTTCTGTTGATGGGCACTTAGGCTATTGCCGTCTTTTTGCTGTCGTGAATAATGCTGCAGTGAACATGAGTGCGCAAACGTCTATTCATGTGATGGCTCCTGTTTCTCTAGTAACTGTTCCCTAGGAGTGCGATTGCTGGACTATGCAATATTTCTATTTCTGCCTTTTTAAGGAAGCACCATGTTGTTTTCCAAAATAACTGTACCATGTTGCTTTCTCACCAGCAGTGCTTTAGAGTCTCAGTCTTCCTTCACCCTCTCCAGCGTTTATTTTCTGTTTGTGCAGGATAGCAGGAAAGGGGTGCCTGTTTGTCTATTTGTTTGCTTGCTTGCTTGCTTTTTAAGTCGTAGTAGTAGTGGTACCAGTAATGTTGGGTGAGATAGTATCTTGCTGTAGTTTTGATTTGCATTTCTCTAGGTGCTAGTGATCTCGCATACTTCCTCATGCGTCTCCTAGCTGCCTGATAGTCAGTGAAGTGTCAGTTCATATCCTTTGCCCATTTATTAATTGGATTATTTGTCTTTTTATTGTAGAGGTGTTGGAGTTTGGGTAGATTTTAGGGATTATACCTTTGTTGGCTATGTCATAGCCAAAGATTTTCTGCAGCCCATAGGCTCTCATTTTACTTACTTGGTGAAGTCTTGATGAACATAAGTATTTGATTTTTAGGAGATCTCATTTATCTGGCTTATCTTGTAGTGTTTGTGTACTATTGATTATAATTTGCATGTTTTTTATTCTGTGTACTAGGGCCCCTATGTTGACCTTGTTTTTCCATCCATAATCTTCATTGTTTGGGGGTTTATATTTAGGTCTTTAATGCATTTTGAATTAGTTTTTTATGTATGGTACAAGGTATAGGGCCTGTTTCATTTTTTTACAGATGGCTAGCACCATTTGTTAAAAAGACATCCTTTTCCACATTTAAGGGATGTCAGGCTTTGTCAAAGATCAGATGACCATACGTAGATGGATTCACGTGTGTGTTCTTGATTCTGTTCCACTGTTATACCAGTACCAGACTGTTTAGTAGGTTCTGAGATCAGGTAGTATGAGGCCACTTGCTTTGTTCTTTTTATTCAGTAATGCTTTAGTTATCCGAGGTCTCTTTCCTTTTCACATAAAGTTACTGATTAATGTTTACACCTCATTAAAGAATGCTATTGGTATTTGGATTGGGACTGCCTTGTATTTGTAGATTGTTTAGGGTAGAATTGCCATTTTCACAATGTAGACTCTGCCCATCCATGAGCATGGTATATGTTTCCATTTATGTAAGTTTATTTTGTTTTCTTGCTGTAGTGTTTCGTACTTACCTTTGTAGGGTCTTTTACATCCCTAGTTAGATTTACATCTAATTTGTCAGAGGTTATTACCAATAGTATTGCTTTCTTAATCTCCTTTTCATACTTCTCTTTATTGGTATATAGGAATCTAACTGATTTTTCTATTTTTATCTTGTATCCTACTACTCTGCTGAATCTTTGTTAGTTCCAGTATTTGTGTGTGTGTGTGTAATCTTTACGGTTCTCTACATATTGGGTGTATTCGCTGTGAATAGGGATACTTTTACTTCTTCCTTACCCTTTTGCTTTTTGCTTTTTTTTTTTTTAATTGCTCTAGGTAGGACTTTTACTTTTTGCTGTAGGTAGGACTTCCGGTAGAATGTTGAACAGGAGTGATAATAACAGCATCTTTGTCTTATTCTTGTTCTCTGTTTTTGGCCTCTCAGCATCAGAGAATGATGTTGGCTGTCGGTTTTCTATAACCAAAAAAAACCACTGCCATTGAGTCAGTTCTGACTCATAGCAACCCTGTAAGACAGAGTAGAACTGTTCCATATGGTTTTTAAGAAGCATCTGGTAGATTTGAACTGCTAGCCTTTTGGTTCACAGATGTAGCAACTTAACTACTACACCACCAAGGATTAGATGCCTTTTATTATGTCGAATAATGTCCCTTCTCATCTTGAGAGTTTTTATTATGAATGGGTGTTGGGCTTTAATGAATGCCTTTTCTGTGTCAACTGAGATGATTATGTGATACCTTAATTTATGTGGTGGATTACTTTGGTATATTTTCTAATGTTGAACCATGCTTGTATACCGAGTATGAATCCCGCTTGGTCGTAGTGTAATATTTTTTGTAATATGGTGCTGTATTCTATTATCTGAAATTATCTTGAGAGATTTTGTACTTATGTTCATGACATATATTAGTGTGTGATTTTCTTTCTTTCTTTCTTTCTTTGGTGTCTTTGCCTAGTTTAGGGTGCAGAGAGCCCTCTTAGCAATATGCTAGTTGTGCCAGTTGGCCTTAGTGTCGCCTAAGAGCATGGTCCCCTGCCCCCTGCTCCAGCTACTCTGTCCTTGCAATACTGGCTTAAGATGGAAGGAGTATTCGAGTTATGTTGAAGTCCACTTAATATTGTTCTTGTTTCTAATGTGTGCTATCACCGATTTCACCCAACCAAATTTCTACCAACTATCTAATCTATACCCTCCTCTGCTCACCCTCCTTCCCTCCCCTCTCTAGCAGCCATCAAATGTTCTATGCATAAGTCTGTTTTTGAGTGTTTATCGTAGGGGTCTCATACAATATTTTTCCTTTTGTCTCTGACTACTTTCACTCAACATTTCTTCCAGTTGAAACCAGGTTATGAGATGTTTCCTGGAATCATCATTGTTCTTTATCATTGCATAGTGCTCCACTGAGTATATATAACATAGTTTACCTCTCCATTCCTCTGTTGTTGGGCATCTGGGTTGATTCCATCTTTTTACTATCATGGACTGTGCTGCAATAAACATTCTTGTGCTTATATCTGTTGTAGTGAATGGCCGTGATTCTGTAGGATATATTCCAAGTAGTGGGTCAAATGGTATATCGATATCCATGTTTTTAAGGAAGCGCTAGATTGCTTTCCAAAGAGGCTGGACCATTTTGCAACCCCACCAACAGTGTAGGAGAGTTCCACTTTCTCCACAGCCTCTCCAGCATTTGTTGTTTTGTGATTTTTGGATCATGGCCAACCTTGTTGGGGTGAGGTGGTATCTCATTGTCATCTTGATTTGAATTTCTTTAATAACTAAAGATCATGAACATGCCCGCATGTGTTTTTTGGCTGCCTGGATCTCCTCTTTAGAGAAATGTCTGTCCATCTCCTTTGCCCATCACTTAATTGGATGGTTTACCTTCTTCTTACTGATATTTTGTAGTACTTTGTAGATTATGGAGATCAAGCATCGGTCTGATATAGAGTTGCCAAATATTTTTTCCCACTCTGTAGGTGGCCCTTTAACTCTTGTGATAAAGTCTTTGGATGAGCAAAAGTGTTTGATTCTTAGTAGTTCCCATTTATCTATTTTCTCTTCTGTTGATTGTGGTTTGCTTGACAGATTTTGAAGTCTGTCTGCATTGTGTATTAAAACTTCCATTGTTGTTCCTGCTTTTTCTTGGATGAGCTTTATCGTTTTAGATTTCATATTTAGGTCTTTTATCCAATTAGAATTGGTTTTTGTATAAGGTGTAAGATATGGATCTTGTTTCAATTTATTGCAGATGGCTATCCAGTTTTGCCAACACAGTTTGGTGAAGAGATTGTTTTTACCCCAATTTAATGTCTTAGGACCTTTGTCAAATATCAACTGTTCATATGCAGATGATGTCATCTCTGGGGTCTCAATTCTGTTCCATTGATTGATCTGTCTGTTCTTGTACCAGTACCAGGCTGATTTGACTACTGTGGCAGTGTAATAGATTCTGAAGTCAGGTAATGAGAGGCCTCCCAGTGTGTTCTTCTTTAGTAGTACTTTACTTATGTGGGGCTTCTTCCCTTTCCAAACAAAATTGGTCATTTGTTTCTCCATCTCATTAAAAAATGGTGCTGGAACTTGTATTGGGATTGCGTTATATAAGTAGATTGCTTTGGGTAAAATAGACATTTTCACAGTGTTAAGTCTTCTTATCCATGAGCAGGGTAGGTTTTTCCATTTATCTAAGTCTCTCTTAGCTTCTTGTAGTAAGGGCTTGCAGTTCTCTTTGTAAAGGTCTGTTATTTCTCTGGTTAGATTAATTCCTAGGTACTTTATCTTCTTGGAGGCTATAGTGAATGGTATTGTTTTGATGATTTTTTCGTTAGCAGTCTCACTGTAGGTATAAAGGAATCCTACTGATTTACTTATGTTTATCTTGTATGCTGAGACTTCGCTGAAGTCTTCTATCAGTTTGAGTAGTTTACTTATAGGTTCTTTGGGATTCTCTGCATATACAATCATATCATCAACAGAAAGGGAGATTTTTTACTTCTTCTTTGCCAATGCAGATGCTCTTTATTTCTTGGTCTTGTCTAATGGCTCTGGGTAGAACTTCTAGTACAATGTTGAATAGGAGAGGTGAGAGTGGGCGTCATTGTCTAGTTCCTGTTCTCAAGGGAAACTCCTTCAGTCTCTGTCCATTCACGATGATGTAGGCAGTTAGTTTTGTATCAATAGCCCTTATTGTTTTGAGGAATTTTCCATCTATGCCTATTTTGCTAAGAGTTTTTAGCATGAATGAGTGCTAGACTTTAGCAAATGCCTTTTCTGCATCCATAGACAAAATCAGGTGATTTTTGTCTTTTGTGATATTATGTGGTTAATCACATTAATTGTTTTCCTGATGTTGAACCAGCCTTGCAACCCTGATATGAATCCCATTTGGTCAGTATGGATTATTTTTTGGATATGTTGTTGTATTCTATTGACAAGAATTTTATTGAAGATTTTTGCATCTAGATTCCTGAGTGATATCGGTCTGTAGTTCTCCTTTTTGGTTGGGTCTTTCCCTGGCTTGGGTATCAGGGTTATGTTGGCTTCATAGAATGAATTTGGGAGTACTCTATCCCTTTCTATACTGTGAAATAGTCTCAGTAGTATTAGAGATAACTCTTCTCTAAAAGCTTGGTAAAATTCAGCAGTGAAGCCATCTGGACCTGGGCTTTTTTTGGTTGGTAGTTTTTAAATGACGTTTTCAATCTCTTCCTTTGTGATGGGTTTATTAAGTTGTTCTGCTTGAGATTGTGATAATTTGGGTAGGTGATTTGAATGAAGGAATTTGTCCATTTCCTGTTGGTTTTCAATTTGTTAGAGTACAGTCTGTTATATTTTTAATTTCTGTTGGATCTGTTGTGACCACTCCCCTCTCATTTCTAATTTGGGTTATTTGTTCCCTTCCTGTTTTTCTTTAGTAAGTTTAGCCAGTGGTTTGTCAATTTTGTTGACCTTTTCAAAAAACCAGCTTTTGGTCTTTCAAATTTTTTCAATTGTTTTTCTGTTCTCTAATTCATTTAATTCTTCTCTAATCTTTATGATCTGTTTTCTTCTGTTGCCTGAGGGGTTCCTCTGTTGTTCTCTCCCTACTTGTTCAAGCTGTAGGGTTGGTTCCTTGATTTTGTTTCTTTCTCCCGTCCAGATGTGTGCACTTACGGAGATAAACAGACCTCTGAGGACTGCTTTGGCTGTATCCCATAGGTTCTGATAGGAAGCGTTTTCATTCTCATTGGAATCCATGAATTTCTTTATTTCATCCTTGATTTCTTCTGTAACCCATGGTTTTTTGAGGAAGATGTTGTTCAGTTTCCAAGAGTTCCACATTCTATCTGTGTTTTTTCTGCTATTGATTTTGACTTTTATGACTTTATGATCTGAGAAGATACTTTGCATTAATTCAGTGGTATGGATTTTGTTGAGAATTGCATTATGTCCTAACACATGGTCAATTCTGGAGAATGTTCCATGTGCAGTGGAGAAGAAGGTGTAATTGTCTGCTGATGGGTGGAAAGTTCTGTATATATTGATAAGGTTTAGTTGGTTAATTGTGGCAATGAGGTCTTCTACATCTTTACTGAGCTTTTTTCTAGATGATCTCCCCAGTATTGAGAGTGAAGTGTTGAAGTCTCCCACTATAATTGTGGAGTCATTCAACTCTTTTTTGAGTGCAGTCAGTGTTTCTTCGACATATTTCGGTGCTCTGATATTCGGTACATAGATATTTAACATAGTTAAGTCTTCATTGTGTACTGAAACTTTCAGCAGTAAATAGTGTCCATCTTTGTCCATGATGGTGGATTTTACATTAAAATTGATTTTGTCAGAGATTAGAATCACCACACCTGCTCTTCTTTGTTCATTGTTAGCTTAATATATATTCTTCCATCCTTTAATTTTCAGTTTGTTCCTATCTTTAAGTCTCAGGTGAGTTTCTTGTTGACAACATATGGATGGGTTATGTCTTTTGATCCAAAATGTCACTTGATGTCTGTTTACTGGAACATTCAACCCATTCACATTCAGTGTAATTATTGATAGGTATGTGTTCACTGTTGCCATTGCGAGATGTTTATTTTTGTGTTGATGTTATCTCTGTTGTTCTTATTAGTCTGTTCTGGGACATTCTTTTTTGTGAGTTGATTTTTCACCTTTTTCAGAGCTGGTTTTGTAGTTTTTGAGACTCCTGTGTTAGATTTCTTGATATGGTATGTTGCATCTTGTGCTTTACAGCTGCCCCTAAGATCTCCCTTTATAATAAACTGTATATAAACCCCATTTTAATTACTACCAGTCTTGTCAACTTCCTCTCCATCTGGAAAGACTGTAACGACTGTGGTACATCCTTCTTTTTGTTATGATGGCACCATAGTTTTCATGATAATCACTGGATTGTTTCTTTCAGTATTAAAGCTGTGATTCAATTTGGAGCCTTCGCTGAGTAGTATTCTGGATTATTAGTCATTCTAAAATATAAAGTTAGTGGTTTTGTTCTTCTAAGGCAAAGCCAAGAACTTCTAGTTTTGGTTTCGTTTTTACGAAGTCTCTGAATTCCTGTTTATCTGGGAATGTCTTCATTTCATGTTACTATTTGAAAGATAGTTTTGCAGGATATATAATTCTTGGTTGGAAGTTCTTCTCCTTCAAGGCTTTGAATGTGTCATGCCACTATCTCCATGCCAGCATGGTTTCTGCTGAGAAATCTGACCAAAGCCGACAAAGTTTCCCTTTGAATGTTAGCTTTGCTTTGAGTCTTGCTGCCTTTAAGAGTTGCTGCTTATGCTTCATTTTGTTACGCTTGATTATAACATGACTTGGAGTCTTTCTTTTGATATCTATATTGGGTGGTGTATGTTATGCATCTGGGATATCCATATTCTTTTCCTTCATGATTTCTGGGAAGTTTTCTTTCAGCAGCTCAGCAACGATACTCTCTGTGTTCTCAGGTGTCTCATCCTGTTCAGGGACTCCAATTAATCGAAGGTTGTTCCTCTTAATAGAGTCCCACATGCTTCTTAATGCTTCTTCATTTTTCTTGCTTCTTTTTTCTGATTTTTCCTCATCGACATTGGCATCAGTAGTTCTGTCTTCCAAGTCAGAAATTCTTTTTTCCATTTATTGCATGTTTTCTTGGCTTTGAATGGAAGTTTCTATGTCTTTTTATTCTTGATCTGTTGGATTTCAGAGTACTGGTGTTCCATCAGATCAAACAGCTTGCTTAATTATTCATTTTGTTGTGCTGCGTTTTGTATAAGGTCTAGAAGGGCTCTGTCTATAATTCTTTTACATTCATCTTCTGACAATTTCATAGAAGTTTCTTCATCTGGGAAACTCCTTGGCTGTTTTGTTTGTTAGCCTTCTGAAGCCATGGGTGTTTTCTTGTTTGCCACAAGTGTCTGTTGCTTTTTGGGTCACATGTGAGTGAGTAGAGGCTGAGAGAGATACTATGAGGATGGACCTCAGATATTTCTCTAGGCTGTCTTAAAACAAAAGATATCTTACCACTTCTCACGTCCATCAGGTTTTCAGGTGTAGACGTCCCTCTTCCCAACTGGCAAAGTAAGCACTTCTGTATCCAACCGCAGATGATGCAAACTAGTTCAAAATACAACAATGCTACTGTCCTGTTGGCCTCTGCTGACAGGCCCCAGCCTTAGGCAACACTGTGTAAACTACTGCTTTTCTGGTAGAAAAGCACTCTCCTGTGGGCAGGCTGTGGCTCCTAAGCCAAGAATTAGGTCCAGCTGTGGCCACCATATCTAAGAGGGAACCCTCCACACGGTTGGCAGATAGAGGGGCTGAAGGTCCCAAGAGGTAGTGAGTCCTCTGCCACTGTTGCCACACCCACACCGTAGGTGACACTGTATAAACTACTGCTTTTCTGTCAGAGAAGCGCTGTCCTTTTTGCAGGTGCTGGCTCCCAGGCTAAGCATTAGCCCTGCTAAAATTTCCCTATCCAACATAGCGTCCCTCACACAGGCACTTTGGTTCCATATGAACCGCGCTGTGGCAGAGATGAAAAAACAGGCCCAAAGTGGCTAGATGAACAGAGTCCTAAGCCTGGCTGTCAAAATATGGGAATTTCACCTGCCTATCCCCCCAGCAGTGCATCTAAGTCTAGCCACTAGGCAAGACCCAGCTCCACCTGCCAGCCAAGACAGAGAAAAAAATAAGTCAAAATGGTGTGTTTACCTTCAGTCTGTAAGAGCCATGGCTAGCCAGGAGCAGGAGTCAGTGATAGAGACGAGGTTTTTCTTTCAGTGGTATGCAGTCCAATTTAACAGCCCTGGGCCATGTCCTGGGAGCTCACTAGGTGACCAGAAGGCTCCGTTTGATTATCATTTCAGGTCTTGGTTTCCAGAGGGATATAAGGAGACATGTGCTTAGTCCACCATCTTGTATCATTTTGAATATATTCATTAATGAATCACATAATTATAAATTAAGTGCATGTGAGACTACAATAAAATATTGCATATTTAATAAGGTGAATTAAAATGTACTTGCAGAGTATCTTTCAGAAAGCAAGATTCTAAACTGAAAGAAAAAAGAAGAACTTTAATATGTACAGGACAATCTGTTTTCTCTTGAAAATATTCATGAGTTACAGTTGTCTACATGCTGTGTTTTCTTGATACATCATTTTTGCTTTTTAAATCATGTTGAAGAACAATAGGAAAATATGAGTAAGTTTAATACTTACATAGTGGTATTTGATTAATGTATCCTAAACTGTTGTTAAGAGACATTTTTTTCTCCAGTATCCATCCATCAGAAAAAGGACTAGAGCTAGAAATGAGGACTTAACCTCTTCTTATAAGGAACTCATTGACATTCTGGCCCTGAAACCCAACATTGTCAAGTGGCTGAAATAGCTGCAGGCAAATAAGCTCGCCTAGTGGCCTGGTATGGAAACCTTGGTAGCATAATAGTTAAGTGCCACAACTCCTAACCCCTAGGTTGGCTGTTCACATATACCAAGTGTTCACTGGAAACTATGGGGCAGTTCCACTCTGTCCTATAGTGTCACCTGGGGTCAGAATTGACTCATGGCAGCAGGTTTGGTTCTTGTTTTCTAATGGACTAGTGGAAGCCCTGGTTGCATAGTGGTTAATTTTTATGGCTTTTAACCAAAAATTTGGCAGTTGGAATCAACCAGGTGCTCCTTGGAAAATCTGTGGGGCCGTTGTACTCTGTCGTGTATAAACCCAAAACCCACAGCCATCAAGTCAGGTCCAACTCACAGTGACAAGAGTTTCAAGTAGAGTTTCCAATAAATAGAGTTTCCAAGGAGTGCCTGGTAGATTTCAACTGCCAACCTTTTTATTAGCAGTTGTAGCGCTTAACTCACTATGCCACCAGAGTTTCCTCGTCCTATATAGTTGCTATGAATCAGAATTGACTCAATAGCAGTGGGTTTAATTTGGGACTTAATTACCTGGTACTTCATGAAAAAAGTCAAAACAAGAAGACTGAGATTGTCGCACTAAAACCTCCACCATAGACGGAGAAAATTGATAAGCGACTCATTGACAATCTACTATTTCATAGGTTATAGAAAACTAAAACCAAACCCACTGCCACTGAGTTGATGCCATCTCGTAACAAACCTGTAAGACAGAGTAGGACTGCCCCCATAGAGTTTCCAAGGAGCACTTGGCAGATTTGAACTGCCGACTCTTTGGTTAGCAGACATAGCACTTAACCATTAGCTACCAGGGTTTCCAGGTTATGGAAAAAGCATTTTAAATACATTCATTCATTTATTTGTACAGTAAAATTTTACCATGATGTGCTGGCAGCAGGAAAACCACTGGAGGATGTATCTCCTAAAATCTAGGAACATCCAGTGCAGTGGAGAAGACTAAGAAGCAGTCAGATGTAACAACATATGATAAATGCTGTGATATGAACTACACAAAAAGTGAAGCAGGAGCATATACATCTACTTCTGCCTTGAATTGGGAGGTCAGGAAAAGCCTCATGGGGGATATAACATCTTAAAAGACTTGTATCATGTAATATGCTTAAAAAATGATTTAAAAACATATATAGGTGGTACATACACTGTTTATAGATGAGGAAACTGTACATTTATGTATAAATATGCATTAAAATCTGTATATTTATGTAACTATTACAAATATGTAACCTGTATAAAACCCAAAACCCACTGCTGTTGAGTTAATCCCAACTCGTAGCAACCCCTTAGGACAGAGTAGATCTGCCCCATAGAGTTTCCAAGGAGCACCTGATGGATTTGAATTGCCAACCTTCTGGTTAGCAGATGTAGCACTACACCACTAGAGTTTCCAGCCTGTATAAGGCCTTATAATAATAATAGTAAAACATTTATATGGTCTTACTGTATGAAACCTTAGTACTAGCTTATATAATCTTCACAACTGCCCTATAACAGAGATACGTGTATCATTTCTGTCTTATAGTAAATAACACTCAGTCACACGCTAACAAAGGCAAAGCTCAGATTTGAACTGTGGTGTATTACGCTAGTGTCTGTATGCTTAACACAAACACTCTGTTCTTCCGAATTGGTCATTAAACCTAGTTAAAAACTCAGCAGTCAGATTCCAGAGCCCATGTTGTTAAATGACAAAACTTGACTGACATTTTAGAAAGATTGTTTTTATTATAATAGAAACAGTGGACGAAAAGGAGACAGACTGAAGGTAGAAAGACAAAATATAGGAAAACAGGGGTGCTAGACTATTTTATGGTAGTAACAGCTAATGGGTAGAGAAGTGTACATATTCAAGTAATAATTAACAACATAAGGTCAAGTATTGTATGCTCCCACTTTTTCTCTTTTTTAATTGTGGTTTAGTTGGTTCTGACTCATAGAGGCCCTACAAAAAGCGACATGAAACACTGTCCAGTCTTGTGCTATGCCCACAATCATTTTTATGCTTAAGCCCATAATTGCAGCCACTATCAGTCCATCTTCTTGAGAGTCTTCCTCTTTTCTGCTGACCTAGTTTACCAAGCATGATGTCTTTCTCCAGGGAGTGATCTTTCCTGACAATGTGTTCAAAGTATATAAGATGTAGTCTCCTCATCCTTGCTTCTGAGGAGCACTCTGTTTGTACTTCTTCCAGAACAGATCTGTTTGTTCTTTTGGCAGTCCATGGTGTGTTCGATATTCTGCTCCAACACCACAATTCAAAGCCATCATTTCTTGTTCTATCTCCCTTATTCTTGTCCAGCTTTCGCATGCATGTGATGCGATTGAAAACAGCATGGCTTGGGTCAGGTGCACCTTAGTCTTCAAGGTGACATTTTTACTTTTCAGTTCTTTAAAGAGATCCTTTGCAGCAGATTTTCCTGATGCAGTGCATCTTTTGATTTCCTGACTGCTGCTTCCGTGGCCATTGATTGTGGAACCAAGTAAAATTAAATCCTTGACAACATCAATGCTTTCTTCATTTATCATAATGCTGCTTACTGGCCCATTTGGGAGGATTTTTGTTTCCTTGGTGTTGAGGAACCACCGATACTGAAGGCTGTGGTCTTTGATCTTCATCAGTAGGTGTTTCGCATTCTTTTCACTTCCAGCAAGCTGACTTGTGTCATCTGCATAATGCAGGTTTTTAGTGAGTCTTTCTGCAATTCTGATGCCTCATTCTTCTTCATGTAGTCCAGCTTCTCAGGTTATTGTCTCGGCATACAGGTTGAAGAGGTATGGTGAAAAGATACAACCGTGATGCATGCCTTTCCCTGACTTTAAACCGTGCAGTGTCCCCTTGTTCTGTTCACATGACTACCTCTTGATCTGTGTAGAAATTCCTCGTGAGCACAATTCTGTTCTCCACAATGTGATATGTAATTTGTTATGATCCACACAGTCAAATGCCTTTACATAGTCAATAAAACACAGATAAACATCTCTCTGGTATTCTCTGCTTTCCTTAATGTTTTTGTTTAACCTGTGTATGGTACTGAAGAAAGCAGACTTTTGGATTTACTCACAAGGGTTTGGTAGCCTGAAACAAAAGGGTTGATAGTATTGGCAAGTAATGTTCAAGGTAATGAAGGTATGTATCCATGAGTTTGAAATGCAACTGTAATATGAACAATGGAATGAGGGGACAGAGTTAGAATTCTAAGTTAAATATGGAATATATTAAATTTTAACATGATCTCATGTTATCTTGAAAATAATTTTTAGATGAAGAAATTGTTTTGCTGAGCAAGGTTAGATATATTGTCTGAGGTCACATAACTACCAAATGTAATGACTGGTATTCATACCTGGTCAGTGTGGCTTTAAAGCCCATGTTCTTCCTAGCAATCTTTTGAAATGCCTAGAAAAATAGTGGCAATTTCTGAAATGCAAGAGCGTTATTAGTATTCATTTCTAGGCATTATACCAATGTTCTTGGTTATAAGCAATAGACGCTGATGCTGTCTAATTAAAGCAGAAGTGGAATTTTTATAAACGTATCCTAGAATGAACAGACTCTTTAGGGAAGGTAGAGAACCAGACTTGAGGAACTGTTAGAAACCAAGAAAGATGAAGTCCAGCCAACATCGTGCCCTAGGGAATTTCTGCTTCAAAAGCTGCAGTGGGTGTAGTTTCCCCTGAGCACTCGTTAGGAGGTGCCTGGCCTTTGCTGCCCTTGGATACCCCCGCAGTTTGATGTCTGGATTTGGTTGCAGCTTCAGTGAATAATCTGTCCTGGTTTTCTCCATCTCCATGTTTCTGTGTCACTCTCGCAGAATTCAGAATCCTCGATGGGAGCGTTAGTTCAGTGAGCCTAAGCCACATGACTGCTCATTTAACAGCCAAGGAGTTGGGAAAAGCACTGTCCGAGACTTCAATTTGTTGTGAGACTCCCCCAAATTAGGAGGGTATTTAGGTACTGGATAACCATCAGCAGTGTCATTTACACTCACAGGGATGCATACACACTTGAATATTTGATATTACTCCACAGTACCAGAAATTTTTCATCAAATTTGATAGCAGCATGTGATTGGAATTTTCTTTTTAAATTTATATTTTCCTACCAAAAACATAATGTTAGTGTTAAACAGTTTTTTAAAAAAATACATAGGTAAGGAAGAAAAGACATGTAAAGACAGAAATAGTTGTGTATATTATTCTAGGATTTGTTTAATGGTTAGAAATAAACTTTTTAATCAGAATGGAATGAGACTACATATTATATTATGACCATCTTTTTTAAACTTTATTATGTAGCCCAAACATTGTGTAATAATTTTAGAAGCGATTATTGCTCCGCTGTGGATTCATCATAATGTGTTTAATAAGTCACATAGCATTGAACAGTTAGATTGTTATAGTTCACATGATAAGCAACGTTGTGGTAAAATTTTTCACCCATTTTTAACATCTTGGATTATACCAAGGAAACAAATTGCAACAAATTTACCTAACAAATTGAAAGGCTTTTAGCTATCCTTAAATTATTCTTTAGAAAAATTATAATAAAATTATGCATATAAATGTGTGAAAGTACAGATTTACCCAGATCTCAAAGTGAGAATTTCAAACTTTTTGTCTTGCTTAATCTGATAGGTGAAAAATAGAATTTCATTCTTTCATTTTCTCAGGTATTTTTGAGACCTGTTACAGGCTCAGCAGAGTTCTTATTTCTGGAGAGAGATAGGCTGATTGCTCTCAGGTATATTAGGTAGCAGAGTGATGTGCAAAGGGAATGTGGGGTTAGGGAAGATAAAAAAATAATTTAATGAGTTTGAACAGAAGGAAGAGAAGAGTGGAAGCAGGGAAAGCAATAAAAAGAATAATTCAGATGGTAGCTTAAATGAGTGGAGAAGAAATGTTCCAAGTAAAGAGAAAAAGCCTCTGCCTTTGTATTTTAATACCCAAATCAGACTGAGACAACAGGAAAAAAGACAAAATTATAAGCCAGTCTTACAGAGAAACTTCAGCGCAAAACTCCGAAATAAAATACTGGCAAACTGAAGAGAGTAATGTTTGTGTCTGTGTGAGTGTTGGTAAGTCCTGACCTTGTAGAGTTTATCTGAGGGATTCCAGAATTGTTTCTATCAGTGTAGCCTGCTATCTTAAGTTAAAGGAGAAATAACATATGATTATCTCAATAGATACAGAAAAAGAATTCAGCATAATTCAACCATCATTATGAGAAACACTCTCAGCAAAGTAGGAATAAAAGAAGCATTCCTTAACCTGATACAGAATGTATCTACAAAAAAAAAAAAAAAAGCAAGCAAACAAATTATCTTTTTTCTAAAAAAGTCCACAAACTATGCCATATTAAAGGCAGAAGTAAAGAAAAAGGTTATCTGTTATTATCCCACATTTTCACGCTAGTGCTGGAAGTTTTACCTAACTGAAGAAAGAAAAGAACAAAGAAGGGAAATAAACCAGCTGACTAGCAACATACAGGGCTGTCCTCGTCTGCAGACGTTACTGTTGTCTACACAGAGTTGGTACAGGCTATCAGGAAGTTTGCCAGATAAAATAATCAACTTGTAAAATCAGTACCTTCCCTCGCTATCAATAATCAATTTTGAAAAAAACTACATTAATAACAAAGACAAGGTTTCATAAAAAATTCATTTGAAGAAAACAATAAAACTCTGCTTAAAGTTTGAAGACATTAAGAAACGCATTAAGAGATATATGTTGGTAAGTCTAAATGCAATTAAGATACAAATTCTTTCTGTATGAATATAATGTAATGCTAGTTTTTTGGAGTAGAAAGGAGGAGTTGGTCTTTTTGTAAAGTGAGTAAGTATATCAAGCATATACTTATTTAGTGACTACTGTGTGTAAAGGAGCCCTAGTGACACAGACAGTCAAGCATTGAACTGCTAACCTAAAGATTGGCAGTTCAGACTCATGCAGCCAGTCTGCAGAAGAAAGACCTGACTGTCTGCTGCTATAAGGATTACAGCCAAGAAGACTCTGGGGGGTAGTTCCACTCTGTCGTATAGAGTTACTATGAATCAGAATCAATGTCAGTCAAGAACAGTATATCAAAATCTGTACAGGCCATGGAGATATAGCAAAGAACAGAGCGGAGTATTCTTTATCTTTCTGGAGCTGGCATTAGTGATTCCAAGCTTCATTAGTAACTGTCCAAGATATTTTAGCATTTTTTTTGAATGCTGTGAGGGTCAACAGACATGTAGGAGGTACCAAGCTGATACTGATGTGGGAATGGGAAGGAGAGCTGTGAAGAAAGGGAGTAATTCAAACTTGGTCATCCATCCATTTTAAAATTTGTAAAACTTTTGCTAACTAAAACACTGTCTTGCTGAGAACACAACAAATATATGTATTTGAATCTACTTTTCGTTTTAAGGAGTCCCAGTGGTACAGTGGTTAAGAGCTTGGCTCCCAGCGTAAAGGTCTGAAGTTTGAATCCACCAACTGTTGGTTCTGGAAACCCCATGGGGCAGTTCTTCTCTATCCTATAGGGTCTCTAGGAAGCCATACCAAGTTGACAGCAACTGGTTTTTATGGCCCAAATGAGTGAGCTTTCAAATACTAGCTGAAAGGGTAGTGGTAGAAACACACCCAGAGGTACCTGGAAAGACAGCCTTGGTGATCTGCATCCAAAAGGTAACAGCCTTGAAAACCCTGTGGAATACAGTTATCTTTGGCACATCAGAGGTCACCGTGAGATGGAATCAACTGGGCAGCAACTAACAACAGTAACATGCAAAAATTTACAAGGTGGTATTTCAGATTAACAGGAAAGGGATTGACTATTCAATAACTAATTGTGACAGGTGTAATAAAATAGATAACGTAATTGCAGTTTATACCAAAATAAAGATCAGATGGATTGAAGGTGTTTTAATTTTTATAATTTTGTTTTTTTATTATAAAACATTTTAAACATACTAAGTGGCACAGAAATAAGTAACTTTCAGTTGAATCAGGTCATATTAGATTCTGATTTCTACTTTTCAGTTTCTTTCTTAAAGAAATAATACATTACTGATAAAGCTAAAACCCACATCCATCCCTTCTATTCTTGCTCTGCAAAGGTAACCGCGTTTCTGAAATTAATGTTTATGTGGATGTGTGTTTTTTTAATTATACTTTAGATGAAGATTTACAGAGAAAATTACTTTCTCATTAAACAATTAATATATTGTTATATGGCATTGGTTCCTGTCATGGATTCAGTTGTGTCCCCCCCCAAAAATATGTGTAGCCGTGTGGCTGGGCCGTGATTCCCTGTATTCTATGACTGTCCTCCATTCTGTGATTTTTCGATGTGTTAAAGAATCAGGGTGGGACAGTAGATCCCTTTATAAGATCACCTCCCTGCTGCACTGTAAGGGGAGTTTCCCTGGAGTATGGCTTGCCCCACCCTTAATCCTTTCATCCTGCAAGAGATAAGAGGAAGGGGAAGCACGTGGCGAATGGGGAACCTCACACCACCAAGCAGGCAGCACCAGGAAAAGACAGCGTCCTTCAGACCTGAGGTTGCTGCGCCAAGGTGCTCCCTGGACAGAGACTGATGCAATACCGGAGCCGACAAGGGGGAAAGCCTTCCCCTGGAGCAGACATCCTGAATTTGGACTTGCAGCATACCGGATTGTGTAAGAATAAACTTTTCTTTCGTAAAGCCATGCACTCTGTGGTATTTCTGTTGGAGCACCACTAGCTGACTAAAACAGTTGCCAACTCCGCAGCTTGTCAACACTCCCCTTTCGAACGTCGGGTGCCCCATTACGAGCTTTGCTGTCCCCTCCTGCCGTCTTGTCATTGCCGCTGGGCTGGTGGGCCCACTGAAGCCTTACTTTGTTTTATGGGACTGTCCAGTCTTTGGTTGAAGGGATGAACCTATAAGTGACTTCAGTACTGAGTTGAAAAGGTATCCGGAAGCCGTATTCTTGAGGTTTTTCCAGTCTCTGTTAGACCAGTAAGTCGGGGCTTTTTTGGTTGGAGTTTTATTTTACATTTGTCTCCAGCTCTGTTCGGGACCCGCTGTTGTGATCCCTGTCGGCGCAGTCTGTGGTGGTCGCTTGGACACCGTCTAATTCGGTTGGAATCATTCTGGTGAAGGCTGTAGTAGTTGTGGTTAGTTAGTCCTTTAGACTGGTCTTTCCGTGTCTTTTGTTTTCTTCATTCTCCCTTGCTCCAGATGGGATAGAACCAGTGGGATATCTTGGATGGTGAATGTGTTCTTTTTGTTTTTTTAATTATTCGAGTTCAGCTTTTCAGGTTGCGATCTTTAATCTACCTGGAATCTGTTTTGTGTATGATTTGAGGTAGGGATCAAATTTGATTTTTCATCTTGGGTTCCCCTGAGTAGATTACAACTCATAGTGGTGGCCCCATGTGACTAAATATAACCTATTGTCCAGAAGAGACCATTCTTTTTCCACTGTTTTAAGTATCTTCTGTAACATTTATTCCCAAATACTTACACTTTTTGTTGTTTTTGTGAACCATTTGTCTCTTTTTTTTTCCCTGCTACATTTTCTGTAATATTTCTAAGAGACTCCACTTTTCTTGAAATTTATTTTTTAAGAGAATACTGTTCTGAAATACCATCTTCGTTTAGCTGGTACACTTGAATTTTTTTTCTTCTTTTTTTCTTAATGTAGACCATTTTATCATTAATTTTTTTAATCCATTTGAATATGCTTATTCTTCTTGTCCCATTTCATAAGTTTTATCTTCAGGTTTTTGTTTTTTGTTTCTCCCTGAAACCTCTTTGGTTAATGATTATTCCAAAACCTTTCTAACACCATGTCTCACCTCTGTTTTTCTGTAGACTTTTTTTTTTTTTTTTTGGCCTGATTGTGCTGGCTAGTTTTTACAGACTAATGTTAAATAAAAGCCTACCCCTGTACAGTTTCTAATTAAATAGGTATATTTTAAATAAAAGTAGGTATTGCATTTTATCTAATAATTTTAGTCATTTATACAGTATGCTATATTGTTTTTGTTCTGGAATTATTAATATAACGATCTATTTCAATACATTTCCCAACATAGACATTTTGTGTCTCCATATAAACTCTGCTGCGTCATGTGTTTGACTTGATCATGTTTTATAGATAATGTCTATATGAGCTTGGAGATTTGTCTTTTTATTTACTGTTTTATCCTTAGTGCCTAATACAGTCCCTGGCATAGAATAGATACTCATTGAATATTTTTATATATAAGTTCTTCAGAGTATTTGGGCAAGTCTGTAAAGTTTTTATGACTTTGCCTTGGTCAGGTTGTACTGACTTCCACTGTGTTGTGAACTGTCTTTCCCCTCATCACAAAATACTGAAATTATTTGCTGAGCGAAAGAATAAGTGAGATTAACTTTCAGTTTTTGGTTTTGACTTGTCATTGACATGTTTTAGTAACAAAGAACACTAGTTACATAACATGAATTCAAAGACTTTTTATTCTGAACAGCAATGAAAGTATTAAAATAGCACCAGGATTATCTGTTTCATTGGTGTTTTAAAAGTGTCAGCTTTCATTGTGGTCATTCATGTTAATTTTTTTTTCATTATTCATCGTTTTTTTCAATTTTTCTTTAGGTTTGTAGTATTGTTCTTTACCATCTCCTGGAATTAAATGCTTAGTTCACTTATTTCAAAGTTTTTTTTCTATCTGTGCTTTAGGTGAAACTTTACAGAGTAAATCAATTTCTCGTGCAACAATTTATACACAAATTGCTGTATAACATTGGTTGCAACCCTAGCTGTGAATCAACAACCCTCGCCATCCCTGCTCCGGTGCCCCGTCTCCGTCCATGCATTTTACCTGTCCCTTCCTGCTTCTTGTCACTGCTTTCTGGCGGGCGATGCCATTTTGGTGTCATGCTCGTGATTTAACTAAGAAACATATACCTCACACGTGTTATTATGTGCCTTATAAACCTGTCCAATCTTTGACTGAAAGGTGACCTTCGGGAGTTTCTTCACTTTGAAGTTAAAACAGGGACCATAGTCTTGGGAATTTTTCCTGTCTCTGTCACATCAGTAAGTCTCGTCATGGGGTGTGTGTGTGTGTGTTTCTGAATTTTGTTTTACAGTTTTCTTTTATTCTGTGTGGGACCTTCCATTGCTGTCCCTGTCTGTGCAGTTGGTGGCGGTTGCCTTCCAGTTCTTCCATGCTCTGTCTGGTGGAAACTGTGGCTCTTGTAATCTATTAGCCCTTTGGACTAGTATTTTCCTTGTGTGTGTGTGTTTTTTTTTTTTTTTTTTTTTTTTTTTTTTCGTTCTCCCTTACTCTAGACAGGATGGAACCAGTAGAGGTATATCTTGGTCAGTTGCAAAGTTTTAACACCAAAGTTGGGTACAGCACATTTTCTTTTTGAACTTTGTCATGACGTTCACCTAGATGGTCTACATAGTCACAGGCCCCAACCCCAGTAACTCAGTCCCTCAAGGAGTTTGGTTAGATCTGTGAAGTTTCTATGACTTGCTTACTGCCTCTCCTTACCTTAAAGTTAGTGCTTACTGGCTATGTGGTTAACTTTCTCCTCACTAGCAACTGCCAAAGATTCTTTCTTTCTGTATGTAAACCTTTTCTTGAGTTTTTACAATAGTAGTCTCATACAGTATTTATCCTTGTGGGATTTATTTCACTCAGTATAGTACCCTACAGATTCATCCATGTTGTGAGGTATTTCATGCATGCGTCATTGTTCTTCATCATTGCTCACTCTCCTGGTGTGTGTATGTATGTATGGTAATTTGTCTGTCCATCTGCTGATGGGCACCGAGGTAGTTCCCATCCTTTCACTGTCGTGAATAATGCTAACAATGGACATGGGTGTGCATATGTCTATTCATGTGATGGCTCTTTGTTCTCTAGGATATATTCCTAGGGTAGGATTGCTGGATTGTATGGTATTTTTATTTCGTACTTTGTAAGGAGGTGCCATATTGTCTTACATAGTCATTATACCATTTTACATTCCCACCAGCAGTATGCGAGAATTCCAGTTTCTTTGGAACGTCTCTAATATTTGTTATTTTTTCTTCATTTTTTGGATAAGTGCCATTAATGTTGGGTAAGAAGATATCTCATTGTAGTTTTGATTTGCATTTGTCTGATGTCTAATAGTCACAAGCATTTCTTCATATGTCTCTTAGCTGTCTAAATGTGTTCTCTAGAGAGCTGTCTGTTCCTGTCTTTACCCATTTTTTAAATTCAATTGTCTTTTTCTTGTGGAGCTGTTACAGTATCTTCTAGATTACAGAGATTAGATGTTTGTTGGCTATGTCATAGCTAAAGATTTGTTTTTCATTTTGTAGGTTCTCTTTTTAAGCAGTCTTGTTTAATAAATCACTTTAAAGTTCTAAGTTTCCTTCTGAGATTATTTGTTTCTAAGTTGTGTGTTATTTTAGTTTTGATTTCCTCTTTAATACAGGTACTATTGAGGAATTCTTTTTTTAGTTCTAAGAGTATGCAAGTTTAGATATTCTTTGTTGGATTTATAGTTTTATATTTTGCTACAGATAATGTGGCCTGCATAATTTCAGTGTGTTGAAATTTTCTTTATAGCCTCATGTACCATCATTTCTCTTGAGCGTGTAAAAGTATTATGTATTCTCTGTTAATAAAGCTTGGAATTTCTTTCATGTATTTTTGGAGTGATTTGTTGCTTCACAAGAGCATTGTATATAGTTTCCCAGTAGGTTCTAAGTATGTCCATTCTCCCGTATTATTAACAGTATGTATCTGTGTGTAGGTACATACTGCCAGTCTTTGCTCTAAGGGAGCAAAACCAGTGAAACATTTCTATAAATACTGTATTTTTGTGCCAGTAAGGCATGCATTCCATGTGTGTTTGCCAGATACATCATCCTGCTGCCATGCTAGTGTTCTTCCACATGTTCCTAAAAAAAAAAAAAAATTAGCGTAGCACAGTGTGGAACATACATTGCAGGGGGAGGGTGTAGCCAGCAAATGCAGAGGGTTTATGTTATTTGTGTAAAAATATTATATATAGATTAATTTTCCTCAAGGAAACAGCTTACTCCATTGTAGGGGCTGGCAAGTCCTGCGTATGTGGGTCACCCAACAGACCAAAAGCATCTACTAGTTCACATGGTTGCAGGGGCCAACACACACAAAATCTGCTGGTCAGGTGGCAAACTGAAGGTTTCCGCTCACTCACACCCCAAGAACTGGAAGACATCCCCAACCTCCAAGGAAACCTCCTGTTCAACTGATTAGCTGCTCATATCAGATCACAGAATTGAAGGTGACCATGTACCATCTGCCAAAATACTGAAAATCATAGCCTAGCCAATTTGATATATGGAGTCTGGCAATTACGTCTACAAACTTAGCTGTTGTAAGCATACCTCATTGCTGAGTATCAGTCACTATGGTCACCTTCAATGCACTCCCTTTGGAAAGCTATGCACCAATGCCAGTGCCTAGTCCACCTTTCTAAGCAATGTCGGAACTCTTTCTGGAATGGCCATTACACACGGTGGCACAGTGGCATGGTGGCAAGTTCACAAACTTAATTGTGTAGTTGTCTGTGAGGTAGTTTTTAGCCAGTAAACAACTGTATTGGAACACACTCCCTATTGACTTGATCTGCCCCCCAGTGACTTCTTTCTTTCCCTGAAGATAAAAGAAGTGTTGAAAGGAAAACATTTGGATGACTTTCAGGACATCAAGGGTAATACGATGACAGCTCTGATGTCCATTCCAGAAAAAGAATTCCAAAATTGCTTTGAAGGGTGGATTAGGCCCTGGCTTTGGTGCATAACTTCCCAAGGGGAGTGCTTTCAAAGTGACCATAGTGACATTTCAGCAATGATGTATGTGACACTTTTTCTAGGATGAGTTCACTAACTTAATTGGCAGTCTTCATACATTAACCATGACGTATGCGTACCTGCATATACACATACATGTATACAATGAATACTGTATGTTTCTGTGCTTGTAAACATATAGTTTATATTTTGATGACTAAAGCTTCAAGATTATCATAACTTTGTTGGAGTTTGACTTTTGTCAGTCTACGTATTCATCTTATCTTGTTGAATGAGTTTTGTCTAATGTTTTTTCCAGGTACCTTTGTTTGTTGTTAGTGTTTTTATCTCTTGATTTTCTATATGTCTCCGTCATATTAGTGTAAACTGTACTTTTTTTAAGTAGCATGTAGGTAAGATTTTTTTTTTTTCTGGTAGCCAGGAGAAATCTTTATCTTTTAGCGTTAGGAATATGTCTAATGGATAGTCTTTGTTGTCTGTTAACTTCTTGGTTTTCTTTTTATTGCTTTCCTATATATTTACTGGTTGGGAAATTTTCTGTCTTGTTTTTGTTCACATACAACTGTGGTCACCAAGTGCCTTGTAATTGGTTCCTGTTCATAGTGACCCAACGGAACGAAATAATGCCCAGTCCTGCACCATCCTGAATTGTTATGCTTAAGCCCATTGTTGCAGCCACTGTGTCAGTCCATTTCTTTGCAGGTTATTTTCTTTTTTCCTGGCCGTCTACTTTACCAAGCATGATGTCTTTAAATGCCAAATCATGTAAAATGAAGTCTTACCTTCTTTGTTTCTAGGGAGCATTCTGGCTGTAGTTCTTACAAGACAGATCTGTTCATTCTTTTGGCAGTCCATGGAATATACTATATTCTTTCCTAACATCATAATTTAAGGGCATCAGTTATTCTTGGCTCTTCTTTACCCATTGTCTGGCTCACACATACATATGAGATGATTGAAAACACTATAGTTTGAGTTAGTCGCACCTTAGTCCTAAAAATGACATTTTTGTCTTTTAATAGTTTAAAGAGGTCTTTTGCAGCAATTTGCCACTGCAGTATATTGTTTGATATCGTGAGTGCTGCCTCCTTGTGCTGATTATGGATCTAAGTGAAATGAAGTCCTTGAAAATCTCAATCTTTTGTCTCTTTATCATATTATGCTTTTTTGGTCACAAGGATTTTTTATTTCTTTATGTTGATGTATAATCTGTACTGAAAGCTGTAGACTTTGATCTCCATCAATAAGTGATTCAAAGCCTCTTCATTTTTGGCCAGCAAGGTCATGTAGTCTGCATATCCTAGGTTGTTAACTGATATTCCTCTAATGCTGGTGCACATTCTTCTTCATATAGTCCAGCTTCTCTGATTATCTGTTTAACATACAGATTAAATATAGTAGAAGTATACAACCCCGATACACATCTTTCCTGATTTTAAACCGTACAGTGTACTCTTGTTCTGTTTGAACGACTGGCTTTTGCTCTTATGTAATGTTCCACATTAGCAAAACTAAGTCATGCAGTGTTTTAGTCATCTAGCACTGCTCTAACAGACATACCACAAGTAGATGGCTTTAATAAAGACAAGTTTATCCTTACACAGCCCAGGAGGCTACAGGTCTGAATTCAGGATATCCACTCCAGGAAAAGACTTTCCATCTTTGTCGGCTCTAGAGGAGAGTCCTTATACTGCATCAGTCTTTCTTTGGTCAGGGAGCATCTTGGCACAGGAACCTCATGTCTGAAGGATGTACTCTGCTCTTAGTGCTGCTTTCTTGATGGTGTGAGATCCTCAACTCTATGCTTGCTTACTTTCCTTTTATCTCTTGTGGAATAAAAAGATAAAAGGTGATGCAAGCCACGCTACAGAGAAAGTCCCTTTACATTGAAGCAGGGAGATGAGTGACCTTAGGAAAGGTGTTCTAGTCCCACCCTAATCCTCTTTAACATAATCCAATCTAATTACCACAGGCAGAGATTAGGATTTACAGCATAGGAAAATCAAAAAACGGAGGACAATCATACAATACTGGGAATCATGGCCCAGTCAAATCACCATATACATTTGGGGGGGTGCAGGGGGCACAATACAGCCTGTGACACCCATGTTTCTCATTCTTTGCAATCTTATTCATAATTTTTTATGGTCTACCAACACAGGTAGGCATCTTCGTGAAATTCTCTGTTTTCACCAGTGATCCACCTGACCTCCGAGTGATAACCATTGTTTCACATCCTATTCTGAATTTGTCTTAAATTTCTCACGGTTGCCTATCAGTATACTTCTGCGACTGCTTTTGAATGATCTTTAGCAAAATTTTATTTGTGATTTTTATTTATTACTGATGTTGTTCACTAATTTCCATATTCTTTGGGGTCACCTTTCTTAGGAATGGGCACACAAATGTTGCTGTCCTGGTCATTTGTCCAAGTAACTGTCTTCCAAATTTCTTGGCGTCACTGCGTGCGTTTGATGACACATTTTGGCATTCCTTCAGTTCCTGGAACCTTGTTTTTCTCCATTGCCATCAGTGCAGCTTGGACTTTTTCTTTTGGTCTTATCAGTTCTTGAGCATATGCTACCTCCTGAAGTGGTTGAGTGTCATCAGTTCTTTTTGGTACAGTTACTCTGTGTAGTCCCTCTACCTTCTTGTTTTGTTGGGGTTTTTTTTAATTTTTTTTTTTTTTAATGCTTGCCACATCATTTAATATTTCCCATATAATTCTTCAATATTGCAACTGGGGGCTTGAATTTTTTCTTTAGTTGTTTCAACATGAGAAATGCCAAGTATGTTATCCCTTTTGGTTTTCTAACTCCAAGTCTTTGTGCATGTCGCACTTCACTATATTACTTTGTCTTTTCCCGCTGCCCTTTGACTTCTTCTGTTCAGCTCTTTCACTTCATCATTTTTTCTGTTGGTTTAGCTACTCTGTGTTCAAGAGGAAGTTTCAGAGTTTCTTCTGACATCTATTTTAGTCTTTTGGTGGCCTTTTGCTTTGTTCATCATGTATGATGTCCTTGATGTCACTCCACGACATGGCTAGTCTTCGATCATGTGTGCTTAATGAGTCAAATCTGTTCTTGAGGTAGTCTCCAAATTCACATAGGATCGTTGCAGGGTCCTGCTTTGGCTCTCATAGACATGTGCTAATTTTCTTTTGTTTCACCTTGAACTTGCATATGAGCAGTTGATGGTCTCTTCTATGTTCAGCCTTTGTTCTTGTTCTGACTGATGATACTGAGCTTTTCCTTGATCTCCTTCCACAGACACAGTCAATCCTATTCCTGTGTATTCCATTTGGCAAAGTCCATGTATGTAATCATGGGTTATGTTGCTGAAAAAAAAGTATTGTCAATGTAGAAGTTGTTGGTCTTGCAAAATTCTATTATGATTTCTTTGGCATCACTTCTGTCACCCAGGCTATCATTTCCAATGACTCTTCCTTCTCCTTTGTTTCCAACTTGCACATTCAGTTACCGGTACTTATCAATGCATCTGGAATGCTTGTTTGATCAGTTTCAAACTGTAAAGGTTAGTAAAAATCTTCAATTACCTCATATTTAGTATTAGCAGTTGGTGCATAAAATTAAGTAAGAGTCATATTAACTGATCTTACTTGTAGAGATACGGATATTGTCCTGTCAGTGGTAGTTGTACTTCAGAATAGATCTTGAAATATTCTTTTTAACAGTGAGTGCAATACCATTCCTCTTTGCTTTGTCATTCCCAGCATAATATACTCATGTGATTGTCCATTCAGAATGGCCAGTACCAGTCCATTTAAGCTCATGTCACCTAGGATTCATTGTTTGTACACATATATACAAATTTTATTTTCAAAATAAGTAAATAAAGGTAATCACTGCTTATATCCTCCACTTTAATGAAACAAAACCTTTAACCATGTACCACAAACCAGTACAGAATTATTATTAAATATCATTGTCAGTGTACATCAACAACTAGACTTAAATGCGTTTCACAGTTTTTGCTCAATATTCTGATACTTTTTTTCTTTTTGTCTTTTCCCATTTGTTAGACTTTATTTTAGCCTGACAGACGTGTAAATGTCTAATCAGCATTCCTGAAATAGTTCTGCCATTTCTTAGATTCTCAAATTTCTCTGTCTCCTTTTTTTTTTTTTCTTTTCTTCTATTGCTACAGTAGAAGTGCAACCTCAAGTAATCATCTAAGAAACTATACATAGGAGGAAAGTTTTTAAGACCTTGCATATCAAGAAAGGAAACCCTGTGGCAATAGTGGTTAAGTGCTACATCAGCTAACCAAAAGGTCAGCAGTTCGAATCCACCAGGTATTCCTTGGAAACTTTGTAGCAGTGCTGCTGTGTCCTATAGGGCTGCTATGAGTTGGAATCAACTCAATGGCAGTGGATTATATCTGAAACAGTATTTTACCCTCAGAGTTGAGAGGTAATCTTGCTAGGTGTCTTTTAAGTTCAAGATCAATTTTCCTCACAACTTTTAAGACGTCTCTATTTTTTCAGTTGGTTGCATCGCTAATATGTCACTTGTTTGTTTTCTCTAGAAGCCTTTAATATCTCCTCATGTAATGCTTCAAAACTCCATAAACATATGTCCAGGTGTGGGTATTTGGTTTTTTCCTTTTTGCACTTAACTATTTTAAAATCTAATTTAGTTATGTTTGCAGTGAGCATTTACACAACAAAGTAGATTGTCATTTAACAGCTTTTACACACATCATTCAGTGATTCTGGTTATATTTTCCACAGCATCATCTTTCTCCTTCATCACATTCTGGCTGTACCGTGTCCATTACTACCATTTCCCTGCCCTCTTACCTTCCTATATTTACTTTAGAGTCATTTTCTAGGAATTTGTCCATTTCGTCTAGGTTTTCACATTTGTTCAAGTACAGTTTTTCATAATGCACCTACTCCTCACTTGACTTGTTGTGTGATATTTTGTACTTATAACAACAATAAGTAAGAAATCTTGTTATTCTACTTATTTGTGCCTTAACAAGGCGTTAAGGTGAGAGGAATAGAAGGTAGAAGGAGGCAAGGTTTGTGAGAGACAGCAAGGTTCTGTGGCTCACCAGCTGTTCATGTTCTTCAGGTCAAGTGAAGGAGCCAGGCCAGGCCTGTGGCAAGTGCAGGGAAGGTGGGTGTCATGTAGGAGGTGGCTGGAGCCAGAACTGCAGGAGCAGGTTGGTGAGCTCAGAAGTCTCTTCTTCCAAAAGGCTTCTCTGCCACCTTTGCAGCCTCCACTGGGCCCAGGTGGCCACGCCTCACCTGCCTGCAGGCCCAGGAGCTACGCATCACCAAGGCCTATCTCCAAGCCAGCAGAACAAGAAAAGTGGAGAGGTATGATACAGGGTTCACAAAGAGGCCTGGGTCACGGCCAGGTGGTAGCAGGCTTCTGCTATACTCTGGAGGTGGCAGGCACCCCCAACCACAACATCTGTGTGGGCTCAGCTGTGGTGAGAAAGTTGTACACCCTCAACTCTTGTTTTTGTGTAACAACTTGATCTTTGGAACCTAATCATATTGGTAAGTGAAGTGTGGGTATATTCTGTTACAATCCTCTTTATCTCAGTTGGATTTGTTGTATATCTCCAATTTCATTTCTTATTTTGGTTATTTGCATCTGTTATCAGTGTGGCCAGTCATTTTTCAATTTGAAGGATCCCTGGTGGCACAGTGATTAAGTTGCTCAGCTGCTAACCAAAAGTTCAGTGTTTTGAACCCAACAGCCACTCCACGGGAGAAATACATGGTAGTCTGCTTCCATAAAGATTTACAGCCTTGGAAACTCCATGAGGCAGTTCTGTTCTGTCCTGTCAGGTTGCTATGAGTTTGAATCAAGATGGGTTTTGGGTTTTTGTCAGCTTTATTAATCATTTTGAAGAATCAACTATTGTCTGTTTTCTGTTTCATTTATTCTGCTATAGTCTGTATTATATCCTTTCTTGAGGTAGCTTTGGTCTTGTGCTGTTTCCTTCCTACTTGTTCAAGTTGTCTGGTTAAATTATCAATTTTGAACTTTTTCATTTTCCTATTTCTTCTGTGTCTCAGCAGTTTTTTAGGAATGTGTTATTTAGTTTCCACATATTTAATGTATTTTCCTTATTCCTGTTACTAATTTCTAGCTTCATAACATTATGGTCAGATAATTTACTTTGTATGATTTATTGTCACGAGTGTTGATACATTGAAAGGAGTGCAGCTAATGTGGCACAACAATTTGTGTAAGTTTTTGAATGAGAAACTAATTTGCACTGTAAATCTTCACCAAAAGCGCATTTAATTTTTTTTTTTTTTTTAATTATTGAGACTTCTTTTTGTGGCCTAAAGTATAGTGTATGCTTGAGACTGTACCATGTGCTTTGGAGAAGAATATACATTGTGCTACTGTTGGGTGGTATGTTCTCTATGTCTGTCTTGTGTGGTCCAGTTAGCTAATGGCCAAGCCAGCCAAGTGCCAGTGTTATTCATATATTCTAAATTTTAATTGATTTTCTTTCTAGTTCTTCTGTCCATCGTTTAAAGTGGCATGTTAAAGCCTACTGTTGTTGATCTGTTTATTTCTCTCTTCAGTTTTGTTAGAGTTTGCTTTCTAAATTTTGGAACTTGGGTATTGGGTGCATAAGTATTTATAATTTTTATGTTTACTTTGTGAATTGACCTTTTAAACACTAAAATGTTCTTATATAGCTCTTATAATGAATATTGACTTAGTCTATTTTGTTAGATATTCATATTACCACTCTTGTTCTTTTTTGGTTATATTTTGCTTAGTATTGTTTTTCCATCCTTTGATTTTTAACTTATTTTTGGTTTTTTTTTGTTTGTTTGTTGTTTGATCGAATATGTATCTCCTGTAGACAACTTGTTCCTCTCCAGGAGCCATACTAGCAGCACATAGGCTGGGTGAGGTGAGCAGTTAGCAGGTGTTCAGGGCCACCTAGCCAGATAGGCTGGACAGACAAACCAGTAGATGGGTTTCTGGGGGCATTTCAATCCTTGGGCTGGGAGGGAGGGATCATTGGCTGGACAAGTGGTAGGCATACCACCAAGGGTACCTCTCCATGCAGGCCCAATGAGGTGAGTGCTAGAGGGTTGTGACAGTATCTCATTTTGTGGGCCAGCAGGACAAGCACTGTGCAGATTGCTGGAGTACCTCTCTACATGGGCAATGCCGGTAAAGAGGATGCTTACAGAGGAGCAGCACAAAGCTAGTCAAGAGGGAAAAGGATTATTGCTGTGCTCTTTTACTGTTTAGTAGACATTTTCCATCCAAGTGGACAGACGTCAACACTGATAGGAAGTCCCTTCACTAGATTCTAGATCCTGCACTTCTCTGTAGTTACCAGGGACTCTAAAGCTGTAGCCTACCTTTCTGCACTCACCATTGTCCCTCTACAGAAGTGCACTCTCTATCTTGTCAATCCCGTGTCCTGGGCTGCAACAATTTTGTCCACCTCATTTTGTTGCAGTGCTACTTCCCTGTATTTCCTTAGTTTCAAAGCTACCCATTCCCACGTGTCTCCCTCTTGGACTAGTTTGGACCTGGCATGCAACCTGCCTACCTTATTTCTGTCAAGGTTCATTTACTCAGTGTCTCTGCCTTCAGCTGTGTTTTCCATGAAGGTGCCCTCCTGGACTTCTCCCCCAAGAATGTTGTTTTGTTGCCATCCCAAAATGACCACACAGTGCCAGGACAACCAGCTGGCTGTGGGCAGTCTGAAAATCTCTACATTACTGAATTTTTCATCTTAACTTTCTTTTCAGTTGGTCCTCAGTCCAGTTCTTCTGGCTTCCATTTGTTTCTGGATTCCGGGTTGTTGTTTCTATATATTTCGTTTGCTTTCTTAACTCTTTGTTGTAGGAGGATGTTAAGGTACAGCTGTCTAGCCAACATGTTAACCACATGTGCGTATTCGGGGGGGTGGAATTACAGGTGGTGTTTTTTTGTTGTTGTTGTGATTAAGTGATTACAAGTCGATTTTTCTTTTTTCTTTCAAGTGGGACCCATTTTGAGATATAGATATATATTTTATATTTAATATGACTGAGTGAAAATGTACATTCCCATATAAATTTACATGCCTACCTATATGCAGCTTCCACTGCTCTCCCTGCCTGGTGACAGCACACTATTAAAAGTCAATTTTTCATGTAAAATCTGAAGCATCTGTTATTTTGCAACTCTCTTTGCTCTCCTCACCCTGTGACTGCACACTCTTCTACTCTTTACTTCCAGTATCCACTCAGCTAACACTTGTCTTAACCTCTCCATCCTCTCCTCTCCTCTCTAAAAAGAAACCAGCGGGACAGTCTCATGTATAAATTAAACCATAAAGTACACACACCACATGCATCACTCTGTGTCCCCAAGTCCAGTCCATTCTTTGTCTGAAGTGTTGGATTCAGTACTAGTTTTAGTTCTGGGCTAGCAGCAAGTTTAGGGGCCATGTTCTCAGGGGACCCCAGGTTGTCAGACCATCAAGTCTAGTCTTTTAATATAAGAGTTCTTGATGTGCACACCCCTTTTTCTCATGCTACATCAGGGATTCTACATGGTATTCCCTGTTGGGACTGTTTTTGTTGATGGCCAATCACCATTTAGTTCTTTTGTTCTCCTACTGATGTAGTCTCCCAATTGTATGGGTCGTTCTTTTTCAAGGCTTCGTTTTTCCTCTTATCGTTGGTGTTCTTGGTTGTCATCTGTTCCAGGTGGGTTGGGACCAATGGATGTTCCTCAGATGGCAGCTTGCTTGCTTCTGAAACCCAGGTGTGGGTATTTTTATTGCACCTGTAATACTTGACACTTTGGGAACCGTTTCAATCTGAAGTCTGAAAATTGTGTTCTATTTCATTGGAAGCAAGGACAGACAGATTGGTAGTTGGAAAATATGGCCTTGGTGATACAAATTATGCCAGAGATTGCATGATAGAATCTAGCAATACCAATTACTTCTTCTTTTCAAATAACTATTTTCAATAACATAAATGGCAACTACACACATGGTTCTCACCAGGTGGAATTCACATGAAACAAGTTGACTACATCTGTGCTAAGAGACAATGGAAAAGCTCAATAACATCAGTCAAGGACAATGACGTGCTGACTGTAGAATAGACCACCAGTTACTCATGTGCAGTTTCAAGCTGAAGAGGAAGACAGAGATTTGAGGCAGTGAACAGCAATGACCAAGACCAGATGAGTTGTGGAATGACATCAGGGGCATCATACATGAAGTTCAGACCGTTCAACAAATGGACACAGCAATGGAAGGACTCTCTTGTTTCTGCCAAGAAATTTGATATTTAAAGAGATATTTAAAAAGCGAAAGAAGCAAAATGGCTGTCAGAAGAGACTCCAGAACTTACTCTTTAAGACAGAGTAGCTAAACTGAAAGGAAGAAATGATGAAGTGAAAAAGCAGAACAGAGATTTCAAAGGGTGGCTCAAGAAGAAAAAGTATGATAATGAAGTGTTCAAAGTCCTGGAGATAGAAAACCATAGGAGAAGAACATATTTGGCATTTCCCAAGTTGAATGAAGTAAAGAAAACTTTTAAGCCTCTGTTGCAACACTGAAGGATTCTATAGGGAAAATATTAAAACAATGAAAGAATCATCTAAAGAAGATGGAAGGGATACAAAGAGCCACTATACCAAAAAAAATTGGTTGGCATTCACTCATTTCAGGTGGCAGCATGTGACCAAGATCTGATGGTATGGAAGAGATCCAAGCTTCACTGAAGGCACTGGCAAGAAAAGAGGCTCCAGGAATTGACAAATTACCAGTTCAGACGGTTGAACAAATGGACACAGCAATGGAAGGACTCTCTTGTTTGTGCCAAGAAATTTGACAGACAGCTATCTGGCAACCAAGTGGAAGAAATCCATGTTTGTATCCATTCCAAAGAAAAGAGATCCAAAAGAATGTGGAAATTTTCAAGCAATGTCATTAATACCACACAGAATGAAATTTATTGATGGTCATTCAGAAGAACTTTACAACAGTATGTCAGGAGGGAACTGGCAGAAATTCAAGCCAGATTCAGAAGAGGACATGGAACAAGAGATGTCATTGCTGATGTCAGATAGATCATGGCTGAAAGCAAAGGATACCAGAGAGATGTTTACCTGTATTTTATTGACTATGCAAAAGCATTTAACCGTGTGAATCATAACAAGTTATCAATAACATGGTGAAGAATGGGAATTCCAGAATATTTAATTGTGCTCATGTGGAACCTGTGCATAGATCAAGAGGCAGTCATTAGAACAGTACAAGGGAATATTGTGTAGTTTAAATTAGTCAGGAAAGGTGTGCCTCAGGGTTGTATCCTTTCACCCTACCTGTTCAGTCTTTATGCAAAGCAAATAATCAGAGTACCTGGGCTATATGAGAAATGGGAGATTATGATTGGAAGAACACTGATTAACAACCTGTGTTCTACAATGTTACTAACCTTTTTTGATATCAGAGGGATTGTTCATTATGAATTGTACCAACTGGACAGTTAACCTTAAGTTTGCTATTTGGAAGTACTGAAAAGACCATGTAAGGAAGTTAGATGAAAACAACCAGAACTTTCTGCCAATAACTCATGGCTCTTGCATCATGACAGTGTACCAGCTCACACACCACTGTCTGTGGGGGAGTTTTTGGCCAGTACACAAATGTGTGTATTGGAATACCCTACCTACTTACCTGATCTGGCCCTCAATGACTTTTTTCTGTACCTGAAGAGAAAGGAAGATATTTTGATGACATTTAGGACATCAAGGGTAATACGACAGCTCTGATGGACATTGCAGAAACAGAGTTCCAAAATTGCTTTGAAGAATGGATTAGGCACTAGCATCAGTGCTTGGCTTCCCAAGGGGAGTACTTTGAAGGTGACCATAGTGATATTCAGCAATGAGGTATGTAGAGCTTTTTCTAGGATGAATTACTGCACCTAATTGTCAGATCTCATACAGATTACACAGCCTTGCTTGCTGAAAGTAAAGAGGACTGGAAGCAATTATTGCTGAAGATCAAAGACTACACAGCCTTCAGTATAGATTATGCCTTAACATAATAAAATCAAAAATCCTTCCTAGGCCAGTAAGCAACATTAAGATAAATGGATAAAATATCAAAGTTATAAAGGACTTCATTTACTTGAAATGAAAACACCCTTGGAAACAGCAGTCAAGACATCAGACAATAGATTGCATTGGGTAAATCTGCTTAAGAGATCATTTTAAAGTTTGAGAAAGCAAAGATGTCGCTTTAAGGACTAAGATGCCCCTGACCCAAATCACTGTGCTCTCACTTGCCTCAGATGCATGGGAAAGTTGGACAATAAATGAGGAAGACCAAAGAATAATTTATGCCTTTGAACTATGGTGTTCATGAAGAATGTTGAATATACCATGGACTGCCAGAAGAATGAGTGAGTCAACAACTAGAATGCTCCTTAGAAGCAGAAATGACAAAACTTAGCCTCACATACTTTGGACATGTCATTAGAAGGGACCAGCCATGGAGAAGGACATTATGCTTGGTATTTTAGTCATCTAAATGCTACTATAACAGAAATACCACAACTGTATGGCTTCAACAAACCAAGGTTTGTTTTCTCACAGTCAGTAGGCTGGAGGTCCAAATTCAGGGCATCATTTCCAGGGGAGGGCTTTCTCTGTTGGCTCTGGAAGAAGATCTTTGTCTTCTGTCTTCCCCTGAACTAGGTACTTCTCAATGCAGGGATCCTGGAAACAAAGGACATGAACAGCTCCTGGCATTTCTTTCTTGGTAATAAGAGATCCCTGGTGTCTCTCTGCTCATTTCTATCTTTTATGTCTCAAAACACATTGATTTAAAACACAGTGTAATATTGTCGATTGAGACCTGCCTCATTAACACAAGTGTCCTTAATCCCATCTCACTAACATCATAGAAGTGGGATCCATAGCACATAGGAAAATCACATCAAATGACAAAATGGTACACAATCCACAGTATTGGAAGTCACAGCCTACTCAGATTGACACACATGGAACACAATGCATTCCATAAGATTAGTTTCTCATTAAACCATTAAGACACATGCTGTTTTGTGATATTGATATCCAATAGTATGACATGTCAACACTCTCCCTTTCTTGACCTTGGGTTCCCTATTACCAATTTTCCTGTCCCCTTCTGCCTGTTGTCCCTCCTGGTCTGCCCATTTAGTCTTATTTTGTTTTCTGGCCCTACGTGATCTTTGGGTGAAAGCTGATCCTCAGGAAGAACTTCAGTACTGAGTTAAGAAGTTGTCTGGGGCCGTATTGTCAGGGTTTCTTCAGTCTCTATCAGGACCCTCTGTTAGAGGGTCCCCGTAAAGAACAATCAGATGGTAGCCAGACACCGTCCAGTTGTGCTGGTCTGTTTGACAGCTGCTGTTGGTAGTTGTGGCCCATTACGCCTTAGGCCAGTCTTGCCCTGGGTCTTTTGTTTTCTTCATTCTTCCTTGCTCCGAATGGGGTAGTGCCAGTGGGCTGTCTTAGATGGCTGCCCATAAACTTTTAAGACCCCAGAGGCCACTCACCAAAACTATGCTGTGTCCACTGAGCTAGATGTCCCCAAGACTTATTCCTTCCTTCTTCAGGATATCCTGTTCTTCTTTTATGGATGCAGTGTATTGGAAAGTTTTTCGAAGTTATTTTTAAGTTCTATGTACAGTCTCCAAATTTTCTATTGGCAATTTTTTCCCGTTTGTTGTCTTTCTTTGTCTTTCAATTGTGGTAGATATTCCTTCGTCAAACATCTGACGATCTTTGGCTTCTGTTTACTTTTTAAGTGTTATTGTTAGTTGCCGTTAAATCATTTCTGACTTACAGCAGGCCCGTGTGTTGAAAGGTGAAACCGCTCCATTGGGTTTTCAAGGCTGTGACCTTTCAGAAGCAGATCAGGCCTGTCTGTTACGGTACCTCTGGGGGTTCAGATCACCAGCTTCTTGTCTAGTCGTTGAGCAGTTAACCGTTTGCAGCACCCAGGGACTACTTTTTAAATAGAGTAATAAAAAATAACCTGCATTCTCTATACATGGATAGACTAATGATGTGCATGAAGATAGCCATAATGTTTTGTAAATCCTAAATGTCAAAATGCTGACATTTTTCTTGAGGAACATTGCCTCTTATCCTTGCCACCCTGGATCTCACCAGATAGTGTGTTAATTGTTTTTGAAGAAACATCTGCCATTTTTTGCTTGGGATAGAGATACAGATTACCTAGGGTGACTGGTATTTTGAAAATCTACAGCATTTTTTTCCGATTTTTGAAAATTCATTGATATTAGCCTGTACTGAAGTCCATCTGCTTTGTGTTCCCAGTGTCACTGCCTTTCCGGGGCTGTTCCAGCATATTGACTGCCCCTCATCTGGTGTTCCTTCCTCTTTTACTCGGCTTTATCACACACAACTCCTCCTTTTTTTTCTTATTTGTTTCTGAAATTGTTGAAATCTCTTGTCCACTGATGTATCACCCCTCACCCCTTTCTCTCTGTTGTGTTTTTCTTTCAAAAAATTATTTCTCTACTAGCATTTAATTAGATCTCAAGAGAGAGGAAATAGAACTATGAAATGGAATCTGTCTCATGTCATAGTGGGAACCCATCTTAAGAGTTTTTGAATGCCTTTGTTGTTATTATTTAAATATGAGATTTGTAACTGATGATTTCCTCTTTGGAAAATAATTCTTTGTCTCTAGGTTTGTTTCTTTATTCTTCTTATCCATTAGTAGTTTCTGGTTTGGTTGTTTGCTATGATTTGTGACTGGTCTATAAAATATTTGTAATTTGGGGGAGTTCAGGGAAGTGTTTTTTCTTGTTTGTTATGTTTTGTTTTTGTAGTTTGGAATATAATCAGTTTTGGTAAATGTTTCATGGACATTTGAAGAGAATTATGTTCTCTGTTATGTACCTTTATTATATTAATTAATTCTTTGATTTATTTTTGGGTGCTTCAAATGTAAATCACTTTGAGAGAGAGGTTGCTTTCCTAAAACAATTATTTGTACCTTTCTGTATTCTCATTGAATTTCAAATCACTGCTGTTTCAAGCATTAATGCTGTGGTTTTTTGTAGTGTAAAGGTTCCCAAAATGTATGTTCTTATATAGATATTTAGTTCTGAGCAGTTCTAAGTAACTCATTTTACCTCTGTATTTCATTTTGCCTTGATTTCTACAGGTATGCTGTTAATGTTACCACCTTTTCTTTTTTATGTTTGTGTTTGCCTGGTACGCCTTTGTCTGTTACTTTAGTTTTAATCTTTGCTTAGAAATTTTTAAGCTGCAAGTGTTATAAATAGCATGGAATTGGATTGGATTTCTTAGACAAGCCTGAGGGTCTTATTTTTCTAGACAAACAGTTGGATGACTTCACTATTATTGTGAGAGAAAATATAATTAGTCTTATTTTTATGCTCTATTTTTATACTGCTTTTTGGGAAACATCTCTTTGTCTCTTTATCTCATCTCATACAAGTCCTGGAAATTTAGAGTGGTTGAATTTGCTTGTGTCTTTTATTGAAATGAAAAGCCCATATTCATCATATATACTTATCAATACTGGATTATTATTATTATTGTTGTTGTTTTTTACTACTTCTTTACTCTTTGGAAACCCTGGTGGCATAGTGATTAAGTGGTACAGCTGCCAACCAAAAGGTCAACAGTTCAAATCCACCAGGTGCTTCTTGGAAACTCTGTGGAACAGTTCTACTCTGTCTATAGGGTTGCTATGAGTGGGAATCAACTCGACAGCAGTGGATTTGTTTTTTCTTTGGTTTTACTGTTTACTCTTTATCTTGCCATAGTTTGCTATGCCTGTCTAGTTTTTCTTGGTCTTTCTACACTGTACTTCTCAGAAAATTTTACATCATACTTTCGTTCTAATACTGCTTTTATTCCTTCTTCAGTGTCATGAATATATCTAATACTGCTTTTATTCCTTCTTCAGTGTCATGAATAAATTATATAATAGTTTCCCAAATGTACAGCAAAAACTTTATCGTTTTACTGCATGCAGTTCTTACCCTTGACACATAGACTCTCTACAATGTGATTGATTACTGCTCTGTGGCCTATTTGGCCATGGTCTTGTAACTCCCACCTAGGTGATTAAATGAGACTGTATAATAATCCAAGGGAAGTGGTTAGTTTTGCCCTAAAAGAGAACCAATTCCAGAGCAGAGGAGATGACTCTACCACCACCAAGAAAGGTGAGTTTGGCGGTAGAAGGTGGTATAGTGGGCTTCCCAGCCTACACAGAACTCTGATTGCCTTTCAACAGAGATTGGGGGCCAGGGAAAGGTGTACCTGCAAGCAAGGCTGGGAAGAGATTATCCTGATGAATGAACTATATCCTAGTGTTTCTGAGCCTGAATTGTAATCCCTTACTTCCTCAGTAAACTCCATAATTGTGAGTGTAGTCTGTGAGTTGTATATGTATGACCAGTGCAGTGAATTACTAAACCCAGTAGAGGGTGCTGTGGGAGGGTCAGTTGGTGTCAGAATTAGTAATGACTGGAGAGAGGAGGCTTTTTTGGCCCCTGGCTCATGGGAGTCAGCCTTGTGTGTAGATCTTGATTCTCCTTCCCCCTTGGGAGGGTTCAAGGAGGTCAGACACTGCCCTCGTGCTGTTTTGACACACACATGCACACATACAACTCTTTGTTTTTAAATAATCTTGACTTACAGGTGTAGATTTGTTACTTATTTTTTGCATTATGTAAATTTTGTTAAATGGTTATTTCAGCATGTACGTTGTTTCAGAAATATAACTCAAAGTTAACTCAGCATAACTCAAAGTTTTACAGGTTGTATTACTAACACATTCTCATAGTTTAAATATTTTGGTTCATTTTTTTCATGATATGTGGGTGGTAAAGTTTTTTGGGTGCTTGCATGACCGTAAATTTTTTTACCTTTGGAAATGAATAACAGAGCTAGGCTAGGTTTAGAACACTTGGCTAGAAGTCTTTTACTTTTAAAAATGAATCAAGTGTTTCTGCTGCCTTCTGTTGTATAGGGATGCATGGAAGACTAATCCCAGCCTCGTGTCTTCTCATTTTAGTTGATTTTTTTTTTTTTTTTGGTTTTCTTTTGTTTTCGCTGAGAACTATAAAAGTTCCCCACACTCATCTTTTATAAAATTCTTTTTTAAAAAAAAAACCTGGTGGCGTAGTGGTTACATACTGTGGCTGTTAACCAAAAGGTTGGCAGTTCGAATCTACCAGGTGCTCCTTTGACACTCTATGGGGCATTTCTACTCTGTCCTGTAGGGTTGCTCTTGAGCTGGAATCAGCTATATGTGGGCATGTCATCTGAGCATCGTGAAGCATCTCCATCCATTATGTTCTATGGTAACTTTCGTTTTTAACATAGGTATGTCTTTCTGGTTTCTTTCTCTTCCTACCTTGTCTATAATTGCTAAGTATTTGAAACAGATCTCTCAAAGCCTGCAGTCCTAGTGCCACTTTAACTAAAAAAATACAGTAAATACAGTTTTAAGATTTAGAAAAGAGAATATAAATCTTTTTCAAACCCATCATCTTTGACTATTTACTACACATATATCTTGCATCAAAACAAGAACATGAACACACTCTGGAGGTTCTGGCTGTAGATTCAGACAGAGTGGATCATCTTGTGACACTGCTATTTATTTCCTCTGTAACTCAACCTTTCAAAGCCTTCGTTTCCTTATCAGTATTAGTGAGCTTGTCACTGTCTCAAAGGTATCTTAAAAAAACTAAATGAAGTAATATATAAAATATTAGCATATTGCATAACTCATAGTAAACCCCCAGTGAATGTTAACTATTAATATATAGTGGTGGTATATGACACGATCATTTAATGTATAATAAGTTCACCTATGTTGTTGTTGTTAGGTGCCCTGGAGTTGGTTTTGATTGATAACAACCCTATGCACAATAGAATGAAATACTCTCCAGTCTTGTGCCATGTCCACAATCACTATTATGCTTAAATCCATCATTGTAGCTGTTGTGTCAGTCCATCCCATCAAGGGTCTTCTCTTTTTCACTGAGCCTCCAAAGACTGATCCCTTCTGATGACATATCAAAAGTATGTAAGACACAGCATCACCATCGTTGTTTTCAAGGAGTACTCTGGTTGTACTTCTTCCAGAACAGATATATTTGTTCTTTTGCCAGTCCATGGTACATTCAGTATAGTCCTCCAGCAGCACAATTCAAAGGCATCAATTCTTCTTCTGTCTTCCTTATTCATTGTCTAGCTTTTGCATGCATGTTATAGGATTGAAAATAACATAGCTTGGATCAGGCCCTTTACTTTTCAGTATTTTAAGGAAGTCCTTTGCAGCAGGTTTTCCCAATGCAATATGTCATTTGACTTCTTGACAGCTGCTTCCATGGGTGTTAATTGTGGAGCCAAGTAAAATGAAATCCTGACAGCCTCAGTCCTTTCTCAATTTATTGTGGTGATGCTAATTTGTCCAGTTGTGAGGAGTATTGTTTTCTTCATGTTGAGGTGCCATCCATACTGAAGGCTGTGGTCTCTGAGCTTGCTCAGTAAGTGTTTCAAATCCTCTTCACTTCCAGCAAGCAAGGCTGTATCATCTGTCTAATGCAGATTCTTAATGACTCTTCTCCCAATCCTGATGCCTCATTCTTCTTCAACAGTCTAGCTTCTCAGATTGTTTGCTCAGCATACAGATTGAAAAGGTATGGTGAAAGGATACAACCCTGACTCACACCTTTCCAGACTTTAAACCGTGCAGTGTCACCAAAAGTGCCCTCTTTTATGGAATATGTGTAGTGTAAAATTTATCTAGATATGCATATATTAATTTGAAATACTAATATGGTTGTTATGGAGCCCTAGTGGTACAGTGGTCAAAGCACTCAGCTGCTAAATGAAAGATCGTCAGTTAATTACTATGGCTATTCCATGAAAGATGAGGCAGTCTGCTTCCCTATAAAGATTTACAGCCTTGGAAACCTATTGGGCAGTTCCAGTGCCACGATGAGTTGGAATCAACTGGGTGACAGTCATTGTAATGCCCACCCAATATGTTCTGTACTTGATGAACAATTGCAGTGGTCCTCAAAGGTGGTTTTGCTAGGTATTTTACGTTACAAATTGGCATTAAGACGTAACACTGTCATCAGATGTGACTGTCATCAGCTATTTGTATACTAGTCATGTATATATATGTATTGGTATCAGGAACTGGTATTTCTGTATAGCCATGGGTTAACAGAAAAATTATTTGGGATCCCAATCAGAAACTCTAGGATCAAGTCTGGACTCTGTCAATCTCAGAGGTGAGATCTTATCCCACAGGAGATGGTATCTTAACCAATCACCTCACCTTCTGAACCTCAGCTTCCTTACTTTCGAAGCAGATAATCATATCCACATCACAGGATGTTTATAAAGATTAAATCAGAAAACATATGTAAGTACAGTCTGTAAACTTTAAATCACTCTGGAACTGTGAGCTGTGATTATCTGTCTTTATTGTTGCAGTTTTACAGAGTTCAAATGGAAAAGAGGTAAGCCTGAGCCTAGAAAGTTTGTTGGACTTGAAATTCATCATGTACTTTCTTTTGTAAGGAAAAACTGTGTGAAGTGCGAGTTCTGTGTGAAGTGAGATTGATTCTTAGAGGGTAGCAGTAAAGCAGACATAAGTTATCTGGTATTTGTATTTGACAGTTTAACTGCTGAAACCAAAGTCTTAGAATCCTTTGCTCTTTCAGCCACTGCATGCAATATTTTGTCCTTAGCATTTTAAAACAGAAATAAAGGAAAGCTAACTTTAGTTCTGAGTCAAATGAGCAAGTATTTCCTTCTCTATGCAAATAAAATTATTATATACCTTTCATGAACTATGCTAAACAAATTTAAGACCTAAGCTGTTTATTCTTAGCTGACAACTCCCTTTAAGTCGCAGGGAAGTATTCCTTACGCAAGTCCTCAATACTGTTTATCCTCTCCTTCTGACTCAGATGTAGCAAAAATGTCCTGAAGTAGGATATGCTTTGTTTGTATGAGAGCAGGACAATGGCTAAAGTAAAAATAGTGCTGGGAGCCAAGTAAAAAGTTAGCCTGTGTGCTGGTAGCTCCACTCAGCTCTTCAACCTTTTTTTCTTAACTGTCCTCCTAACTTCCCACATACCATTCAAAAATCGAAACAGTATGAAAAGGTATACAGTAAGTGTCTGGCTTCCACCCCAGCCATCTATTCCCACCCACTCCCCTGCTGGTAACTGCTACTGGTAATAGCGCGTACTAGTTTTGTGTGTGTCCTTCTCCTATTTATTTATGCAAACACAGAGGTGCCAGTACAGGGATAGATGCAGATGTACTCGCTTCCCCTCCTTTCTTAGGCAAATAGTAGTAGACTGCTTTACATTGTTTTCCAAATAATTTATCTTGAATTATTCTTTTATATACAAGTATATATTACTTTTATAACTACATAGTGTTCCATTAGAAAGATATGCTTATAGTTTATTTAACCAGTCCCCTGTGGGGGGAAATATGACCTGTTTTCAATCTTTTGCTGTTACAAACACTGCTGCAGTGAATAACTTTAAACATGTTGTTTTTTGTGTGTGCAGGATATTTAGGGATAAGTTTCCAAAAGTAGGACTACTGGGTTAAAGAATAAATGCATTTAAAAAAAATTCTTCATTGTTTCACTTACCTGAAAACAGTAGACAGTTATGACATCAAAGATGGACCTCGTTGGTGGAGGCCAGCAGACAGCCCTGGACTCCACTATTCCCTTGCCATGTGGGCAAGTCATTTCGCTTTCCTTGGAGCCTCAACGTCCTCCTCCGTGAAACTTAGAAACTGGTCCCTCTCGCCCTCTCTTTGGCAATTATAAGATGAGATGAGGTAATGGACAGGAACTGATGACACTGGCATCTCGAAGGTGTTGGAATTATTAGCTTAGAAATGGCCACAAAGCCAGTGTCCTCCTGGTGAACTCACTTTCTTCTCTTAAAAAAAAAAAGTTTTTCAAAATTATTATACTATAAATTTGATATTGTTTTTCTTTTGATGCACAGTTCTCCAAATTTAATACATGCATGGATTTGTGCAACAACTACCATAATCAGGATGCAAAACAATCAGTAAATGCAGTGTTATGTTAATAGATATCAACTGTTGTTGTTGTTGTTCGTTGCCATGGAGTTGGTCCTAACTCAGCAACCCTGGGTACAACAGAGTGAAACACTGCCTGGTCCTGTGCCATTCCCACAATTGTTTTTATGTTTAAGCCCATCGTTGTAGGCACCGTGTCAGTTCATCTTGTTGAAGGCCTTCCTCTTTTTCACTGACCGTCTTCTAAGCATGATGTCCTTCTCCAGAAACCGATCCCTCCTGACATGTCCAAAGTATGTGAGATGCAGTCTCACCATCTTTGCTTCCAAGAACAATAAGCTTGTACTTCTTCCAGAACAGATGTATGTGTTCTTTTGACTGTCCATGGTATATTCAGTATTCTTCTTCAACACCACAATTCAAAGTCATCAATTCTTCCTATATCTTCCTTATTAAAGAATAAAGAAGATATCAACTATTAGATAGCAATTAAAATTATGGTATTGGCAAAGAATATTGAATATAGCATGGACTACTAGAAGAACCAACAAATCTGTCTTGGAAGAAGTACAGCCAGAATGCTCCTTAGGAGCTAGGATGGTGAGACTTCATCTCACATACCTTGGGCATGTTATCAGGACAGGACCAGTCCCCAGAGAAGGACATCCTGCTTGGTCAAGTAGAGGGTCAGAGAAAAAGAGGAAGACCTTCAATGAGATGAACTGACACAGTGGCCGCAACAGCAGGCTCAAACACAACAAGCTTTGTGAGGATGGTGCAGGATCAGGCAGTGCTTCGTTCTGTTGTATACAGGGTTGCTCTGAGTCAGAACCAACTCTACCACATCTAAAAGCAACATTAGATATCATGAGACAGTTGGCAGTCATTGCTCTCCTTACAGGTTGTACACCCACAGTGCACCGCCACCAACAACAGTTGGGTGACTTTTTCCTAACACTGTTGCCATAAGATAGAGTCAATTGCTGTGTGTTGTTATAGCACTCCGTGTACAGACACGTAAGCAGTGGACTAGTGCAGTAGCAGCTGTCTGGCCCTTCTTCTCTTGATTAAAGTTGCTAAGCCTAAAATCTGAAGCTTAAAAAGAAGAATAAATACTAAACAGAGGCCTCATATTTTAATCACATTTTAAATCAACTACTTTTCCCATCTGCTCCTGAGACAAGTAGTGTACTGTACAGCACTCTGTCATTCTGAATGACTAAGGGATAACTGGAGGAAAGCAGAAAAACTATAGATTGCAGTTGTGTACCTTTGGGATGGTAACTGCTCTTCACTTGATTTTTTTTTTTTTTTTACAGTTCATATCCCTGTATAACTTTTCTCTTCTGTCTCCTACCCAGTGTTAAAATACTTAGAAGAATGGTTACAAAAACAGTTATAGTTTTGTGGATCTACTTGTAAACTCATTAAAAGAATGAAAGATGTTAATCGGAATGACATGAGAAAATGTGGCCTGAAGTGTTTGAAACATTTTCTTTCTTTACTGTAAATGTAAATCACCTTAACAACTAAGCACTTAGCTTCATTTAGAATGTTCATGTCTAGAACTGAAGTAGAATATTCTCACCCCAGTACTTGAAATAGCAGTTTGCAAGTTAATTTACCAAACCAAATGCTTATGTAGTCATCTCTACTTATCTTCAAAACATATGGAACCAAAATAACATATCCTCATAGCAAGCCTGCAGAGTACTTCACTTGAAGTCTGATTCAGCCGGAAGGATTATATCACTGGTTTCACATAGTCTTTCAAAATTGAGAAATTTTACACTGAAATACAAATTTTAACTTCTCTTGAATAGTCACGTATCTGACCACAGTTCCCTATAGTACCACGTCACAATATTGGTTGGCATATGCACTCTGATTCACTGTGTTTTTTTACCTGGCCACTTCACTCATGTTTCCCTGCTTACTCTTCAGTATTGATACATTTAAAATTTCAGTAAGGTTTAATATCAGCAAGCATATATTTTTGTTACTAGTATTTTCAAGCTTCTGTGTAATTGGAAAGATATTTTAGTAAAATAAAAAAAAAAGCAATCACTAAGGTTAGAGTGTTCTTACTGACATGAAAATTGTCTTTTGACATTGTGGGTGGACTACATAACAGAGCTACCTTGCCTTTTTTAATAAATGAACATATATTTTCTTACCATCTTGGAAAACTGTCATTGATTTTTATCACTTTCAAGTGACTTTTTTTACCTGACAGGTTGATTATTCCATATCCATGTCATTTGTATATATATATGTATAGTATATATATTTTCAAAAACTTTAATTCCTAATAAAACAGAACAGACTTGCTGGTCTGACAGAGACTATGGCCCAAGTCTGTGGGCCCAGGACCCCTTTTGATTCGGATCTGAAGTCACTCTCAAAGTTCACCTTCAGTCAAAGCTTAGACAGGTCTATGAAACAAACACCATAGGTGAGAAACATGCTTCCTAGTAAAATCAAGTATATGAAACCAAGTGGGCAACACCTGCCCAAAAGCAAAGATGAGAAGGAAATAGGAAGGGACACCAAAACTGGGCAAATAAGCAGGAGACCTGGGGTAGAGAGGCGAGTACTGACACATTACGGGGATTGCAACCAATGTCACGAAACAATTTGTGTGTAAATTGTTGAATGAGAAACTTACTTGCCCTGTAAAGTTTCACCTAAAGCACAATTAAAAAAGTATTTCCCAAAACAAAAACTTGAGTTGTGAGAAGTGTCATAGCAAGATTAATCCAAATGATGATCATGTTTTTCTGATTTTTTTCTCTGGCCACCATGTTACCGTGCACAGTGGCCATCAGAACAGTTCCAAAATTGCTTTGAAGGGCAGACTAGGCACTGGCATCCGTGCATGACTTTCCAAGGGGAGTACTTGGAAGGTGACCATAGTGATATTAAGCAATGAAGTATGTAGCATTGAGAACAATTAAGTTCACCGACTTAATTATCTGACCTCTTATACAAAAGGACAAGTACTATATAAAGTTATTTATATGAAATAAGCAAATGTATGTAATTCAAAGGTTATTACTGGTCACCATGGGTAGGAGATGGAAACTTTGGTGACATAATGGTTAAGAGCTACAGCGGTTAACCAAAAGGTTGCCGGTTCAAGTCCACCACACACTCCTTGGAAACTCTGCCCTGTAGGGTCGCTGTGAGTCATAATTGACTATAGCCATGTGTTTGGTTTTGGCTTGGGGTGAGAGGAAGTGGGAAAGAGGGAATTTTTGTTTGGAAGTCATTGAGTTTTATTTGTTACTGATGGAGGAAGTGTTTAGGATGAGTAAAGTGGTAATAGTAGCCCCACAGGACAAATGTAATCCTTGTCATTAAGGTGTAAATGTGGACGTTGTGCTGGCAGAAAGTTTGGTATATGTATTTTCACAAGATTAAAGAAAGAGAAGAAAAAATGGGAGTGTTTGTACAAATGTACTTAAGATCTTGAAATAAAAGTGAAACGATTTCTTAAAATTAATAAGACAGACATGTATCCATTTTTTTCACTTAAGTGGGCCACCAGGGTTGATGTTGATGTTTGTGTAACGTGAATAATATTTTGCCATTCAACACAGATTCGTGTGTGTGTGGGTGTGTGATAGATATTAGACCAAAGAAGCTTATAGACTGACCTGCTGTTACATCTCAATAGAATTCATGACAAGAAAAAGCCAGTGACAGGACTAGACGAACCATAACTGCATTTAACCACTGAGGAGACTGCAGGAAAGAATCTCGTACCATCTACCACAAGCTAATTTGTTAGAAGTGAGTCTTGAAGGAAAAACAATAAAAGTCACTGTAATGTAGAAGTGAGGGATTTTAAAAGTTTTCTGATGGTTAAACGTTATAAATAATAATTAAACATCAGGATTTGCTTTTGCCCTGGCTTTTTTTTTTCAGACTTTTGAATAAAGTCAAGAGTTTTTTCCTTGTATATGTAGTGAGTTTTATAATGAAGAAACAAATCTCATCTCAACCTAAAATGATCTGTCTCACCTGTGAACATCTAAAAGCATTCATCTTCCATGTTACTTTTTTGACAAATAATTGTGTACTGACCATGAAGAATTTTTCTGCTGTTTTCTGAAACTCTTTTATTCAAACTCATATTGTTTTCCTGCTTATGCTGTTTCAACAAATCTGTAAACATCTTACAATTCGAGGTATTCTCAACATTTACCATGTTAATAGTAGATATGCTCAAAATACTTTGTGGTTTGTTCTAAAATGAAAAAAATATGGTCAATTCCAATGAATGTATTGTACGTTTCTCTCTCAGAACTACCCAAAGCCTTTTTCCCTGTTAATAAACTTACAATATAAATTGTATGTGGAATTTCATATTTATGCTCAAAAGACTTTCTAAAATGATAATGCTCATGAGGGTGGATAAAATATTCCTGAAAGTGTGCAGGAAAGGTATTTTTTCTTATATTGCTGATGAATGTAAATTAGTACAGCTCTTTTGAAAAGTAATTGAGACATGTATCTATATATTTATCTATGTCTAGATAGATAAATAGATATCAGAAACCTAAAGATAGTAGTATTCTTTGGCCAGTTATCCCAGCTTCTAAAATCTATTCAGCCAAGCCAAGCCAAAGCCAAGGGCCATTGAGTCAGATCCAACTCATTCTACCAAAGTAATCTTAAATACTGAAAAACGCTTTTTCCCAAAGAAAATTAACATCATTTAGTATAGCTAAATTGGAAGCAACTTAAATGGATAAAGAGTAGTGAATAGTCATAAGCACATTATGTCTACAAAAAATTTGTTTAAACAGGAGCCATTTTTACTTGTAAAATTTAGTGTTATTACTGATTTGTTAAAGTAAAGCATAGCAAAAAAGAAGACATGTAAAAATATTAACAGTTTAACACTGATATGTGTTTCAGTGATGGGACTGTGTTCTTTTTTACACTTACTTGTATTTTCTTGTTTTATTTTTATAATAGGAAGCAATTTTTTCTTTAGTCTAGGAAAATGAATACTTACATGCTTCTTGAGAAAGTCAGACTTCTTAAAAATGAAAACTCTGCCTTCGGTAATTTTTAGGTACTTAAGTCATCAGAGTTATCCCTCTTTTCTCTTGATTTATCAAGTTAAAGATTTGTTGATTTTGTTCTTTTTCAAATACAAAATTTTGATCTCACTGTTTTTTTTTCTATTCTTAATAGTCTGTATTTTATTTCTTTGTAATGCTCATTATTTTTGCTCTTCTCTTTTCAGTGTCTTATGTGAGAGGTTAGTTGACAGTTATGTGATCACTCTTTTTCATAATGTATATTTACAGCTATACGTTTCATCTAAATACTACTTCAGCTGCATCTCATAAGTTTTTGTGTCTTTCCATTTGTCTCAAAATATTTTCTATTTTTGCCTTTGGTATCATTCTGCTTTTTTTTTTAAATTTAAGAGTATGTTGTCTAGTATCTACACATTTGTAATTTTTCCAAATGTCTTTATTACTAATTTCTAATTTCATTCCTTTGGGATTAGAGAACATGCTTTGTAGAATTGCGTTTGCTTTGAATACATTGATGTTTGTGTTATACTCTAGCATATAGTCTATCCTGGGAAATATTCCATGTGCACATCAGAAGAATATGTATTCTACTGCTAGTGTGTGGAGTGTTCTGTAGATATCTGATAGGCCCAGTTGGCTTATAAGAGTCCTGATGGCACAGTGGTTAAGTGCTCAGCTGCAAACCACAGGATCAGCAGTTCAAGCCTGCCAGTTGCCATGTGGCAGTCTGCTTGCATAAAGATTGACAGCCTTGGAAACCCAGTGGGGCAGTTCTGCTTTGTCCTATAGGATCACTATGAGTGGGAATTGACTTGACAGCAGTGTGTTTGGTTTTTTGTCGGTTTGTTATGTTGTTCAGGTCTTCCATTTCCTTTTTGATGCTCCTATTTTTTCTGCACTTCTTGAAAGTAAGGTAGTGAAGTCAGTAACAATTATTGTTGAATTATGTGTTTCTCCTCTCAATTCTGTCAGTTCTTCATGAATTTGGGATCTCTGTTGTTCAGTGTATATATGTTTATAATTGTATCTTCCTATTTCATTGACCTTTTAATCATTATGAAATTCCCCATTAATTTCTAGTGATATTTAACAAATATTTTATCTGGTTTTCTTACAGCTGATATTTGCATGATCCGTGTTTTTCCATTCTTTTCCTTTCAACTTATTTCTGTCTTTAAAGTGTTTCTCATATACAGTGTTTAGCTGGATCATGTTATTGTTTTTCCCAGTCTCTGTCTTTTGATAGAATTATTTCATATTATCATTAATATATTTAGATTTATGTCTACCATTTTACTTTTAATTTCCTGTATGTCCCATATCTTTTTGGTTTCTCTGTGATTGCTTTGAAGGTCCCTGGGTGGCACAAATAGTTTATGCTCAGCAACTAAGCTAAAGGTTGGCAGTTTGAAACCACCCAATGACATGGTGGGAAAAGACCTAGTCTTCTGCCTCCACAAAGAAAATTCTGTGGTACAGTGCTACTCTGTAGCACGTGGGGTCTCCATGCATCAGAATTGACCCAATGGCAACAGGTTTGAGTTTTTTAGTATCCCTCCATGGCTGCTTTCTTTTGCATTAGGTGAGTATTTTCTAGTGTAGTACTTTAATTCCTTTGGTGATTTTTCACTGTTTTTTTTATTATTATTATTACCATTTTCTTACTGATTGTATTAAAGTTTATCACATACTTATCAGATTCTCCTTCAGATTTATACTCAATTCCAGTGAGATATATAAAAACATAATCCCTTTATAACTCTATTTCTTCTTCCCAATTTTTGACTGTTACATCTCAGTGTTCTGTATTTACATCTGTGTGTTTCAAACCCAACAATACATTCTTCTGATTATTGCTTTGTATACGTGTATGTCTTTTAAAGAAGCTCAGAAAATAAAGAACAAGTATGTATTTATAAAATTTGTTATATTGACCTTCTTATTTCAGCCTTCTACACCAGAAACCAAATCTTTTACTCTCAAGTTGATTCTGGTTGATAGTAACCCTGTTGAACAGAGAACTGCCCCCCATTGGGTTTCCAAGGAGTAGCTAGTGGATTTGAACCTTTTGGCTGGTAGCCAAGCTCTTAACCACTGTGCACTAGGGGTCCGTAGGCCTTCTAGGAGGTGTAAATGATTAAGTGCTTGACTGCTAGCCAAATGATTAGCAAGTTGAACCAATCAGACATGCCTCAGAAGAAAGACCTGATAGCTGCTCCTGAAAGATCACAGCCATGAAAACTCTGTGGAACACTTCTACTCTGCACACGTGGGGTTGCCACAAGTGAGAATCAAATCTGTAGCAACTTACAACAACAAACTTCTCGTATACCCCTTCTGGTTCCCTTCATTTGCTTCTGGATTTAAGTTACCATTTAATATTATTTCCTTACTCTAATACAGTTTGGAAACCCTGATGGTGTAGTGGTTAAGTGCTATATAGCTGCTAACCAAAAGGTTGGTGGTCTGAGTCTACCAGAAGCTCTTTGGAAATTCTGTGGGGGCAGTTCTACTCTGTCTTACAGGGTTGCTCTAAGTTGGAATCTACTTAGCGGCAGTAGGTTTTTTTGTTTGTTTGTTCAAATGCAACTTTGCTCCCACTTACTTCCTTTGAGCTATTATTATTATCATTTTTATTAAGTATTCTGTACAGATTCAACAGTCAAAAAATAAAATTATGTCTTGCACTGGGCATATCTTCTGCAAAAAAACTAGTAATAAAATTTTAAAATGAAAGACGTCACTTTGATGACTAAGGTGATTTTGGCCTAAGCTGTGGTCCTTTCAGTAGTGTGCTATATTGTGAAAGTTGGATAATTAAAGAAGAAATATAAAAGGAATGATGCCATCCGGCTATGTTTTTAGTGAAGAATATTGAATATATCATGACTTTAAAAAGAATGAACAAATTAGTCTTAGAAGAAATGCAACTAGGATGTTCCTTAGACATGAGGATGACAAAATTTTGATTCAGTTACATCAGACACATCATTAGAAAAGACCAATTACTAGAAAAGGTCATAATCTTTGATAAACATTAAGGGTCAGACACTACTATGGAAACATTCAATGAGATGGACTGACCAGAACAGCCACAGCAATGATCATGAAGATTGTACCAGACTGGGAAACATTTCATTGCTATACATAAGATTACCATGAGTCAGAGCCAACTCAATGGCAGCTGATAACATAGGAGGCCTGACACTTTAGTCTGTGAACTTAAGTCTGAGAGCTACATACCTGATTGCTGAATATCACTGTGGTCACCTTTGAAGTACTCCCCTTGGGAAAGTATGCACTGATGCCAGTACATAGTCGACCCTTCAAAGCAGTTTAGGAACTCTTTCTGGATTGGCCATTGTGCACAGTGGCACAGTGGCAAATTCACAAACTTAACTGTATAGTTGTCTATTAGAGAGTTTTTAGCTAGTAAATGAGTAACAGTACTGGAACACCCTCCCTACTCACCTCATCTGACCCCCAATGACTTTTGTTTCCCCAAAGATAAATGAGATGTTGAAGGGAAGATATTTTGATGTCATCCAGGACATCAAGGGTAATCTGACAACAGCTCTGATGGCCATTCCAAAATTGCTTTGAAGGGTAGACTAGGTGCTGGGGTCAGTGCACAGCTTCCCAAGGGAGTACTTAGAAGGTGACCATAGTGACATTCAGCAGTGAGGGATGTAGCACCTTTTCTAGGAAGAGTTCGCAAACTTAGTTGTCAGGCCTCATGTGTTATAGCACCAACAATATAATTATGTTCATATTGTTTTTTTAAAATTTCCTTTTAAATCATTCAAGAGAAGAAACATGCATTTATAACCATCTTTTATAATTAAATAATTACCTTTGCCTGTGTTCTTTGGTTTTGTATATAGAGTCATGTTGCCGTCTAGGATCACTTGCTTTTAGTATGAACTTTTTTTGACGTTTCTTGTCATGAAGATCTCTTAGCAATGATGAATTTTCTTCAGTTTTTGTTTATTTGGGTTTTTTTTCCCCTTTGCTTTCATTTTTTAAATATTCTTTGTAAGATTCTTGGTTGATAGGTTTATCTGGGGTTTGGTTGTTTCCCTTTCAGTACTTTGAATATGTCATTCCACTTCATTTTAGTCTTCTTTATTAGTTGTGAGAAGTCGATTAATATTGGGGTTTCTTTGTATGTGATGAGCCATTTTTCCCTTAGTGCTTTTTTGACTTGGCTTGAACATTTTTAGTATGTCTGGGTGTGGATCTTTTTGTGTTTATCCTACTTGGAGTTCGTTTAAGTTCCTTGGATGTGTTGAAGTTTTTCATCAAATTGGGGAAGTTTCCAATCACTGATTTTTAGAATATTATTTCTAGTCCTTTCCTTCCTCTCCTTCTGGTTCTCTCAAATACAAATAATTTGTTTGTCTACTTACAATGATTGTGTATGTTGTGTATGAATAGATTCAACTTAACTTCAAATTAGAAACCCTGATGGCATAATGGTTAAGAGCTATAGCTGCTAAGAAAAAAGTCAACATTTCAAGTCCACCAGGTGCTCCTTGGAAACTCTGTAGGGAAGTTCTGCAGCATCCTACAGGGTCACTATTGGCTGGAATTGACTTTGCAGTGGTGAATTTTTTGGTTAACTTCAGATTACCCTTTTATATAAACAACGTTTTATAGATGATATATGAGACAATGGAATAAGCTTTTTGGGAACACGGCCTGTGAACTCACTGTGACAGCATGGAGGTGGGTCAATTCTTTCCTTCCCAGGAGGAATATGGTCTTTATTAATCGAGCCCTGGTTGAGCCTTCCTTCTTCAGCAACTGCTTTTACCCCCAGAACTTTCTTGGCAAAAGTTGAACTTTCTTTGCTCAGTTCTCCTGGAACCTTCGATTCTCCCCACTCAGTCTCTGTGGACTACTAAGCCTCCACGCTGGTTCATACAAGAAACATGAAAAAATAGTCTTTCTGCATCTGTGGTTTGGTTATGTCTTTGTGCATCTTCATATTAGGTAAAGGCTCTGTTTTATTTCATTTTCTTGGGAACAGTTTTCTTGTCTTGTTTAATAACTAATATTCAGTCATTTCCTGTTATTCACTAGAATGTTGTATTTTATCCACATGGACAATGAAGCATATTTCTATGTTGTATACCATATTTTCACAAAAATGATGTGCACCTTCTACATTTTTTTGCCAGCCACACCCTACGCTGTGAGGTACTTTCATAAGTGCACAGTGCTAATTTGTCTTTCTTTTCACAGCAGTGTGTTAAAAACAGCGTAGTGCACTGACAGAAATGCTTCACAGGGAGGGCATGTGATTAGCAAACAAAAGCACAGAAGACATGCGTTATATCCATAAAAATGTGGTAATTCCCATATTCTCAAATGTTTGGTAGCCTGTGGAATAAGCTTCAAGCTACGTAAGAAGTCGTTCCCGTCTGGGCACAGTTTTCTGGTCTTGCCTTATTGCTCATCCTTTCCTTGTGTTCTGCTTGCTCTGGGACAACATCTGACTACTGTCTCCAAACAGTATTTTACATGCCCATGCTTTTACTTCCAAAGATACTTCTTCAGCTGAGTGCATCAGAATAGCCTGATAATGATGTGAGAAGCCAGGGCATCTTACTAACTTACACTTATTAACTTAGAATCTGTAAGTTTAAGGATTTATTTATAACCTCCTCAGCTGATTCTAAAGCTGTGCAGCCACCACCACCCTTCTCTTCTCTCTGCTTGCAGTATGCTGCCTCCTCTTGCCTTCCCTTTATCAGGCAAAATCTTGCTCATACTTTCAGGCCAGCTGAAACACTGCCTTCTCTAAGAAGTTTTCCTCAATTCTGTCTCCGTTTCTAATCTAGTAGTTCTTTGTTGTTCTTCTTGGCTACTTAATATCAGAGACATTTCCTACCATCTAGGCTCACAATACCAATTACTAGCTTTCCCAGCCTCCACTACACATGGGGTACAAACCCATAACCCTGCACTGGTGAACTGACCCAGAGCCATCACAAGTTAGGGAATATGTACTCAACACTGTAGATCTTCAGAGCTTGAAGTCTCATAAAAGATGAGGGTCAATATCAACACTAAACCTAGTAGTAATAGCAAGTAACACTTAAGTAGTATTTACTATATCAAGCAGTGTTCTAACTGCTTTACATGTATTAACTCATTTGATTCCCATAACAATCCAGTGAGATAGATAGTGTTAATATAAACTATGATCTGCCAGTCAAACATGCACACAACAGACAAGGAAGAAAAAGCTAGTAACATGGTAAAACAAGGACCACAGACTCCATTTCTAATAAAGGTAGTAGTTAACAGTGGCAGGGAAGTAGTTTCTAGGTTCAGCCCATGGCCAGGTATCCTCCAAAGATGTTTCTGTAACCCAGCTAAAGAATTCTGTAAGGTACATAGTATTTCTTAATAAACGTATTTTCTTCTGAAATCGCACTGGGTTGGTTTCTGTTACTGGTAAGTAAAATACAGGGATCCCAAGTAGAACAGTCACCTCTCTGTTCAACCCACAGCACTTTATTCATAAGCCAGTATAACAATAAGTGATGCTGTCATATATTGTATTGCTGGTAGAATTTTGGACAACTGAGTGTAGAGAGAAGGAAAGACCATTCTAGGCAGAAGGCCTAGCAGAAATCTATGTACCTGGACAGAATATGGACAGTACCAGGGACTAGGACGAAACCCTGGTTGCATATTGGCTAAGTGGTGTGGCTGCAAAGCAAAAGGTTGGGAGTTCAAATGCACCGGATGCTCCTTGAAAACTCTATGGGCCAATTCTGTAGGGTCACTATGAGTCAGAATCTACATGACAGCGGTGGGTTTAGGGACTAGAAGGCTAGTGTGTCTAGAAGGCATAGTAGAATAACAATTGATAGGAAGTTATTGGAGGAAGAAAGGAATTGAATCATACTTGGCCTGCAAGACCATGTGAAGATATTTACATTTTTGCTTTTAAGTCCAAGAACTATGTAAACCTATCGAGGGTTTTTAACAGGCAGGTGTTATGCTCACATTTGTGCTTTGGAAAAAAATCAGTGTCGCTATAGAGTGAAGAATATATTAGAGTTGCAGAAATGCTGGTAATTTTTGCTTGGATTTGAGCTTCACTCAGTGTTAAGAGGTTCCATATTGGTCTGAGCCAATAACTGCCTCCTGTCTATGTACTTTTACTAAACCTAGTTACCCTCTTTGGAGCAGTCCAGAGTGCAGAGCTTCCCTCTCCTATCAAACAGCCCTTTAACCTTTGCAGCTGACTAAGATGCAGCACAGACCAGGGAAATATTTCCTGTTTCTTACTATTGGTAATAGCTATTGCCAGCAATGGAAACTCTGGTGGTGTAGTTAGTAGTAAGAGCTACAGCTGGTAACCAGAAGGTTGACAGTTCGAATTCACCACACTATCCTTGGAGAAACTCTATGGGGCATCTCTGGTCTGTCCTATAGGGTCACTACGAGTCAGAATCGACTCAACAGAAACAAGATTTTCTTAATTACTAACAATGTGATTTAATTTTCCATGAAATGCATTTAATTTCATATAAATCCATAATTCGTATTGGATTCTTTTCAACATTTAGATACAAAAGCAATTTGAGGGTTTTTGTTTCTTTGACAGGGGTATCCGTCTTATTCTAATCTAATTCTAACCCAGTCCATTTAATTCAAGTTAAAGTTCCATTTTAAAACTATAAAATGAAAAGTAAAAAAAGGACATATCACACTAAAACATATGCCACATAGTGTGGCTTTATATATTATTTCAGGAGCTATTCAGAAACTAAAATTAAATTTGAAGAGATCATTTGTATTTTTAGTTGGCCTCAGAGAGTAAAATAATGATTGCAGATGGCCAACCCCAAAAAAAGGAACTGATACCACTTTTAATAAGTGCAACCTTCTGAATTTTAGCAAACCCTCTAGGTTATTACAAAAGGCATTCGCTAGTGAATCAAACAAACAATTGGATGTTTCATTCATTGCTATAGTCAAAGACCTTTATGTTTTTGAAGAATAAAGTTAGTCTGCCAGTAAAGCTTTCCAGGCTGGCTGTAAAAAGCAATATCCCAAACAAAGACACAGCATTTGGTGGCTAACATATGCAGAGTTGATAGAGAAGTCTGTGTGGCCACCCACCAGCCAGCCTCCTCACCACAGCAGCCTAGCAGGGGCATGCGGAGCAATCAAAAGTTAAAGGTGGAGCCGGGAGGAGTTTTCCAAGTTCCCAAGTGTTATTTTTGATACGTACAATTTTGTTTTCTATTCTTGACCTTAAGTGTCTTTTTTTGGTGATTTTAAATGACAAAAAGTAGTGTGGGGTTTGATTAAGAAAAGTGTATTCTCTGTCCAGTCTTATTTAAGGAAATACCAGGTTGAACCATATGAAATTGTCATTTTTGTAAGTCAGAATGATTAAATACGGGTATTTGCATGAGATTCAACCTAATAAAACCTGCAAGATAGCCTAGCTTACCACAGCGTAAAGTATTATCTTCATCACCGAATTTGCTCTTTCTGAGTAGACTTGGATATATTTTCTCCTTGTTTTATTAGTTATCCATAATTATTCATAATAGAAAAAGTTTACTTTTATCAAATACGTTTTATTCTATTAGGTGCCAGAAACACTTGGTGTGTATCTTTGAAAAAGAGATTATTTAACTCAAAAGAGGCTTTTTAATAGCAACAAAGAGGCCACAGAGTATAAATGAACTCAAAGCCCCGGACTAGTGAAGTGACCCAGAACCATCACAGATTATATACTCAACACTGTAGATCTTCACAGTGCCTTCACAGCATGAAGTCTCATAAAAGATGAGGGTCAATATCAACACTAAACACAGTAGTAATAACAAGTAACACTTAAGTAGTATTTACTATATCAGGCAGTGTTCTAACTGCTTTACATATATTAACTCATTTGATTCCCATAACAATCCAGTGAGATAGTGTTAATATTCCCTTTGTACAATTGAGAAATAGAGACAAAGAACAGTTACAGCAGTTTCCACAGTCACAGAACAAGTGAACCAAAATTTAAACCCAAGACAGCACTTGGCTTGGCTTGGCATCATGGCACAAGAGTTGGTAGTTAACCAGTGGGGTAAACTGCCTATCAGTATAAAGAGGATCTAATATCACTGCATCAATTCTGGTGTATTACATGAGTTCCAAAATTATTTGAAACACTAAGTTCTTTAATACAGTTTTTCAAGCTTCTTTTCATTCTAGTAGCTGCTGTTGCAATAGTTCTCCAGTTAGATTACAAAAGTATTCTCTTTATTCTGGGTCACCCTATATCTTGCTGCTCGGTTAAAATAATTAAGTCCTCATTTTGATCCTGTTGTCACTCTGTTCAGATCACTTTCATGGCTCCCATTTCCACTGGCAGCAAAGGATACAGTGAAGCACCTACTAAGGTCTGGTAGCACACCAGTGGGAAGCACCTCACCACAATCTCAACATTTCTTTGACGTGCCATTTAATTTCTTGACCACTGCTTCTATGGTTGGTCAAGTAAAATGAAATCCTTGACAACTTCTGTCTTTTTTTCATTTATCATGATGTTGCTTACTGGCTGAGTTGTGAAGACTTGTGTTTTGTTTATGTTGACGTGCAATCCATTCTGAAGGCTGTGGGCTTTGATCTTCACCGGTAAATGCTTCAAGTCCACCTTCAGCAAGCAAGATTGTGTCATCACCATGAGACAGGTTGTTAATAAGTCTTCTTCCAGTCCTGATGCTTTGTTCTCCTTCCTACAGGCCAGCTTCTTCAGTTATTTGTTCAGAGTACAGATTAAATAAGTATGGTGAATAGATACAGCCCTGACACACACTGTTCTTGGTTTTAAACCACTCACTATGCCCTTGCTCTATTCAAAAGACTGCCTCTTGGTGTAAGTATAGGCTCCTCATGAGCACAATTCAGTGTTCTAAAGTTCCTGTTCTTTGTACTGTTATGCATCATTTGTTATAGTCCACATAGTCAAGTGCTCCACGTGTGTGTCTTAGTCATCTAGTGCTGCAAGAACAGAAATACCACAAGTAGATGGCTTTAAAAATAGAAGTTTTATTCTGTCACGGTCAGGTAGGCTACAATTCCAGGTTCAGGGCATCAGCTCCAGAAGTCTTTCTCTGTTGGCTCTGGAGGAAGGTCCTTGTCCTCAGCCTTCCCCTGGCTTGGGAGCTTCTGAGACAAAAGGACTTTGAGTTCGTTCCAAAGGGTGCACTCTGCTCCTGGCACTGCTTCTTGGTGGTATCACTTCCTTCCACTTTCTGCCTGATTCCCTTTCCTTCAGATCCCAAGAAGCTGCCTCAAAGCATAATACCAATCTTACACATTGAGTGCTGCCTCGCCCACACAACTGCTACCCACCCTCCTTCATTATGTAGAGGCAGAGTTCACAACATTTAAGAACATCACATGATACCAGGAATCATGGCCCAGCCAAATGGCTACATGTATTTCTTGGGGAGCACGGTTTAATCATGACATGTGTAAGTGTGTGTGTTAGCTTTAGCTATCTATGTTGTAACTTCTTTTTATATGCCATAGTTATATTAGCAATTGAACACAAAAGTGGTGGATGTCATTGCAGCAGAATGAGATGAACTAGATTATAAAATTTTAGTGAATATGGAGCACTAAGATTTTTACTACCACATTTTGTATAGAAGGAATATGAGTTTTTAGTTGTTTCAATGTAAAATTACATTGATCTGCCACAGTGAAAAGTTGACTTTCACCAATTTAGCTCTAAAGAGCTCATGGTTTCAGTTTTGATGCTTGTTTTATAATAAATGCTCCAGTTATACATGAACAAGTAAAAATGTATCATAAAAGAAAACTTAATGATCGGAAGACAAATAATAAAACAAGTCACTGTTTTATTTTTAGATAATTCATCTCTTACATGTTACAATTAATAACATCTCTATCTTTGATCATACAAATTTTCAGTGATTTTGTCACAGTTAAGCTACTAAACAATATTTACTTTCATATATAATACGGATAGTGGATCAAGTCTTTCATGTACCATGAGAGTTTCTGAGTCTCTTTAAGAATGAAAATGAGCTGATCCGTAATGGTAGGAACACCTACACACCTCACTCCATCTTGTGTGAACTGCATTACAGCAGTTGAATGGATTGCCCTATTACCAGGAGTTTTTGAAGACCTACAAGAAAAAATTACACAGGGAAACTTGAATGGCCCACGAGAGAAATATTTGTTGGAAAATAATAGCACTTCAAAGTAGGGCAGCAGTGGAGTGTATAGCGCTCCTGCAGACTGCACTACTGAGGGGGTTTGGGCTTGGGTGTTTATAGACCCTCTACCTGAGGGTATAGCTGGGAACAACAAATCAACAGTGGGGATCTGAAGTATTTCGTTTTTTGGCAGGTGGCTGCTTGTCTGTTGGTTGCAAACGTAAGAAGACTTCTCACGCTGGTAGCAGAACTTATCATGGGGTGTAGCACCTGCACAGTTTCTTGCTTTCCTGGCTCAATTCTCCGGTCCTGATTGTAGCTCTCTGGAGCCCCATTTGGAAGGAAATATAACAGTCCCCTCTCCCTCTCGTCTATCTGCACGTGTCTCTGAATTTGGTCTAAACTGGCTTTTCAGAAAAAACAACTTTAGGGATAATGTAAGCAACTCATCTCCAGGTGTGGGTGATAAAATATTATTAAAATATTAAAATAATATAAAATATTATTACTCTGGAATGTTCTGAGGTGTGGTTAGGCTGACGTTTCACATTCCTGTCTCAGTCCCATGGTCCTAAGCCTTCAAACCCAGAAAACTTATCAACAAGTGTGTTTGAAGGTATTTGGTTACGTGTGAAGAGTATCCCATTTGTGTCTTTAATGAATATATATGCACATATACTATGACTCAGTTAAAGTAGATTGGCATATACCCCAAAACCAAATCCATTGCCATCAAGTCTATTAGAATAGAAGTACTCCATAGAGTTTCCAAGGAATGGCAGGTGCATCCAAACTGCTGAACTTTTGGTTAGCAGCCTGCTCTTACCGACTGTGCTACCAGGGCTCCAGTGTGGAATATAGAAAATTAAATTTGTGTTGAAAGCTTCTTATTCATTGTGATGCTATCCTGTATCCTCTGTTTGCTACTAAATGAGTGGACGTTTAGGAGTTGTTCTCAGCAGTAATATAGTATTTGAAACAGAGTGCTTCAAACTTTATGTTTCATTATAGTGATATCTTAAATCTTAATTGTAGAAAAACTTCAATAATGTTTTCCTAACTGAGATCCTTTATGACAAAAAAGGATTCCTTGGTTAAAATAATTTGGGAAAGTGTACTGGATTAAACTGAGTTCTGCAGGATTCATTGCATTTCTCTTAGAGTATATTGCCATACATTATTCCAAAATATTATAGAAATTTAATTATCTTCAGTCATGTGGATAGGTTCCCAAGACATTTTTTCATGGCATCAGTATTGGTCTCTCAGTTGTACAGATCTAGGAAAACAGACACTCAGATTTTAAAAACTTGTCTAGGTGTTTCTCCTATTACTACTCCCCATGTCTCCAATACATCATTCAATCACCAAAGCCTAGTAGAATTCCACTGATGCTAGATTATGAATATTTTGAAACATACCCAGTACTTTGTTTACCCCTATGCTTTTCCATATCTTTCCAGTTCCCTCTGCCTAGAATCTTCTTTCTTCTTGCATTCCTATGTATTAAGGTCTCAATTTTCTTGAAATGTCGATTTTGTTTCAAAGCTCTCCTCAAGCTCTGTAGTGGGCGTTAAACCACTCCTTGTTTGGGTGTCCGTTACTACTGCACGTGTATTTTAATGATAGCATATTTAACATTCTGCCATTCGCTTCACTCAGTTGTTGTGCGTGTGCACCCTGTGCCAGCCCTTGCTCATGGGCTAGCTGGGCAGACAGAGACATAAACAAATCTGTGCAGTTCAGTTTGACCAAACTTCCTCTTTCACTAGCTTATTACTGCCTTGAGGACCTAACCTGTGTTTTATTTATTTTTCCAACTCTTGTTGTACTTAGCACTAATTTGGGCAATGCATATCTAAAAGGCTACTCAAGGTTACCGGTAATAGAACTGACATGAGAAAATATGAACTAACATGTTTGGATGTAAATCAAAGCAAGCTTTTAGCTTCCCTTAGTGTGTTCCAATGTAGAGCTGAAGGAGAATGTTGTGCTTGTTGCTGAACATAACTTCCTCTTTCACTGGCTTGTAACTGCCTTGTGGAACTAAACCTGTGTTTTATTCCTTTTTCCAACTCCTGTTGTGCTTAGCACAAATTTGGGCACATAGAATATGCTAAATGAATGTTTATTAGATTGAATTAATTTCTAGGAGTTACTCATTTCAACAAAATTTAGAATTCGCATACTGCAGTTCAACATATCACTTTTGTGTATTCAGACTCCTTTATTTTTCCCCACTTTGAGGTGTAATTGTAGGGTAAGAAGAGACAAACACAAAAAAATTTAAAGATCTGGATTGTTATTTGGCCCTTTCTCACACTGTGGAAACTGCAGACTTATTCCATGAATGCTGCTTTACACAAAATATATTTGGAATTGCTTTTGTCCCTTGACACACTATTTTAAATACACGTTAGTTTCATCTGAATTCTAAAACGAACAGAACATCATCAAAAAAAGGTTAAGAAGTTCAAAAATTATGTGTCCTTTTTGGGGTCAAAAACAAGAAAGATTATATGTGATTCAATGCAAATTCTAAAGGCAATTAAAAAAGAAAAATCTCGAAAATATTTTTGAACACTCCCAGCATTTCTGGGCTAGGGTAATGGCCCATGATGACCATGTTAAAGAACAAACTGACTGAAGGTATATTTGTGAAAATGCTGGTCTTTCTGTGGCCCCAGTATGGAACTCTGTTTATTAAGAAGAGTAGTTAATTTTATTGAACTGAAACTTAAGTGTATTATGTTTTTGTGTTAACAAACAATCTACTAACATTTGAATTTATATGAAACTTTTACCAGTGTCCCTGGTGTAACTTGTTTTTCATTATCTAAAGTAATGATGGCAAATACTGTTCTTGTTTCAGCATTTTTGTTCTTTTTTTTAGAAAAATGTTGCAGTTGTTTCATTTCTTTTCTTAGTGGATATTTTTCCATCATGAGAAAAATGTGTATTTTCATGCTCATGTGATTTTCCATTATTTTATTCTTGTGGTTTTCAGGTTATAAGAATGGAGGTTTAAACTAAAAATCAGCTTCATTACCTTACTATGTGATTCTTTATCTAAAGGAACCTATAGCAGATGGGACAAATACTGTAAAACAGTGTTTATTTCGTCTGTGCTTTTGCAGAGCTTCTGAGACATGAAACAGGATTTGAGCTAAAGTTTACCTCTGCTTTAGCCAGAAATAAAAGAATTACAATCGTATTAATCTTGTAGACATGGAAAAATAGATCTATTTAAGAAAATAAATGAGTTTTTGAAACCTTTGAGCACGTTTGTAATACCCACTTCTGATAGATATTTTGATTTTGAAGTGTTTTAGTTTTCAATTGTATAGAATCAACCTTCATATGGACTAGTTTTTCCTCCCCAATATTCTTATAATTTTGTATTTTTAAATAGTGAATAATCATACTATTCTAAACTTCACTAATTTGGTCTGATAAAATTCAACTTTTAAGTAATTAATACAGAATGTGTATTTTCAAAAGATTTCAAACAGATTTATGGAATATACAACCATAAATACCAATGAGTAAGTTACAGAGATAGTAAGTAGCTTAACCTTTTAAGGTTAATGGCCACAAAAAACATTCAAGCTACTGTTGGATGCATGACCTGAGGAAATTCAAACAACAATTTCATGTATTTACATCCTTATACTGCATTCATATCATAAATAACAGCAATTAACATTTTCATATTGCTTTAGGTTTACCAGATGTTTTCATATTTATTGCCTTAGTTGATGCTAAAAACAATGTAGATACCTATGATGAGAGAGGTGGGAGTTAAGACTCGTTTGATTGCTGGGCAGAAACTGCCCCTCCTCACATATACATCCACCCTGGCTTAGTCCAGATAAAGGATTTTTGGTTCATAGTGTGAAATGGTCTTCAGGTAGACTAATTTGGGGATTCACAGCTCTTTCCCTCTGGATTGTCTGCATCATCTGCTCCACCCTTTAAGATCCTGATAGCGCCACTGGCCCTATTTTGGTTACGTCCCCATTTCAGAACTCATCAATGTAGGCTAAAGAAGAGGATATACTGATTGACTTTGGCAGGTAGGCCCCCGTCTAGAGCTGAGGAAAAGGGTGACTTTGAATGCCACTCAGCAAGACACTGCCACATGTTGACACAAACACAGCTGTGAGACATTAATATAACACGGTTATGAAACCTTACCAGATTGTTTGTACAGTGCTGCCAATGTAAGCACACAGTGGCAAGTTCATGAACTTAATTGCTAGACCTCATACTCTTACTTCATTTTATATCATGATTTTGTTAAGTTTAATAGTCAAGTATACAGGTTGTTATCATTGTACAAACTCTGTTCGTATCTCAGTCCCATGTACCTTTGTTGTGTCTAAAATTAATAATTATCTTGTAATTTGCTTGGTTTTCTGTGTGCTTCCTCTGATTCAGCTACAAACTCTGCCCCACATGGTACAGGTTTCTGTCTCTTGGAAATTCCTTTTGTGCTTGTTTTGAGAGTTGAATCTCCTGTTTTTCATATCTTTTCTTTCTCGGTTTACTCTCTGTTGGAGCACTTGTACTAATAGCTTTGATCTTGCTTGTACGACAGTGTCTTCCTTCTTTTCTGACATTTGATTGATATACTTCCTGAGTAAAGAATTCTGGTGTGAAAATCACTTTCTCCCAGAATTACTCTGCTTTATTATCTTCTCACTTCCTCCGTTGCAAAGTTGACAAACATCTTAATTTATGTTTTAGCTATTTTTCCTTTCTGGAAACTTTCAAGATTTTGCCCCACTACCCTCCTCTAGAGTTATGAAATTTTATTATCTTCTCCCTTTGTTGGGGAAATACCTTCATTCATTTGAAGAGGGACTCAGTGAGTCTTTTTAGTATGGAAATTTCTATTCTTTAATTCAGGAGAATTTTCATGAATTATTTGTTTGATGATTTCTTTCTCTCCACTTTATCCGCTCTCTCTCTCTCTGTTATTTAGTTGTTGAACCTCCTGGAATGGTCCTCTAATTTTCTTGTAGTTTCTGTTCTGTGTTCTTTATTTCAGTGTCTTTACTTTCTGGGAGATATTCCAACCTTTTGATTGAGGATTTCATTCCTATTTCCATGAGTTTTATTTCTCAAGAGCACTTTTTATTCCCTGAATGTTCTTTTTTTTAAAAAGCAATTTGTTCTTGTTTCTGTGAGAGTAACTGTTTTGAAATTTTATTTTCCTACATGCTTCTTTTTCTTGTCTGATGAGTAATTGATTGATTGATTATTTTAGGTTCCATCATTCACATTAAGGAAAAGTTGTCTCGTGGTCCTTGGTAGTAACTCATATTTAAGGCAATAGGAGAGGAAGATGTATAAATAACACATAAGTGACTTTGAATTCCAGAAATCTAACTATGCTGTTTGTTCAGAAAAACCTGACATCTTTTTTTTTTAAACACTCTTCTTTTGGGGCTGATTAGATTCACCAAAGAAGAATCTATAGCTTGGCTGCCTGCATTCTACACATGAATTAGGAGAAGAAAGCTTGGAAGTCACAGTATTCAGCATATAAAACTTCATTGAATGTCCATCATTTCAGTAGAGTATCCTGCCCTCCAGAATCCTCTAGTTCAAGAACCTTCCCTTCTGTTCACCCACCTTAAGGTGAGATAAAGAGAGATACTTGTCCAGCTGTGAATGGTGGAGAAGACATGCAAGAGAGTAGCTAATTGTTAAATAGACTCCCAGCCAGGCTTGTTTTTCTTTTTTTCTCACTTTTATCCCACTTTTTCTAATACTGGGTGTCACCAGTTCCAAGATTTAAAATGCTATATCATGCAAAAAAAAAAAAAAACTTTTCAATAAGTAAATCAAATATAATTATAAAATATTTGTGATCTGGCTGTTTCAATCCAGCTAGCTCCAGATCACCTATTTCTCAGCCACAGACAGCAATGAGTTCTTTTAGCAACATCGTATTTTCTGTTATTGTTGTTTGTGTGTATGTTAACATGAAAGTCTATGCCCAAATTAGTTTCTTGTTAAAGAGTTAATGCACATACTGTTTTGTAACATTCACTGTCAACCCTGCAATGTGTCAACATTCTCCCCTTCTCAACCGTGGGCCCCCATTTCTATTTGTTCAGCTTTCCTGTCCCTGCTTCCTTCTGGCCTTTGCCACTGCACTGGTGTGCCCATGTAGTGTTATATACATGTGTGAGCAACATGTATTATTATTATTTTTTAATACATATATCTAATTTGGGGCTGAAAGATGAACCTTAGGAGTGACTTCAGTAATGAGTTGAAAGAGTGTCTAGGGGCTGTACTTTTGGGGTTTCTCCAGTCTCTGGAGAAAAGACTGGGTAGTAAGTCTGATCTTTTTTGTGAGTTTGAGTTTTGCTGTGTATTTTTCTCCAGCTCTGTCTGGTACTCTCTGTCGTGAACTCTTTCAGAGCAGTTGGTGTTATAACCAGGCCCCATCCATTTGCGCTGTAGTCAGTGTGGTGGAGGCTGTGGTAGATGTGGTCCGTCAGTCCTTTGGAGAAGTCTTTCCCTTGTGTCTTTGCTTTTCTTCGTTCTCTCTTGCTCAGACAGAGTGGGACAAGTGAGGTATCTTAAATGGCCATTCATAAGCTTTTAAGACCCCAGACGCTAGTCACCAGAGTAGGATATGGAATATTTTCTTGATGAACAATGTTATGCTCATTTAGCTAGATATCTCCTGAGACCATAGGCACTAGCCCTCAACCCAGTAATTCAGTCCTTCAGAGAGTTTGGACGTGCCTTTGAAGCTTTTATGACTTTGAAGGGGCAAGTTGTGCAAACTGCCTTAATATTGTGTACTGTCTTACCTATCGTTTCTTTCTTAGAGAATTTTACCAATGGCTGTGTGAAATAACCAACCTCTTCAGCATTCTGATATTTTTCCTTCCAAGCCTCTGATACTACAGGAGGAAGACAATCCAAGTTCCAAAATACAAAAATAATAATCTAGCTTTTATGTTAACTTGCCAGATGGAAATAGTCTTCCCTACACACCACCTGACTCCCATGACCAAGCCAAGTCTATATTTAAAGGTCTGTTACTTATAAGAATTGTTTTTATCTTCAGGCTTAACACACCAAATATATAGTTAATAAATTATGATTTCTATAACCCACTTAAGGTACTTTTAAATGTGTTGCTGATAGAAATTTAGACGTTTGTATTTAACATTTCCTAATTATCTAGTGGCATATTGGGTGAAGTGCTACGTCTGCTAACCAAAGGGTCAGCAGTTCAGTTTCGCCAGGCACTCCTTGGAAACTCTGTGGGGCAGTTCTGCTCTGACCTCTAGGGTCACTAGGAGTTGGACCCAACGCGATGGCATTGAGTTTGCTTTTGGGGGGAATTACCTAGTAATTCTAGCTGTCTTTTTTTCTGATCCAGAATCCAGTCAAGTATTACACAGTTTATTTACTGGTCTGTTTTAATCACTTTTAATCTAAAAGAACTTTGCAACTTTTTTTTTTTTTTTTTTTTTTATTTAACATAACTGAGTGAAAATGTACATTCACATGTAAATTTACATGCCCCCCTATATGCAGCTTCCACTGCTCTCCCTGTCCGGTGACTGCACACTATTCCTCTCTGCTCCATACATGTCTCATCCTCCCAACAGTCTCCTTTCCCCTCCTCTCCGTCCACTCCCCTTCCTCCAGCCAGAGGTCAGCAAGATGATATCCTATAGATGGATAGAACCATAAAGTGCTTCCAATATATGGTTACTCTGCATTGCCGAGTCCATTCCATTCCTGTCCAAAGAGTGGACCTTTGTTATAATTTATGGGGACGGACAGCATCAGGGCCGGGGGCCATGCTCTCAGAGGAACCCCAAAACCGCTGGACCATCAATTGAGGTCTTTTAGTGGAGATCTCATGATGCACCTCTTTTTAGTCTTGTGTTGCCAGTGAGGCTCCTCTCTGTGAGCTCCGTCATGGCTATCACTGGTGGTGGCCGGGCACCATCCGGTTCTTCTGGTCCCAGGTCGATGTAGGCACCCACTCTTGTGGGTCTCTCTGTCTTCTCGGTTGTCTTTACTGCATGCCATTTTGGCCCTCGGTGAGCATCCGTTCCTGCTGAGTTGGGACCATTTGCTGTGTCCTCGGATGGCAGCTTGGCAGCTTTTAAGACCCCAGACACCACTCACCAATGTGGGGTGCAGAGAGCTCTCTTAGCAAAATGCTAGTTGTGCCAATTGGCCTGGAACTCGCCTAAGAGCATGGTCCCCCATCCCCCGCCCCAGCTACTCTATCCTTGCAGTATTGAGTTAAGATGGAAGGAGTACTCAATTTATGCTGAAGTCCACTTAACATTGTTCTTGTTCCTAATGTGTGCTGTCACCGCTTTCTCCCAACTAGATTTCTAGTAACTACCTAAACTAAACCCTCCCCCCTCGCCCTCCCTCCCTCCCTCCCCTCCCTTGCAGCTGTCAAAGAGTCTTTTCTTCTATACACAAGTCTGTTTTTGAGATCTTATCGTAGAGGTCTCATACAGTATTTGTCCTTTTGTCGCTGACTACTCTCACTCACCATAATGTCTTCCAGTTGAAACCAGGTTAGGAGATGTTTCCTGGAATCATCTTTATTCTTTATCATTGCATAGTGCTCCATTGAGTATATGTACCACAGTTTACCTATCCATTCTTCTATTGTTGGGCATCTGGGTTGATTCCACCTTTTTGCTATTGCGGACTGTGCCGCGATAAACATTCTGGTGCATGTGTCTGTTGGTGTGAAAGGCCTTGAATCTGTAGGATATATTCCAAGTAGTGGAATTAATGGGTCAAATGGTATATCAATATCCATTTTTTTTTAAGGAAGCGCCAGATTGCCTTCCAAAGAGGCTGGACCATTTTGCAACCCCACCAACAGTGTAGGAGGGTTCCACTTTCTCCACAGCCTCTCCAGCATTTGTTGTTTTGTGTTTTCTGGATCATAGCCAATCTTGTTGGGGTGAGATGGTATCTCATTGTTGTCTTGATTTGAATTTCTTTAATAACTAAAGATTGTGAACATGTCTGCATGTGTTTTTTGGCTGCCTGAATCTCCTCTTTAGTGAAGTATCTGTCCATCTCCTTTGCCCATCACTTAATTGGATGGTTTATCTTCTTCTTCTTGATATTTTGTAGTATCTTATAGATTATGGAGATCAGGCATCGATCTGACATAGAGTTGCCAAATATTTTTTCCCACTCTGTGGGTGTTCTTTTAATTCTATTAATAAAGTCATTGCATAAGTATACCATAATTGTCCATTCATCCATTCTTGGGCACGTTGGTGTGCATGTATCCATTCTTGTGACAACTCTTATTTCTCTAAGATATATTCCAAGGAGTAGAATTGCTGGATCATATAGTATTTCTAGCTTTTTAAGGAAGCACCAAATCAGTTTTCAAATTGGTTGCAGCATTTTACATTCCCGCCAGCATTGTATAAGTGCTGCAGTCTCTCCACAGCCTCTCCAACATTTATTATTTTCTGATTTTTTAATTGATGCCAATTTTGACAGGGTGAGATGTATCTCACAGTTTTGGTTTAGATTTCTCTGATAACTAATGATCATGAGTATTTCCTCATGTATATGTCAGCCATTTGAATGTCTTCTTAGGTAAAGTGCCTGTTCAAATCCTTTTCCCACTTTTTTCTTCTTTTTTTATTAAATAAAAATGAAAGTGTACATACCCTGTACTTACAACTTTGGATTAAGATGGGAAGAGTACACAAGTTGTGTTGAAGTCCCATTAATATTGATCTTCTTACTAATGTGTATTGTCACCAATTTCACCTAACCAAATTTCTAACAACTATCTAAACTCTCACCCCTCACGCTCTTGCCCTCCCGCCCTCCCCACCCTTGTAGCCGTCAGAGTCTTTTCTGCTATGTATGAGACTGCTTTTAAGTTTTTATCGTGGGGATCTCATATAATATTTGTCCTTCTGTTGCTGACTAATTTCACTCAACATACTGTCCTCCAGTTGAGACCAAGTTGAGAGATGTTTCCTGCTATCGTCATTGTTCTTTATCATTGCATACTACTCTACTGAGTACATATACCAAAGTTTACCCATCCATTCTTCTGTTGTTGGGCATCTGGATTGACTCATCTTTTTGCTATTGTGGACTGTGCTGCAGTGAACATTCATATGCATGTATCAGTTGGTGTGAATGGCCTTGATTCTGTAGGATGTATTCCAAACAGAAGAATTACTAGGTCAAATGGTATATCTATATCCATTATTTTAAGGTAACACGAGATTGATTGCTTTCCAAAGAGATTGCACATTCTGCAATCCCACCAACAGTGTAGGAGAGTTCCAGTCTCTCCACAGCCTCTCCAGCATTTAGTGTTTTGCATTTTTTGGATCATGGCCAGTCTTGTCGGGGTGAGATGGTATCTCATTGCCATTTTGATACGAATTTCTTTGATAGTTAATGATCGTGAGCATGTCCACATGTGTTTTTTGGCTGCCTGGATCTCTTCTTTAGACAAGTATCTGTCCATCTCCTTTTCCCATTGCTTAATTGATGATTTATCTTTTTCTTATTGATATTTTGTAGTACATTATAGATTATGGAGGTCAGGCATCAGTCTGACATAGAGTTGATATTTTTTCTCATTCTGTAGGTGGTCTTTTAATTCTTTTGATGAAGTCTTTGGATGAGCAGAAGTGTTTGATTCTTATTAATTCTCGTTTATCAATTTTCTTTTCTGATGAATGTGTTTTGTTTGTCAGATTTTGAAGTGTGTCCACATTGTGTGTTAAAACTTCCATTGTTGACCTTATTTTATCTTGGATGAGCTTTATCGTTTTAACTTTTATATTTAGGTTTTTTATCCAGTTTGAGTTGGTTTCCGATCTGACTTGATGGCACTTGGCTTGGCTGGCTTTGTATAACGTGTGAGATATGAGTCTTGTTTCAATTTTTTTTTTTTTGCAGATGGATATCCAGCTGTTCCAATACCATTTGTTAAAGAGACAATCTTTTCTCCAGTGAATGGTTTCTGGGCCTTTGCAAAATATCAGCTGCTCATAAGTGGATGATTGGTCTATGTATCTGTTTTTGTACCAGTACGATGCTGTTTTGATGACCATGACAGTATTGTAGGTTCTTGAGTCAGGCAGTATGAGGCCTCCTGGTTTCTTTTTTTTCTTCTTCAGTAAAGCTTTACTTGCTTATTCAGGGGCTTGGGATGTTAATAGATATAAAATGTGACTGACCATAATATGCTCTGTGAAGAGTGTCTATTGTTAAGATTAAAACCATCCAGGTATTGTTTATTTTTGAAAAAAGCAAACACTTGTACCGTTTACTGTCATGCCTGCATATGTGCTTTATAAATATTAATTTAATAGTAATTTAATAACAATATTGTTGTTTCTACATGCTGTCAAGTCAGTTTCAGCTCATAGCAACTGTCAGAGTAGAGCTGCCCCATGTATTTTCTAGGCTGTAATCTTTGTTTTCATAGATTGCTAGATCTTTCTTTATGGAGCTGCTAGGTGAGTTTGGATCACCAGCCTTGTGGTTAACAACTGAGTGCTTTAACTGTTGCACCACCAGGACTTCTTAATAATAATATTAGTTAGCACTGTTAGTATCCCCATTTACAGATGAGAAAATTGAGATGCAGAGAAGATAAACAACTTTCTTAGCTGTACAACAAAGTGGTGGCACTTCTGTTTGTCTGTGAGTCCCAACTTGAAACAGGCAGCCTTCAATAGCTGTAACAATCCCACCATCTGCATTTGAGGTTGGATTTCATGCACCTTCTCCTTCCTAGACTACCCCCTCTGTCCCAGGGGACTCTTTTAGCATGCAGTAATAATGCTTGATTATTTTTTTTAGCATACCACAAACCGTGCATGTGTGTGTGTATATGTATACATATGTGTACTGGATTGTTTGTAAATGAATTATTCATTGCTTCATGATTGCTTTCTCAATTTTATAGACAAGGGTTTTTAGGGGGTTTTGTTTTTTGTTTGCTTGTTTTCCTTTTGATATTTTAAACCTTGCCGTTAGGCAGACCCAGGTTTAAGCTTACTAAGTTACCATTCTTCTTAAGCTACAGTTTTCATCTATAAAATGAGAGTACTAGCACCTGTTTCTTGGAGCTTTCTGAGGATTATATTGGATGACATTGCAAATTGTAAAGGCTAGATAAAGTATTTTTGTATGTATTTTCTACTGTGTGTCAGTGCATTATTGTTCTTTTTATAATACTGTTTTCTCATTTTAACCCAAAAGGTTTGGAGGTTTGGTTTGTTGTTGTTAATGGTGTTGGTGGCAGCACTGGGCCAACTTTTTTATTTGTATTGGATTGTGATGGAAGGAATGACTTTTAATTTAGGCTGTTGGGATAAAATCCCAGAGCCTCAAACTGCCTTATTATCAAGTGTGGATGTTAATAGTTACTATGGTCATGATTGCCATTTTATCTACAGTTTCTGGGATATAGTAGGCTCCTAGTGAATATTGTTGAACAAATACTGACCTAGTAAGCTGTTGGGGAGATTAAATCAGATTAAAGGGTCTGGCACAAGTTTTGGCAAATAGTAGATATGTAAAAATTACATAAAACTTTTTATTGACAATTTAAACATTATTAAATATATTTCTTAAGACTGTATTAATAAATATATGAAAAGAAGGTATATTTCTTTTAATTATTTCTAGTAGTGAACATATAAAGTTGCCATGAGTCAGAATCGACACAGTGGCAGTGGGTGCTTTTGGTCTATCATGGTATTCTGAAAAGTGGAGGGGAAGAAATGAAAGAGGAAGTGATTGAGTCCTAGTTTTAAGGCATATCTAAAAATTAGCACTTCTGGTAGGTTACTTTCTACAGTGTCATTGTGAAACTACTAATATGCTGATCCTCTCTGCTTCTTTCCCAGAGACGCTGATATTCAGAAATGGAAAAAAAAAAAAATACTAAATAACATATTCAAAATGATTTTGAACGCAAAATGATTGTGCCTGTATTATTTGTGTTACAGAGAGAAGAAGTACTCCCGTATAAGGACTCATAGAGGCATAGAGCATCCGGAGACTTACTGCCTCCACTCCAGTACTGGATCTCACAACTCTTGTTATGTTTTCATCACTTTCTCTCCAGAAGGTAAGGTAAGGATGGTTTTATTTCTCCACGCATTGGTTTTGTTTGTTTTTTAACTAGATTTTTTTTTTTTATCTCTGAACTATAGAAAGCATCTGACAACTACAGATTAAAGTACCTGATGTCTCCAAACAGAAAATATTCAAACACATTGACTCTAAAAATATTTCTTTTATAAAATTAATATGTCATTTTTTAAAAAAAAAAGATGAGACAGTTTAAGAAAGTAGAGTAATTCTGCCACCTTGAGATAACTTCTCTTCATTTTTTGTTGTATGTCTTTCTGATTTTATTGGCATATATGTATCTATATAATTATGACTAAAAATGATAGGATATAAAGGGTCTTTGGTTAGCCTGCTTCTTTGACTTAGCAGTTCATTCATTGCAGCATTTTTCATGTCAATAAATATCATCTATATCACCATTTTTAATGCTTATAAGGGACTCCAACATAAAGATATTTTATATGCACACACATATGTACATATATGTGTATGTGTGTATATTTATAACAAATTAATCATTTTCCTATTATTGAATGCTTAGACTGTTACCAGTTTCCCTCCGTGGCAAAATTGACCTCAGTGACTGTCCTGGATGATTTTTTAGAGACATTCCCAAGAGTCAGTACTGCAGAACCTTAGCTCACAAGCACACTCTGATGAAAAGGTTCCTCGGAGTGTAACTTAAAGAATCATTTTTTGTTAACTCACTATCTTAGAGAATACTGGTGTATAGTAGTATAAGTTCTGAAAGATGAAATTTATTTGACTATAGGATCCTTTTTTAAAATAGCATCTCTTACCATTCCACTGAACACTTTGGCAAATGCTGGCTTATGTTATAATCATAAGAAATGAAGTTGGTAGATCAAACAGTAGATATGTGAAAAACACTATATTAATGTATTCTCCGACTCCCAGTGTATAGAACTGCTGGTTTTCACTATATGTATTGCCTGTGTGTTTTTAAATAAATTTGACACAGACATATGGCATTTAATTTTCATTTGATTACTGATGAGTAAATTTTTTTTATTTGATCTTTGTATTTATTTTATGAATATACTGTTCACATGTCATGCCTAAATTTTCTTCAGGTCTTCGATTTTTGTCTTTTGGATTGGTAAAAATAAAAACTCATATTAAGAATATTAACTCTTTAAATTATGCTGTAATTATGTCTTCCAATTTTGTCATTTTTTTAAATATTTTGTTAATGATGCTTTGTTTCTTTTGCATGTGGGTTTTTTTTTTTTGTTTGTTTGTTTGTTTGTTTTGCCGTGTAAGGTAAGGTTAGCATTTTTTATGAGTTAAAAATCTGTTTTTCTTCTTCATGGTTTCTGGTTTGGGCATTCGTTTTTATGCATCTTGGCTTCATTTTTTTTTAAGTGTTTATTGTGGGATGTTTCAAACATACATGAGTCAGCAGAGTGGTACAATGAACCCCATGTAGCCCAATCTGGCTTCAGCAGTCAATGATTAATACTTCTGTACTGTTGGGAAGCAGGTGTTAGACATTGTATCATTTCATCTGTTAGTGTTTCAGTATGTACACTGACTTTACCTCTTAGATCTCTTACAGTCTGTTTTGCTGAAATCTCTGACCTCTATCTAGTTCAGCATACTTCGAATATTGTCAAATCTTCAGCAGTAGCTAATCTTAGTATCTAATTTACAATTTTAAAATAGCCTCATAAGAATTTAATTATACTAAATGCTTGTGACAAATATTAATAAAGTGTTGCATCTCTCTCATGAATGAAAATTAGAGTTAACATACACATGTGTATGACTGTACATTTTGTTAAAACCTAAAGTGACATCTTTTTCAAGGCTGTAATTCCTCTTTGTCCCTTTATATAAATCTTAGTTTTCTGTCCTCACTGATAGAGTACTGGTATTTTTAAAACTACTTCTTTCTCTTATTCCTAGTTCATATTGTTCAATTCATTGAAATCATTATTGAGGACCTTTGGTATGTCTGACTTTATTTTAGGGGCTGCTGTGTAAATAAAAAACAAACCAGTTCTGAACATGAAAAAGATCAGAAAACTGAGCAATTTCCTGGTGACCCTTACATTTTATCACAGCTTCTATTTAAATACATGAACACTGACACTTTGTGATGTCTGTACGTACATAGTGTCACCTTCTGTGAGCACAAATAAGAACAGCTCAGTTTACTTAGACTTAAATTCTCATTAGATTGATTTCTCACTGTCATGTTGGCTATCACTTTTTATGTTTTAGATTTGAAAGACTACTTTAAAAAAAATGTCTTAATTCTTCCAAGGCAATATGTCACAATTCATGCAGCAACCCTTCATTCTGTATAGTTTAATTGACTACACACCCTGGAAGAAAATGATGAAACCACGTAATCCTTTATTAAAAAATGCTGAACATGAGAAAGCACCAAAGGTCTGTTCTGACTTTGAAGAAAAAACAAACCCAGTGCTGCTGAGTCGATTCTGAGTCAGTGACCCTATAGGACAGAGTACAGCTGCTCCTAGAGTTTCCAAGGAGTGCCTGGTGGATCTCAACTGCTGACCTTTTGGATAGGAGATGTAGCACTTAACCAATACGCCACCAGTGTTTCCATTCTAACTTGGATGAGACTGAAATGTGATAGGGCTTTAGTAGGAAGGGTCAGCCACCAGTCAACCTGTTTAAGGAAGAGATGATCAAAGGTGGTTTGTGTAAAAGGAAGAAATTGTTCTTCTGGATTTGCAACCATTGTTTGGTCCAGCCAAAGTCAAGTGCCATCGAGGCGGATCCAACTCATGGCAACCCTCGATTTTATTATGTAGGGAGGAGAGGAACGGAACAGATAAGGGGCGAAGTCACCTTTTAGAAAGAATGGGGGGGCAGAGTCAAGATGGCAGACTAAGCACATGTCTTCTTGAGTCCCTCTGGAAACCAAGACCTGAACTGATAATTAAACAGAGCCTTCTGGACACCTGGTGAGCCCAAGGACATGGCATAGGGCTGTTAATTTGGACTTCACACCATGGAAAGGAAAACCTCCACTCTTTTGCCATCCCCCACTCTTGGTTGAGTGCTGGCTTTATGACCACGATAACTCACCACTTTAACTTTTTTTCCTCTGTCTTAGCCAGTGGGCTGAGCTGGGACTTGACTAGCAGCTAATCTCAGATGCACAGCTGGTGGGATCGGCAGGCGAAATTGCCACATTTTGAGAGCCCAGCTTTGGACTCTACATCCCAGCACCTTTGGCTTCTCTTTCCACCTCCGCCATTGAGTAGCCTGTATCGAGGCAGGCAGAGCTCTTGTGCAGGACACTGTCTTGTTCCACTGGGAGGCAGAAATACCCATACAGAGGCCTCAGCTGGACCTGATTCCTAAGCTGGTAGGCAGCGCCTCCCCAGAGGAGAGCATTTTTCTGGCAGAAAAACATTATTTTACACAGTGTAGCCTACAACTTTGGCCCAGGAGCAGAGGCCAAACTATTTTGAACTAGTTTATAACATCTGGGGTTGGATATAGAGGTGCTTACTTTGCCAGCTGGGAAGAGGGACCTGTATACCTAAAAACTTGACTGACTTTGGAAGTCATCAGATACTGTTTGCCTTTCATTTTTAAGACGGTCTAGAGAAACAACGACTTGATGGCACTGGGCAAGAGAAACGACTGCAGTCCATCCTCACAGCATCTCTCTGAGCCTCTGTTGACTTACATGATGCCAAAAAAGCAAGAAACTCTGGATAAAAGTGTAACTAAGAAATCATCCATGACTTCAGAAGGGCAAAAGAAACAACCCAAGAACTTCCCAGATGAAGAAACCTTTCTGAAACTGAAACTATCAGAAGGTGAATATAAAAGGATTATATAGAGAGCCCTCCTAAACCTTATACAAAGTGCAGCAGAACAAAATGAAAAACTAAGCAACCTGTTTGACGTGATGAAACACCAGTACTCTGAAATCCAGCAGATCAAGAACAAAATCAAAGCCATAGAAACTCCTATTCAAAGCCAAGAAAACGGAATGGAACAAATGGAAAACAGACTTTCTGACTTGGAAGACAGAGCTACTGATTCCAGCATCTATGAGGAGAAATCAGAAAAAAAAAAAAAAAAAAAATGAAGAAACATGTGGGACTCTATTAAGAGAAACAATCTGTAATTAATTGGAGTTCCTGAACAGGGCGAGACACCTGAGAACACAGAAAGTATTGTTGCTGAGCTGCTCACAGAAAATTTCCCAGAAATTATAAAAGAAGAGAATATAAATATCCAAGATGCATACTGAATGCCACTCAATGTAGATCTCAAAAGAAAGACTCCAAGACATATTATAACCAGGCTTAACAAAATGAAACAGAAAAAGAAACTCTTAAATGCAGCAAGACTCAAAACAAAGCTAGCATTCAGAGGGAAACCCTGTAGGCTTTCATCACATTTCTCAGCAGAAACAATGCTACCACAGAAACAGCGGCATGACACATTCAAAGCCTTGAATGAGAAGAACTTCCAACCAAGAATTATATATCCTGCAAAACTATCTTTCAAGTATGAAAATGAAATGAAGATATTTGCAGATAAACAGAAACTGAGCCTTTGTAAAATCCAAACCAAAGCTACAAAAAATACTGAAAGAATCTCTTGGCTTAGAAGAACAAAACCACTAACTTTATATTTTAGAGGCAAATTCAGAACAGATCACACAGAAACCTACTCAGTTAGGGAAAGCTCCAAACTCACTCAAACTTATAATAGTGAAAGAAATGATCCAGTGATCATATCATGAAAACCATGATGTCATCATGTTGAAAAGAGGGATGTACTACACTTGTTGTAATCCTTCCAGATGGAAAGGAAGTTAATAAGACTGGTAGTAATTAAATTTGGGTTTATATGTAGTTTATTAAGGGGGATCATAGGGGCAGCTGTAAAGCACAATAAAGATGCAACATATCAAACGAAGAAACGTAATACAGGAGTCCAAACAACCACAAAACCAACTCTGAAAAAGGTGAAAACTCAACTCACAAAGAAGAAAGTCTCAGAACAGATTAATAAGAACAACAGAGAAAACATCAACACAGAAATAAACATATCGCAATGACAGCACTAAACACATACTTACCAATAATTACATTGAATGTGAATGGACTGAACACTCCCGTAAAGAGGCATCAAGTGACAACTTGGTTCAAAAGACACAACCCATCCATATGTTGCCTACAAGAAACTCACTTTAGACTTAAAGATATGAACAAACTGAAAATTAAAGCATGGAAGAATATATATCAAGCTAACAATACACAAAGAAGAGCAGGGGTGGCAATTCTAATCTCAGATAAAATAGATTTTAATGTAAAATCCACCATCATGGACAAAGATGGACTCTATTGCTGAAACGTTCACTACACAAGTAGGATTTAACAATATCAAATATTTATGCACCTAATATTAGAGCACCTAAATACATCAAAGAAACACTGACTACACTCAAAAATGAGATACATCACTCCACAATAGTAGTAGAAGACCTCAACACTCTACCTCAATATTGGACAGATCGTCTAGAAAAAGGCTCAGTAAAGACACACAAGACCTTATTGCCACAATTAACCAACTAGACCTCATCGACATATACACAACTTTCTGTCCATCAGCAGACAACTACACCTTCTTCTCTAGTGCACAAGGAACATTCTCCAGAATAGACCATGTGTTAGGACATACAGCAATTCTCAACAAACTCCATACCACTGAATTAATGCAAAGGATCTTCTCAGATCATAAAGCCATAAAAGTCAAAATCAATAGCAGAAAAAATATAGATAGAAAGTGGAACTCATGGAAACTGAGCAATATCTTGCTCAAAAACCCTTGGGTTATAGAAGAAATCAAGGATGAAATAAAGAAATTTATGCATTCCACTGACAATGAAAACACTTCTTACCAGAACCTATGGATACAGCCAAAGCAGTGCTCTGAGGTCAGTTTAACTCCATAAATACACACATCTGGAAGGAAGGAAAAAAAGAAACCAAACCAAAGGACTAACCCTACAGCTTGAACAAGCAGAGACAACAACAGAGGAACACCTCAGGCACCAGAAGAAAACAGATCATAAAGATTAGAGCAGAACTCAATGATTCAGAGAACAGAAGAACCATTGAAAAAGTTGAAAAGACCAAAAGCTGGTTTTTTGAAAAGTTCAACAAAATTGACAAACCATTGGCTAAACTTACTAAAGAAAAACGGGAAAGGAAACAAGTAACCCAAATAAGAAATGAGAGGGGAGTTGTCACAACAGATCCAGCAGAAATAAAAAATATCTTAGCTGAATACTATGAAATACTGTACTCTAACAAATTTGAAAACTTAGAGGAAATGGACAAATTCCTTGATTGATGTCGCCTACCAAAATTAGCACAAGGTGAAGCAGAACAACTTAATAAACCCATCACAAAGGAAGAAACTGAAAAAGTCATCAAAAAACGCCTGGGCCCAGATGGCTTCACTGCAGAATTCTACCAAGGTTTTAGAGAAGAATTATCTCCAGTGAGACTATTTCATGGTATAGAAGGGATGGAATACTCCCAAACTCATTCTGTGAAGCTAGCATAACCCTGGTACGAAAGCCAGAGAAAGACCCAACCAAAAAGGAAAATTACAGACCAATATCACTCATGAATCTAGATGCAAAAATCTTCAACAAAATTCTTGCCAACAGAATACAACAACATCAAGAAAATAATCTGTCATGACCAAGTGGGATTCATACCAGGAATGCAAAGCTGGTTCAACATCAATTTGGCACTTCCTTAAAAAGCTGGAACTAGATATACGATTTGACCCAGTAGTCCCACGACTTGGACTATATCCTACAAAATCAAAGGCTGTCATGTGAACAGATACATGCACACAAATATTTATTGCAGCACAGTCCACAACAGCAAGAAGATGGAATCAACCCAGATGCCCAACCACAGAGGAATGGATAGGTAAACTATGTTATATATACTCAGTGGAACACTGTGCAATGATTAAGAACAATGATGATTTTAGGAGTCATCTCATAACCTGGTTTCAATTGGAGGACATTATGCTGAGTGAAAGCAATGACAAAAGATCAAATATTATATCAGACCCCTACAATAAGAACTTAAAAACAGACTCATGCATAGGAGAAAAGACTCTTTGACGGCTGCAAGGATGGGGAAGTGGGGAAGACAGGAAGGATGGTTTACATTAGATAGTTCATAGAAATTTGGTTGGGTGAAATCTATGACAGCACATATTAGAAAGAAGATCAATATTAAGTGGACTTCAACATAACATGATTACTTCTCCCATCTTAACCCAATATTGAAAGGACAGAGTAGCTGGGATGGGGCCCAGGGACCATGCTCTCAGGGGAAATTGAGGCCAAATTGGCACAATGAACGTTTTCCTAAGAGAGCCTTCTGCACCCCACATTGATGAGTGGCATCTGGGGTCTTAAAAGCTGCCAAACTGTCATCTGAGGATACAGCAAATGTCCCAAGTCGGCAGGAACGGATAATCACCAAGGACCAAAACAACATGGGGGAAGAGAACCCAGACGACAGACATCCACGTGAGTGGGTGACTACATGGACTTGTTACCGGAAGAACCAAATGGTGCCCAGCCACCAGCAGTGATAGCTGTGATGGAGCTCACAAAGTTGGGTCTCACTGGCAACACACGAATAACAAGGAGTACACCCTAAGATCTCCACTAAAAGACCGCAATTGATGGTGCAGGGACTTCGGAGTTCCCCTGGGAGCTTGGGCCCTGGCCCTGATGCTGCCCCTGTCCGTATGTCATAATGGAGGTCAGCTCTCCAGACAGCAATGGATTGGACTTGGCGGTACAGAGTGACCATATCATGTGTGCACTTTATGGTTCTGTGCATCCGTAAGATATCATCCTGCTGACCTCTTACCAGAGGCGGGACAGTGGGTGGAGAAGAGGGGATAGGAGATTTAGGGGAAAATAAGACATGTCTGGGACGCAGAGGAACGGTGTGCTGTCACTGGGCAGGGAGAGCAGTGGGAGCTACATATAGGTGGGCATGCAAATTTATACGGGAATGTACATTTTCATTCAATCATCATAAAAAATGAAAAAAGAAAGGATGGGGACAACCAGCCATCGGGGATGCAGAGAGGGCCATAGTAGAATAAATCTTAATCCTTCAGGCTCTCACACCACTTTATACAAGGTGTTATGCTGGGTGCTGGGGATATAATGATAGACAGAACAGATATGGTTCGTGCTTTTATTAAACACAAAATGAAACAAGTGCTTATTTCACTTCAGTAGTCCAAGGTACTAGACGAACATATGTCAGGGAAGTTCGGATAGTCTGAGGCATCAGGCAAAACACCTCTCAAAACGGGACCATTTAGCTAAGACCTGAAGACTGAGTAGGATTTCACTAAGCTGCAGTAGGGTGTAAGAGTACGCAAGGGCCACATGATGACTGTCATGGACCTGGGCGCATTTGCCTTCTTATGCCACTTCATCCATAATAAAATATCAAAAATTGTGTTTTACAACTGCTTTCCGCCAGGCGGTCCTTAGAACCTCTATGGGGCAGTTCTACTCTGATCTGTAGGGTCACTATGAGTTGGTCCCAACTTGACAACAGCGGGGTTTTTTGGTTGGTAGAAAGATGGTTATGTTAAGTGTTAACTTATTAGAGCATTGTCTTTGATTCTAAAATTAATTTTTATCCTGTGATTTTCAAAGGTGATAAATTATTTTCACAGACACTTGAAAGTGTTGTGGATCCTAGGCTCTGTGCCTATTCTGTCTAATAGATAAGTCAACCCTAAGAGTGGGGTCCTTGGACCTAGAATGTGGAGGCATGGACACAAAAGCATGTGCAAAACCTTTGAGGGGTCATCTTGCTTAGAGAACTGAGAGGAGCTCAGCATGGGTATAGGAGAGATTGTAGTGGAGGGGAGAGGAGAGCATAACTTAAGGCTGGTAAAACAGGCAAGGCTTTATAGGCAATGTTTGGGTTTTGAACTTCATCCCAAGAGTGACAGAAAGCCTCTAAGGGGTATGAGTGTAGATGTATGTATTAAAATCATATTAATATACGTGAATGGTTAAAATTAATGGTTTTTTTTACTTACCTGATAATTTTCCCCATTTATCCAAATAAAAGTTATATGCTTCCATCTCAGTTATTTTTATTTACTACTTTTAGGCATCACATATTAACTTCCTGTGTATAAAAAAGGTATTATATACTCACTCACTCCAAAACACCCTACCTCAATATTTTCTCTTCCTATAGTCTACCATTTAGTTTTCTATCTATTTTTAGTTTATTTCTTATCACTAATAAAGTAATACCTTTATTTCTTGTCCCACTGACTGTCAATGCTGCTTTTGGATTATCCTCTGCCAGACTGTGGTGTTAGTAGTACACCCACCTTCCACATGCCAACTCTTTTCTTTACATACTCTGTCCTCTGTCCTGTTTTTCTATTACTAAAACTGATGACATTTACATCTTATAACTATAATTCTTTTTGCACAGTTATTATGTAAAGGGGCCTTTACATTTGCTGTTCATTTTGCCTGGAATGTATAACCACACTACCACATGACTTGATCATCCCTGTCTTTCTTAAATTCCTGACCCAACTCAGTTTGTTTTTCTTTTTTATAGCATTTCCAATTTCCTTTTGTTTCTGTTTTTAGTGTTTTTGTGTGTGTGTCATTTCTTTATCATTTCTTTCTAACTCTTCATTATATGAAACACTCTGGTACATCTCTCTCTGTTCCCTCTGCCCAGCTAACCACCACCCCCAGCCACCCCACCCACACCTCCACCCCCATCTCCAGCTCCTCTCCCAGAGACTTGCATCCTCTGGCTACACAACTGCCATCTAGGGTCTTTCCATTCCTGCTCTTCTGGTTGGTGATAATACAATATTAAACCCTTCTTTCATGAATCATGTCTCCTGGCAACTTCATAAGAAAGAGTGTATCGATGACAAATTTCTGGACCTTTACATGTTTAAATTTTTCTTTTGTTTTATTCTCACTAGAGGTATATTCAAGTTTTACCATCAGCAGGTGCCAGGTGTGTGGGTACAACCCAACTGGAGGAAAGGGTGGAGGCAGGATGTGGAACAGTGATATTGTAGGAAGCAGAAAACACATTAAAAGATGCTACTTTTGGACTACATTCTCTCTATGAGACACTGTCTGAAAACTGGCATTTTATACTACTTATACTAATTTCTTTTATAATACTCATGGTACAGTGGTTAAGTGCTATGGCTGCTAAACAAAAGGTCAGCAGTTCGAATCACCAGGCACTCTTGGGAACTATGGGGCAGTTCTAGGGTCACTAAGAGTCAGAACAAACTCAACAGGAATGGGTTTAGCTGTTAAAAAAAAAAATCATCATGTTAAAAATTAGAAGAAAGTCATTACCATTAAAGAATATTTCAAGGAAAAGCAGTTGCTACCCACCTAACTGGTTGCCATCCTAAATCTAGAATAATAGTTTGTCTGGAATTCTAAGATACAAGTAATTTTCTCTCTGAATTTGGAAGGCAGCACTCCACCTTCTTCTAAAATCCAACAAAATTAGCCTTTGTGGGTCATCTGCTTCTTTTGCTCTCGTATTAAACAAGCAACACATTAGTGATAAAGATGACAGGCCATCAACAGATGCAAAATTTCAAATAAACTAATGTAAGGTAGAAAATAGTGCTTTGGGGCTCTACGCGTGCTTCCCTTGGTGTTTTTCATTTCCTCGTCACGTGTCCAGGTGTGGGCCTTTACCATGCATTTTGCTTTCAGTGAGTCCTTGCATCTGGAGAGTTATATACTTCATCTCCAGAAAATGTTCTTGTATCATTTCTTTAGTAATATCGTCCCCCTTTTTTGTTATTCTTTCCTTCTGTAACTTGTATTATTTTATGATAGACTATATGGACCAAACAACCAATATGTAAACTTTCAATGATCCTTTTTTTTTTTTTTCCCCTAGCAATGCTTTCAGTTCCTAAAACAAAAAAAATCATAGGAAGGTTGAAATGTAAAATTATTTTCTTTTTCAACAATTCTTTCATATTCTCTGAAATGTTTGTCTTGTTTGTTTACTTGTATTTTAAGCTAAAGAGATGAAAAGCACGGACTCTGGAGTATAAGAGTCTGTCTTCCAAGTTTAGAAACTCTGTGACCTGAGCAATTTTAACACCTTTATGTCTCTGTCCTCGTCTAACATATCGGTAAGAATAATGCAGCTCTCTCAGCTCTCTCATGAGGATGAACTGAATTAATAAACATAAAGTACCTAGGAGAATGTCTGGACTATAGCCAACTTTACATGTGTTTGATGTTATTACTATCACTGTCATCTTTATTATTGTGTTATGAATGAGATATTCTCTCAAGGCCCCAGAGCTAGACTTCTTTAAACTGCACTGTTCTCCTCCTAAATTAATTCGATTCCTGCTGTTAACTTTTTGTTGCTGTTGTTTTCTTTATTTCTTTTTTATACAAGAGATTTTCTGTGACTAGCTAGTGATCCTTAGTTATAGGTTCATACTTATCAATGAGGCGGTCACTAGAGGCTGATTGGGAGCTCTGTGTAAGAAAGCACCGTTTCCTGACTTCAGATTCTTTAGGATGGTTGGTGGTATGTGAGGGGGCCATTGTTTAACCATTACAGTGAAGAGTCCCGGTCTTAGTCAGCTGCTGTTGCTTTAACAGAAATGCCACAAGTGGATGGCTTTAAAAGGAAAACATTTATTTTGTCACAGTTCAGTAAGCTGAAAGTCCAAATTCAGGATATCAGCTCCCGGGGGAGGCTTTCTCTGCTGGCTCTGGAGGAAGGTCCTTGTCATCGATCTTCCCCATCGCTGGAAGCTCCTGAGGCACAGGGACCCCAGTCCTTTCTGAAAGACCCACTCGGCTCCCAGCCACGCTTTCTTCCTCCGTGGTGTCAGGGCCCCAGGTCTCTCTGTCAGCTTCTTTCCTTTGTATCTCTCAAGACTTCCTCAAGGCCCAAAAGAATCTTTGAGTCCTGCCCAACCAACACAACTGCTGCCAGGCCAACCTCATTAACATCATAGAGGCAGGATTTACAGCCCCGGGGAACATCGCACAATACCAGCAATCATGGCCTTGTGAAACTACTACACAGATCTTTGGGGGGAACACAGTTCAATCTGCAACAATTCTTTTCTGCAAAATGACAAAACTTTGCTTTGGGATTTATCTATTTCTTCTAAGAGGAAAACTTTGATGCTTGCTTGAGGAATTAACATCTTGCTTCAGTGGATGGGGATACTAATTGTTCCTTAGACAAACATTCAATTAATTTCCCGTTTTTAGCCCTACCTCTCACTTCCAGTCACTGCTGCCCTGTTACCAGGTGTCTCTGCACCTGCCTCTCTGTGGTTCTACAGGTAGATGGGTCTCCCCATGTTAGCTCTTAGCACCCTGTTTGTACTCTGGGCTTTACTCTGTTTCAGCAGTTCTCTATTTTCTTCTTTACAATACAGTAGTTCATTTCAAATCTCTCATCTGTTGATGGCCTATCTGCCCTTTTTATTGTTGTTGGGCTATTTGTGCGTTATTCCCTTAATATCATTTTAATGTCTTTGATTAAAAAAAAAAAATCAGCCATGTAAAATCAAAAACAATGACAGAAATCAATTGGCATTTTACAAAGATCACTGGAACTAGAGTTTGAATTATAGCAGCATCAACTAATAGTCTAGGTTTTTCTGTATTTAGTTTTGTGATGCTTATAGCACTGAGGGTAAAGGTTTAGGAAAGAAAACATTTGGTAAAATACTGTTATATATAAACAGAATCAGCATTTAAAGGGATACAGTCATCTAGGAAAAAGTTAAGAAACCTGGTGGTGCAAGAGAATGCTCACATATCGGCTGTACAGGAGAAAAGACCTGGCGATTTGCTACCGTAAAGATTACAGCCTAGCAAACCCTATGAGACAGTTTAACTCTATCCTGTAGGGTCTCTGTGAGTCAAAATTGACTCAAGAGCACACAAGAACAGCATAAGTAAATGAAGGACTTTCTCTTGCCAAAATAAAAATATACTTATTTCCCAGGCTAAAATTTAAGTCAACATTTCTGACTTGGTTTCAAAAACAATTTTTTTTTAATTGTGCTTAAGGTGAAAGTTTGCAACTCAAGTTAATTTCTCCCACAAAAAAATTTATACCCATATTGCTATTAGGACCCTTTTTGTAATCCCTGTAACATGATTGCACCCTGTCCCTTTCACCCCATTTCCTGTGTCAACTCAACCAGCTCCCCTCCCTTTCTACCTGCTCATTCTGCATCAGCACTGCAGCTGTCCGTTAAATCTCCTGTATCTACTTGAACTAACAACCGCAGTTTTCCTGAGTATTAGTCTGTGTTTTATATCCCAATCTAATCTTCAAGGAATTGGCTTAGTGGATGGTTTCAGTTCTGGGTTAACAGGGAGTCTGGGGGCCATGTCTTCTGGGGTTCCTCTGGTCTCAGACAGACATGAAGTCTGGTCATTTTACTAGAATTTGAATTTCGCACCATACTTTTCTCCCGCTCCCTCAGGGATTGTCAGTGACTCTCTGCTGTGTTCCCTGTCAGGGCAGTCATTGGTGGTGGCCAGGATGCGTCTAGTTCTGGTCACAGGCTGATGGAGTCCCTCGCTTATATGGCTCTTTCTGTCTCTCGAGCTAATATTTTCCCGTGTCCATGGTAGTCTTGAGTCTCTTTGGCTCCAGAAGGGTCGGCACCAGATGATGCATCTCAGATGGCCACTCACTGGCTTTTGACATCCCAGGCACTGCTCACCCAAGTGGGATATAGAACATTTTCTTAGTCAACTTTGTTATGTCAGTTGGCCTAGATGTCCCCTAAAACCATGATCCCCTTCTAGCAGTGTTTTTGTCTGTCACTTGTTCTCAATTCATCTCGTAATTTGGAATATTGATGTTATTTAGCTATAAGTTAGCCCTAAGCCGGTTGTCTGCTTCTTGAAGTTTATACTTCTTTTTATCTGTTATTAGTTTACAATGAGGATGAAAGTACTATCCCATAGCACAGCAGTGGTGGCTACAATGAGATAAAATATATAATGTGCTTTTTCCCCCTTTCTTCATTCTGTAGACTTATTTCTAAACTACCTCTAAAATATCTCTAAAAGTACATTAAATTCCATGATTCAAATCACCAATCTGGCACTTTAAAAGATGACTGCTGCCAATTAATACAGTGTTACATACAAAAGTTGTTTTTCCTGTTTTCTTGCCATCACAAGCAGCAACCTATACATGCTTGATGATAAGACACTTGGAAGCTTTAGTACTGTTGAAAAAATAAATGCATTGGTGATATCCAGTGCTATAAATCTCTTTTGATAATGAGTAATCCATCAAAATTCTGTCTCTGTAAATCCTACTCATTTAAATGTGTTTTTCAGTGTTAGCCATCTTAAATCATTCCACTGACATGTATGTAATTTCTCTTTAGTATATGGACTAGATGTAGAAAAATGCTCTTTGGTAAGTTGCTTTCATTTCTGTCTCCCTTAAAAAGAACTAAGTGTATATAAAAATTACATGTGGTAGCAGAGTTTTATTATAGATTATTAGAGTCTCTCATTTTGCTCAGAGAGTTATATATATGTACTTCATGTCCTTTACATAGTAATTTGAGGGAGAGGTGAAAACAGATTTTAAATCTATAACATGATCAATTCATTATAATTCAAGAAAAATAATAAAATCACAGTAAAGATCATTCCAGACTCCAGAGTATAAAAATATAATTACAGCTAAAAGAAATTACAAAATCACTATGCATTTTTCATAATTAAAACATGCAAACCCTCTCTGCCTCTTCTCATATAAATAAGATTGTACATTCAGATATCCTTATTATCATATCTGTTTGTCTTTATTGTATGTGTAAGTTATAGTTTATTACTCGCTACTGTGAATTTTGTCCTAAATTACATATGTTCTTATATTAACAATACATTTATTTTTGTCTGTTCTACACACATGAGAGAGTAGTAAAAACAAGATATTTTATTAAGTAAATAACACTCCTCAAAGGTTTTATTCCATTTACATTGTAGATGAGACATCACTTTTAGGGTACTATCTTCTGTGTTATGTAGGAATTATTTTAAAAATCATGTTGTCCTGGTTTTATTTTTATAATGTGAGCACTGTGTTATGACTTCTTAGTGGCTTTACAAAAATCTTACTCTTTTTTTTCCTATTCATAGTATTCAGAGTAGTCCATGTGACCTAGATATTGAAAATCGAGGTAAATTATGCTGCATTGCTGATATTTACTTGAAACCTCAGAAACATTCTGGTTCCACATGCTAGAATTTTAAGCTACTTGGTGTTTCACATTGTCAGTACCTTGAAATGTCTCTGAAAAATCTGTGTAATCTTTTTTAAAAGACATTAAAAATTATTTTAAAATATTATATTCAGATTTAAGACAACAGTGCTATTTCAGTTAAAAATGCATACATAATCAGTGTCCTTTTTTAATTTTAGATTATGCTAGATAAGGGTCATTGTATTTTTGCTCCTGTTATTTACCTTGTATTTAGAGTTATAGCACTCTGTTCATTTAAATTTCTAACTCTAGTAAGGTGTGTTTATTCTGTTGCCACTTCCTATTGTTGGATGAGCTCTATTAAATAATTTAAAAATAAAATATTATCTAGAGTTTGTGTTACAGAATTCTGTTTATCAAGAAAAGTTAAATGTATCATCTGTCAATTTGCTATAGACATCTTGTTCAGAAAATCAGCTTTTACGTTCACGAAGCCGTATCTCCTAATCTGGAAAGCTATTTCATCCTTTAATAACTAAAACTCAGAAAGGAAAGCACTGAATGAGTTAAGGCATCTGCACAGGTGGCTGACTTTCAAGTAGAGAATCATGTATTCATGCTGAAAGAATCTGATTTATTTTCTTTTGTTTCAAAAACATAAAATACAAGAAATGGCAGATTACATCACAGTTCTCAGCTGAGATGATTAAAGCACAGAGGTGCTGAAGATCAACTCTGTAGTTTTATCCATCCTCTTGGTAAAAGAAAGAAGATAAGCCCTTGAAACTCATAGGATCTTTTCTATGCCAAGAAGAATTACAGTGTACCAGCATGCTTGACCACGGTCTGTACTGAGAGGTACAAGGCCATAAACTGGGAACCCTAAGCCTAGAGTCAAAACTAAAGTGTAGGGAAGACAGAAACAAGGAAGAACTGCAGCTGGGTGAGACAGAGGCTGAACAGTATCAGAACAGTAATAATATTAGAAGCAAGGCACAGATGCAAAGGAATAAGCAGATCAAGACTCCAAACAGAGAGTTGGGTGGCAGAGAAACAAATGCGCATAAATCCCTTTTTGGAGAGGGCATAGGGGACTTCTAAGGACTGGAAACTTAATTGAACAGTAAATCTAGTTTTGATTCATCTCCATCTCCTTGTTGAATTTATTTTTCCTTTTTTGTAAGTCAGTGTTTTTCTCAGCTGGTGTTTCACAGAACAGTACTTCAATAGCCATATCATGAAGATAGAGGAAAAAAATAGATATTTTTGTTGCTAGTTGCTATCACATCAATTCCAATTCCTGGTGACCCCATGTGCAGAGTAGAACTGCTCCATGGGGTTTTCAAGGCTGTGACTTTGCAGAAGCAATTGCCAGGTCTGTCTTCCAGGACATCTCTGGGTAGTTTTGAACCACCAACTTTTGGGCTAGTAGTTGAGCACTGAACCATATCTGTATGTATGTATATATGTTCATGGCTGCTGCACCATCTGGCAAACCATATACTTATATATATACATACATGTACTTCAGATTTCTCTCTCATGGAGATTCACAATGTCTCTTAGCACATGAAAGGCTCTATGCAGACCTGAAGGAAAGAAGCATGTATACCCAACATTTCTCCAAGTGTTTGACCATCTGCTGTGGACTGAATTGTGTCCCACAGAAGATATGTTGAAGTCCTAACCCCGGGTATCTGTGAATATGACCTCGTTTAGAAATAGAGTTTTGGCAGATATTGTCAGTTAACATGAGGTCGTGCCAGCATAGGCTTAGTCCTAATCCAGTCTGAGTAGTGTCCTTTTAAAAGGATAGAAGAGACACAGAAAGACAGACAGGGGAAGGACAGCTGTGTAAAGCTGCATCTGCAAATGTCAAAATAAATAATGCCAGCCAAGTGCCATGATGAAATGCACTGAATAAAATAATCCCTCAGTCCATATAGCATAAATAAATAAATAAATGTGTTCTTCCTTTAGAAGAGTTGTTATTGTGTGCTGTTGAGTTGATTCTGACATTTAGCAATCCTGTAGGACAGAGTAGAGTTGTAGAGTTTCCTAGGCTGTAATCTTTATTATGAGGGCAGACCACTAGGTATTTTCTCCCTCAAAACCCTTGGTGGGTTTGAACTGCCAACCTTTGGTTAGCAGCTGAGGACTTAACTGTTGCACCACCAAGACTCCTATTTTAAAGAGTACCAACTAGTAAACATAGAAGGGACACCAGAAAATCATCATGGATGTAAAATGAGTGGTTAAAATTTCATATTGAATAGTTTGAAATATTTTCCCACAAATTACTTATTAAGTATAAAAGAAATACCAGTTATTTGACATTGGGGAAACTGATGGACATCACATTAATGTTATCAAACTTAGCACTGCCAATGTTAGATTAAACTGACATGTGCCTCCTGGTACAATGCACTGAGAAAGACACAGTCTCACCATCTCTGTTATTTCCCATCAGAAATTCATAACGTAAATCTGATCATCAGTAAACACGAGACAAACTCAAAATGAGGAATCATTTAACAAAATCAGTGGCCTGCATTCTTCAACTATATCGGGGTCAGAAGAGGCAAAGAAAAGTAGAGGAACTGTTCCATTTAAAGGAAATAAAGGAGACTTAAGGAAACCTTGGTGGCATAGTAGTTAAGTGCTACAGCTGCTAACCAAAAAATCAGCAGTTCAAATCTACAAGGCACTCCTCGGAAACTCCATGGGGCAGTTCTACTGTGCCATATAGTGTCGCAACAGCAGTCGGTATGGTTTCTGGTTTTAGCAAATAAATATAATGTGTGATAATGAATTGAATGCTGGCCCAGGGGGTAAAAAAAATAAAATTGCAAAGTGCTATGGTAGATATTATTGCAAGTTGTCAAAAGTTGATTGTGAATAAGCACATTGTTCCAACTTACTCCAAATCCAGAAAAGCAAATCGGATAGATGGATGGGCGGATAGGGGGATGGGGGGGGTGGGGGAAGGAGGGTTAGGGGGTTGGGTGACGGATGGATGGATGACAAAGCAAATGAGGCAAAATGTTGAATAATGTAGATAAAAGTGGAAGTTTTCCACCCTAATCTTGCAATTTTTCAATAAATTTGAATTATACTGATAAAAACTGGTAATACTTTTTGTTAATTTAAATATGTCCACTGGAATTTAAGGAAACCTTCATGGTATAGTGGTTAAGTGCTGTATCTGCTAACCAAAAGGTCTGCAGTTCGAATCTGCCAGGCACTCCTTGGAAACAGGGCAGTTCTATAGGGTCACTATGAGTCAGAACTGACTTGATGGCACTGGTTTGGTTTAAAACATGTTTTACTGTGATGGCCCAAATTATTCCAGGTACATAATAACAGAACATTCTTATTAGGGGGTCAAATCTTAGAAATTTATCCCTTGTTCTTTGTCCAAATTGATGAAATTGTGAAGCAAAATTATGGTAGTAACTGATGATCCCACTCCTTTAAGGAAAGGTAACTAATGATCCAGCTCCTTTAAGGAAAGGTAATTTGTAGTGTATTTGTGAGCCATGTTAAACTCTTTATGGTAGATGTACCATTTGAATTCAGGGTATTACTATTTCAAGTGAATGTACTTAGAGAACCTATGTATACAGGTACTGCAAAGGCACACAAGCCCGCTATGCCCGTTTTGCCCCCAGCCCCCACCCTGCCTGCTATGCAGGCACTCCTCTGCACCACCTACTTTACCTAACTAGTACAAATAGAACAGAAGCTTCCTCCAGAAACATTTTTCCCTTTCTTTGTTATATGAAGTCATTGTCAGCACTCCATAAAAGTGAGATAAATTAGGTATTAAATTACAAAATACACTTTTATAAAAGGCTTTGTACTGAGAAATTACCTAGTTTTTGACACTGGCTTTGTGGCATAAATTACTATAAACCAAACCCATTGACACTGAGTCAACTCCAGCGTATAGCAACCCTAGGGACAGAGTAGAGCTCCCCACAAAGTTCCAAGGAGTGCCTGGTGGATTCAAACTACTGACTTTTTGGTTAGCAGATGTATCACTTACAACTATTCCACCAGAGTTTCCATTAGTTACTATACCCCACGAACCCACTGCTGTCAAGTCAATGAGCGATCCTCTAGGACAGAGTGGACCTGCTATAGTACATCTTCGTTAAAAAATAGGATAATTACCAGAATGCACATCCTTGATGTTAAGAAGACAAAAACCTCACAACTGGACACATAAGCAACATCATCATAAATGGAGAAAGATTAAAGTTGTCAAGGATTTCGTTTCACTTGGGTCCACAGTCAGCACTCATGGAAGCAGCAGCCAAGAAATCAAAAGACGCGTTGCACTGGGAAGATCTGCTGCAAAGGATCTCTTGAAAGTATTGAAAAGTAAAGATGTCAGTTTGAAGGCTAAAGTGCACCTGAGCCAAGCAATGGTATTCTTAGTCCCATCATATGCATGTGAAAGCTGGACAGTGAACAAAGAAGACAGAAGAATTAATGCCTTTGAATTGTGTTATTGGAAAGTGTTTAACATACCATGGACTGCCAAAAGAACAGACAGATCTATTCTGGAAGAAGTATGACTAGAGTGCTCCTTGGAAACAAAGATGTCAAGACTGTGTCTTGCATACTTTGGACATGTTGTCAGGAAAGATCAGTCCCTAGAGGAGAGAACATCATGCTTGGTAGAATGGAGGGTCAGCGAAAAAGAGGAAGACCACCCTTGACAATGTGGATTGACACAGTGGCTGCAACAATGGGCTTAAGCATAAAAACGATGGTGGACATGGCACAACACCAAGCAGTGTTTCATTCTGTTGTGCATAGGGTCACCAGGAGTCAGGGTCAACTTGATGGCACCTAACAACAACACCATAAATATATTGATTTCATCACATTTCTTTTTTAAAAAACTTGGCACAATATATATGCTTACATTTTGTTTTACTTCTTTTATCTTCCTCAAAGTATTAGCTCCACCACTGACTTTATACAGAGTCTACTCCCTGACTGTGATGTTTTCTTGTTCAGAAAGGAAATATTTCTGTCTCTGAGTGTTTGTGTGTGAGTGTGTGTAAGTGAGAGGCCGGTAAGGCAAAGTAAAATTTAGAGGACTGAATTGTACTATAGTTTAATTTTTAAAATTTATCTACTGTTAGAGATAATCAAAAGACAAAGACTGTCATAAATTCAGTTATTACCTACTATATTTTTAGAATCTAAGAATCTAAACTAAAAGCAAAAGCTTAAGTAAAAGGAGTAAGCCAAGAGCCAAATACGTATGAATATATGTTTTAAGCAGGACTTTAAAGTTATTTTGATAGTCATGAGTAACAAGAAATATTATTATTCTTAAAAAAATAATAATAATTACTTCTACTTGGAAAATTTAGTAGCTTTCTGAGGAAAGGCAAATGCCTAAACCTTTCAGCAAATGAATTGTTTTTGTTTTTTCTAGAATCTTGGGTGTTTTTGTAATTCCACCAAGAATTTTATAGCCTACATTCAAAATGCAGTGAATAAAGCATTTTAATAGTATTCTTGACCTTTTAACAGCTTTCTGATTTATATGAGGAAATGGCATGTACCTTCATTTAAAATTATTTTGTAAAATTAAATCTTGAAGGTCCTATTTACATCAAAAAGAATTTAGCACTAAAATTAACCTACTTTCTTTCTCATTTAGATTTTTAGCAAGAAAATAATTGTCTCACACCAAGATATGAAGTTAGAATTTTTATTGTAACATGTTAGAAAAAAGCAAAAGCTATTTTTGCTATGTTTTTGTAATCTGAATGTAAAGTTACATTGTATCACCAATCAGCAGATGAGAAAAAAAGAACACTGTAGGAAGCTAGGCTATAAATACTAGGTTAATTCCAGAGCTTCATGTTTTCAAAATTGTGCTAAAGCTTCCCTAAATGGTCTGAACTTTTAGGAAGAAATTATTGGTGTGCCCTTTTATAGCTTAGAGTAGGAAAGAAGGACACAGAATTTCAAACTGAGTTCTACTTATTGCATCAGATGGTTTACATCCTCATCTTATGCCCTATGTAAGAGTCATTTTTGATTCTATGGTCTCCTGTATCGGTTCAAAGAAATAACTCAATTTACAGTACAAAGGTAGAAGTTTTTTGTTCCACCACTATTATAATTCTACATATAGGAACCTTCCTAGAAAAACATCAGTATATGAATTTACCTTAGTGTTGAAGATTGACTGTCCTGCTGAAAAAAGCTGCTTTGACTTGCATTCATTCATTCATTATGTGGCATTCATTCATTCAGTCAGACTGAGTTACAAATATTGAAGTTACAGTCCCCATTCTCAAGTTACTTAAAATAAGCAAAATGATCATTAACAATGCAATATGATAAATACAAGTAAGCACAATGTGCTTATGGGTGTATAGATAAAGTTTGTGATCTATCCTAGGTAGTTGTGAAAGTCAGTGACTCTATGGTTTATTTGCATTTATTGAGCACTAACCCAAGCAGAGTGCTAAGTGTTGAGAATAGAACCAAGAACAATAAAAACATAATTCCTGCCCTCCTAGAGCTTATGATTTCATACGTTTCTGATCCTGGTTTAAACATTACAGTCACCTAACCAAGCATCTCAGATTTTGTCTACATAGGAATCACCTTGAGATCTGTTCAAATGAAGATTCTTGCTCGATAAGTCTGGACTGAGGGCTTGAGGTTTCACATTAATAACAAGTCCCCAGGTGATGCAGATGCTGCAACTCCAAGGATCTCTTGAGTAGCAAAAGCCTAAGGATTTAAAAGAAAGTTGTTGATCCCTGTCCTTCTCCCCTCCCCCAAGTGGGAATTTCTGGGGTAGCATGTTTCTAAAGCACTGGCGTTTTTAAAAATCTAATGTGATTCAGATGTGCAGCCATACTTGAGAGCCACTAGTTTAGAAACTCTTTGGGGAGTGAAGTAATATCTTAACACATTCTTAATTTGAAATTTAATATTTCGGTTTAAGCAAAAGAATCTTGGATTGTACAGCATGGGAGTTATTATCTTTGTGCAGCTTCTGAAGACTTAGTCTTGAACAGAACTATTTCAAACCTTTAGTCTTATAGTTACTGCTGAAAAAATACGGACGATAACTATATAGTACAAATAATTATATTAAAAAATAGACCCCGTCCGGGAACATTGTTCAAGGGATAATAAAGAATTTCAGTCTTCCTAATATTAAACAGTTTAGGTTAGAAAGCCTAGATTCTGATACAACAATTTCACTGGCTTTAGAGTCATTGTTTAAATACTTTTCTCAGCTATAAATTGTTCTTGTGCTGTTACACATTTTCACAAGTTGACGCTGTCATACAAGATTTGATTATACCACTTTGTCTCCGCGAGTGCAGCATGTTCTGAGAGGCAGCAAACAAGAGTTGGCTGTCCCTTCCTCCTCATCTTTCCAGACGTGTTAGTTTACACCTGATCACCCCTGGAGCTTTCACCTGTCAATACCCATAGAATTCGCATTGTTCCCAGATGCTCAGTAATGGAGAAAACCATTTCTGTCTGTAGACTAGCGTGCCCTTGGGCTTTGTAGAGTGCTATCATAGTATGACTGTACTTGGATACCTTCTTTCAACTCCACTTCTGCCCAAGGACTGGTAGAATTGCTGGACCCTGAGTTGTTGTTGTCTTTATACAAAATGACTTCTTTGTGTGTGATAAAATACAGAGAAAAAGTCAGATTTTAACTCCTTTTATAAATGTCTATTTTTGGCTTTGACATACAGCCCCTGCATGTATATGTACCCATAAGCCATTTGGAAGAAAGTGCTTTCTTAAATACAAAATGTAGATTTTACAAAGTCGATGATAGATAACATTGCTGTATTTTTCTAAAATTAGAATCATTTAGACCCTGTGGTAAGAGTCAACCTTAGTCTTTAATAGAATTACAGTTGCATATGACTTTGCGAGACCTTGAGTACGTGAAGAAAGTCAGCCACCTGAAAATTAAGGAAAAGGCAGAACTTAATATAAATACTTACTAAAGGGCCTATTTTTTAAATACTTTCTTCTTGGCCGTTTAATCAAGCAGAGTATTTTTTATTGATCTTGATGAAATCTAATGAAAATGGAGAAAATAAAATGTGTCTATTGAAGCAAATTTTTTAATCTTTGGAATTATCTTCTTAAGAGCCACAGCCTTAGAATAACTCATTTTAAGTCTCAAATCTTTTGCTTCGTCTCTCTTTACCCCATACGAAACAAAGGGACTGGAAAGAAGGGAAGCATTAAAATTCCGTCTGTTTTATATGTTTTCTATATAGTAAATTAGGAATCTGATTCTGATTCATATTTTCTTCTTCTCCTGAACAAAGAGGGAGATTTCCAAATACAAGAAGCAGTGGGATTACAGAAATTACAATGAAAGATAAAAGGACAGGGAAGGTTAGCAAGGTGAACATGAGTTTACGTAGCTAAATGGGAAGAACTCAGTGGGAGAAAATGTGGTTGGGCTCAATAACTTTGAGAAGCATGGTATTTAAATGCCTTTCAAAAAGTCATAATAAAGACTTGCTGTTACTTGAAGTTGATATGTTGGGGCAATAGTTGTTATTTTCTACAGTTCTGCCTCTAATTTTCCACCAACTCTGTTGGCAGAGCAACTGAGGAAAAGTTATTTCGCCTTTGGGTAGTTATTCTAATTAACTCTGTAGTGGAATGAAGACCTGTGTCTTATCTTGTAGTTACCTGCTGGAATAAACACATAGTTTAACTGTGTATAGTCCTTATCTAATTTTTGAAAAGGAATTATGTGTTGATATGACTGAAAAATTAAAATTTAACTTTGGTAAGAACAGATGTTAGTTAAAAAATAAAATAAAAACGAAAAAAAAATGAGTACTTTCATACCACAGGAAAACAGACAGTCCTGTTTTCAAATAAGCTTAATTATATAGAGCTTTCAGGGAGCATAAAAAGAAACGTATCTTTGATAAACCCTTTTTTTTCACTCATGATTTTGATCAAATTCATAGTAACTACTCTAAGGAACTCACAGTAGCTCTAGATTCAGTGGCAGCGTTGCGTTACAGTGAGAAATGCGTATTGAATAACTCCACATTGATCTAACACAATAGTGATCCTTGTTAAGTTGGATCTGATACAGAGGAAAACAAACATGTTCTTCTATATTTGTTATTGAAAGGATATGTTTTGAAAATACCATTTTTGCTTTCCTTTATAACACATTATATCCATTACCTTTCCAACAGTCTATAAACCATAAGACTGTTTAGGTTGAACCATGTTATAACCTTAAGATTTTGAAGTTTTCAAACTAATGGTATAGCTATGTCATAGATACTGATCATGGCTGAAATTAAAAAATGAACAAACTGCTGTGTGCATTTAAACCATCTTTTTGGAGGCTCTAAGGCTAGTTACATGTATTAAAAGTTCCCTAATGAAAGCGCAAACTAAGTAAGCAACTCATAAGTAATCAATAGGTGACTACATTTTTAAAAAACATTTTCCAATTAGAGTTATTCACAATACTTGAATTGACTTTGTGACATTCTTCCAAACATTGTTCTTTTTCGCTGAGCTCTCTAAGTGATGAGTCTTGGATTACTTGGCTACAATATTGATAAAATATATTGAAAAGTTTGCATTGGAATGACTTACTAGATGCCCACTTGCCAAAGCTAGAATGTTGCAAAGCTTACTATATTACTCTTTTCCTGGAATGGCCATGAGAGCTGTTGTCGTATTACCCTTGATGTCCTAAATGGCATCAAAATGCCTTCATTTCAATATTTCCTTTATCTTCAGGTAAAGAAAAAGTTAACTGGGGCCAGAGCAAGTGAGTAGGGACGGTATTCCAATACGATTACCTGTTTACTGGCTAAAAACTCCCTCACAGACCACTATACAATTATATTCGCGAACTTGCCACTGTGCTGCCATGCACAATGGCCATTCCAGAAAGAATTCCAAAACTGCTTTGAAGAGTGGACTAGGCGCTGGTGTCGGTGCATAGCTTCCCAAGGGGAGTACTTCGAAGGTGACCGTAATGATATTCAGCAGTGAGATATGTAGCACTTTTTCTAGGATGAGCTCACAGACTTTATTGTCCATCCTCATATGTTTTGATTGCAAGGTCAAATGTTCTGAGTGTGTATCATCTTTCTTGTTAACTTCCTTAAATTTTAGTTAATTAACAAGTACATACTGAATACTTTCTAAGTGTAATATTTAGTTTAATGTCATATTGAAAGAAAAGAAAATTAAAGACTAGCCCTTGTTGACCTTCCATTCGAGTTGTTTTCCCATGTAGGAAAGCCTGAAGGCAAACTTTGCCCTAAAACAGTACCTCCTCTCAGGACTATGAGTTACAGACAACAGTGATTTCTTAGGCAGAGGCACAAATTGGTACAACAGATACAAAAGAATAATAATACAAATTATATTATTCTCTTTTGATTATATTGAGCTTCCTCTTTACCCTAGGTGCATATGACTGTATTTATATTTTAGAGCATTTCTTCTTTTTTATTTCGATATGTACATTTTTTTCCTTAACAGGAGAGATTAAAACTTTTAAATACTCGATCACTTGTGCAACTTAATGGTATCACTCTGGATTCAATTTAAGCTCTTAGCCAACATTATTTAGTTATGTTAAGTACTGGTCTCAAATGTCATAGCCTTGGGCTTCACTCTAATTTTAGCATCTTCTCCAAAGTGCAATACATAATTTTTATGAAAATATTATGAGCACCAGATCCTAAATATGGAGTAGGCAAAACTGAGACTGAGATGCTTTAGAAACTTATATAGAAGGGTTAAAAAAAAAAGTACATGTTCTTTACATTTTCTGTTTTTGTTCCAGTCGGAATTCATTACAAAAAAAAAAAAAAAAAAAAAACTCCTCTCTGAGCAATTTAACCAGAAAAAGAGCATATTAAAATATATTATGTGTCTAATAAACTAACAAGACCAGAAAGCCAACTCAGAAGCTGCCAGCCAAGATTATTGTTCAAGCACATTCCAGGAGCTCCTGTAGCAAGAACATTATTTCCACTGGCACCCAGTATTTAAAATGCAGGAATCTGAACACCACTATCATTCCCAAAGAACCCAATGCCTCTTCAACAAATCGACTTCCCCAGGAGTATTTGGGGTCCCTAGTCATGCAAACGGTTGGTGCACTTGGCTGCTGACCAAAAGATTGGAGGTTTGAGTCCATTCAGAAACACCTTAGAATAAAGACCAGGCAATCCACTTCCAAACAATCAGACATTTAAGACCATATAGAGCACAGTTCTACACCGATATATATGTTTTCACCATGAATCAGAATGAACTGATTTTTTTTAGAATAGTCAAATCTTCAGAATACTTACTGTATTAGTTAATCTAGTGCTGCTATAACAGAAGTACCACAAGTGAATGCCTTTAAGAAACAGAAGTTTATTCTCTCTCAGTTTGTTGTCACTCTTGTTGGGTGACATTGATTCTGACTTACAGTGGCCCCGTGTACAACAGAATGCAGCACTGCCTGGTCCTGCACAGTCCTCTTGATCAATGTTACATTTTAACCCATTGCTGGAGTCACTGTGTCAGTTCATGTCATTGGGAGCCTTTTTTTGAAGGTCTTTTTTGGTGAACCTGTACTTTACCAAGCATGATTTCCTCCTGCAGCAGCCGTTCCGTCTTGACAACATGTCAAAAATATGTGAGGTATAGTCTCACCATCCTAGCTTGCTGAGGAGCATTCTGGTTGTACTTCTTCCATGACAGATTTGTTTTTATGTTTGTTTGTTTCTCTCTCTCTGTCTCTCTTTCTTTCTGTGATTTTTGGCATTCCAGGGTATATTCAGTATTCTTCATCAACACCACAACTCAAAGGCATCAATTCTTTCTTCCATCTTCTTTATTCATCATCCATCTTTCACAAGCGTTTGAGGCAATTCACTGCTTCAAAGAGATCTTTTGCTGCAGATTTGCCCAATGCAACGCATATTTTGATTTCATGACAGCTGCTTCCGTGGGTGTTGGTTGTGAATCAAGTAAAGTGAAATCCTTGACAACATCTGTCTTTTCTCCTTTTATCATGATGTTGTTTATTGGTCCAGCTGTGAGAATTTTTGTTTTCTTTATGTTGAAGTTTAATCCATATTAAAGACTATGTGGATTTTGATCCTTTTCAGTAAGTGCTGTAAGCCCTCTGCTTTCAGCAAGCGAAATGTGTCTGCATTTCATAGGCTTTAGTGAGTGTGCATCTGAGCCTTTTGCCGGTTCTTCTTCATTTGGTCCAGCTTCTTGGGTTATTTGCTCAGCATACAGATTGACTAACTATGATGAAAGGATACAACCATTGATAGACACTTTTCCTGACTTCAAACCAAGCACTGTTCCCTTGTTCTACTCAAACAGCTGCCTCTTGATCTACATACAGGTTCCTCCTAAGTACAAGTAAGTGTTCTGGAATTCTCATTCTTCACAATGTTATCCATAATTTGTTGTGATACACACGGTCAAATGCATTTGCATAGTCAGTGAAACACAGGTAAACATCTGTCTGCCATCGGCAGTGATGACCCTTGTTCCACATTCTGTTTTGAATCCAACTTGAATTTCTGGCAGTTCCCTGTTGATGTACTGCCAGGAGCACTTTTGAATGATATTCATAATTTCTGCATTTTGTTGGATCACCTTTCTTTTGAATGGTCATAAATATGAATCTCTTCTAGTTCAGGTAGTTGTCTTCCACTTACTTCATATGGAACCTTCCACAGTTTAAGAGGCTGGAAATTCAAATTCAGAGCACCAGCTCTAGGGGAAGGCTGTCTGTCAGCTCTACAAGAAGATTCTTATCATCAGTCTTCCCCTGGTTTAGGAGCTTGTTAGCAGAGGGACTGCAGGTACAAAGGACATCCTGCCTGTTCACTCTTGAAGCTAAAAAATCACTCTCCTCTCTGCTGGTTTCTCTCATTTTTATCTGAAAACAAACTGACTCAAGAAACAACCTAATCCTGTGTATTGAGCCCTGCCTCATTAACATACCTCCCTCTAAGCCTGCCTCATTAAACCGAGAGAGGGTAGAATTTACAAAAGATAGGATAATCATATCAAGTGACAAAATAGTGGACAGCCACACAATACAGGGAATCAGGCCTAGGGAGGTTACCTCACATTTTAGGGGGACACAATTCAATCCGTAACACTTGTTTACAGCTTAAATCACACTCTATAGATGTGGTTACCGAGATCTAGGGTAATTGCCTTCCTGTAAGATGATGGAGGGGAGGAGCAGAGGGTTGCTAATTTCTGGAGAAGACTGGAGTTGTATTATAGAAAATGTCCAATATAAGGAATATGTTGAAAACTTCGGGACAGCTACAGTGAATCACTTCCACCAAATGTTAGCTTCTTTAGCCATAGTAATTCATTTTTGAACTCCAAGAGAAGAACAGTTTTTCAGCTTCAACACTTGTGATATTTTGAGCTGGATAATTCTTAGGGGCATGAGGGGAATGCAGCCCTGGGCATTATAGGATATTCAGCCCTGTCTCTGGCTTCTACTCAATAGATGTCAATAGTGTTACCCTCCTCTAGTGTCTTCAGACCTTGCCAGGTATCTCCTGGAGGACAAAATCAGCGCTAGTTCAAACGACTAACATGATGCTGTGTCTTTCCGTAATGGGAAACACAAATAAATAGATGCCTTTTTCAACTACCCGCTCTGTGTTCCTGCCATCTGGCTACTGATATTATAGTTAGGTATCTCTCACTGCTTCCTCAGTTCTTTTTTGTCGTAATATAAGCAATCGTTTACATCTGTAACGAAACTCTTTGCCGTCGAGGCAATTCCAATTCATAGCAACCTGATAGAAGAGAGTAAAACAGCCATATAGCGTTTCCAAGAAGCTCTTGGTAGATTCAAGCTGCCATCCTTTCTGTTGACAATCAGAGTTGTTAACCACAGTGTCACCAGGATTTCCATTAAATCTGTAACATAATCTAAAATACTGTCCTTTCTGTGTAGGCCTTCCGTATCTCACCCTGCTTCCTCCAGTACTTCCCTTTGGCGTGTCCTCTTCCTCTTCTGCACAATATAAATATTCCTTATCCGTTTCATAAGGAGTCTTGACAGTAGGGACCTATAGGAAGGAAAGGAGGTAAAGGAAAGTAAATTCATACTTATATCTTCGTACTACAGAGATCTTGTGAGCTGAATATGTGTTTCTTAAATGTATCGTGGAACAAATGAAATAGAAATATCCATTTCCTCATTACATTACATTTACTTGAAAAGATGTTCTCACTATACAGATATTAGCTATTATTTAGTCAATATTTGGAATTGAGCCTGGAAACCCTCTTTAAATAATCCTCCTGTGTTTCCTTTTATAATTCAGAGTATATGTCGGGAACTGAAGATAATTCATATGAATCGCCTTTTTCTTTTAATGCTTTCTGCAGTGTTCATTAATTGATACATATTTTGACTCCTTAAAAAAATCATAATTTGTGACTAAAATGATTTTATATGCTAATTCTTAACTACTCCAAGCAGAGATAAGAAATCAGTTTAATGACATTTGCTTTCCTGATAAATTTCAAAGTTGACCTGATCATATCGCTACTTTTTCACATTAGCCTCCAAAATTGCTAACCTGTTCTAAGAGTTTAGAGGCGCGTGTTTTCAAAATTGACGAGTTACATCAAATTTCCTTATTTTAGGTATTTCTTTTAGTCTCTAGGAAGTTTTAAATTGGTAAATGTAGGAACATGGTTATTATTTTTGTTGTTTTTCCCTTCAAGTAGAATAAATGAGTTAGCTTCTTATCAGGGAGGCTCCGGGTTTTGTACTGTGTTATAAACACCTCATCAGCTGTGGTAGAGAGAACTTCTACTTTTTTAACCAGAAATACTCTAGTCTTTTCTATTACTAAAAGCAAATCTAAGAGAAAATTTTTATCTTATTGTGTTTCAAAATGTGTCACTTATTCTAATTAGTTTTTTTTAAGTATTCATTTTAAATAGCTTTGTCTTAATGTACCTCCATTGTGCCAGTTATTCTAATTAAAATTCACTCAGAATCTAGTATAATTTAGAAATAGCCTAAAAACATGTAGAAAAATGCTGATTTATAATTGGGTAATTAGGTAATTACAAGCATATAGTTATTGACTATCCACTGATCCATTTGGAGGATAACAATTTTATGTGAGTTTCATCTTCCTGTTTTTAATATCAGTGCCATTTAAATTTTACATATTATTAAAGCAAATGAAAGGAGTTTGAAAAGATTGAGATATATGAAAATATTAATATAACAAATGTGTGTGCATACTTTGTTAAAAATAAATGAAACTAATAAGAAAATATATAATACAGTCTTGCTGAAGTCTGTATCAATTTTTTATCTAGAATTTTTATAAAAGAATAATACTCATATTAAATATATTCAGAAATCACAGAAGTGTAGTAAGTACAAAATTAGTGCCAGTCATCTACAGCTGGAAAACAGATTTGTTACTCCAAAGAGGTGTCCTAATATAAAACAAACAAATCTTGCACTAAGCTTAATGTATATTTTATTGCTGGATTCCACAAGTAAAAGTAAAATTTCAAAGAATGGGGAAGAAATAAAAGGTTGTATATAGCTGTCTCAATGTCAAACAAAAATAACACTCCCGAAAGCAAGCTGTGGTCTAACAGCAGGCATGGAGCAGCTGGAAGAAATAATTTGCTCTTTAGGCTCTGTTTTAGTCAGCTAGTGCTGCTGTAACAGAAATACAGCCCCACAGTAATCCTTGAACATGCAGCACAGAAAAATCACAAAATGGAGGACAATCACAAAATATTGGCAGTCATGGCCCAACCACATGGCTACACAGTTTTGGGGGGACACAGTTCAATCCATGACAGCCTCCAAGTGTTTTTTTGTCTCGTTTTGTTGCCAGATTATGTCAACTTTCACACCCAAAAGCTCGCCAATACATGATGAAATAAGCCATCAGAAGTGAGAGTTAGTAGAAACAAAAATAACATATTGAGGCCTGTAAGGACAGCTCTGTTAAAATTAGCTAATACAGAATAGATAAGAAACTGTTAGACTTTAAAAAATAGCCAGACAAATTTGAATGTACAAAAGTGGAAAAATGTTGCATGAAAAAGAAATCCTTAATTAATGAATGAATCAGTCAAGATCTAGTCAGGAAAACAAAACTATTCTAGGTATTTTAAACAGAGGGAAGTTAATACAGGGAATGGTTTACACAAGTATTAGAAAGAACTAGAAGAAGAGTGAAAGGGAAGACGAGATCCGGTGGAGCAAATAACAAGGAAAAAAGGTTGGTATAAAAGTTCACATACTGCTAAAATTCTTTGAATGAATCCTACTGAGATATCCTTGCAGTCTCTTCTGGATCCACCAAAGGCTGGAATTACCAAAAAGTCAATACCTCTTCCCAGCTTGCTTGATTCCAGAATCATCTTATCTCTACAACCAGAACAGCAGCTGCTTCATAATTATTAATCAACATAATTATTGACTCTTACTAAAAGAACTTAATAGGGAACTTGCCAGGGAAGCCATGAGTTTGCAGACACTCAATCTCATTCAATATGCAGCAGAGCATAGAAGAGTGTAATTGAGAACTTTAAGAGTAAACAGACAAATGATTGCCAAGTAGGTTATACAGCACTTTTAGGCACAGCTGAAGAGACAATTCATGGATTGAAAGAGAGGTGCTTAAAAAGACCCAGAATACTGGATGTTGTTGTTAGGTGCATTTGAGTCAGTTCCAGCTCATAGCAACCCTATGAACAACAGAAAGAAACACTGCCCAGTCTTGCACCGTGTCCACAACTGTTTTTGAACTTAAGCCCATTGTTACAGCCACTGTGTCCATCCATCTAGACGAGGGTCTTCCTCTTTTTCACTGACCCTTTTTCACTACCCCTCCACTCTACCAATCATAATGTCCTCCTCCAAGGATTGGCCTTTCCTGACAACATGTCCAAAGTATGCAAAACACAGTCTTGCCATCTTTGCTTCCAAGAAGCACTCTGGTCATACTTCTGTGAGAGCAGATCTGTTTGTTCTTTTGGCGGTCCACAGTACATTCAACATTCTTCTCCAACACCACAATTTAAAGGCATCAATTCTTCATCTGTCTTCTTTGTTCATGGTCCAGCTTTCACTTACATATGATGCAATTGAAAATACCGTGGCTTCAGTCAGGTGCATGTTAGTCTTTGAGGTGACATCCTTACTTTTGAATATTTTGAAGTGGTACTTTGCAGCAGATTTTCCAATGCAGTGTGCCTTTTGATTTCTTGACTGCTACTTCCACGGCATTGATTGTGGACCCAAGTAAAATGAAATCCTTGAGAACTTCAATCCTTTCTCCATTTATGATAGTGTTGCTTACTTGTCCAGTTGTGAGGACTTTTGTTTTCCTGATGCGGAGGTGCAATCCGTACTGAAGACGGTGGTCCTTGATCTTCATCAGTAAGTTTCTCAAATCTTCATTTCCAGCAAGTAAGTTGGTGTCATCTGTGTAACGCAGGTGGTTAATGACTCACCCTCCAATCCTGATGCCTCATGCTTCTTCGTAGAATCCAGCTTCTTATTATTTGCTCAGCATACAGATTAGAAAGGTATTGTGAAAGGATACAACTCTGATGCCCACCTTTCCTGACTTTAAACCATGTGTTCTCCCCTTGTTCTGTTCATACAACTGCCTCATGAATCATATACAGATTCTGTACACAATTAGGTGTTCTGGAATTCCCGTTCTCCACAATGTTAGCCATAATTTGACATGATCCACACAGTCGAATGTTTTTGCATAGTCAATGAAACACAAGTAAACATCTTTCTGGTAGTCTTTGCTTTCAGCCAAGATCCATTTGACATCAGCAGTGATATTGCTGGCCCATATCCTCCCCTGAATCCAGAATACTGGCTAAAAGGACAAATAAGAAAACCAAAACCATTGCTATCAAGTTGATTATGACTCATAGCGGCCCTATAGGACACAGTACAACTGCTTCATAGGGTTTCCAAGGAGTTCCTGTTGGATTTGAACTGCCAACTTTTGGTTAGCAGCTGTAGCACTTAACGACTACACCACCAGGGTTTCTGGAGGGACAAATACGTAAAAAATATTGAAGGCTAAAATGTGAAAGTTTAAGACTAATTAGAACTGTCCCCAAAAGAGAATATAGACCAAATGAAAGACAATATTTAAAGAACTGGGAGCCAAGAATCTTCCATGAATAGTTGAAGAACAGCAGTTGGCAGAGAGAAGCACAGTGTATACCAAGCAAGAAAATAAAAATGAAGGTGTGCAGAGCCAACACGGTGCCGCAGACAGACGCACCATTCTAACCTCTGTAACAAGGATGTAAAAAGCGGTGTCAAACAGATACAGATGTCAGTCCTGGAACCCTAAGAATCAAATGAAGAGAAAAAGAAAGTAGATGACACACCAACTAGAAAAAGAAACTGGCAGAAAACAGAGAACAAGGAGAGAAACGAAGTGGAGGTCCCATGCCAACTAACATGACACAGCACTGCCACTGTGGAACACAGCTAGCAATGGTTTGAGACAGGGAGTACTGGGACGCAGCTTCATGGGATCTCCTAACAGGAAACAAAGCCTCCGGAAACTCAAGCACATGCTTTCCCTCCCTTCTGTATCTTCCCCTTTCTAATGGGCCACTCTGCACCACCCCGCTAGAGAGCCACCACCGCAGGCCTGCCTGCCTCTACCCACCAGCTTCTGCCACACATTTTCCCCCTTCTTTTCTTCTCCTTCCTGCTTAGCCTGATACGCCACCTCCAGTCTTTCCGTCCAGCCAGACCACACTGTGCTGCCGCGTGCCTGCCCACTGCCACTCTGGGTCAACCCGCCCCCCGCCGCCGCCAGAGGCTCCTGCCATGCCATTGGATTTGTTTTTTCCCCATTTATCATTGTCTTTCCTCTTCCCACCTAACCTGGTCTGCCATCCCTACCCCCTCCTGCCAGATTGTGCTGTGCCACTTCACAAGCACGCCACGGCCCTGACTCCACCCGTACTCACTAGCCCCCACCACGCCGACTGTCTCCCTTGGCCTTCTTCCCCTCACCTAGCCGTGTGTGCCTCTTTTCCCCCTTCCCACGGGGCTATGCTGCATCACCGTGAGAACCACTAGCTCACTGTCTCCCAGGGTGTATCCCACCCCCACTTTGCTGGCTCTTGCCGTAGTGCAATTTTTTTTCTCTTTATTTTTCCTTCTCTTTTCTTTCTCCATCCCACCTAGCTCTATGCAACACCTTCCCTTCCTGCCGGACCCTTCTGTGGTGCCACACCTAGAGAGCTAACAGCACACAGGCCAACTGCTGCCTCAGGGATACACCACCCCTCCCCGACAGCCCCAACCATTTTCCCTTTTTTTCCCTTCTTTTCTTTCCTCTTCCTACCCAGTACATTAGCCACACCACATCACCATTTTTTTTTCTTTTTTCTCATCCTCACTCTCACCTAGTGCTGCGTGCCATACTCCTCTCCTTCACATGAACCTTTGCTATGCTGCTGTGGTTAGAGTGCCACCACTCACTGTTGCCTTGGGCCCACTCTGTGCCCACCTGCCAGCTCCCACCATGCTGCTATCTTTTTTCTTTCTATTTGTTTTCTTTCCCCGTCTTGTGTAGCCCCTTAAGCCACTTCTGCTTCCTTTTCACCTGACCTCAATCTACCCCTCCCCAACTTGCCAGCTTCCAGTGGACCTTTTTTTTTACTTTTTTCAGTTGTTTTCCTTGTCCCACCAGTCCCCATAGGCCACTTCCTTCCTATTGACCCATGCTGTATGATCACAAATAGAGTACTGCCAATAACATAGCCTACCACTGTCCCAGGTCTGCACTACCCCTGATGGCTGGCCACCACCGCTGCCATTTATTTTATTCTTTATTCTTTTTCTTTCTTTTCTTTCTGCATCGTGACTGGCCCAATATACCACCTTCATCGTTTCCTGCTAGCCCTTACATCCGTCCTGCTCCCACCCAACAGCTGCTCTTCTTTTGCCTCTCTCTTCTTTCTCCCCCACACTCTTGTACACTACCCCACCTTCCTGTCAGCCTCCTACGTGCTGCAGTGGCTAGAGCATCCGCAGTGATTATTTTTGCCGCCACACTAGATTCAGACCTCATGTCACCTCCTGCCACTTATCCAGTTGCTGAATGGTGGGAAGCAAGCTAGTACCACTCTCTGACACCCTTGCCTATCTGGGAGAGGTTGTGAACACTCGTGCACCAGTGGACCAATATCAGGAAGCAGACAATGCCCACCCAGTCCACCCTCAGCAGCCTCACCAAACCAGTGTACAGCAAAAAGACTTCACTCTGCTGCTGCCATGTCCTCCCAGACAAAGTGGAAAGAGTTATTCTGCCACAAACAAGGGGCAAAGCGTGCCTGGCATGCCTCCCCTAACATATCAAAGCAAAACAGAAAAGCAGAATGAAAGAAAAGAAACTCACCTTAGACAGAAAGGCATGAATATATTAAAAATGAAAGGATAGAAAAAAATAGACTTTAAGGCAAAGTCAACCATAAAAAAAGGAAAAAAGGACATTATATAATAGTTAAAGGGACAATCCACTAAGAAGACATAAACCTAATAAATATCTATGCTCTCAATGACATGGCTCCAAAACACATAAAACAAACTCTAACAGCACTGAAAAGAGAAATAGACAGTTCCACAATAAGAAGAGACTTTAACACACCACTCTTGGTGAAAGACAAAACATTTATAAAGAAACTCAACAAAGATACGGAAGATCTGAAGACCTCAAGCAGACAGCTTTACCTCAGAGACATATATAGAACATTCAACCTAACAGCAGAAACTATATATTGTTTTTCAGCATACATGGAACATGTTCCAGAATAGATCACATTTTAGGTCACAGAGCAACTCTTATTAAAGTCTAAATTGAAATAATACAAAGCATTCTTAATGGTTGCAACACTGTAAAAGTAGAAATCATTTTGAGGAAAAGCTGCGGGGGAAATCAAGCATATGTAAACTGAATAACACACTGGTTGAAAAACAGCTAGGTAACAGAGGGAATTGGAAAATCTCTAGAATCAAATGAAAATGAAAGTACATCATGCCAAAGGCACTGAGACATGATGAAGGCAGTGCTCAGGTGCCAATTCATAGCAGTATATGTACATGTCGAAAAAGAACAAGCTAGACTCAAAATAGAAACCCTGGTGGTGTAGTGATTAAGTGCTATGTCTGCTAACCAAAAGTCTGCTAACCAAAAGTGCTATGTCTGCTAACCAAATCTGCCAGGCGCTCCGTGGAAACCCTATGGGGCAGTTCAACTCTGTCTATAAAATTCGTATGAGTCAAAATCAACTGAACAGCAGTGGGTTTGGTTTTTTGGTTTTAAAGTCAAAATGTGAGCCCTACAATGCCAACAAATAGAAACAGAGCAGCAAAAGAAGCCCTCTGGTACTGGAAGAAAGAAAACAGCAATAATTCCAAACAATCTGTACTCACAGTTAGCAAGTTGATTCTAACTCTTAGTGACTCTGTAGGACAGAGTAAAATCACCCCTTACAGTTTACAAGGCCGGAAATCTTTGCAGAAGCAGACTGCCGCATCTTTGTCTCTAAGACTGGTTGGTAGATTCAAAGTGCCAAGCCTTGAGTTAGTAGGCAAACACTTAATTGCTATCAGGGGTCTTCTAGTAAAGATTAGAGCGGAAATAAGTGGAACAGAAAGCAGGAAACAGAAAAACAATAGAATCAACGAGACCAAAAAGTGGTTCTATGAAAAAAAAAGCAGAGGAAACAGATAACCCAAACAATAAATGAGACAGAGGGCATTACAGTAGACCCAAATGAAACAGAACAGTATGTAAAATGATACTCTAAAAAATTTGAGAACCTAGAGTAAATGTATTTCTGGAAACACACTGGTTGCTTGAACTAAAATGCAAACTAAGATGAAAACATCTGAGCTGACCTACAAAACAAGAAATTGAAGAATTATTAAAAAAAAAAAAAAATCCCTGTTGTAGGTGATTTCATTGGAGAATTCTACCTGACATTCAGAGATCACATGTCTATTTTCGAAACTATTTTAGAGAATAGAAAAGGCAAGAATATTGCTGAATTTGTTGTATGAAGCCAGCATAATTCTGATACCAAAGCCAGGTAAAAACACCATGAAAAAAGAAAATTACAGACCAGTGTGTCTCAGGAATGTAGATGCAAAAATTCTGGACAACAGAATTCTGCATCATATCAAAAACAATAAATAAATAAAAGCATGCTGACCAAGTGGGATTTATACCAGATATGCATCATTGTTCAACATTAGAAAATCAATCAACTTAATCCACCACATAAGTCAGAAAAAGGAATCATGTGATCATCTCAATTGATGCAGAAAAGGCATTTGCTAAAGTCCAGCATGCATTTCTGATGAAAAACTTTCAACAGAATAGGAATAGAAGAGAAGCTAATCAGTATAATAAAAGACATGCACAAAACCAACAGCCAACATCATTCTCAACAGAGAGAGAAGGAAAACATTCCCCCTGACAACAGGATCAAGACAGTGATGCCCTTTATCATCACACATATTTAACACTGTACTGCTGGAAGTCCTAGCCAGACTAATAAGGCAAGGAAAAGAAATAAAAGGAATCCAAATGGGAAAGGGAGAAGTAAAATGATCCCTCTTCACAGGTAATATGATTGTGTACATAGAAACACCCAAATATTCCTCAAGAAAACTACTGGAACTAATAGAGTCAGTAAAATAGCAGGGTACAAGATGGACATACAGAAACAGTTGGATTCTCATACACCAAAAAAGAGAACTACTAAAAGGAAACAAGGAAAGCAATAGCATTTATAACAACACAAAAATAAAAACAGAAATAAATCTAACAGATGTAAAAGACCTGTACAAAAAAAACTAGAAAAGACTATTGCAATAAACAAAAGCCAAGCCAAGCCAAGTGCCATCAAATCGGGAGACCCACATAAATAGAAAGCCATACCATGTTCATGGATAGGAACAAGACTGTGAAAATGTCAATCCTGCCAAAGCAATCTACAGATATTACACAATTCAGTGAAATACCAACAGCATTCTTTAATGAGATGGAAAAACTAATCACCAACTTTATATGGGAAGAAAAGAAGTCCTGGATAAACAAAGCATTATTGCAGAAGAAAAATAAAGTAGGAATCCTAATACTACATGATATCAGAACCTGCTGTACAGCCACAAAGGCCAAAACAGCCAGGTACTGGTAAAACTACAGACACATAGACCAATAGAGCAGAATTGTGAGCCCAGACATAAATCCATCCACTTGTAATCTGTCCTGTCGGGTCATTATGAGTGAGAATCAACTCAGTACCAGGTACATTATGGTCAGCTGGTCGTTGACAAAAGATCAAAGTCCACTAATTGGGGAAAAGATGATGTTTTTAACCAGATTAAATGGTCCAATAGCCTGGAATGGTCTCTAGAAGACATGACCCCTGAACTCTCTTGTCAGCCCAGAACAGAAACCATTCCCTAAGCCAACTCTTCAGACAAAGATTGGACTGGACTGTGAGACATAAAACAATACTGGTGAGGAGTGTGCTTCTCTGCTTAAATAAATACATGAGGGTGACTGGGCAGCACTTGACCAGAGTTGAGACAGGAGCTAGTTTAATGGACATGAGTAGTACAGGGTGGAAAGGAGGAGTGTGCTGTCACAGGATGGAGAGTTTCTGTATAACAAATTGACTCACTTTGTAAACTTTCACTTAGTGCACAATAAAATATTGATAGGAAAAGAAAGGACAGTCTTTAACAGATGGTCCTGGCAAAACTGGATTTCCATCTGTAAAAAAATGAACTAGGACCATATCTCATGCCACACACCAAAACTAACTCTAAAGAGATTAAACAACTGAATGTAAAACCTAAAATGGTAAATATCGTGGAAGAAAAAATAAGGACAATGCGAGGAGCGTTACTGCATGGTATGAATACCATCACGAGGAATGCATAAACACTAGAAGATAACTGAGAACTTCTAAAAATTAAACAATTAACTTTCTTCTAAACCAAATCCGTTGTCATTAAATCAGTGCCAACAGCATGATCCTATAAGACAGAATTGAACTGCCCCATGGGGTTTCCAAGGAGCAGGTGGTGAATTTGAACTGCCAGCCTTTTCGTTAGCAGCTGAAGCTATTAACCACTCCACCACCATCACTTCATGCACATCAGTAAACTTCACCAACAGAGCTAAAAGAGAACCTACAGAGTAAGAAATAATTTGGGGCTATGATATATCCAAAAAGGATCTAATCTCTAAAATCTGTATTTTGATACCTCAATAACAAAGACAAGTAATCCACTTAAAAACTGGACAAAGAAATCAACAGATGCCTCACCAAAGAAGATAACACAAGAAGCAAACACACATGAGGAAATACTTGTGATTAATCACTAGGCATTAGGCAAATACAAATCAAAACTACAGTGAGAAACTATCTCACTCCAACATTACTGGCACTAATCGTATTATCTTTAAAAAAAAAAAGATAATGAGAAAAATTGGAGAGGTTTTGGGGAAACTGGAACTCTTCTCAACTGTTTGTGGGAATGTAAAAAGGTACAACCACTAATGAAAACAATATGGCACCTCCTGTAAAAGATATATATATATATATACTATGCCATACAGTAATCCCACTCCTACAAATATATCCTAGAGAAAGAAGAGACATCACACAAATAGACATATGCATACTCATGTTCATTGCAGCATTATTCATAACAGCAAAAAGATGAAAACAACCTAAGTGCCTATCAACAGATCAATTGATAAATTGTGGCACATACTCTCAGTGAAGTGTTTTGTTGCTGTTAAGTGCCTTCAAGTCGGTTCTGATTCATAGTGACCCTGTGTGTAACAAAACAAAACACTGCCTGGTCTTCACCATCCCTCACTTATTGTTATGCTTGACCTCGTTGTTGCAGCCACTGTGTCAGTTCACCTCCTTGAGGGTCTTCCTCTTTCTTGCCTATCCTCTACTTTAGCATGATGTCTTTTTCCAGGGACTGATCCCTACTGACAGCATGTCCAGAGTGTATAAGATGTAGTCTTGCCATCCGTGCTTCTAAGGAACACACTAGCTGTACTTCATTCAAGACGGAGCTATTCATTCCTTTGGCAGTTCGTGGTATAGTCACTATTCTTCTCCAACACAACGATTTAAAGGCAGCAATTCTTCTATCCTCCTTATTCACTGTACAGCTTATACATGCATATGATGCAACTGAAAATACCATTGTTTGTGTTAGACACACCTTAGTGTTCAAGGTGACATCATTGCTTTTTAATGCTTTAAAAGGATCTTTTGCAGCAGATTTGCCCAATGCAGTGCATCTTTTGATTTCTGCTGCTTCCATGGGCATTGATTGTAGATCCAAGTAAAATGAAATGTTCAACAATCTCAGTCTTTTCTCTCATTTGTCATGGTGTTGCTTATTGGTCTAGTTGTGAGAATTTTTGTTTTCTTGATTTTGAGGTGTAACCCGTACTGAAGGCTATGGTCTTTGATTTTCATCAGTTTCAAGACCTCTTTACTTTCAGCAAGCAAGGTTGTATCCTCTGCATAATGCATGTTGTTAGTGAGTCTTCCTCCAAACCTGATGTTCTATTCTCCTTCCTATCGTCCAGTTTCTCAGATTATTTGGTTGACATACAGACTAAATAGGTATGGTAAAAGGACACATCCCTGATTTTAAACCATACAGTATCTCCTTGTTCCTGTTTGAATGACTGTCACTTAATCCATGTACAGATTCCTCATGAGCACAATTAAGTGTTCTGGAATTCACATTCTCCACAATGTTATAGATCATTTTTATGATCCAGTTGTTTGAATGTCTTTGCATAATCAGTAAAACACAGGTAAACATCTTTCTGGAATCCTCTGCTTTCAGCCCAAAGCCATCAGACACCAGCAATAATACCTCTGGTTCCGTGTCCTCTTTTGAATCCAGACTGATTTTCTGGTAGTTCTTTATTAGTATACTGCTACAGCCACTTTTGAATGATCTTCAGCAAAATTTTACTTGCATGTGATATTAATGATATAGTTCAATAATGTCCACATTCAGTTGGGTCACCTTTCTTGTGAATAGACATAAATACGGGTCTCTCCGAGTCAGTTGGCCAGGTAGCTATCTTCCAACGTTCTTGGCATAGACAAATGAGCACTGTATCCATTTGTTGAAACATTTCAATTGATAGTCCATCAATTCCTGGAGCCTGTTTTTTTCATCAGTGCCTTCAGTGTAACCCGCACTTCTTCCTTTAGTATCATTGGTTTCTGAGCATATGTTACATCTTGTAGTGGTTGAATGCCTACCATGTCTGTTTGGTATAAGGACACTGTGATTCCTTCCATCTTCTTTTGATGCTTTCTGCATCTTTTATTATTTTCCACATAGAATCCTTCACTATTGCAACTTGACATTTGAATTTTTTCTTCAATTCTTTCAGCCTGAGAAATGTCCCCAATAATATGTCCCCCAGACACTCTAGCTCAGAACTGAAGCCACTCCCAAAAGCCACCTCTCAGCCAAAGATTAAATATTCCTATGAAACAACCAGAGCTACCCAGGAGAAACATGCTTCTTTTTTTCAGTCCAGTATACAAAACTAAACAGGCAACCCCTACCTAAAAAGCAAAGACAAGAATAAAGAATAAGACAGAAAAACTGGACAAATGGACATGGAGAACCTGGGTTGGAAAGGCAGAGTATACTGGCACATTTTGGAGACTGCAATCAATGTCACAAAACAGTTTGTATATAAGTTTTTGACTGAAAAACTGACATGCGCTGTAAACTTTCACCTAAAATTTGATAAAAATTTTAAAAATCCAGATCTTGAGATATTGTGATAGAACCACAGAATATCAGAAACAAGAAAAGATACCAAAGTCAGTCTAAAGGATGAAGAGAGACAGATTAGCTGGAAAAAAAACAATGAAAGGGACGGCTAACGTCTCAATAGCAGCAGTGAAAGTATAGATCAATGAAATAATATTTTCAAAGTGCTGAGAGAACTTTTGCTGAGAGAAAATACTTGTCAACCTAAACTTGGATGCCTAGCCAAGAATGAAAAAAAGATAGCCAAAAGCTAAGAGAGTTTAACACCAACAGGCATAAACTAAAGGAACTTCTGAAGGAAAATGATTAAGAAAATAATCAAAGTGTCAGAAAAAAAAAAAAAAAAAGAATTCCAGGAGAAAATCTGAGATGTTAAAAGGAAGGTGAATGAAAAAAAAAAAATTGGCAAATGTAGGGAAATGTAAAGAAAACCTTTGTAAAGTACTATTTGCTACTATTGTTAGTTGCCGTTGAATTTTTTCTTATTTATTGTGTATGCATGTGTGCAGAGTAGAGTTGCTTCATTGATCTTTCAAGGATGTAACCTTCTCAAATGCTTTTTCTCTATTCATAGAGATGATCACGTGGTTCTTTTCTTCTGTTCTTTTGATATGTTGTATTATGTTGATTGATTTTCTGCTGTTGAACTAGCCCTGTAGTGTCATGGTAAACGACTGTTTTAGTAGGCTCTTGGATTCCCTTCACTAGGATGTTGTTGAGGATAACTGACATCTGTATTCACAATAGATACTTGCCTGTAGTTTTCTTCTTGTGTCTTTCTTGGGCTTGGGTATTCGTGTTATGTTTGCCTCATAAAATGAACTAAGGAGTATTCCGTCTCTACCTTTTGGAAGAATTTAACCAGCATTGGTGTCAATTCTCTAAATGTTTGGTAGAAATTCCGCGGTAAAGCAGTCTTGGTCCAGGACTTTTGATAATTTGTCTGTTTCATCTAGGTTACTCAATTCGTTGCTGTACAATTATGTATAATATTCAGTCATAATTCTTTATTTCTGTCAATTGTGATGTCCCTTCTTTCAGTTTTTATTTTTGTTATCTGTGTGTGTCGTGGAGTGAATTGTGTCCCCTAAAAAATATGTACAGCCATGTGGCTGGGCCATGATTCCCAGTATCTTGTGACTCTCCTCCATTTTGAGGTTTTCCTATGCTGTATGTTAAAGGATTAGGGTGGGGCTGTAATTCCCTTCATAAGATTAACTCCCTGCTCCACTGTAAAGGGAGTTTCCTTAGAGTATGGCTTGCCCCACCCTTAATCCTTTGGTCCTACAAGAGATAAAGGGAAAGAGAAGCCAGCAGAGATTTGGGAACCTCATACCATCAAGAAAGCAAACCAGAAGAGTGTGTCCTTCTGACCTGAGGTTCCTGCACCAAGAAGCTCCCTGGAGAAAGACTGATATAATACAGGACTTTCTTCCAGAGCTGACAAGGAGGAAAGCCTTCCCCTGGAGCAGACATCCTGAATTTGGACTTGTAGCCTACTGGACTGTGTAAGAATAAACTGTCCTTTGTTAAAGCTGTCCACTCTATGGTATTTCTGTTAGAGCAACACTAGCTGACTAAAACAGAATTTGATACCGTGAGAGTGGCGTGCTGCTCTAGCAAATGCCTAAAATGTGGGAGCCATCTTGAAACTGTGAATGGATAGAAGTTTCAGAAGGAACGAAGAAGTCACAGATGGTGAGAAACAAGCAACAGAGGACTGGCAGCAGCAGAACTAGAGGCAGCACTGGAGCCAACCCATGAAGCAAGAGAGCTAAGGGCCTGTGCACAGGTTTGTTGGCTGAACGGGGTACCTCTGGGCCCTTGACTTGGTGGAGCTAGCCTTGCTGACCTACAGAGAGAGCTGAGTGCCTTTGTGCAGGACAGTGTCCAACAAGAGTGGGATGCCTCCGGGCACTTGAATCAGTGGAACTACAGAACTTTGGAACACCTTCCCCAGCAGGGCAAATGTGGGCCTGAGGCCTGGGCCATGTGGCCATAGGAAGCAGAAGCTGAAGAGACAAACAGTGTGAGAAACTGAGCTGCCTCAGTTTCAGAATGTATGGCCTTGACCTCAGGGGCTTGAAAGGGTGGAACCATGGCATCCTGTATTCGTAAGGGTAGAATTGGCACTCACTTGGGCTTAGGGTACACCAAAAGCCATTGGGGCAAAGTTTATGTCCAAGTGGGCCTTGAAGGCAGAGTTGTAGCACGGGGCTGGGAGTCTCCACTCAGAATCCAGAGTGTGGCCAATACCTAGAGTCTGGAGGGCAGAGCCATTGTGTAGAATGTCTCAGAAAATGTAAGAGTATTTTCAAAGCTTTGAGGGCTAATGTAATGAGTTCTGACTTAGCTGTTGCCTGTTAAAGTCTTCTTTCCCTGCAGTTTCTCCCATTTGTAATGGAATGTCTGACTTGTGCCTCTTCTGCTACTGGAACTTCAGAAGCAGATAGCTTACCTTCTAGGTTTCACAGATGTAGAAGAGTTTTTTTTTTTTTTTTTTTTTTTTTTTTTGACTTGGAACTGATTTAAGATTTCTTTCACAAGGGATGAATGTGTTACATGTTTCAGTGATATGATTTTGGGGGTACCAAAGGGTAGGATGTCATGAATTGAATTGTGTCCCCCCCAAAATAGGTGTAGCCATGTAACCATGATTCCCTGTATTCTACGATTGTCCTCCATTTTATGATTTGGCTGTGCCGTATGTTAAAGGATTAGGGTGGGACTGTAAATCCCTTTATAGGATTACTTCCCTGCTCCACTGTAAAGGGAGTTTCCCTGGAGTATGGCTTGCCCAACCCTTAATCCTTTGGTCCTATAAGAAATAAAAGGAAAGAAAAGCAAGCAGAGGTTTGGGAACCTCACATCATCAAGAAAGCAGCACCAGGAGAAAAGCACGTCCTTCAGACCTGTGGTTCCTGCACCAAGATGCTCCCTGGACAAAGACTGATACAATACTGGACTTTCCTCCAGAGCTGACAAGGAGGAAAGCCTTCCCCTGGAGCAGACATCCTGAATTTGGACTTGTAGCCTACCGGACTGTGTAAGAATAAACTGTCCTTTATTAAAGCCATCCATCCACTCTGTGGTATTTCTGTTAGAGCAACACTAGCTGACTAAAACAGTGTATTTCTTCTGTAGCTCAAGATTTGTCAATTTTATTGATCTTTTCAAAGAACCAACTTCTGATTTTGTTTCTCTCTGTTGTTTTTCTGTTTTTGATTTTTGTTCCTGTTCTGATCTTTGTTATTTCTTTTCGTCTGGCTTTGTTTAGGCTTAGTTTGCTCTTCTCTTTCTAGTTCCTAGAGTTGTTGAGTTAGGTGGTTAATTTGAAATCTTTCTTCTTTCTTTGTGTAGGCATTTATGGCTGTAAGTTTCTCTCTGAGTACTTCTTGCGCTGCATCCTGTGAGTTTTGATGTGTTGCAAGTTCTCCTGATTTATTCCCTGATCCACTGGTTGTTTAAAATGTGTTGTTTAATTTTCAAATGTTTATATATTTACCAGTTTTCTTCTCTTATGGATTTCTATCTTCATTTGGTTAGAGTAAATACTTTGTGTGATTTCAGTCATTTTAAATTTATCACAATTTGATTTGTGGCGTAACATGTGGTCTGCCCTAGAGAATGTTCCCTGTGCACTGGATTGGAATGTATGTTGTACTATTTTTGGTTGGAATGTTTTACATATGTCCATTAAGCCTAGTCAGTTATAAAGCTGTTCTGATGCTTTCGTTTTCTTGTTGATCTTCTTTCTAGATGCTCTGCCCAACGTTAAAAGTGGTGTATTGAAGTCTCCAACTATTATTGTAGTACTATCTATTTCTCCCTTCAATTCAGTCAATGTTTGCTTTGCAAATTTGGGTGTCCCAATGTTAGTTGCGTATTTATTTATGACTGTTAAATCTCCTTGATGTAACTCCCTGTTATCACTACATAATGTTCAACTTTAGCAGATCTAACATATTTTGTCTTAAAGTCCACTTGGTCTCATATTAAGATTGACACCCCAGATGTCTTTATTATGGTTATTATTTGCATGGAACATTCTTTTCCATCCCTTCACTTTCAACCTGTTTGTGTTGCTGGGTTTAAAGCGTATGTCTTGTAAACAGTATACAGCTGGATTTCGGTTTGTTTAATTTTTATTAGTAGTATTTTTTTAACCACTCTGCCACTCTCTTCCTATTTATTGGAGCATTTAGTCCATTGATGCACACTATAATTACTGATGACAGTAATGTTTTATTACTTGTTTTGTGTATCTTAAGCCTTCTTTGTTTTTATGCTTTACTGTGGTCTGCTTTTGTGTTTTGGTGGTTTGTTATGGTGAGCCTTTTTGTTCCCTTCTTTCCTTTTGTGTGGTTTTGATGTATCTTCTTAGTGGTTATGGTGAATATTACATTTAACAGCCTGTATTTCTAATATTTGAGGGTAAGTTGATACAAACTTAACTTCAGTGACATATACCATTTTCTGTATCTATACCATCCCTCTCCTCTCCTTTTTATGTTATCAGTAATTAAAAACTCATTTCGTAGAGTTGATTTTGACTCATAGTAACCCTACAGGAGGAAGTATAACTGCCCCATAGGGTTTCCAAGGAACAGCTGGTAGATTAGAACTGCCAACCTTTTGGCTAGTAGCATAGCTCTTAACAAGTGTGCCACCAGGGCTCCAGTTTTGTCCTTGCTTTTTATGTATTTGTTATTAAAAATCTCAAGGGACAAAACATTTACTGTTATCAAATATGAATATCTATTTACTAACCCTTATACTTGGCCATGCATTTTTCTTTATTTGGAATCTTTCTCTTTATGCATGACTTTGAATTACTTTCAAATGTCTTTTCCCTTCCATCTATAGAACTCCATTAGTGTTTTTCGTATAGCTGATCTGGTTCATAAGAACTCTCCCACCTTTTGTCTGTCTGGAAATGTTTGAATTTCATCCTTATTCTTGAAGAATAGTTTCTCTGGGTATAGTATTCTTGGTTGCCAGTTTTGCTTTTTCTTTCTTCACTTTAAATATCTCATTCCATTGCTTTCTACTCCCCAGTGGTTCTTAAGAGAAACTGGCAATCTTACTGAGTATCCTCTGTGACTCTTTGCTTCTCTCTCGCTGCTTAGGACTCTACTTTTGTGAGAAACTAACTGTGTTTCATCTTGGTGTAGATCTCCTGGGGGTTTATCCTTCATGAGTTCACTTAGCTTCTTAGATTTGTCATTTGTCATTTTTCTTCAGATATTCTTTCTGTCCTTTTGTCCGTCTTATCTCCTTGTGGAATTCCCATGTCTCTTGTGTCCCATAATTCTGTTAAGCTGTGCTCAGCCTTTTCCAGCCTCCATTGTTGTTGCACTTAAGCATTTGTAATTTTAAGTGTCTTATCCTCTAACTGGATGATTCTTTCTTCTGCCTGATTAAATCTGTTGGTAGCACTTTCACTCGCCTTGTCATGTTCATTTAAATGGACCATTATGTCTGTGTTCTTTGTATGTCCTGTGATTTTTGTTGGACAGCTGAAGTTTTTGAGCATGTCATTTTTTTCCCCAGTATTTGGTCTTTCTGCCCACAATACTTTCTGCAAAAAACAACTCTTAGTAGGGTAGACAGAACCTTCAGACTTTGCTTGACATTTCTTCTCCCTCTCTGTTACAGCTCCTTCCCCCTTGCAGATTTAATTAGATTTGCAAGTTCTGGGTTTCAATTTTCAACTTTTCTTTTCTCCCAGACACACCAGGAAACATGCTGTGGTTAGTCTGCCCAACAGCAGGCACCACCATTCCAGCAGGATACCATGTGTTAATCAATCTGTCCACCAGGGATGCGGTGTTCTCTCACTAGTTATTACTCACTTCTCTTCTATGTCTTTGTGGCCACGATTTTAGTTAGAAAACCTACAGCAAGCCCCTTCATGGCTGAGTATTACCTATCTGTTTTGCCCAAGGCTTCCTTCCCTGCTCTGAAGGGACTGTTTATATCTGAGCTAGGGTTTAGGGGAAACACAGTCAAACTTTCCTTTGTTTCAGAAGGCAGACAGGCTAGAAAACACAGAAGGGCCTCTGAGCAATCTGTCTGATTAATGTTAGAACCCTGATGGCCCTGTCTACACTTAGGCAACCCACCTCCTGGCTTCACTGTAGGGCATGTACTGTAGGTGTTGGTGTCTAGTAGCCCACACTTACCAGTTAGGGGAAGATTGTCAGAATTTAAACACACCGCCAGGGAGGTCTACCTTGTTGCTCTCAGAGCTTGCCCTGTCGTATTTTGGCTTTGGGTATAGCCTCTATTGAAGATGCGTATTTCTTAGTATACGGCAAGCTCGGTCAGCAGACTTCACCACTAACTAGAATGGGGAGCAGACGTACCTAATGGATACCCAGGGGATCTTTCCTATTGGTTTCAGAGGCCTGAGCTATGGAGTGCACACAGAAGTAGGTAGAGTGGTGACTAGGGGAGCAGACTCTACTCTGGAGCCCTTCTACAGCAGTTGGCAACAGGCTGGCAACCAGCACATACCAGTTGGGGTAGGGGGTGTCATGCTTTGTTCGTAATCCCGTGGAGATTTGCCTTGTTGCTATCAGAGTCCTGGTTGGTTGGCTGTGAGGATAACTTCCGCTCAAGGCTTCCTCCTAGCACACAGCAGCCTCAGTAAATAGTCCTCATTGCTAACCATTAGTAGTGACAGATTAAGCCTATTTGACCCGGAGGGAGGTTTGTCCTGTTGATATCTGAGGCCAGAGCTATATAGTGTGCAGGGAGGCAGACATAGTGCTCACTGTGGGAGCAGACGGCGCTGCATGTGCCTTCTGTAACAATTCACAGCAGACTTGCAGGTGATGGTGTCTAAATAGGGAGGTACTCGCACACTCCAGATGGACTTCCAAGAAGGTTGGTCTTGTGGCTATCCAAGTACCCTCCCCCTGTAGTATGTTGGGTGTAGCCGCCACTGTAGACGCCCGCTTCGTGGCACACAGCAGTCGCAGTCAGCAGTCCTCAACACCTCAGCTGGAATGGGGAACAGCAAACCTGAACTGACTTACCAGATATCTGCCCTGTAGGTTTCAGGGGCCTGAGCTCTGGGGTGCACAGAGAGGTAGGTAGAATGTTGATTATGGGAGCAGACTCCATGCAGGGGTCCTCTGTAGCAGTTCACAGCATGCTTGCAGCTTACGCTTGCAGCCAAACACGTGTGGGTGGGGGAGGCGCTGGCACACTGCAAACAGACCCCCAAGGATGCCTGCCTTGTTGACTTAAAAGCAGAAGTTTGGAATCGTCTCTTCATGTAGGCAGTGGCTGTGGTACTTAGGGAAGCAGTATCCTTTACTGGAGTCACTTCTCCAGTTCTCAGTGGCCCATGGCCCATGTGTCTGAGGGGGAGGAAAGACACTGGGAGAAGTGGTTTTCCTGCCATATATAACTCATTGTTGTGTTGATTCTTGCATGTTGGCAGTTCCTTACTGCTTTCTTCTGCTCCCCAGTTCAAAATCCCTCAAAGCCAAGCATCATTTCCTTGTTTTATTTCTCGTTATGTTTTGGGGGAAGGGTGGGAACAATAGTGTATTTATGCTGTCATCTCAGAATTCTCTAAAATACATACCTAGATATGTGACAAACCTTATTTTTCAAAGCAAAGTAAAATGAATATAAAATGTGTGATGCTAATTCTCCCTGATGCATGAGGTCAGAGATTTAGGAATAGAATATAAGTAGATGTAGTGACATTCGTAATTTCATCAGTTAATAAAGATTCATGAGAATATATTATTATGGTTTGTAACTCACGTGTGTGTTATGTATATGTTATATATAATGTAATTTTAACTTGAAATTTAAATAAAACATGCACCCCATGTAATTCAGAAATTCTTGATATTAACCTCTTTTGGAATTAGTTTTATACTATGAGTCAGAAGTGACTCAATGGCACCTAACAACAACAACTGGTAAAACTAAAGGAGCCTGTGAAAAATGGGAATAATAGTCATTTAAAGAAAAACAAAAAACAGTGCCATCAAGTCGATTCCAACTCATAGCAGCCCTCCCTATAGGACACAGTAAAATGCTCCATAGTGTTTCCAGGGAGTACCTGGCAGATTTGAACTGCGAGCCTTCTGGTTTACAGATGCAACATTTAACCACTATACCACTAGTAATATTTTATTAACAGGCCTATTCACGAATGACTGCATAAGTCTGAAAAAGTCTACATTTCAAGCCTGTGAGTTGAACTCCTAGCACTCTAATAAAAGCATAGGGACAATATAAAAAAAAAACATTTTGAGGCGTTTATGTATTTTATTTAATCTTAGTTAACCCTGACAGTGTAGTGATTAAGTGGTGTGGGTTTCTAACCAGAGAGTCGACAGTTCACATCCACCAGGCACTGTTTGAAATTTTATTGGACAGTTCTACTCTGTCTGTAGGGTCGCTATGAGACAGAATTGACCCAAGGGCTGTGGGTTAGGGTTTTCTTGATAATAACAAGTTATATTTCAAGGTTTTTTTTTTTTCTTCTTCTTCTTCCATAAAAGATTAGGGAAATATTGGATTTTTGGGGAAAAAAACAATGGTAAATAGCAGTATTTATAGAAAAAAAAGACTGTCTTAAAACAGTTTGTCATGTGACTGTGTATTTTAGCAGACACACAAAATAATTTGCAAGTTTAATACACAGCCCAGTTATATTTTTTGACATTTCCTTTCTTTGCTCTGACTGACTAACTCAATGACTTAGTGTTTCTCTGCATTGAATGCTAGTCATTTTAGCAAATACCGGGAAGGTTTAATGTAACTTCTGGTATTTAAATCTCATTTTTTGCCTGAATGTAATTATTGTTCTAGAATGCTTTTCTTTTGACATTATGTAAATACTTTGAGGGTAACCTAATATAAGAAATGGTTTTCTTATCAGCAGGCAGCATCTATGGCTAATATGTTCATCTGCTTGATTTTACAATGTGTATAAGCAAAAATTAATGGGATTTACGACATCAATAACAAGAAGAATAGCTGCTTAGGCTGCTTATCTTCAACCAAAACCTTTAAGGGGTTTGGTTCTTGGTTTGGAGGTTTTAGATTGTGGTTACATGGGAGATCCCAGTTAATTGGCCTAACAACATGTTAAGTGATTCTGTTCTACCTCCTAATTTGCTGGGTAGTGCTTGGGGTCTTGGAAGCCTGCAGGTGCGCCTCCAAGGCACAGCAATTGGTCTCTGTTCTCTTGGAGCAGCAGAGGAAGCTGAATGTCCGAAACAAAAGCTAAAAATGGAGTATGTGGTTAATTGCCTCCACGAACAACTGCTGCCTTTGTCATGAGACCAAAGAGCTGGATGGTGCCCAGCTGTCATCACTGGACATTTTGATCAAAGATTCTGTAGAAGAATCATTATCAAAGTGGAGAAGATGCACAACAAAATTTCAGATCCTTATGGATTCTAGACTTCTTGGAGTCGTGAAGGTTAGATGAACCCCTGAAACTATTGCCTTGAAATAATCTTTAAATCTGAAACCAAAAATACCCCCCAAAGTCTTAAAACCAAACAGTAGTTTAGCTTAACTGGTTTAAAAAAAACAAAGTCTGCCTTTTGCATTACTCTAATTTTATGCAAAAGACACACACTACATTTGTTTCCCAACTGTGCTCTCCCCTAACAAGATATTTTCTAAGAACAACTACATCAAATTTTTTCTACGCATTTCTGTTTTATGAAAAGGGTTAGCATAGTGCATTTAGGAAGATGTCTTACTGGGGAGTACACAGCTGGGAAACAAACATAGAAGATTTGAATCATTTACATAAAAATATTTTAAGCTCCTTTAATAACTATATGAGGTCAAATTGATAATAGCAACCTGAAAGATTAGATAAGAACCTTAAAGGGCAGCAAATTTATATTAATGGGGAAGGAATGACTCATAAAAGAGTGAGAATGATTGCCCGTCTCAAAGAATGTAATCAGAGTTGCTATTCAATTATATGTTTTGCCGGATATATTCTCAGCAGCAACAAAATAAAATTTTGAAACATTTTAAAAGAAAAACAGAATTAATGAAGCTTCTAGGTTTGTACAATAGTCATGTTCTAATTATTCTGTATCTGGTCAAGGCTTAATAGCCTGAAAGCTAGTAGCTTTATTGATAAAGTGGTCAGATAAAAGTGAATACTTGCAAATCATTGTTCTTAAAGCAGATAAGTTAACATTCATGTGTTTAGGTTTTGTCTTTGTTCCTTGAGGGAAGCAGATACAAGTGTATTCTGTAATAGAGTACTTCTGTTTACTTTTATATGTGTGTACTTTTTTTTATTGCTTTTCTCTCAGATTTGTGTAAAATTATTGAAAAGCAATAAAACTTCTAATTTTTTGTTGGAATTTATTTCTGTCTGGTATATTTTATGAGGTGAGTTTCTGGTTCACTTCCCTCCATAATAAAAATTATTTTTTTCTGAATATGAGGGATACTGTTTGTTGCAAATTTCTTTCCAGTACTGTTGACAAAGTTAATACTAGAATGGAGTTTTGGAAGACATGATACGATATTTCATTATTTCATGGTTGTTTCCATAATGTGAGCATTTTGAATAACACTCAGTAATACAGCTTGAATCCAAATTCCAAATCTTTGAATGGCATTTGATTGGATTTTATTAATGATATCTCAATTGAGAAATTGCCAAATTTTCTAATTATCTTATCTTATACACTGATGTTTTCAGTACATGATAGACATCCACTTGTATCAAAATCATCTGGAGGGGCTTGTTAAAAATGTTGTGGTTGTTAAGTGCCATTTAGTCACAGCAACTCTGTGCACAGTATAACAAACCGCTGCCTGGTATTTCACCATCCTCACTGTCCGTCCGTCTTGTGAAGGTCCCTACTTTACCAAGTATGATATTTTTCTCCAGAGTACGTGAGATGAAGTCTTACATTGTTACTTCGAAGGAGTATTCTGACTGTACTTCTTCCAAGACAGATTTGTTAGTTCTTCTGGCAGTTTGTGATATATTCAGTATTCTTCACCAACATCGTAATTCAAAGGTGTCAGTCTTCCTTATTCATTGTCCAGCTGTAGCACACACATGAGGCAATTGAAAATATTGTCGCTTGGGTCAAACACATCTTAGTCCTCAAGGTGACTTCTTTGCTTTCTAACAGTTTTAATAAATAAGTCTTTGCAGCCGATTTGCCCAGTGAAATATATCATTTGATTTCTGTAGTGCTATTTCATGAGCCTTGATTATGGATCCAAGTAAAATAAAATCCTTGACAACTTCAATCTTTTCTCTCTTTATCTTGATATTGTGTATTGGTCTAGTTGTGAGAGTTTCTGTTTTCTTTATGTTGGGGTATAATACAAATTGAAGGCTGTAGTCTTTGATCTTCATCTGTAAGTGCTTCAACACCCCTTCACTTGCAGCAGCAATCAAGGTTGTGTCACCTAGATTTTGCAGGTTGTCAATGAGGCTTTCTCCAATCCTGATGCCCATTCTTCTTCCCATAGTCCACCTTCTCAGATTATGTGATCATTGGTGAAAGGATGCAAACCTTTCCTGAGTTTAAACCACACAGTGTCATCTTATTCTATTCAAATAGCTGCCTTTTGGTCTGTTTGCAGCGTCCTCATGAGCACTATTAAGTGTTCTAGAACTCCCTTTCTTCCCAGTGTTATCCGTGATTGGTTATGATCCACATAGTCAAATGACTTTGCATAGTAGATAAAACACAGGTTAGCATCTTTCTGGTAATCTATGTTTTTAGCCAAGTTCTATCTGACATCAAAAGGGATACCCCTCATTTCGTGTCATCTTCTGAATCCAGCCAATCTCCTTTGCATGTACTGCTGCAACCACCTTTGAATGAGCTTCAGCAAAATTTACTTGTGTGGTATGTTAATGATATTCAGTAATTTCCACCTTCTGTTGGATCATCTGTCTATGGAACAAACACAGATATGGATTTCTTCTATGAAATTGGCCAGGTAGCTGCCTTCTGCATTACTTGGCACAGGTGAGTGAGTACCTTCAGCACTGCATCCATTTGTTGAAACATCTTGATTGATATTCTGTAAATTCCTGGAAGTTTGTTTACCACCATTCTCTTCAGTGTAGCTTTGGATGTCTCTTTTCAGTACCATCAGTCCTTGATCATATCCATACATCCTAAAATGGTTGAATTTATTCCTTCCATCTTTTGATCCATCCTGCATCTTTCAGTATTTTCTCCATGGTATCTTTAGATATTGCAACACAGAGCTTGAATTTTTTCTTCACATCTTCCGGCTTGAGAAATGCCAAGCATGTTCTTCCCTTTTGATTATCTGTCTCCAGGTCTTTGCACATTTCACTGTGATATTTTAGTTTGTCTTCTCAAACAGCTCTTTGAAATCTGCTGCTCAGCTCTTTTATGTCATCTTGTCTCCTACTTTACGTACTTTAGTTTCAAGGGTAGTATTCAGAGTCTCTTCTGACATCGATTTTAAGCTTTTCTATCTTTCCTGTATTTTTAAATAGCTCTTTTACGTCATCGTGGCTTCCACTTTACCTACTTTAGTTTCAAGAGTAATATTCAGAGTCTCTTCTGGCATCCATTTTGAGATTTTCTATCTTTCCTGTATTTTTAATAAAATAAATTGTTGCTTTCTTCATGTGTGATGTCACTCTACAATTCCTCTGGTCTTTGGACATTAGTGTTGAAACTGTCAAATCTGTTCCTGAGAGGATCTTTAAATTCAGGTGACATTTACTCAAGGTTGTATTTTGGCTTTCACAGAACTGCTGTGATTTTCTTCACCTTCAATTTGGACTTGTATATGAATAATTGATGGCCTATTCCGAAATTTGACCCTGGCCATGGTTTCACTGATGATACTGAACTTTTCTGTTGTCTCTTGATGGAGTTTTATTACTGTTTGTTCCATTTGGTGGGATCCACATGTGTAGTCACTGCCTATGTTGTTGAAAAAAGGTTTTTACAATGAAGAAGTCATTATACTCAGTGGCTTCGAGTCGATTCTGACTCATAGCAACCCTCTATGACAGAGTATAACTGCCCCATAGAGTTTCCAAGGAGTGCCTGGTGGATTCAAACTGCCAACCTTTTGGTTAGCAGTCATAGCAGTTAGTTTTCCAAGGCCATATTTTCCAAATATTGATCCTTCTCATTTGTTTCCAACTTTCACATTCCAATCACCTGTAATTATCGGTGCATCTTGATTGCATGTTTGGTCAATTTCAGACTGCAGAAGTTAGTAAAAATTTTCAATTTCCTCATTTGGGACATTAGTTGTTACTGTATCTGAGTAATAATTGCTTTAATTGGTCTTCTTGTAGGTGTATGGATGTTATCCTATCACTGACAGCATTGTACTTTAGCATAGATCTTGAAATGGTCCTTTTGACAATGAATGCAACACCATTCCTCTTCAATTTTTTATGCCTGGCATAGTAGACCATATGATTATTGATTCAGAATGGCAAACACCAGTGCATTTCAGCTCACTAGTGCCCAGGATATGAATCTTCATGCATTCCATTCATTTTTGTTGACTTCCAATTTTCCTAGATTAATGGATATTTGCAGCTATTTCTTCTCATTTTGTGTCATACCATACCAGCAAATGAAAGTGTAGAAAGTGTTACTCAATCCATGTTACAAAGATTGGTTCTACTTTGAGGAGGCAACTCTTCCATAGCCATATTTTGAGTGCCTTTCAGCCTGAGGGATTCATCTTCCAAAAATGTTGCACTGCTTTTTGTAAGGTTGTCACTTACCAGTTTTTCAGAAGTAGAATGCCAAGTCCTTCTTCCTAGTCTGTTGTAGTCTGGCAACTCCTCTGAAATGCATTCACCAGCAGCATGCAAGCCACCACAATGTGACAAACTGACAGACTTGTGGGATTGTTGAAAATATGGCTCCCTAAGTGTTACCCAGTGGTCATGTGTCTTACAGTTCATTCCAGCTTACAGTGATCCTGTGGTACAGACTGGTTGCTGTCAGGTGCCATCAAGACAGTTCTGACTTTTAGCGACCCAGTGCACAACAGAACAAAAGATAGCCTGGTCTTATGCCATGCCCACAATGATATTTATGCTAAGCCCATTATTGCAGCCACTGTGTCAATCCATCTTGTTGAGGGTCTTCCTCTTTTTCGTTGACCTTCCACTCTACCAAGCATAATGTCCATCTCCAGATACTGATCCCACTTGATGCCATATCCAAAGTATGTAATGTCCAGCTTTGCTTCCAAGGAGCACTCTGGTTGTACTTCTTCCAGAACAGATCTAGTTATTCTTTTGGCAAGCCATGCTACATTCAATATTCTTCTCCAACACTCAGTTCAAAGGCATGAGTTCTTCTGTCTTCTTATTCATTGTCTAGCTTTCACTTGTATATGATGCAATTAAAAATACCTTGGCTTCAGTCAGGCACACCCTAGTCTTCAAGGTAACATCTTTACTTTTTAACACTTTAAAGAAGTCCTTTGTGGCAGATTTTCCAAAAGCAATGAATCTTTTGGTTTCTTGACTACTGCTTCCATAGGCATTGATTGTGGACACAAGTAAAATGAAATCCTTGACAACCTCAATCCTTTCTCCATTTATCAAGATGTTGCTTCATTCTGTTTAATTGAGGTTGAGGTCCAATCCATACTGAAGGCTATGGTCTTTGATCTTCATTAGTAAGTGTTTCAAATCTTCTCTTCCAGCTCCTAAGGTGGTGGTGTCTACATATTGCAGGTTGTTAATGAGTCATCCTCGAATCCTGATGCCTCATTCTTCTTCATATAACCCAGCTTCTTGGATTATTTTTTCAGCATATAGGTTGAAAAGATATGTTGAAAGGATACATCCCTGATGCACACCTTTCCTGACTTTAAGTTGTGCAGTGCCCCCTTGTTCTGTTTGCATGACTGCCTCTTGATCCATATATGGATTCCCCATAAACTCACTGTTCAGTGTTCTGGAATTCCCATTCTCCACAATGTTACCTATGACTTCTTATGATGAACACATTCAAATGCCCCTGCACAGTCAAACATAGGTAAACATCTTTTTGGTATTCTCTGCACCTCCAGCCTGAATTTCTGGCAGTTCTTTGTCAATATACTGTTGCAGTTGGTTTTGAATGCTCTTCAACAAAATTTTACTTGTGTATGATATTAATGATATTGTTTGGTAATTCCCACCTTCAGCTGGATCACCTTTAGTGGGAATGGGCATAAATATGGATCTCTTCTAATGAGTTGGCCAGGTATCTATCCTCCAAATTTCTTGGCATAGATGAGTGAGTACTTCCAGCACTGCATCCATTTGTTGAAATATCTCAATTAATATTGAGTTTTGGTTATTTTAATAGTACAGAGTAGAACTAGAAATTCCCCATAAGGTTTCTTAGGTTGTAATCCTTATGGGACAAGATCACCTGGTCTTCTCTCCCATGGAGTCACTGGTGGGTTTGAACCACGGCTTCTTAAATGCTTCCCTAGATTTTCTGCATCATCATATCCTAGTGTGGGCTGGAGGTCTGCATTTTACTGAGTGACTCTGGTGATTCTTAAAAACACTGTAGTATGAGAATCACATGTGCACCATAATGAAGACTGCTCCAACTTTGTTTCTTGCCTTTTTTGGTGTATTTAATTCTCCAAATCACTTCTCAGTAGTACTGCATCACTTCAGGTTAAAAGAAACAGAAAATTAAACCAGTTCACCTTTGTGTTAAATGGCCATCCCTCCTTTGATTTACCTGGGAAACTTATTTACATAGGCTGCCTGGCCATGTTACACTTAGAGCATAGGAAGTATTTGTCACATCTGTCCTATTTTTTCTTGTTACAAATTTAGGAATTTTTAATCTCTTGATTTATTTATAGAAACATTTTAGCCTAGTATTAACTTAGGAGACAATGAAGGATTAACTTCTGTTCCTTTATTCAATGTAATTGCAAACCGAAGCAGCTGAAGACTAAATTTAAGAATTTTTTTTCTGTTTTCTGTCTTCTTGCCTATTGTTCTCTATTAGAAGTTATGCTATGTTTCTTTTAGCTCTGAATTACTAGGATTTTGTCAGTTCCAAAAACATTGCTATAAGTCTTTTGAAATTATTTTTGTGAGAGACCAAGAGAGTAAAGATAAAGACCTTCTAACAAATTATGCAAGTCTTGCTCCTGTGAGAGCTTCTGGATTCAAAAAAAATCCAGAGTGAGAGCAAGAAAGAAACTACCAAATATCTTACAGAAGAAGGTTGACAGTCCTGAGGAAAAATTATGTATCCGTAGCTAATCTTTGTAATTATGTCTGCCTAATATGTTTTTGGAAACCCTGATGGCATAGTGGGTTAGGTACTACACCTGCTAACCAAAAGGTCAGCAGTTCAAATCCACCAGGTGCTCCTTGGAAACTCTCTGGGGCGGTTCTACTCTGACCTCTAGAGTCACTATGAGTCAGACACAGGCAGTGGGCTTTGTAATATATTTTTAGTAGATTTCAGTATCTCCTCCTCAGTCCTCTGATGCTAATATAAAGAAAAAAATCACCTCCAGTGTCACCAGTTTGAAATCAGGGAAAGCAAACTCTACATTATCCAGACTTCTCTGATCTCTTGACAAGTTAAAACAAGACAGCAAATGGATGTGGTTTGTAATAACATCTCCCTTTCCGGAAGAGTCATGTCTAACCTGATGTCATTTTTCACAGGTTAGCAAAGAGTAGATATTGAAGCTGTAATGACAAACAGATTGTGAACTCCCAAAAATGAAAAACAACAAGTTTCTAATTTCATGGACACTTGTCCATTGTAAATCAAAGCTTCCAAGTCATTCTCACTCCAGTTAACCAGATTTACCAGATTTGACAGCACATCAACAGGTAGATCCTTGTCCAGGACTCTGGTTTCTCCTCACTTCTAGTTTGGGAAGTCTAATCTTAGCCTGAGTTTCACTACCTTTGAAAGAGAAAGTCCAGCCTGTTCCCAGGTGAACTTCGGGTAGAGCAAAGATTCTTGATATTCATTTTCAACCCTTTACACGCCTAAGGAATGAGCAGTGGCGGCGGAGTACAGTGGCATGGGGAATGGGTCTGGAAAGGCTGACTGGCAAAGTTGAAATCAGAAAAGTAGTTGAGGATGTGCTTTAATTTTGAATTGAACGATAACAATCGTACTTATAAGAGTCTTGGTGACACATTTGCTAAGCACTTGGCTGCTAACTGAAAGGTCAGCCGTTCAAACCCACCAGTCACTGTGGGAGAAAGATATCGCATTCCGTGTCCATAAAAATTACCAAAACCAAACCCATTGCCATCAAGTTAGTTCCTACTCACAGTGACCTTGTAAGACAGAGTAAACCTGCCCCATTGGGTTCTCAAAGTTGTAAGTATTCACAGAAGCGGATGGCTGCATTTCTCCCATGGTGCAGCTGGTGTGTTGGAACTGTCTACCAACCAACCCTTTAGTTAACAGCTAAGTGCTTAACCATTACACCAGCAGGGCCCCATCAGTGAAGATGACAGGCTTGGAAACCCTGTGGAGCAGTGGTACTCTGTCCTAGAGGGTCACTGTGACTCAGAATCAACTCCATCACCCGTAACAACATGGTATTTAGAGTTTTTAGTGTTTTATGTTCAAAATCTTCATTGGAATTGAGATTGTAGTAGCCTCATAAACAAATTGGGTAGGCTTTGCTCCTTTTCTATTTTCTGGAACAACTCACAGGAAATAGGAATTAACAGTGCCTTGAAAGTTTGATAAAACCTACTAACAAGTCATCTGATTCTGGGGTTTTTTTACGGGGGTAGTCTTTTAATACCCTTTCAGTTTCCTTACTACTTATTAAAGTTCTCTATTTCTTCTTGCAACAATTTTGGCGTTTTACATTTTCCTGAGAATTTATCCATTTCATTTCTGTTTTCAAATCTTTTGGTATGTAATTATTCATAATACTCATTCTTTTTTTTAATGTCTATGATGTCTGTAGTTATTTTCCCTCTTTGTGTGTGTTTTGTTTGTATATTCTGCCTTTTGTCTTTTTATAGTCTTGCCAAAAGTCTACTTATCTTAACATTTTAAAGAATTCACTTTTGATTTGCTATACTTTTCTATTTTTTGTTATTGTTGTGATTATTGATGTTTTTCTTTATTTTATTTTGCCCACATACTTATTTTCCTCCTTGCTTCTTTGGGATTGCTCTGTGGCTCTTATTCAACGTCTTTAGTTCTATGCTTCATTCATAATTTTAATTTTTATTGTTTCTTGAAACATGCGTTTGAAGATATAAATCCTCTCTGATTCTTGTACCACTGTCCTTCCTTTCTTTTCTGTGATCACTGAGAATTAGGTTTTCCCTACCTATTCAAAGCCAGCCTTTTCCCTTTTTACTCTTCCTTTCCTGCCTCCTCCATAGCCTTCCTTTTAGTCGTTGTCTGAGTGTCAAAGCGTGAGATGCAAGGAAGAGAAACACATGTGTCATATAAGGATACAGTGGATCAGAACTTGAAAGTTACTGGATAGGAAGTGGCTCCCTTTTTAGAAGGATGTGGTCGCTCATGCTTTCTCTGCCTCTTTCCACACGTCTCTGCCCTTTTTCTAAAAGCATATTTGCATCATGCCCTATTTCATAGGTTCTTTACCCACTATTGGTTTTTGTTTTGTCCATAACTTCTGCTTTTACATGGCTCATTATTGCTGCACTAACTTTTACTTGAAGTTACTACTCTTCAGCTTAGTTTTCACCACTAACTGGCCACGTATTTCCATATTTCGTAGTTTATGCTCCTAACAAGAGGATCTGATTGGCTCATCTCATCTTTCCGTAATAGGTAATAGGTCATTAACCAGTCTATATGCCTACATTAGTCAATCACTTAACTGCAGGGATGAGGAACCACAGTATATGCTACATGATGTGATGAGCAGTGGTGTGGTCAGGGCATTTTTCCCTTAGAGAAGTATTGGTAGAACAGGCCCCAGCCATCTGTCTGAGCCCTCTCACTCTCACACATTTAACTTCCTTCCATTACTCCTTTCTTTTCATAGTTTTTTACTTAAGTTTATGTCATCTAAAAAAAATCCTTTTGATCACGTGTTTTCCTCTGCTTGCCATCGGCACATTCTCCTTTCCCGTTAGTCATTGTATTCAAAGGGTAATGCTTGATATGTTCACATCTGCATCACTCATTAAGGTTTCATCCTGTTGAAACTGGGCTTCCTTTTTTCTCACTAAGGGCAGCAGTGATCTTCTAATTGTCATATCCTGTAGACCTTTTTCAATCCTTATTTCAATGTCCTTCTTTAAACATTTGAGACTTTTTGAAACTTTCTTCTACAAATATTCTCTTCTTGATTTCTGTGAATCTGCACGTTTATGGCTTTCAACTTTCTGGCTTTCCTTGCACTTTTTCCTTTTGTGAGCTGCTTTTCCTAAGTGTCCACTTAAATGTTAATACTCTCCGGATTACCTACTTGCCCCTTATTCTTGTTACTGTATGTACTCCTTGAATGATCTCATCCATTTGCGTAGTTTCAACTATCACCTATAAGCTGATGACTCCCAAATTCCCTTTTCAAGCCTAGACTTCAGCACTTCAGATTCATGGATGACATTTGGTCATCGTAAGGGCAACATGACCTGTCGTTGTTAGGTGCCATCGAGTTGATTCTGACTCATAGAGACCTTCTGCACAACAGAACCAAACACTGCCCGGTCTTGTGCCACGTCCACAGTCATTTTTATGCTTAAGCCCATTGTTGTAGCCACGGTGTCCATCCGTCTCGTCAAGGGTCTTCCTCTTTGTCACTGACCCTCCACTCTACCAAGCATGATGTCCTTCTCTGGGGACTGATCCCTCCTCACAACATGCCCAAAGTGTGTAAGACACAGTCTTGACATCTTTGCTTCCAAGGAGCACTCTGGTTGTACTTCTTCTTCCAGAATACACTATTCTTTGGGTGGTCCATGGTACAATCAACGTTCTTCTTCAATACCTAACAACAACACAACAACAAAGGCAACATGACCTGTTCTGAATTTATCATTCCCCCTCCAAAAGAACCTCCCTAATTTATTCTTCTTGTGTTTCCCGCCTCCTTATCTTTTTTTATTCTGTGTGTGTGTGTGTGTGTCTTTGTTTCATTTGGTGGTGTAGCCCTTTATCAATCAGCTAAACTAAAAATATGGAAGTCTTCATAGTCCAGAGTCAGAAGACACAACATATGTGCTGCCTTTTCTCCATCCCATGCTCACAACAGCCATATGACTCATGAACACAATACTGCCACAACTCCTCCCATTGTTATAAAAGGTACTTCTATCCTAATGAGATTGGATAACATCAGCAAATCGTTTTTTACATGGCATTTCAAGCAGCCACTGTCAATCCAATCCAATTGGTTACCCTGCTTGTTCTTCACCTGCACGTCATCTTTAGAACTGTTGTAAAAGACAGTCTTGCTCTCTCGCTTCTGGGTGGGTTTGACTCAGTGAGAGACATTCTCAGATCAGAAGGTGGGAGGAGGGTGAACTTGGCCTGTTTATTCTTAGCAAGATTGCCACAAGTTAGCTGTATCCTTTTATGAAAGGGCACAGCTCCTGTCAGCATCTTTTCCACTTCCTGTAACTGCTGTTTTCTGGTTTATGATGGATTAATGCTTCTCCAGTTTTGCTGGCCCTGGGGTCATACACTATCCCTTGTCAATTCATCTAAATTTTGCCCACACCTCCGAAAGTAAAATTTTCCCAAATTACTCAGTTCAAGTGTACTTTCATGTTATCTACATCTCAAAGTAATATGGTATGTGAGTTAAAATTATTTGCCATCCCTTTCCTACACTCCTTCCATTTCCCTTACATCCCATACGGCCATATAATTACTAAGACTTGCATGTTTCACATCCTAATTATTCCTCAAGTGAGTGTATCTACTTTCACTCTCAAAATCCTAGTTCATGGCTTCCATATCTGTCTATGAAATTAAAACATGTGGGAAATGAAAAAGAATTGATACAAACTATTTGGCAAAGGTTGCCAATCCCCTGCAAACTGATTACATAGTCTACTAGATTATATTTGGCTTTTCTATTCTGTGGTTAATTTATAGTTGCGTATCTTGTGGCCCTAGGCTTTTGTCTTCTAATTTTTATAAGATTATTCTTAATTTGTTTTGTCTTACTTATAAAGGTAGACTATTTTTAGCTAATAGAATTTTAGATGGAGTCCTAATACAGAAAATAAAGTGGAGCTCATTCTGGTTAAAGCAAGGGTGTATCTAAGTCACATTACAAAAACTGTTCAGTGTCTATTACCAGTGCTTAATAAGTCTTTATCTTGTTATCTTCTCCAGCACTAAATCTACTAGCATGCTTGCCCTTTGCCAGATTGGCATTTCTAACATGCTTGTCACTCAGCTTCAGCCATGGCACACTAATAAACAGGTTATTCCATTAGACTAATGCAGAGTTTGTTCTGCCCGTATTTACCAGCATACTCAGAACTGGTTATAATGAGATCCTGGCTCCCATTCCATATAGTCAGGGTGATTTTTCAAGAAAGCTTCTTGTTTCAAAGATGTTTGAGGTTTCCATCTATAATGACAATTGATCATTTTCTATCTACAGATTAAATAAATATGATGAATGGAATATGGAAGTATTTCCACCTTAGCAGAAGAATTCCCCATTCTTATGTTGACTGAATATTACTCTCTGATGGTTTGAAAGGTGAAATCACTAGGATAACAATGTTTGCGTTAACTGAAATTTACTAGGAGACTTTAATAATTCAGAAAATATAGTTAAATACTTAAAATTGAAATCAGATGTATATGCCTTGGAAGTTAGTTTCTATTTCCCTTCTCTCTGGTTCATTGTTAAATACAATATAGGAAGGGAAAGTGATCTTTCTTTCAGTACTTTGAACCAGTTCATAGAGTTTTCGTTTCTACCCAAGATATACTGAATCAGAATCTGCATTTTAACAAGATATCCAGGTGATTTTTATGTATACTAAATTTTGAACCACTGCTTCACTAGTGTTTCTCAAAGTTGGCCTGTGGACACTTGTTAGAAATGCAGATTCTCATCAGGAGGTTCAACCAAGTCAAACCGAATCAAGCCAGTTTACTGGTAACCTGGGTTGTTACAAGCATTGTACACGGCACTTGCACATTCAAAATCTCATTTAATCCTCATGACAATTCCACCAGGCAGTTATTATCCTCGTAATTTCAGATAAAGTCCAGAAAAGCTAAGCAAACTCACAGAGAGTACCCACCTGTCTGTTCAAAGCCCTGTGCCTTGAGTATGAAGTGTGACTAGAAAGTGTACCAGTTTCTTTTGTGGGTTATAGATTGATTCCCAACTTTGTTGATCAGACCTTTTAATTTTGTTGCTATTCAGTTGGAGAAGCATTTCCTCTTACATTCGTTGTGTAGTTTAACCAACAAATAGATATCCATTTACTTGTAAACATCTCTAAAAATGTGTAATTGAGTAGTTCACAAGGTAATCTATATTAGACTTGCTGAACATGAACTATTAGGAAGTTTTAACTTTATATTATAAAATCAGTTTATCTTTCTGTAATTCCCATTTATGGTTCATCTGGAGCTGGGCATAATAATTATACTTCCTCTTCTATATGACTGTTTTTTCAGATGTTTGAAGAGAGATATCATTTTCCTGTAATCTTCTCTTCACTAGGCTAGACAGCCTAGCCATTCCACTTTAAGTATAATATGCGTCTTCTTCTCATTTGCCAGTATTACTTTTACAGTGGGACATCAAGCACTGAACATAGCACTCTAAGCAAAATCTGATCAACAGAGAAGAAAATAAGTCCTTTTTCTTTGTATACAGTTCTGTAAGATTATGTTAGCCCTTTTACCAACTACATTGTACAACAAGACTTATTGCACTTGCAGTTAGACAAAATTCTCAAGTATTTTTTCATCCTGTGAATTATATCTTCATCATTTATTTAATCTTGTTTTTAAAGGCACATTTTTTAACCCCATTAAGGATATTTGGATTCCAATTCTGTTCTATAATCACCATTCATCATTTAGACTCACTGTGTCCATGTTGCTGATATTGTCTTCATCTTAGTTAATGGAAAATAGTGTTTATTTGGATAAGACAGTAAGAGAAAGCCTTTTAATCTGCCAAGAGAGACTTTTTATATGATAGGAGATTGAATCTGGACCATGAGCAATGAATCTGGGAGATATAGTCTAGCTCGTCTTACTTTACCTTCTGGTCCACAAGGAGATTTTAAGTGACATTGTTAAATGCTTTCTTGAAATCAAAATTGCTGTGTCTAGAGCATTTTTAGATCTTCCAAGCAGTACTTCCAGAGAATGATTCAAGTTAGTTCTGATGTGCCTTGTTCTTGGTAAATGCAAATTAGCTCTTGGTTATTACTGCTTTACTTTCTAAACACATGTAAAATGATCTGTCCAATAAGTCCTCCTAGAAGTCTTGCAAGGTGTAATAATAATTCAAATTTAAAGGCTAGCATATAATATGAAGTCTTCACATTCTTTTCCCATTAAAAAAAAAAGTGCAGAAACCATCTCCGTCTCCAGTCTTCCAGCAGCCATAGCTCTTCAGAGATTATCATCCTCTAGCCAGTCATTTTGTCCTCAGGTTTTCTCTTCATTTCTTTCAGGAAATCTTGTGGGTCAAGATGTTTTACTTAATATAAAGCAGGTAAGAGATCTGTTACCAGTTTTTCATCTGTCTCACTTTGGGCTTTATTCCTTTTAAAGGAAAAACTTATTTTGAAGGAATTTGAGACTAATAGAAGACTTGCAGAAATCGTACAGGTATTTCCCTGTTGTTGGTGTGCGCCCTACAGTCACTTCTAACTCACAGTGACCCCGTGTGACAAGAGCAGGACTGCCTCATAGGGTTTTTGTAGTCTGTCATCTTTACAGGGGCAGACAGCCAGATCTCTTCTCCCACAGAGAATCATTATGGGTTTGAACTGCTGACCTTTTTGGTAGTGCAAAGCATGTAACTCTTGCACCACCGGGACTGTTTTACCGTTCCCAAACCCACCGCCCTTGAGTTAGCGCCTTGTATAGCTAATCATCATCCAGTTATCAAAACTAAGAAACAAACTTTGGAATAATGCTATTAACTAACTGTAGGCTTTATTCTAATTTCACCAGTTTTTCCACAATGTACATTTTATGTTTCAGGATCCAGTCCAGGGTCACACACCGTATTTTGTTTTCATGTCTCCTTAGCTTCATCAGTGTGTTCAAGTTTCTCAGTCTCTTTCCTATCTTTCATGACCTTGACAATCTAAGTACTAGGGAGGTGTTTTGTAGAATGTCCATCAATCCAGGTTTGCCTTATGTTTTTTCCTAATTAGGTTGATATGGATTTGGGAGAAGATTACTCTGAAATATGTCGTAGCAGGGGACACTTGATGTGATATATCTTATTACTGATATTAACCTTGAACACTTGGTATAGGAGGTGTCTGTCAGTTGCTTTGCAGCCAATAAATATTTAGTGACCCCACTTGAGTGAACCTTGAAAACATCCTGCTGAGTGAAATAGTAGCAGAAGAACAAATAGATGATCTTACTTATATAAAACAAGAAAATGATAGAATACAAGGATTATTGGTGGTTACAAGAAGTGGGAGGGAGGGACAAAGGGTTAGAGGGTATCTTCATTATCTAGCGCTGCTATGACAGAGATACCACAAGTGAATTGCTTTAACGTATCATAAGTTATTCACTCATAGTCCAATCAGCTAGAAGTCCAAATTCAAGAAGCCAGCTTCAAGAAAATGCTTTCTCTGTCTGTCAGTTCTGGGGAAAGGTCCTTGTCCTCAGTTTCCCTTAGTCTGGGACCTCTCGGCACAGGGGTCTTGGGTCGAAAAGGTGCACTCTTCTCTGGGATGTACTTCTTTCTTACTGGTGTAAGGTCCCTCTCCTCTCAATTCAGATCTCTCTTTAGTATGACAGAAGGGATTGACTCCAGATACAGCCTGATCCTAAATGCAATAATATTTTTTAAAAAAAATATTTGGGAGGAATACTGCACAAATATTCTCTTCCTCTGTAAGCAGTCACCTACTAATATTAGCATTCATTAAATTCAGCCCCCCATAATAATTACTGTGGTATTCTAATAGTGATTTTCTGTTTCCCTCATTCCATCTAAGCTTACCAATTGAAATACTTTTATACAGAAGAATTGTCTCTGTTTATTTGAAACAAATTTATTGAGCTGTAATTGACATAAAATAAGCAGTGCATACTTAAAAATACAATTTTATGTTTTAATGTGTGTGAAACTGCCACCACAATCAAAATCACAAAAATATCCGTAATCACTGAAAGCTTTCTTTATTTCTTTCTAATCCCTCCCTCACACCCCTTTCAACCTCCAAGGAACTGCTGATTTGCTTTCTGTTGCGATTGTTTAGTTTTTGTTTTCTAGAATTTTGTGAAATGCAGTAATAAATTATATACTCCTTTTTCATTCGCTTCTTTAACTGCTGTGTGCGTCATCCTTGATGTTGCATATATCAGTATTTCTTCTTGTTTTGTTTTGAGATCCTGAATGAGACATATTCCACTATATGGCTATATAGGAATTATTCTACTTCCCTGTTGATGGATATTTCAGTTGTTCAGTTTAGGCTATCACAGATTCCAATTTCTACTTTCTTTTTTTTTTTTTAATTTTTTTCGTTTATTTATTTATTTATTTATTTATTTGATATGACTGAGTGAAAATGTACATTCCCATATAAATTTGCATGCGCATCTATGTGCAGCTTCCACTGCTCTCCCTGTCTGGTAACAGCACACTTTTTCTTTCTGCTCCACATAAATAACACAAAAGACAAGAATCACCTGATTTTGTCCATTGGTGCAGAAAAGGCATTTGATAAAGTCCAACACCCATTCATGCTAAAAACTCTTAGCAAAATAGGCATAGATGGCAAATTCCTCAACGCAATAAGGGCCATTTATACAAAGCCAATTGCCCACGTCATCCTGAATGGAGAAAGACTGAAAGACTTTCCCTTGAGTACAGGAACTAGACAAGGATGCCCACTCTCACCTTTCTTTTTATTTTTGCTAGCACGGTTTATCTTTCACCCAAATTTTATTTTTAACCTACTATGTCATTATGTTTATATTTAAAGTATATTTCTTATAGGCAACATGTAGTTGACTCTTGTCTACTTTTATACGTTCTGACAGCCTCTGCCTCTTAATTGGGATGTTTAGACTATCTCCAGTTTGTATGATTAGAGATTTAAGTCTGTCCTTTTACTATTTGTCTCACCTTTCCACCTTCTGTTTGTGTCATTTGTTCTGTGTTCTCTTTTCTAGTTTTTATGTTTCTGTTTTTATGTACTTTGTTGGCTCTTTAGCTCTAACTTTGTTTTGTTATTTTAATGCTTGTTTTATGGTTTATAGTATAGTGTAACTTATCTTCAAGTGATATTAAGTTATTTTACGTATGAGAACATTGTAATAGTGTGCTTCCATTTCTCCAGTTATAGCATTTGTGGTATAGTTGTCATATATTATACTTTTTTATGTGTTGTTAACCCAACAATGCATTGTTGTTATTTTATTTCAACTTTTTTAAAGAAAAAGATCTTGTATGTTTACCTGTTATAATTACCACTTGTGCTACTCTTAATTCCTCTGTCTTAGATCCAGTTTCTCTGATGTCATTTTCTTTGTTCCCAAAGGATTTCCTCTGCCATTACTTATAGTACAATTCAGCCAGTAATGAATTATGTCAGCTTTTGTTTATACACTTGGAAAAGGTTTATATAGCCTTCATTTGGGGAATTTTTTTTTAGTGTGTAGAATTCTAGGCCGACAAGTTTGTGTGCTTGTTGGTTTCAAAACTATGAAGAGTCTACTGTCTACTCACTTGAATTTTTCTACTGAGAAACCTACTGCCATTCCTAAATTTGTTCTTTTATACATAACACTGTCTTTTCCTTTGACTGCTTTTAAAGCTTTATCACACACTTTGAGTGGTTTGATTATGCTGTGCCTTAGGGTAGATCCAACTCGACAGCCCTTGGCTGGTTTAGGGTAATTTTAGGGTTTATTTGGTTTTCCCATGCTTTCTTGCTTTACACGTCTTGTACTTCCTGGATTTGGGGGGCTGTAGTTGTCATCATATCTAGAAAAATTCTAGTCGCTTTCTTTAAGTATTTTTTCCATCCCTTCTTCAGGAATGACACACGTAGTAGACCACTTGCAGAAGTGCCAGTAGACCACTAGCACTCACCTGCTAACTGAAAGGTCAGCTACTCTAAGCCACCAACCCTCCCACAAGAAAAAGATGTGGCAACCTGCCTCCATAAAGACTTACAGGCTTCGCATGATGGAGCTCACAAAGTTGAGTCTCACTGGCAACACAAGAATAAAAAAGGGTGTACTCTGAGATCTCCTCTGAAAGACCGCAGTTGATGGTCCAGCAGCTTCGGGGTTCCTCTGGGAGCGTGGCACCGTGCCCTGATGCTGCCGTTGCCCATGGATCATAATGAAAGTCCACTCTTCAGACAGCAAGGGATTGGACTTGGTGACACAGAATGACTATATATTGGGTGCACTTTATGGTTCTTTGCATCTATGGGATATCATCCTGCTGACCTCTGACTGGAGGAAGGGGAGTGGGTGGAGAGGAGGGGAAAGGAGATTGTTGGGAGGATGACACATGTATGGAGCAGAGAGGAATAGTGTGCTGTCACCGGGCAGGGAGAGCAGTGGAAGCTACACATAGGTGAGCATGCATGTATATTTTCACTCAGTCATAATTAAAAAAAAAAAAAAAAAAAAAAAGGACAGAAAAAAGATTTACAAGCTTGGAAACCCTACAGAGAAGTTCTGCTGTCTCCTGCGGGGTCACTGTGAATTGAGATCAACTCAACAGCAGTGAGTTTTTGGAATAAATGATCAAGATCATTGATGCTTTGAGGGTTTTTGGTTTTTTTCTCCCCCCACAGCCACCACCAGTCTCTTTTTCCTCTGTTTCATTTTGAGTGCTTTCTAATATTGTGTCTTCAAGTTCACTAATCTTTTCTTTGGCAATGCCTTACCTGCCATTAATCCCATCCAGTATATTTTTTCATCTCACACGTAGTAGTTTTCACCTCTAGAAATTCCTTCTGGGTCTTCTATATTTTGTGTATCTCTTTATCATTTTGAAGGTATGAAATACAGTTAAAATAATTAATGTTCTGCGAATTCTAACATCAGTGTCAGTTCTGGGTCAGCTTCCATTAATTGACTTTGTAATTAATATTTTTAGTGTGATAATTGTAGATACACATGCAGTTGTAAGAAGTAATACAGAGAAATTTCTGTGTCTTTTATCCAGTTTCCCCTAGTGGTAACATTTTGCGAAACACTGGTAAAATATCACAGTCGTAATATATCGATGTTAGTACAATCCACTGGTCTTACTCAGATTTCCTCTATTTTACTTGAGCTCGTTTGTATGTATGTGCATATTTAGCTCTGTATGATTTTACTGCAAGTAGGTTTCTTTGTCTACCATAGCAGTCACGGTACAGATCAGTTCCATCACCATGAGCATCCCTCCTTTACAATCACTCTGCCTGTTCTCATCCACCACCCAACCCTTATCTGTAATTCCTGACAGCCACTCCTTTTTCTCCATTTCTAAGACTTTTTCATTTCAAAAATGTTTTATGAATGTAATCATATAGTTTTTCACCTTTGGGGGTAGCTTTTCTCACTCTGGGTAATTCCCTGGAGGGTCATCCAAGATTGGTTTTTATTTTCACTCTCTTGGATTTTCCTCCTCCTTTGCATGCCTGATAATTTATACTGGATAGCAGACATTGTGAATTTGTTTTTCATTTGGGTGGAGGTCGGGTTCAGATTTTGCTTTTAAGACTTGTTAAGCAGTATCAGTACAGTGTTTTGTCTGAATCTACTGTTTTCCACTACTGAACAAGACACTTTTAAGAACTCTACCCTGTACCTCAAGAGTTACGAAGAGTTACCTGTGTTGGGTGCCGGATACTTGTTCCTTTTATTCCTTGGCCTTGAATAGTTTCCTCACATGCGTATTCTGCTTAGTACTTATTGAATGTTCAAGAGGAACGCTGTGTAGATCCCTGCATGTCTCTCTCCCCTGACCTTTTTAGCACTGTCTCCTCAACTTAGGGAGTCTGATGGGGTCTAGTTGAGTTCCTCCTCTCTGCAGCACAGCATGAAAACTTTCTCAGGGCACTCAGCTGAGGCAATCTTAGGGCACGTCTCATTAGTTCTTCATCTCAGAGAGATCACTGTGCTATGTTGTCTGGTGTCCAGTATCTTGAAAACAATTGTTTCATAATGCTTTGCCAGTCTTTTTTATTGTTTCAGACAACAGGGCAACTCAGGCCTCTGTCACTTCATCTTGGCTAGAAGTCAGACTCCTCCATGTTTTATTCTTAATAAAATATGTTACATTTATTCTCTTTGATCAAGAAGATAAAAGAAAATATAAATTGTTTTCTTGTAGTATCATCGTATTATTTGCTTTCATCCAAGTAAAACTCTTCCCCATGTTCTTCATGTTGTTTGTAACTGTAAAAGTTCCTTTTCTCTGTAGGTTTGCTATGAGTTGGAATCAACTTGAAGGCAATGGTTTGGATGTGTTTTGTTTTTTCTGTCTTTAGGATTTTTACGTAACCTAAATTTATCATGAACTCGATCAAGTTTTTCTTTCAAGGAACATTTTATTGTTGTTTAGGTGAAAGTTTACAGAGGAAAGTATTGTTCCAGTGAACAATTTATACGTAACTTGTTCTGTGACATTGTCTTTACTCTTTGCTCTTCCTCCCTAGGTTCCCTAGGTTGCCCACCTTTCTTGCCCCTGCTATCTTCTTGAACTTTGCTTTTGAACAAATGCTGCCCTTTAGGTCTTATACAGCTGATTGTTGTGAGGCATACAGTCCTCACTGGTGTTACCGTTCATTTCAGAGGCTAGTCTGTTTTATGGAAACCCAGGTGATATAGTGGTTAAGTGCTATGGGCTGTTAACCAAAAAGTCACCGGTTCAAATCCATCAGGCACTCCTTGGAAACTCTGTGGGGGCAGTTCAGTGCTGTGTCCTATAGGGTTGCTATGAGTTGGAATCTCTTGATGTCAGTATTTTATTATTTGTGTCTCTATATAGCTGTAATACAGTCTTCAGCAGTGACTGCAGTTTTGGTAAACTGACGTTTTTCTCACATGCCTTGATGTTTGTTCTCCCATCTTTTTTTTACATCTTTTCCTTCTTTCCACTCAAGAAATATTTTTTGAGGTCCCATAATCTACCAGATGCTGTGCTAAGAACTGTGAAAAACCAAAAATCAAAACCTCTGCTGTTGAGTCAATTCCGACTCCTAATGGCCCTATAGGACAGAGGAGCACTGCCATCAGTTTCTGTAGCTGTAAATCTTTATAGAAGCAGACTGCCACATCTTTCTCCTGTGGAATGGCTAATGTGTTTGAACCACCAACCTTTCAGTTTGCAGCCAGGAGTTTAACCATTGTGCTATGAGGGCTCCTTGCACAGAGGATAAGAATAGACAAAGTCCTTGATCTCCTGCTTCAATTCTAGTGATGGGGAAAAAAAGCAGAAAACACATAGGAAAAAGTGCTTTAGTTAGAAATAATATGCATAGTGAAACTAAACAACATAGCATTTTAAGGTGATATTTCAACTACAATATAAATAATGAGCAAGAGCAGCTGTGAAAAGAGCTAGAAGAGTGTTCCAGACAAAGAACAGCAACTACAAAATCTCAAAGTCAGCTCAACATATTCAAGGAAAGTCAGATGGGCAGCGTGGAGTCATCTACAAAGAAAAGAGCAGGTCATGAGGTCAGTAAATCCTTCACAGGTCAAATCACAGGCCTTGAGAGATGAATCTTAGGTTATGTACCTTTCCTTTTACTTTTGAAACATGACCTTTTTTTAAATTTTTAAAAAATATGTTATTGTGCTTTAAGTGAAAGTTTACAATCCAAGTCAGTTTGTCATATGGAGGCTTAGCCACGCATTGCTATGTGACTCTAGCAACTCTCGCCACATGGTGACAGCACGCTTCTCCTTTCCACCCTGTATTTCCTGTGTCCATTCAGCTAGCTCCTGTCCCTCTCGACTGTCTCATCTCACTTCTGGACAAGCTGCCCAGGTAGTCTCCTGTATCTACTTAAGCCAAGAAGCACGCTCTCTGCCATCTTCGTTTGTGTCTCATAGTCCAGTCGTGGTCTAAAGAGTCGGCTTCAGAAACAGCCTCATCTGTGGGTAACAATGAGTCCGGAGGCCGTGTCTTGTGGGGACCCTCCAGTCTGCTCTACCATAAAGTCTGGCCTTTTTCATGGGGCTGAAATTCTGCACTCTATTTTTCTCCTGCTTTGTCAGGGACTCTTTATTGTGTTCCCTGTCAAGGCGGTCATTGGTGGTGGCCAGACACCATCTATTTCTTTTGGTCTCTGTATTATGTTGCTTTTTCTGTGTCTTGGGCTCATGCTTTCTTTATGTCTTGCCCTTCATTCTCCTGTGTTTCAAGTGGGTTGGGACCATGGATGCTTCTTAGATGGCCAGGTACTAGCTTTTAAAACCTGGGTGCCGCTCACCAAAGCTGGATGCAGAACCCTTTCTTCAAAAACTTTGTTAAGCCGTTTAACCTAGATGTCCCATGAAACATGTCACTACACCCCTTCCCCTGCTAGTCTGTCCTTTGAAGTGTTTGGTTGTATTTAGGAAACTTCTTAGCTTTTGATTTAGTCTAGTTGTGTTGACTTCTATACTGTGTATTGTCCCTCCTTTCACCTAATTTAATTCTTGTGTACTGTCTAATTAATGAGTACTTCTCTGTCTTTCTCCTCACCGTTATAACCATCTAAAAGTGTTTTCTTCTGTATTTAAACCATTTCTTGAGTCCTTGTATTAGTGGTCTCATACAATATTTGTCCTTTTGCAACTAATTTTACTCAGCATAAGGTCTTCCAGATCCCTCCATGTTATATCTCCCAGGTTCATTGTTGCTCATTATCATTGCATAGTATTCCATTATGCAAATATAAAATAGTTTGTTTATCTATTCATCTGTTGATGGACATCTAGGTTGATTCCATCTTTGTACTATTCTGGACACTGTTGCAGTAGACATTGGTGTGCATGTATCTATTTGAAAATATGACTCCTTTTTACCTAAACCACTTAAAAAACTCCTTCTAAAAGCACTTGGTCTCCCACATGTATCTCCGGCTTCTTCAGCTTTGGACTTGGGCTTAGTTTTATGGTTAGAACTTCTGTCTTCTTTTTTAAAATAGGTCTATTTGTGTCCTATATAACATATGTTGGCCACGCACTTCTGTCTGTCTCTAAATATGTCAGAGTATGCGTTCCTGAAGTCTAAAATTTCCAACTACTCCCAGTGTATACTCTCTTAGCTATCAAAATCTCTAAGATAGCATGATTATTTCTCCAATTATTCCTTCTTGGTCAGAACTCAATACCAAGAAGTAATTTTAAGAGATACATGTGAAGAAAGCGTCTAAAATTTTGTCAGATCATCAGCTTTTATCATAAACACTTCCAGCAGATTACTTCCCATAATCTATTCTCAACACAGCAGCAAGAGACACCATCCCAAAGTGCAAATAAGATTTTGTCTTTTCACTATTTGTACTCCTTTGATGGCTTCCTTTGTGATTCAGATAACATTCACAATACAACTATGGCTACTAAAGATGTGCGTGATCTCCTCAGCCTGTTTCCTCAGCCTGTTTCCTGTTTCCCTCATTACACTCCAACACTGAAAGTTTGCCTCTTCCATTTCCTAGAGCATATCCGGCTTTTGTCCAGTGCTAGCGTTTTGCTCAGGCTGTTACCTTTGCATGAAACACTGTTCCCTAGTTGTCTTCCTTTAGCCTGCTTCTTTCTCATCCCAATGGCACCTCAGAAAGGACTTCCTACCTATCTAAAAAGAGGTGTTTTCCATCCTTTATTCGTATCTTCTTTTAGGACTTTGTTTATTTCTTTCACAGCATTTAAACACAACGTGCATTTATTTTATTTATGTATTTGTTTATCGGTTTGGGGTCTGTCCCTATCACTACACTGCAAGCTTCTTGACAGCATGAACTCACTGTGACCCAGTTACTATTTTATGAGTCTGTTACTGAACAAAACAAAGATCACTATCGGTGTTTTCATCTTATGACATGCATTTTTGCTGAGTGTGATTTTATTTTAATTGTTTATGACAATCCTTCCTCTTGTATTTTTTAATGACGACTTGATAATAAGAAATTTCCCAGTGGCTCTCTGATATTATATGTATATGTTTTAGGATTTAGATATAATTGGCTAGGAATAGTATAATAATGAGCTGTTTGGTGAGGCCTGATGTAAAATCATGGTTGAAAATATGAGACAGAGTAGGAGTTTATCTTTAGCATTAGCAGTAGCGCTGTTAACTCACCGCACTTGTATTGCAGTATCCTGGCTTTTTTTTTTAAAACGCTATTGTCTGTTGAAACGTTCATGCTGAAATATACTAATTATAACTGCAGTTGTCTTGAATTCTTCATTGAATTGTTCGTGCTTAAAACATTAGCATTATCATGGTAGTCACATTTTTGGATTTTTGTTTATTATTCATAGAAAATGACCTGGTAATGTAAATTTGGAGCTTATTTGACAATTTCGGGATATTTTTCATACGAGTTTGGTAAATTCTCTTCATTTGTCCTCGTTTTTGGTGTTTTATCATTGCCTTCTGTGTTTAATAGGTGATTTATATGTCAACATCTGTTTTCTGATTCCATTTTGGATCTCTTTCTGAGAAAAATTAATGAATTGGTAGCTAGTGATACTACTTAGCCATGAGCTAGAATTAAAACATGCTCCTAAAAATTACATCATCTTTTCCAGGGACTATACACTATTTAAGTCTTCTTTTTCAGCTGATTGGTTAATTTGGCTCATCACTATCCATGTTAAGAACCATAAAAATAAAATATTAAGACATATCCCTCTGGATTTTTTTTTATTTTTATTTTTATTTAACATAACTGAGTGAAAATGTACATTCACATGTAAATTTACATGCCCCCCTATATGCAGCTTCCACTGCTCTCCCTGTCCGGTGACTGCACACTATTCCTCTCTGCTCCATACATGTCTCATCCTCCCAACAGTCTCCTTTCCCCTCCTCTCCGTCCACTCCCCTTCCTCCAGCCTCCCTCTGGATCTTTTAAGGTGCAATAAAGTCTTCAAATAATACCGATAGTTAAAACTGAAGAAAACTGTCTTTATTCTGCACTTTTATTTCTGTATCAGTTTCCCATGGGAATTTCTTTCATTAACATCAGACTGATTTGCCCAGAGATAAAACTGTGTGAATCATCTCCTTTCCTAATGCTCCTAAAGCCTCTTAAGCCAACTGCAGTGTTTTAACCTCCAAGTCATTCCAGAATCCCAAGAGTTTCTGCAAGGCTGAGTATTCTTGAAACTCAAATATAATGCATTGATGTGTTGATGTTAGTATCAAGGTCTCTGTCATGCTTTCCTTGTATCACAGCACAAAAAAAAAATTTAGAACACTTTAGTTGACAAAGAAAATCTCTGACTTATAAACTGAAAAATTCCAACGACATGTGCAAAATAAAAATAATCAGATGGTTTTATGAAAGTTTGTTACTCTTCTATGCCTCTTTTTACTATGAAATATTGAAGTTCGTGTTAGTGAATGTAGAAAAACAGTATTTAATTTGAATTAATTGTGCTTCATGTTCTTCTACATTATGTATAAAAACAGAAACCCACATCAGTGCTTTAATGTAAATATTCAGCTTATGGAAATGGCTTAAAATATGAGTTGGAACTAACTCCACAGCAAAGGATTGTCCTTTGTTAATACTGTGGTAACTTCATGCAGTTGAAGCAAAGCCCCCAATTGGTTTGCAAGAGGGCTGTGAATTTTTTTTAGGTACCCAGAGTTGCAGTAGGTTTGACTTTTTGTGTATGCATGTGTGGATATACCTATGGTAGGGGCCCTGGTGGTGCAGTGATTAAGCATTCAACTGCTAGCCAAAAGGTTGGTAGTTCACACCCACCCACCTAGCATCTCTGTGTGAAATGGACCTGGTGATGTGGTTCTTAGGGTTGTCTCCTCTGTAACATGGCATTGCCATGAATCAAAATCTGCTCGATGGCCCCTAGCAACAACAGGACACGTATGGTAGGTGCTCAATGCACTTTTTTAAAAAGTAATTTTAACATCTAAAGATGAAGGTACAAAGATTACTTTTGCTAAGATCACCCAAGAAAGAGCAGGTTAGACATTCATGATATTTTAGGTAAAAAGACACCCAATTTCATCATCTATAGAAACTAAAGTAGTACAACCTTATGTATGATATTTAAATGTCACTTAAATGGTTTTACACTCAGAACACATTCTTCAATTGCTTTTTCTTTAGTTGACAGTATGTCTTGGAAATCTTTCCAAGTGAAAACTGTAACAGTACATCTTTAACTTCTGTATTCTGTTTCATGGTATGGACATTGTGATACTTATTTACCTAGTCTCTAATTAATAGGAATTTAGTTGTTTGGTATTTTTTATTCTAATGATCAATGCTACAGTAAATATAATTTTACACAACTCTTTGTGCATATATTTGATTATTTCTCCAGGCATAGTGAAGAAGAGGAATTGCTATTTCAAAAGATGTGTACATCTTAAATTCACATAGATTCTGATGTATTACCCTCCCAAAAGGATGTAACAGTTTGTCCTGCTACCGGTAGTTTATGGCACTAGCTATTTTCCTACATCCTTGACAAAGCTTGACAAAATTTGATACTAACAATTTTTTTAATGTTTACATGTCTTATGAGTGAAAAACAATACTGCTTTATTGCCTTATTTACATTATTCTGATTTTTACTAAGATTGAGCATGTTTTCTTGTGTTTACTGGCCTTTCACGTGTCCTCTCCTCAACGGGTCTGCTATTTGTGTTGGACTGTTCATCTCTTTCTAACAGATTTGTAGACGTTCTTTAAGCATTTCAAACCTTATTCCTTTGTTAGATATATTGCAAATACTTTTCCTAGGCTATCAGTTGTCTTTTTAATTTTTGTGTATGTGATTCGTTTGCTGAATAGAAGTTTAATTTTTGATGTAGTCAGTTTTACTGCAGCATACAGACCCTTCCCCTAGTTGGAGGGTATGTTCTCTGTCTTCAGTAGCACAGTTGCCCCCATCTTAAACCTCATTACCTCTCTGTCATTTACCTACTTGTCTGCAAAACTCAGGCCATGTTTCATTTGCGTTTTGGTGTTCCTTACATTTTTAAAACATTTTCTTTCGAGATAATTTCTAACTTACTAGAAGTTGCTATGGTCCCAAGACCTCTCTTCATTCAGACTCATCAGCTGTGACATTTTGCCATGTTAGTTTTATCATATTCTCTCTTTTCTCCCTCTGAATGTCAGCGCTTGTTTTGTTTTTCCCAGAAGGGTTTGATAGTAAGTTGCAAACATCGTGTGACCATTCGGTTTTTGCTTTTTCTGGTTCAGTGGTAGAACTCTCACCTTCCGTGCAGAAGACGTGGGTTTGATTCCTGGCCAATGCATCTCATACACCATCTCTGCTCCTCTGTCCTTGGAGCCCTGCATGTAGCTGCGATGCTGAACCAATTTCAGTAGAGCTTCCAGACTAAGACTAGGAAGAAAGATCAACTTATTTTCTACTCTGTGCAAGAACTGTTTCCACCTTGTTTTCATCTTTTTGCACCTTCAGCTTCCTATCTGTGTCCTCATAGTCTTCTATGGTTAATAGAAAACGCAGAAAGCTTCTGATGGAAGCCTTCTCATCTCCAAGGCCAAACCTGCAAACTTCGTTTGTACTTGCCCTTTGCCCATCTGAGTCAGTTATTTCATTTTGGAAGTAAGATATACTGCACTCTTCAAATTTCTGGATCATTTTAATTGCACAGTGACTGCTAACTGAAAGATCAGCAGTTTGAACCTACCAGCCACTCGGAGGGAGAAAGATATGCTTCTGTAAAGATTACTCTTTGTCTTCAAGTTGATTCTGACTCATGGTAACCCTGTAGGACAGAGTAGAACTGCCCCACATTTTCCAAGGAGCACCTAGTGGATTTGAACCACTGACCTTTTCATTAGCAAATGTTGCTCTTAACCACTCTGCAACCAGGGTTTCCACTCCCTAAAGATTACTGCCTTTAGATTACAGCAGGATGTTAGGGTATTTGGGGAGGAGTGGTAAGCAGGGGTTTTCAGGCATCATTAGGTGACTGAAGAATGAAAGTAATTCTTTTTCTTTCTTCCTTTTTTTACCCCCTAATGTGGCTGGCTTGGCTAATGTGTCCTAGGTATTTCCTCATGTTTCTACCTTACTTCTTTCCCCAAGTTTTGGTTACTCAAGAGACAGGACTGTGTCGTACTGTACTTCCCAGTTTATGGTAACTAGCACATGCTGGGTGTGGCAGGGACTCAGTATATACTTACTGTTTAATATGCTCATCAGTCATTCAGCAAGTACTTTATTGGCTACAGTACGTGTAAAGAGCTGTACTTCAAGCTGTGGAAAATAAAAAAGATGTGAAACAAAGATAGCCTTTAAGGGTCTCTTGAACCCAGAGCAAAGTAGAGCAGATACTTTGTCAGTTATGACTGCTATATCCATAGATTCATGGAGCCTAAATTTTCCTCAGGGACACAGATAGTAACAGGGTAAAAAGTAAAGAAACATTAAAATTGAAATAAATACTGTAAGGTAATGCTAAAATTGTTGCATCATCTCCAGCTTGTGGTGTGACACACAGTAGAACTGTACTCCACAGAGTTTTAATGACTAGTTTTCCATCAGTGGATTACTAGGCTTCTTTTCCAACACACTACTGGGTAAACTCGAACCTCCATCCTTTTGGTTAGTGGCCAAGAGCACCAACCATTTTCATCACCCAGGAATCTCATACCATATGTTAGATAGTGATTAATACTAAGGGGAAAAACAATGATAAAGTAGGAAAAAGGAATATAAAATGCCAGAGAGTTTGGGAAGAGAAGGTGAAGTTGGTTGATGTCTCTTGCCTCTGGGTTCTGACACACACTGTATGTATTCACAGGAGATTAATTTATAAACCAGGGGACCTATTTGTTTATTTTCAAGTTCAGAAAGGAAAAATCATAGCACCTTATAAATTTGTTAAGAGAATTACTTAGTTAGTAGATATATGCATAAAGTGCTTGTCACAGTTCCTAGAAGATGGCAAGGTAAATATCATTTAAACTGAATAACTTTAGCATTGCAGTCATCTTGTTTTCATCACTTAGGAACCTTTTTTTTTTTTTAATTAAAGGACATACTTCCCAGCACTTTGTACTACTTTCTCTATAGGCTAAGAGTTTATCACCTTGTCTTACTTCCTTTAGCTTCTGCTCCCAATATACTTATATCAAAGATTACTTCCTTATTAATGCAAATTATTGTCCTTTGATGTTACTTCTTCTAGGAAACAATGTTTGCGTATCTAGATGTCCAGTCATCGTTTTCATTTGAGGCATGAGGCAGGCATCCATATCTTCCGGGGGAAAATCCTCATTAACACTTCATCACTTATCACATCTCAAGGTTAAAAGGTCTCGTAAAATGAGACCTTTATGCTTGCTTACCAGCTAAAAATGAGTCCACTAGTGGAAATGTTATTAACAGACCAAAATGTAAAATCATCCATTTTAATCTTTTGAAAAAAGATCATTTGCATGGATTAAATGAAGTTTCAGGTCTGCTAATCTTTCTGGTAACCCTGGTGGCACAGTGGTTGAAACTTTGCTGCTAACCTCCAAAAGAAAGATCAGCAGGTTGAATCTACCAGATCTTCCTTGCCCAAGACCTATAGAGCAGTTCTACTTTGTCTTACAGGGTCTCTGTGAATTAGAATTGACAGAATGGCAATGAGTTTGGGTTTAAACTTTGTTTCCGTATCTATCTTACTTCTATGCATCCGTAAGTGAATTCTGCCTACCATTCTTCTGATCCATGAAAACTACATTAACTCTTTTTTTGTTTTTATTTGGTACTCCATATTCAGCTCTACCTGTGCTAGAGCTGAGTGTGGAATACCAGATAAATGACTTGAGATTTACCTGACTAACCGTCTGCCCATCTTTTACCCTAAGACAGTAAGCTCCTTGAGATGAGACTGTATTCTCTTTATGTTGGGGTCCTCAGCACCCATCACATGCTTCATCATAGGTGTTCAATAAATCTTTAATACATTAAATAGAATGCTTAGAATGCCTTTAATATATCATGATTATAAACAGAGTCATTTAAACCTTAAGCCACATCACTTGGCTGCTCCTTTCTCTCTCCTGGCTGCATCCTGAGGAATAGACATGCTGACATACCCCATCCTACACATTCCCTGCTCTGGCTTACAATCATTTCTGATTTTCTAGTGAGCAGCATTGTAGTCAGAAGAAGGTGGCACAAACACATGAAAAAAGGTAGAGTGGATATCAGGGATGACCACAAAGGCTGGGAGAGTACCCTCTAGAGTTAACTGTGATTCAGAGTCTGGGCCTTTGCTCTTCCAAGTAAAAAACTTGATTTAGCCACTGTCCTCCAGGATGATGAACCTCTGGGTTCTGACACACACGATATATATTCACAAGAGATTAATTTATAAACCAGGGGACCTATTTGTTTATTTTCAGTGACTGAAATACTTGTATCTGCTGTGCAGGCTACTTACTTAATGATGTCAGAGCACCTATGAAATCCATCTAAGAATCAGAAAAGTGTTCAGTGACTGTGGGAAAAGAACAAAAGGAGTTACACTATCCTGAGGATTATTTTATTCAGCCTGGTGAATTATTTCTGTCCCACAACGGAGTAGAGCAATGTTTCCCTGATCACTAGACAAAAATAGATTAAGGAGTAATACAAAGTCTCAAGTAGATGTTTCAAAGCTTTTATGCATTTTTTTTCTTTTTGGCAAAAAAATTAAAAATCCTCCAAGTAAAGAGAACACTGGTGGCATTTTATAAATCTTAATAGTGAGTATGTATAGTTTGGTTTCACACTTCTTTGATTCCAATTTGAGTTCCTGAAACAGTGCTAATATGATACTGCCAGTGAAGATGCTACACAAAAAGGAAAGACAGAGGACTGAAGTTTGGTGGGAGATCTCTTCTACCTTCTGTAACTCAAACATCATCCTAGTCTCAGAGTCAATTCCGTTTCATTAAGAAAGTTAACTGCAGCATGGGGGAAAGAGAACCCAGAAGACAGACAGACCCACGTGAGTGGGTGACTACATCAACTTGTGACTGGAAGAATCACATGGTACCTGACCACCACCAGTGGTAGCCATGATGGAGCTCACAAAGTTGAGTCTCACTGGCAACATAAGAACAAAAAGGGGTACAGCCTGAGATGAGATCTCCACTAAAAGACCACAATTAATGGTTTGGGGGCCTCGGATTTCCTCTGGAAGTGTGGCCCTGGCCCTGATGCTGCCCCTGTCCCATAAGTCATAATGAAGGTCAACTCTTCGGACAGAAATGGATTGGATTTGGCGACACAGAGTGGCCATATCATGTGTGCACTTTATGGTTCTATGCGTCTATAGGATATTGTCCTACTGACCTCTTACTGGAGGTGGGGGAGTGGGTGGAGAGGAGGAAATAGGAGATTGTTTGAAGGATAAGACATGTACAGAGTAGAGAGGAAGAGTGTACTGTCACTGGGCAGGGAGATCAGTGGGAGCTGCATATAGGTAGACAAGCAAATTTATATGGGAATGTACATTTTGATTCAATCATAATAAAAAAAAAGTTAACTGTGTACTTGTGATATCAGCTGGCTTACAAGCAGCCTGTGCCTAATAACGCTAGGTGATTATCTACTGAAAGTGCGTCCTCCAGTCTTTTGAAGGAACTATCAAATGTAGGTTAAGTAATCGTTAAAAACAAGTTGTACCTCTTATCAAGGACTACAGTGAGTCCTACAAGCCTTTATCTCAAGGTCCTTTCTTATTCTAGAGGTTGGAAACCCAAGTGCCTACAGAGGCCAGGCTGGTAGGGACGAAGCAGGAAGCCACTGCGGTGCACTGCAGAGCCCAATTCTTTCTGGACGAGCAGCCACTGCTCCACGCCAGATGAACTGCTGCAAGGCAGGAGTGCTAACCTAGTGTTACCACATGGTCCAGTTTTTCAGGTAAAGCAGGAATCCCAGTCTTCGTGTGAAATCCTTTATGTATTCACAATTAACTCCTTTCTGTTGTTATTTTCAAGTCATGTACAAGCCAGACAACACTTTTGCAAGTGGGATTTGTCCTGGAGTCTTGAGGCTATGACCTTGGTCTTATATTTTGTTTACCTATTTGTCAAATCAGAGACATTATTTTCTACAGGTTTTGCTTTTCTTCAGTGTGTTCTCTACTCTCTGCCTAATTTTGCAATATTAGAACTCTGTTACTCTTCAACCTCAATGCTTTGCGTATTAATTTTCTTTAGCTACTACATTATTTCTGCTATCCTGAGTGTTACAATGAGCCATCTAATGTTAAATGGAGTCCCCTTGAGACATCGTCCGTTTAACGCCACTAAACGTCCACGGACATTACTGCTTACTTGGTTTGTGCCTGATGTGTGAGCGCCATAGCACAACAAGAAATGGTTTCTGTCATAGAATTCAGAGATGTGTGCTCTTTGGGCTCCCATTAATACAATCCACACAAAGATGGTCTTCTTCCTTTTGTTTCTTGAGGCCTTGCTAGACGATTGATTAGATATTCGTTGTGCTCTTTGCTGAAGACGTTGACTAGAATTGGGTATTCATAGACATTTATATACATTTACAAACAATGGCTGAGAAGGTTTACCATTTTTAATAATAACCTTGTTTCCTAGGTCTTGGGGGGTTGTATTTCTCTCCCTCTAGACAGTACTGATATCAGCAGTAAGAGCTTGGCTGTCACTGCCAAATGAATTGGATAAGAGCTTGGCTGCTAACCAAAAGGGTGAGCAGGTAAACCACTTGCTGCTCCTTGGATGCCTTATGGGGCAGCTCTGTTCTGTCCCGTAGTGTCACCGTGAGCTGGAATCAATACAAAGCCAAACCAAGTGCCGTCGAGTTGGATCCAACTCATGGGTCACAAAGACAATGGATTTTTTAAAACATGTTTTTAGCAAAAGAGTATGTTAACATTAGCCATTTCAGTATGTTTCACATCCCCAAATGGGCATGATTGACAATTGTTTTATTCTTACAGAACAGTTTTGGGAAAAAACAATATTAATGTAAATCAATTTTTCCACAGTGATTTGACCTGCATATATTGAGCTGCATCCGAGTGACCAAACTATCAGTAATGAATGATAATATATGAAAATTATCTCTTACAACTTGCTTAACACATTCTCAAATAGATTATATAAATGCAGGCAAGTGCTGTTTTTTTTTTTAATCAATATTCCAATTCCACAGAAAAGCAAAAAATAACAAAATATGCTGGTGGCTGATTTACGAAAATAAATCATAAATTCTTCCTTCAGAATTATGGTGACTCTACCAGTTATTTCTGATGTGACCAATTACTATTCTTCGAAACATGTAAGTCTTTTTTTAAGGATACATATTTTGGAGCTGGTAATTGTTTATTTTTTGACTTTTGAGGAAACCAGGCGTAGTAAGCATTTCCTACCATGTATATAAAGATGCTTACTTTCCACTTATGTGTTCTTAAAAGCATAAATGGAAACCTTAATTTGAAGCTACCTGTCTCCACTGCTTTTTCTTTGCTGTCATACAGTATGGCAATGGCAGAGAGAAATCTCTGCTATGGGTGCTGAACCATATGAAGGCAAAGGACTGGATGTTATTACAGTATTCTTTCTGACTCGCTGTGTATTTTTCTCCAGTCGGCTAAAACACAAAGAGAAGTAGTGGTGTAATGCTGACTTACACTACACTTTTGTAAAGTGTGTGACTGTTTCCAGTGATAAAGTGGGGCTTTTCTCTAATGCTTTTAAGGGTCAGGGAAGCGTTAATTAGTTCTATAAACCCAGTGGCACAATAGCTTAGTGCTCAACGGCTACCGTTATGAGTTCAAACCCACCTAGCCATTCCGTCAGAGAAAGGTCTGTTTTCTTATCCTGTGAAGGTTACAGCCTGGAAAACTCTATGGGACAATTTAACTCTGTCATAGGCAGTCACTATGAGTTCAAAAATCAGTTCAATGGCACCTAACTACAACAACATAGGTACAACATTTACTATTTTGCAAATACTATTTCCCTGATTATAGATTCAATACATTGTTAGTATGGAAAATTTGGAAGAAATGGAAAAGCAACAAAGGATATAGCAATCATCCGTGTTTATACCACCCAGAGATACCCCGTGGAAGGACAGTACTGATCTATTCCTGTATCCACATAAAGAGTAGCGTTTTTCTAAATTAAGATTATAATTAGACATGCAACTTTATAATGTATTTTCAACTAACAATATCACAGACCTTTCCCAGTGCTATTAAATTGTCTATAACATGATTTGTTTTTTGGCTGTATGTACATGCAATAACAATATGGATACTTGCTACATAGGCACTGTTTTTAAGATTTTTATATACATAAGCTTATTCTACCACTAGAATAACTTTATGAAGTTACAATCTCCAGTTTGTAAACAAATAAATTTTAAAAGTTCCCCAAGGTGACAGCCTCAGAAAGGATGAAGCCAAGATTCTTGCAGCCTTACCCGAGAGCTTGCACTCTTAATAGCCTCACAGTACTTTAATTAATTTAAGTAAAACACTATTTTAGACTTCCCGGTTATTTCTAGTATAGTTTTTGGCTATTGGAAATAATACTTCTGTGGGTTGGCAGTTCTGGGTGAGACTAGCTAGAAAAACTCATCCCAGTTTAACACAGTGTTAGCTGGGCTCACTCGTGTTTGGGGCCTCAGCTGGACTGGTCAAAACAGCAAGGATTATGCCTTCTCCATATGTTCTGTTCATCCTCAAGGGAACTAGCTCAGGGTTGTTCCTGTATTACTGATGTTCCAGGAAAACAACAGTGGAAGATACAAGGCATCTTGAGCTTTAGCCTCCAAATTTGAAAAGCATCACGTTTGCCACATTTTCTGGGTCAAAGCAAGTCACAAGGCCAGCCCAAATTCAGGATATGGAGTAATAGATCCCACTTCTTGATGGAACAAGCTACAAATTATTTGTGCCATTTGCTGACTACTACACGTAGCATTTAGTGCCCAGAAGGCTTCCATGTGACTAGAATACATAAGTTGCTGAACTTCTGTAACAAGAAATGGCCTGATAAAAAGAACCCTTTTGCTGACAGATGGGTATGGGCCCGAGTGATAATAACCTTGACTGCAAGACCCAGCCTGACACAGAAGCCAGTTTCTGTACCTTCAAATTTTGTGAAAAATGTAGCCTTTCTTTTACGTGAACCTGATCCTTCATATGCAGGTTGTGAACTTTTACAGTCTTCTCCACTGAAAAAGCAAGGGTTTCGGAAACTAATTACCAGAGCAGGAAAGATGTGCTACGGGTATCCTGATACTGCTGTGTAAGAAAAATGTATATATTCTGAGTGTAGTTTGGGTGAGTAGATGGAGCCTGTCCGAGGTATTGGTTCTCTTACAAAGGATGTAGCTGAGGGATGTGTAGTTTGGAAGTGGTAGCTGCACAGTGAAAATAAGAACCAAGTGGAAATGGTAACCAGAGTGAAAACGGACTAGTCTATTGAAAAGTTAAAAAAAAGAAAAAAAATAGGTGTACCTGCAAGATAAATATGCTTATAAATAAAAATATGTCACTTGAATATGTATGTGAAAGCTGAAACAAATGGGGGAAGGTTGAACAAGGAGTTAGCTAAGTGCTTTGAAGGAGCTGTCTGAATAATTGATATGCTGGTGAAAGATAATTGGAAAGGAAAAATGTCATTTAGGGTTACTCCAGCAAGCATAATATAACTAATCAGCACATTTTATAATGATGGAAAGATTATAAGTGTATTCATTTATTACTGAATTAAATGATAATTATGTTGTAGCCACTCAGACATTACTCTCTGAGATGCTGTTGCTGATTTTTTTAATCCAGTTATGTTTTGTATTGTTTATATACTGTTTTAGAGTTTCAGTATAGATGCAGGCCTTATATGGGATTTGTTCTCAATGGGAAAACATGAGACATTCACTCAGAAATGCAAGAATGGAGTAGATTTATCTTTAAACATTTAATAAGATAAGTTTATAATCATAATATAAAAAGTATGATGATCCCTTAGACTTTTGTAGAATATTAAATGTTGGTGTTTTATGTACATAATTTTGATCATCTCACCTGACAAATCAGTAATTTATTGAGTGTTAATTCTGTCCCTAAGGTGTATCCAACTTTCTATCTCAATTGGGCACACGATGAATGTGTACTATTATTACAAATGTTTTAATAAGATTCATTCAGATACCACATGACTCAAAAATCAATTCATTATTCTTACCATTAATCGAGTTGTTTGATGTTATTCAGAAGGACCTATGACATTTGTCATTATTCAGAAGGATATGAAGAATTGCCTTTTATTCTAATAATGTTGTTTTCTCTAACGTTCAGTCATTGTCTTTGTGGCATTTGGGATATAACTTAAAATATATGTTTAATGTTGCATAAAGTAGTAACTTCATTCTCAGGTTGACAAGAACATCATTGCAGCAGACTGAGAGAGGTCTGTCTCATTAATTGGCATCCTAGGGTGTATGTTTGGTGATCAGGGGCCAAAACTCTCTAATGTGGCAACGTCAGGTATGAGTCTGGATGGCCAGAAGAAGCCAACTCTGCACAGAAAGTGACATCGCTAAAATTCAGTTCACCCGAAGCCACATCTTAGAGAATAACTTGCATATTGAAAGGAAGCAGGAAAAACTAAAACACTGGTAGATATCCCCCTCAGAACACACATACACTCTCCTCCACCATCACACTTTTTTTTTTAATAAAAGGAATTCTACTGCACCTTACAATACTACCCTTAAGTCTTAGCAATCCTCCAGCCTTGTTTCCGTAGCTGGACAACTCTTAGATTTTACTCATCAGCCTGCTGAACAGTTCCTTTTTCAGAGACAAATACCATCCAGAAATTTTGGGATATCCTTGTTTTTAACTGTTGTAGCTTGCTGAATTAAAGCAGCTGAATTTGATACAAGTTCAATGTCATTTCCTTCAAGAATTAATTCAGCTTTCTGGGCTTGAGAGCCTAAACAAGCAACACCTGGTCTTATCTGAAGCCTACGGATATATTTTTCACCCAAGAAAGTTTCGGATTTCAACAAGTGACCAGTTTTCCTGAATGACCACGTTGATGGGGCACTGAGTATACACGGATCTCCTCTTGTAACAGAAGCCCAGTGTACATGTTCTGTACGTGCCTACAGATAGTAGGAACTACAGCTGGTTCCTTTGTATTTCCCCGCCATTTGTCTGCATGAAGCCTCTTCTCTTCTTTTCCAAGGAGACTGAGTTCTACACTGATGTGGTTGAAGTCCCTCCGCAAGGCTCCTCTGGGGCCCATCACAGTATCTGTGCGTCCCTTCAGAGTGATGTTGATATTTGCTGGAATGTCGACAGTCTGGTTGCAGAGAATGCACTTCATTCTGGCAGTAGATGCGGCAAAGCCTACCACCACCCTTTTTTAATTTTGTTTTTATGGCTACAGCACTGCTTGTGAATTAAACTTAAATCATGTCCATAAATATGCCATCTATCCTGAATCCTGAGTGTTTATAACATGGAGGTGCCTTTCAAATCACAGTGTCATCTCTGTTTTAGCCTATGGCTACTCAGCTTAAACCAAATAATAAAAGCAGGTTGTTTGTAATAGAATCTTTAGGGAAGGTGAGAGAAAGATGTGTGGAATATGTAACTTTTTAAAACATGGCAGTGTAATATGAAATATTCTGAAAAGAGCAAAAAACTTATTTTTGTAATATGGACTATAAATATAAAACTATACTGAATCTTGGGTGGTGTGTCTCTAAAGTGATAAAGTTATCATAATTTTGGAGACAAGTAGAATAAATTTTTATGCTATGAGGTTCAAAACTTTGAAAAACATAGCCTGAAATGCTTCCCTAAAACTACCCTCCTGGCACTGTAGGGAACGTATTAAGAGCTCTGAGATTATGCAATTGTATGTTAGCAAATAATTCTAAGGGAATTATCAAGATAGCCACAGATTTATGTACAGAGATGTCTGTCTCAGATTTATTTGTAATTGTAAAATTTGAGGAGAAAATCTACATCCACGAAAGGAAGTCACTAATAAGTTACATACATCTATTTAACAAAATTCTATCCAGCATCTAAAAAGTGTGTTTTGGAAAAATGTTTAATGGCCTGGTGTAATAAACAGGAAGCAAATAAAATACAAAATAATAATGAATCAATATTTAAAGAGAAAAAAGATCCTTTTTTTTGTATACACAGAAAAACTTGATAGAGCTACTTTGGAGAGCAATGTAGCAGTGTTTATAAAATTGAAAACATACATATCTTGCAATCCAACATTAACATTGTTGATATACCAATAAATAAATACTTTTACAATCATATGATAGAATACTATTCAATTGTTGAAACTAATGAATTGGATTTACGTATCTGCACGAGAGATAGATCTACTTATTGTGATAGTCAACTCTCAAAACAGCATCAAGTTTTAAACAGCAAGTTGCAGAATCATCTGTACATGGCATTTATGTAAAATTTTAAAATACAGATAACAATACCAGATACAGTTTATATATGCACATATAGGGAATCAGCATATAAAAACTGGACAAAGAAGGATGTAGACTAAATGATGATGGTGTTGCCTCTGAGGCGGAAAGGAGGGCGGGAGAACTGAAAAAGAGAGATGGAGTAGGGATGGAAGGGGTGGTATTTACTTTATCTATACTGTTTCTAAGACTTTTATTTTTGAAAAGGAAGAAAAAAAGGACAAATATTTACATTGTAAATTTGTAATGGTGGTGCAGTGTTGATTATTATGTTATGCTCATTGTATACTTTTAAACTGCAAACTGATGATTGAAAGAAAATATATTAATGTTTTCAGTGATTATTGTATTCGGTAGTGAGATCATAGGAAAATATCTGTTTTCATCTTCCAACTTCTCTGTAGTTTCCAAATTCATAAAGTCAGTGTTACAGTCAGAGCAATAGTGCCATTTACAGATAGATAAATAATAGCTGGATGGTTTCTATACCTCTCCTCTATGTGGGTTTTCCACGGCCCTCACGTCTGAGCTGCCTTCAGAAGGCCGAGATAGCAGAGAAAGGATGACCTGCAGGGTGAAAGACAGAGTGCCAGCTGCCTTGTCCATGTCCTGAGAAGAGCCCAGATGAGGGAACCATGTTTCCAAATTACCTGGAAGTCTTGTTCTAACACAGATTGACCCTGTAAGTCTGGGGTCAGGCCTATGAATCTGCATTACTGACGGGTTCCCAGATGTTGATAATGATGCTGCTGACGATGATGCTTGTCCCAGAATGAGGCTTTGAGAATTGCTGGTCTAAGCAAAACCAGGCCATCCAGTATTTGTATTGATGATCACTGAAACGTGAAGGAGACATTCGGCAGGCCTCATTCCATTGTTACTATCTGGCAGGTCCACAAATTACTTAATAGGGAGAGCCAGCCAGTCTCATGGAGATTGGAGCCACATACAAAGGCAGACAGACAAGAAATAAGCATCAAATGGTTGGAAATCTCAAGAGGTAGGGAAAGTGGAAACAGGTTCAGTCAAATGATGAGAAACAACCAAAGAGATTTCTTTTGGAAAAAGCAAGCCAATGAAAAGACACAAAAGAGTGTTAAAAAAAGAAAAGAGAAAGTTCAGTCGTCAGAGTCATTTGCTGCTTGATAAACCAGGAGTCCGGGATGGCACAAAATTGAGATCTTTTCTCATCTTTCTCTAAAGCAACTTGAGAGCAGAGAGTGAGCCTTCCTTGCTTCCTCCTGCTTTTCTCTCCTTCCTCCCTTCCTCTCTCCTTGCTGCCCTTCCACATGAGCAGCAGCTCAGTGCCAAACGTTACAGAGGCCATTGGCTAAAGTGGTACCTTAACCGTCTTCGTACTCCTGGCACCTAGCACAGTACCCGGTACATAGTAGATGCTCACTAACTGTTGAATGAAATGTAATTAAGCATAACTGAATTGCAGGAGACATTGTTAAAAATGCAGTGAACCAAAGACAGAAGGTTTTGCCTCCGGGTAGGTGGTTTTGCAAGAAACATAGAGTAGAGGGAGCCCAGCAATGCAAATTCCCCAGTTTGAGACACCATTGAGGACTGTAACTCTTTGGTACTTTTCTTTATACTTGAAGTTTTTCCCAGTACGGTTTTGCTGGGTGTTTTTCATTACCTGCCAGTGCTTTCCATACCCACCATTCCTGACTTTAGTTAATTGAGTATATGCTTGGTAACAGTACCCTCCACTTGTCTCAGAGATAAGTCTGTAAATGATTTATGTGTCTGAATGTATGATAAGCTTTGCTACAAGGTAGTATCCTGCTGTCCCAAAGAGAATACCCCCCAAAAAAGAGATCCAAAAGATTAAGTTGGATTATGTGTGGACTTTTAGGAATATATTAATAGCTGTATGTCTTGTTGATTAAGATATACATGCATATTTGATAAGAAGGGGTGCATCCTGAAAACTCCACTAAAAGACCCCAAGTGATGCTCTAAAGTCCTAGGGGTTCCTCTGGGAACATGGCCCCTAGACCTGGAGCTGCCCCTGATCATAAATCATTACCAAGGTCAACACCTTGGACAGGAATGGATCGGACTTGGCGACACAGAGTGACCATATCGTGTGTGCACTTTATGGTTCTATGTGTCTATAGGATGTTGCCTTACTGGCCTCTATGTGTCTATAGGATGTTGCCTTACTGGCCTCTTTCTAGAGGGGAGTGGAGAGGCTGGAAAAGAGGGAACAAGGGATTGTTAAGAGGATATGACTTGTATAGAGCAGAAAGGAGGAGTGTGCTGTTACCAAGCAAGGAGAGCAGTAGGAGCTGCACGTAGGCAGGCATGTGAATTTAAATCAGATTGTACACTTTCACTCAATCACAATAAATATATTTTTTAAAAAAAGATATACATACGTATTTGAAATCACATCTAAAACAATAAATTGATTTGCTTCATTTAAATTTGATGGAACAATTTTGGTTCAGTACTTCCGTATGAATCTGAAATCATCTAACATGGTTTTCCAGAACCTATCGTTTTTACTTCCACTTAGCTTTTTTGAAATGTAGCATTTTTTAAATCTGTAGGTGATGCTGTCACAAGAAATTTTTATCACAGATCACAGATTGCACTCATATAACATAGTACTTTTTTTAAAAAAATTCATCCTTTTGTGTGGTTTCATGAATCCTACAATGTAACTATACACTAGATATTAAACTGATCTTTAAAATGCTTATTTATAAAACAAGTGATTCTACTAGCTGCAACATCACATTCTCTACTAGAATTAAGCACTAAAATTACTTTTTAAATTTCTGTATCATTCATTTTTTTTAACTTAACAGTTCCATCAAGATGACTTCAATGAGTATTCCTCACTAGCATCAACTACTGGTATTTCAAGCTAACATGCTGTCCCCAAATTGCACCTCGTGACTCAATAAATTAAGACAGCATACTAGCAGAGATTTTGTAAAATCGTACTACAAAGCAATCCCACACTTATAATTAGTAACACTGCGGGAAAAAAAAAAAATGTGTCTTACATTTGAGAATGTAAAGTTTATTTCCCTCTAATTTTTCTTAAAAAAAGAAGACCATTCTTCTTTAGACCAATGTGTGGACTCGACAAGAAAAGTGAATCATAGAGCTATGCAGAATTAAGGAGTCAATAAAATATAATTGGATTAGCACACAGCTTTCTGGTTAGATTGTGAAAGATGAGGGATGTATTGTTATTGTGAGTTTGAAGGAGGCTGTATGTGCGTGTGTGTGTGTGCGTGCACGCCTGCATGTACATGTAATGCCGTAATTGTGGCTCTGTGTTTAGTAAATAAAAAGTTCCATGTGGTAAACAGCATGCAAACTGGTTTAACTAGAGTAAGTGGATCAAGTTGGAAGAAAAGTTGAATTTGGCCCACTTAGCAGTGTATTTTAAAATTGTGCACCTTCTCAGCTTTTCATCATTAAACATACAGTTTGCATATTTACATATGTTTCAGGCTACATTATTGGAATTCTGAAGACATGAAAACATCAGATGAACCAGCCTGCAACAACACAGATTCCAACTGGAAGATAGAGAGAAAGTTTAAAGAATGTGGCCAATAAAGACGGGTAGTACCTGGAAATATTAACTGACTCACATTGTAAAAATGAGACTGGTTTCTAAGCAAAAAAGGTTACTTTTGGCCGCCATCAAAGTTCAAGACAAGATGTTGAAATAAAAACTTTCCGCTCCCCCTTTTTCCCACTTCAGGCAGGTACCAGCATTAATGAATTATGATTTTCCTTAATCAGAAGCACTCATTTGTATCCATGTAGACCACCTGTAAGAATTAAATATTGATTATTTAATATAGATTAATAATGGGAAAGTGAATTTTCCACAATGGCAGATTTTGAGGACTTGGTTCCAAACTGAGCTGAAGCTTCCCAATGCCTTTTGTACAGTCTGGGAAAAACTGTGCTGCATTGGCCTGTTTTTGAAGGCCATCATGCCATGTAATATAAGGATATCATCTTATTGCTGATATCTTTGAAGAGTCCCAAGCAGACACAGAAAATGAATGGAGGCAAGGAGTGTGACGGAGGGGACAAGGATGGAGGTCTTCCAGCTATACAGGTTCCTGTGGGTTGGCAGCGTCGAGTGGATCAGAATGGAGTGCTTTATGTCAGGTGAGCGTTTGTTATTGCCTGCGTTACCCCCAAGGCTGCCATTCCAGCATTCAGGGGGTACAGTCTGTTCTAGGAGCAAAAAACTACCATGACTGACAGCACTTTAAGTCAGTTTGAATAAATGACCTTTGTGCTAGAAGTATTCTAGTGTTTTTCGTTCTGTACCACTTTGCAATGTAAATTGCCTTAGGTTACTGGAGAGACTTTTTATGCATTACTTGTGTTTCTATAAGGTGTTATCCTGCTTCTCTGTGTAACAAGGATAAAGAAAAACATGATTTCTAAAATAGATATAAGCATCTTTACCACAGTCGCAGGAGAATGTAAAATACTGGAAATAGACTCGGTATCTCTTCACACTGTTATTATTCTTCACAGTGCTTCAGCTGGCTATACTCTAATAGAAGGCTGAGTGTTTTTATCTATAGGCAGTTTCGGTTATACTTCTTACTGCCTGATATTACCCAAAAAGAAAGTCTTTATTTTTTCTGCATGATTTTTAATCTATTCACTTGCATATAACATTAAAAAAAAGGAAAAGTCATAATGGAAGTGTTTTTTCATCTCACAAATAAAAGTTATACAAATGAAATGTAAATGCCTGCTCTTTTCAATTTTTATGGCACATATAGCATGTAATGTAACTAAACTGTTGGCAAGTAGTTTTAGTCTTGTTATGTAATTGCCAAGTTCCATATTTGGTAGATTTTCAGTAAGTATATGAAAGATTAGGATACTATAAATCTTTCTTTGTAACACAATGCAAAAAAAACTATTGGGAATAGAATTCTAACCTTTCTCAAGGCATCAAATTACTTCATTCAATTAATACTATTACTTCCAATGTGATTATTTGTATCCCAGTTTCAACAGAGTCCTCTATTCCTATAATGGTGTAGTTATATGAGGGAGATATTTTCTATTACATAAACACAAATCATTTCATACCGCAACTCAGAAAATCAGTTCAGATTCTGTCCCATGTTTTGTTTGTTTTCTGCAAGATGTTTCTTGAGGTGAATTTAATTATTAACTCAGATTCTTTTGTCATGGTTTTTGTTTTGTTCTGTAATGTTAATATGTGCTCTATGTTAACTGAGGTAAGACAGAAATTACGGAATGCGGGGCTCATCTCATTTCGTGGCAGTCGCTTAGGTCAGATGGACAATGACACAGCTGACTTCATCCGGTGTTCCTGTTGCCCACTGTTGACAAGTTGCCAGAAGAACTCTGTTATAAATATAATGTAGCAAGATCCCAGCGTTGTTACATTTATAGTTATTCCAGTTTGTAAAGAACAGATATATATTCAGTTTATGGCAAATGAATCTAAAATATTGATAGTTTAATTATTTTTGCTTTAACACCATCCTTATGAAGGATAAGTCAGCTTTTTAGATTACTTAGAGCAAAAAACTGCTTGATTCCAGAACCTGTTCAGTTTTCCCGATGATTTCCAAGTCTGACTAGACTTCTCTCGCTGATAACCGTATTACTATGAGTTCAGCCATGTCCAAATCTGTACACCATCAATTGTTTTGGAAACTAACTTTCCCTGATGAGGTAAAACGCTTTTGAATTAAATTAAGCTAGTCAGCATGAGTTTGATTTGTTTGCATGTAACCGGCTAAATTGCCACTTGAACGTTGTATAGGAGGCAAGTCTTACGGCTCCCTTCTTGATGTGCAGTGTGCTTGTAATTTTTAAGTTAGTCTCCAGCTGCTCCTGCCTCGGGGTGGCATCAAGGCTGCGCATTACGTTTCCCACCTGCTTCCACTCTGCTAAGCTTTGTGCTGAAAGACTTGTAACTGTATTTTACATTAATTATTACTCTTAAAAGTTAATTAAAGAGCTACAGCTGAGAGAAAGAACCCAACTGACTAAGAGGAAGTGTTTTTAAAAGTGTCTAGAGCACAGTACTCTAATAGAATTTGGGAATTCTTGTCTTCACTTTAATTTTTCAATTAAATTCCTCTAGGACTTGGTCCCTATACTTTTAGCTATAAAATGTTGATCTGTTTCTTTTCACGAAACTCATGAATTCTTCATATGGAAAATAATGAAGATACTGTTTGCTAACAAAATTTCAAGACTTCCAAAAATTCCTTGTGACCTTTCTTTCCTATAATGGGGTTTAGGTCTGAAATAAGAAATTATTATTCTTTATGTGTCATCTATTGAAAAAGAAAAAAACTGGTAGTATAAACAAGTGATTTGACCAATTTGAGGATTTTAGATTCCCTATCTGCATATATTACTTATATGACTGTCCAGACACAAAATACGAATTACATTTTGAAACTGGTCATTTTGCTACAGAACTCGTCTTTTTTTAGAGACAGATGATTCCTCAGTAGTGTAATGCTATTTATATGTATGAATGTGTACAAAATGCAGAATACTACTTCCGCATGAATTCTGTAAACAGTCACTCATAAGATACTGTCAAATCAAATTTATGTAAGAATCTTCAAAACATATAATGAAGTTGTAAAATCAATATATTAATAATGAAAGTCCTAAAATGCAAACTGCCTACATTAAACTAAACCCCTTTGTAAATAAACCAAATCCTTACATCAGCTGAATTTTAGTACCTAATCTGGAAACCCTGGTGACATAGGGCTTAAGTGCTACAGCTGCTAACGAAAAGGGCAGCAGTTCAAATCTACCAGGCACTCCACAAAAACTCTATGGGACAGTTCTCCTCTGCCCTTTGGGGTCGCTATGAGTCAGAATGGACACAATGGCAATGGATTCGGTTTTGTTTTAATCAGTAGTCTTGATTAACATATCACACTGACTTCTGGCTGGAAGCACCTGTACACTTACAGCTAGAAGCCTGCAGGGTACATTTTTGCTACTGAAACTTATTTTCTCCAAAATTCTCATCCTTTGTCACCTCTGCTAGGCTATTGTCTATGCCGTTTGGCTTCTAAGTGTATTCTGAGTTGTTTTACACTAATCTGTCCATTTGCAAAGCATAGGAATGAAGGAGAATACAGACAGAGACAAAGCAGTTTTTAGCATGGCTTCTACCAAGTTTGCTCAGGTTCCAAACCCCCTGCTGACAATTTGCATTTCTAAGAAGCTCCCCCCACAAAGCTAATGCTTCCGGTTAGGGACCAGCTCTGGATATCACTAGTAGAGCAAGGGGTCTTAAGGTTGATAATAATAAAAATCAACTGGGGAGCTTATTAAGTTATAGATGTTTATTTAGTATGTGTGGGACAGACATGCAAATTCTCAGCAAGAGTTTGAAGCCTTGGTTTTAATGTAAGGTCATCTTTATTCTAGACTCCAGATTAGTATGGAAGAAATTGTGAGGCACAACTTTAGCATATTTGCTGACATTCTGGTTTGACTACCAACATGTTCCTAAATTTCAGTTGTTCCTTAACAGTTCTAAAACAGATCTTCTAGTTTAGAATGGTAATGATTACTTGTATGCAGTTCTTGTTGCTTTTTTGCTTGCTTTTAACTGTCCTTTCTTCAGATATAGTAGCAGCTTTGTGAATAGCGTTTTTTTCCCATCATCAGTCCACTCATTTTTCAAAGTAATTTATTTAATCTACTGTGAAGATCTGTATTTTTCCGAGAAACATTTTCATTCAAAAGAAAGAGCTTATAGTGTTAGAGGCTATAATTTAGTAGCTAACATAATATGACAAAGAAAATGATTTTCCCTTGTAGGAAAATACTATCCTGTGAAGGACAGTAAGACTACAAATTATACCTTTTTTTTTCTTATAATATGCAGAGTCAGAATTATTTCCTGATGTTTTTTAAAACTATTTTTACAGTCCCAGTGGGTCTTTGTTATCTTGCTTGGAGCAGGTTAAAACATACCTGCTTACTGACGGAACGTGCAAGTGTGGCTTGGAATGTCCTCTTATCCTTCCCAAGGTAACCATTTCACAACAGATGTACCAGCAATTTGTTGGGGTTTTTGGTTTTTTTTTTTTTCTTTTGGGGGGCTTTTTTATCTTTATATATTTGCTTTTCTCATTTGTTTTTTTATTTTTCTATTAATTCTCCAACGTATTAAATCTTTCCCTAATTAGACATCTTCTGCATGCCTTTTGGAATACTTGAAAGGTTGCGGTGGGGGTAGATTATGGAAATAGTTCAAATCCAAGAGTCATTTTCAAAAGTGACAAATCTATGTTCATATTAAATATTTCATTAAAACCACTTTTGCACCTTGTTACTAGAGCTGTACCTACCCTCTGCATTTAAATAGTGCAGAATTTTCATCTACAACTATAACCGTTGAACTCTGATGTTATTTTTAGCACTGCTATTGGTGGTGGTGGTGTTAAATCTGCCACAAATCTTTCTAAAATCACAAAGCTGATCCCTCGTAGCCAAAACATGAAGCTGTGTTACTCCTGTTAAGAGGTAAAAAATTAAAATAACTTTAAATGTAAATATATCATTTGCTATAGAAATAAATCATTGCTCTCTGGATGTCTAATTATAGTACTATATTTAGAACTAAATATTAATAGATAGCTTTTTCCTTTCTACTTGAGTGTCTCCCCACTCCTCTCCCAGAAAAGGATTGAAGGCTCTGACAGTGGTACATAGTTTTTAAAAATTCTTTAAATAGAGAAATTTTGAAATCAGAATGAAAAGCTACTGTTCATATACTAATGAAAGAAGACCAAAGAAAAAGTTGGCATGTAGAAATATCATAGCTTTTTGTGTTATTTTAACTGTGTTTTATCCATTTGTGTCCTGTTATGAGAAAGTATCTAAAATTGGAAACATTATCAGATATTGTATCTTCCCATATGTTAATCTTGGCTATCTCAGAATGATCTTAACCAGTTACTTTGCCAGTGAAACTCTGGAGCAGACATATTAAGTTATATAAAGTTGCTTTTTTGAATTTTAAAAACTTAAGAAAGTTTTATTCTGCACAACATTTTTTTTTTTTATTTTTTAAGAAAGGCATCTTTTTATTAAATGTTTTAACAGACATATTCTAAAAAAAAGACTGTACTTTCCCCAGGTGTTTAATTTTGACCCTGGAGCTTCTGTGAAACAGAGAACTGCAGAAGATGTTAAAGCAGACGAAGATGTCACAAAGCTATGCATACATAAAAGAAAGATTATTGCCGTGGCCACACTTCATAAAAGCATGGAAGCCCCACATCCTTCTCTGGTGCTCACCAGTCCTGGAGGAGGAACAAGTAAGTGGTGATGAAGGTTTAGGGATTCCCCTCCCGATCTTTTCCTGGAGAAAGAATCATTAGAAATCACTTTGCCAAACATTCTCCCTTCCTGCTTTTCAAACATACACAATGCTTTCAAGTTCTGTGTTCTGTCATTTTATTACAAGTAGCATATTGTTTCAAAAATTACCACAAGGTCGTTTCCCCAAATTTCCTGTCCAGACCACCTAATTAAACAAGCAGAATAAACACTAATTAGCGCCAAAAAAAACTATATAGGTTAGAGAAGAGCTAACAAAAGAAGTGCCATTGCTTTTTAGGAAACAAATGTAGACTTTTACACGAAGGTTGTAATTGGAAAGTGTGATGTTAAGTCCTCAAATGCAAGGTAAGTGTTAAAATCAGGAACTGGCAAGGATATTCTTTTACTGTAATATTTATTGAACACCTACTAAACAGAAATGACTTTGCCAGGAACTTTTTCAAGGTCCTTCCAAATACACACACACACATGCACGCACACACACATGCACACACACTCACATGCACACATGTACATTTGTTTTTCAAAAATTTCCAAGTGGCAGAGAAGTTGCAGGTATACTTCATTGAGTGGCCGCATACTGTTGGCCTATATTCACTGATTAACATTTTGTTGGATTTGCTTCCCCTATCCCTCGTGTGCTGGTTTTCACTGATTCTTTTGAGAGGAAGTTACAGGTACTATGACAGTTTTTCCCCAGATATTTCAGCACACAAGAACATGTTCTGCATCACAATATAATTGTCCCATTCCAGAAATTTAGCATTAATATAATATTATTATCTAATACACAGTCCATATTCAAACTTCTTTAGTTGTCTTAATAATGTCCTTTATTACATTTTTTAAAAGCCAGCCTTTATATGTATGTATGTATATAATCCAGGATGCAATTGAAGTTTGTGCATTGCATTAATTGTTGTTCAATGTCTTAATCCAGATCAGTTCCACAGTGTTTTGCAGCTTCTCATGAAATGACATTTTTAAGAGTCCAGGCCAGTTTTACAGGATGTTTCTCAGTTTGGATTTGCTTGAATGTTTCCTCACATTTATACTTAAGTACATGTGTGTGTACACATGTGTACATAAAACAGTTACCTGAGTATAAATATATATAAAACATTAGACCAGGAACAAGTAACTCAATAACCCAGGTAAGCACAAGATTACTTGTGTGTACTAATCTGTGGTAAACAATTTTACAGTTTTTTCACTTTATCAAGGCTTCTGCGTCTAAGTATAGCTGGCATCTGGCTCTCTGCCAAGCCCACATTACCTTCCTACAGAATCAAAGCCTCATTTCACATTTACAGTCCCTGTTAGGGTGAATTACCCAGTGAACACAGTCAGCACAGCCTTATTTGTGTGTACTTACTTATCTGTACTTAAAAGTTGCACATCTTTCCCCCATGGTAGAAGATGTGTGAAACCATTCACTACAGTTGTGGTAAAAAAAAAGAAAAGTGAAAACTGTTGAGTACAGACGAGTAAGTGCATACAAGTAAGGCCATGCTTACCCTGCTTATTGGGTTATCTGCCTCTGCACTGCACACACACTTTTTGGTATGAATGCTGCATAGGCACCTCATGTCAGTTTATGGCTTGGTTAATGCTGTGCCAATCTGATTTCTCCATTGTTAAAGTACCATTTTCCTTTTATGATTAGCATGTAATCTGTGAAACTACATTGTACTTTAACACAGGAGAACATCTTCATTTAAGGGCTAAAATATGAACTACCTCTAAAATATTATGGTCTAGTTAATACTGAATAGTAATTCGGGGTAAAAGAGGGCTAAGCACAAAAGCCTTTGTTTATGTGTGATAAGTGATACTGTTTTATGAAATTCTGAAAAATAGACATGATAAGTATAACCCTCAGCGATTAGAGAAGGCTTTATGGCAGAACTGCAATTTGAACCAGCCTTGGGAAATAGTAGAGTTTAGACATAGGCGGGGAGTATGAAAATTATTGTCCAGAATGAGTATAATTATGGTGTAATTAATGGATGGTGTGGAAAATAGCAGTTCGTATCCACCAGGTGCTCCTTGGAACCTCAGTGGGAGCAGTTCCATCTGTCCTGTAGAATCACTGTGAGTCCAGAGTAACTCCAGGACCATGGGTTTACGTGAAAGATTAAGCCTGTATACGTAAATTGGGGCCAAATTATTGAGAACTTTGGATGCAAAGAGGAACAGTTGTGACACCATACAGGTAATTAAAGATTCACACGTATAACTCATGTGAACAGGGTGGGGAGAGACAAATTGGACAGTTAGTAGCATAGCGCTCCTATCAAGTAACTTTCTAAAGCTTCACAGGAATGGTCAGAAAAAGTGCTCCACTAAGGTACGTAAGAAAAAATGTCTCAGGGTATCTTGGTTTTGTTTTTGTTTAAATGAGCTGCATTTTTGTAATTAAAAGATACTGTAACAATTTAATATTAATTATTTTTAATTTACCATTATCCTGCCACCTTGTTGTATAATTGTTTTTTCCTCCTGTTACCTTGCACCTGTGTGTGTGCATACACTTTATGTGCTGTTTTTCAGTTTCTACTGTATATAAGTACTTTTATCCATTTCTACAGCCTCTGTATTTGCCATTTAAATGACCCTAGCAGAATCTTCTTCTAGATCTTTTGTCATATTTGTAAATACAAGTTCAGTTCTCGAAAGAAGAGTATATGACTAGTACAGGTATCATAGATAATATCTCCGTTCCCTTTAAACGTGTTCATTTTGATGAATTAATTGCTACTCTTTCACTAGCGTCAGACATGGCATTTGTTTTAATTTCTTAATTTTAAAATGTTATCATATGGTTGAGATTTAAATAATCAAAAGTTCACAAGGCTCGTATGGTAGTTTTAACCTCTGTTTTACATATGTAAGTATATATTCCATTTCTGTTTAAAGTTTTTGAAAGGTCTGCTTGAATATACATGAAAGCACTAGATGGATGCCTAACATTTACACTGGCCGACTGTCTCAGGCACCTAGTGCTGCTGTAACATAAATGCCACAAGTGGATGGCGTTAACAAAGAAAAGCTTATTCTATCACAGTCTGGTAGGCTAGAATTCCGAATTCAGGGTGACAGCTACAGGGGAAGGCTTTCTCTGTCAACTCTGGATAAAGGTCTGTGTTGTCTCCTCCCACTGGTCTAGGAGCTTCTCTGCACAGGAATCTGAAATCCTGGTGGGATGAGGTCCCTGGGTCTCTTTTCAAATCTCTTTCCTCCACGTCTCGAAAGAGATTGGCCTAAGACACCATCCAGTCCCACAGATCTTGTCAACACAACTGCCACTGGTTCATTACGTTTGATCACAGTAGTAGGATTTACAACCTGTAGAAAAATCCCATCCAATGACAAAAGGGTGGAGAATCATTCAACACTGGGAATCAGGGCCTTGCCACACTGACACATACAGTTTTTAGAGGGACACAATTCAATCCATGACCCCTACTCTTGTACCCTTTAGTTCCTGTTTGATAGCCTCAGCTTGCTTACTTAGTTTGCTTAGTATTCCTGTTATTTTAAAGATAGTAACTATTTTTCCCCAGATATGGAAAAAATCCTTTCTTAACCACAATTGATTTCTAAATTCTTTTAGGTGAATATAAAAGGTACCAGTGTCCATATTTCTAATCACTGAGTTGTAGGCAACTAAATACATAAATACAGTGCACTCAAAATATTACTTCTTTAATTACATACTTTCAAAAGTGGCTCTTTTAGAAGACAGTCAGCTTCAATTTAATGTATCTGCTGAAATTTTTGTACAATATTCGCTGTCAACTTTTCGTGTATTATATTCCAGAAATCACTACCAAAGAATTTGAACTTCACCACACTAGAAAGAAAAAGCCCATGTTTCCCAAGAAAAGCGTATGTTCACTGCGTTCTCTTACTACTAGAGTATATCCTACCTAGACTTCCGTGTATCCCAGACTGAGAACCACTCTCTCCCAAGCCCTGGTTGCACAGTGGTTAAGTGCTCAACTGCTAACTGAAAAGTAGGCGACTTGAATCCATGATCCAGTCCACAAAAGAAAGATCAGTCTCCTTCCGTAAAGGTTACAGTTTTGGATACCCTGTGGGGAAGTTCTACTGTGTCTTGTAGGGTCACTGTGAGTTGGAATCAACTCAACAGCAGTGAGTTTTTTGATTTGGCCTTAGAAACTGTTATGATACAGTTTGACCTGTATGCTGTCTAGCAGGTAGGAGACCTCTATATACTGAAATCTATATTTATGCATTTAAATAAATATACCTCTAGTTGTAAATAAATTTCAGTAAGCTTGCTAATGTTTTGTAGGTCGTAGATTGAAGATGACAAGTCTATAGTATAATAGTGCCAATTTCACGTCCTGTGCTTATAATAGACAGACACATTGGCATTTTCTCGGGGAACTCAGCCACAGCTCAGCGTCCTTTCAACAGTCTCTAAGCAGCCGCTATCAATTGATGAGATTTGGCATATGAAATGAATTTTATTTGCCATCTCTGTTTTAGAAGGCACAACTTTAAAAAATAGTTAAACCTCCCTAGGGGCTAAAAACTTAAACTTAAGAGTTCTAACATGAGAGAGTGAAAATTCTCTGTGATGAACCACCTTGCTTTTGTTACCTATGTTCTGTCTGATCTCCAAAAGAATTGAAGGGATTCCAAAAAGCTGAGGAGAGAGACGTGTGCTCCTGTGAAAAGAGAATACTCAATTGGAACCTAGTACTGAAGGTTTTAGTACCCTGGCAAAATTTTGCTTAAGAATGCTATCCTAATAAAATATTGTAGCCTTTTACCTAAATCAATTGGCTAAGGCCACTTGTAAGTAATGACTGATTAGGGGCAAATAAATTACGTTGTTACAGACATGACATAAAGCTAAGCACGATCACAGTATTGCTGCATTTTCTGTTATCACTATCATAGAAGATTCAGAATCTGTTCACTTCACAAAAATTAAACTCTTACACAGTGGAAAACATTGAGATAAGTAGGTGTTACTGTAGCTGGCCTGAGGCAGTTTCAGTAGGGTAACAGAAACATTTACAGGGTGACAGATTTGCTAGTGCAATGGCAGTTTATTCAGGTCAACCAAGAAAATAGTACACCAGCACAGATTACAATTTTCTGTTGCAACTGTGTTCTTTAAAAATTCAAATCCAGCAAGATAACAACATCACCATTTCCATCTGGGCTGTCAATCTTGATTTTTCATATTCTAAATATTATTAGAATGGCTAGTGTCAGTATGTACTGATTTAAATGCCCATACTCTCTTAACAGATGAGAGAGACAAGTATGATACACACTGGGGACTTTGGTCAACTGTAAGAATTGTGTGTGCATTGTTTAAAATCACAATTTAATATAGAGTTCAGAACATTTGTAGCTGCATACTGTCACTGCTTCTATTTGCAGACTTCTATTTCCAGATTCCCTCCCTGTTCTGCTTTTATTTCATTCTTTCCTCCCCTCCCCCACTAGTACACATTCCTAAAAACGTTGAAGGTATTAACACTTTCTCTCTCTCTCTCTCTCTCTCTTTCATGTCAGATGCAACTCCAGTAGTACCTTCTCGGGTGGCAACTCCAAGATCAGTGAGAAATAAGTCTCATGAAGGAATTACAAATTCTGTAATGCCTGAATGTAAGCATCCTTTCAAGTTAATGATTGGATCATCAAATGCCATGGGAAGGTTGTATGTTCAAGAACTGCCTGGGAGCCAGCAACAAGAACTCCACCCCGTCTACCCCCGGCAGAGATTGGGGAGCAGTGAACACGGACAGAAGTCTCCATTCCGCGGCAGCCATGGAGGCCTGCCCAGCCCAGCGTCATCGGGATCCCAGATATATGGAGATGGCTCAATCTCGCCAAGAACTGACCCACTTGGAAGCCCTGATGTTTTTACAAGAAATAACCCCGGTTTTCATGGAGCTCCTAATTCAAGTCCTATTCACCTGAATAGGACTCCACTTTCTCCACCTTCAGTAATGCTACATGGTTCTCCTGTACACTCATCCTGTGCAATGGCTGGAAGGACTAATATACCTCTTTCCCCAACCTTGACTACAAAGAGTCCAGTAATGAAAAAACCAATGTGTAATTTCTCAACAAATATGGAAATACCACGAGCAATGTTCCACCACAAACCACCCCAAGGCCCACTACCCCCTCCTCCACCTTCTTGTGCTCTTCAGAAAAAGCCATTAACGTCCGAGAAAGATCCACTTGGCATTCTTGACCCTATTCCTAGTAAACCAGTGAATCAGAACCCAGTTATCATTAATCCAACCAATTTCCATTCAAATGTCCACTCTCAGGTACCTGTGATGAATGTAAGCATGCCTCCTGCCGTTGTTCCTTTGCCAAGTAATCTCCCATTGCCAACTGTAAAACCTGGTCACATGAATCATGGGAGTCATGTACAAAGAGTTCAGCATTCAGCTTCAACCTCCCTGTCCCCTTCTCCAGTGACATCCCCAGTGCACATGATGGGGACTGGAATTGGAAGGATTGAGGCATCCCCCCAAAGATCACGTTCATCTTCCACATCATCAGATCATGGAAATTTCATGATGCCACCTGTAGGACCCCAGGCCACTTGTAGTGGTATTAAGGTTCCACCCAGGTCGCCAAGGTCAACAATAGGATCCCCAAGACCATCAATGCCATCAAGCCCTTCTACCAAGTCAGATGGATATCATCAGTACAAGGATATCCCTAATTCATTAATTGCTGGAATGAGTAATGTACTCAATACCCCAAGCAGTGCAGCTTTCCCTACTGCACCTGCCGGAAGCGGTTCTGTAAAGAGTCAGCCTGGTTTGCTGGGAATGCCTTTAAATCAGATCTTGAACCAGCACAATGCTGCCTCCTTTCCAGCAAGTAGTTTACTCTCAGCAGCAGCCAAAGCACAGCTAGCAAATCAAAACAAACTTGCTGGTAGCAACAGTAGCAGCAGTAGCAATTCTGGAGCTGTTGCCGGTGGTGGCAACCCTGAAGGACATAGCACTTTAAACACCATGTTCCCTCCGACTGCCAACCTGCTTCTCCCAACAGGGGAAGGGCAGAGTGGTCGAGCAGCACTAAGGGATAAGCTGATGGCTCAGCAAAAAGACTCAATGCGGAAGAGAAAACAGCCGCCTACCACGGTGCTGAGCTTGCTCAGACAGTCTCAAGTGGACAGCACTGCAGCTCCTAAACCTGGGCCCGACTTGCTGCGGAAGCAGGGTCAGGGGTCTTTTCCCATCAGTTCAATGTCTCAGTTGTTACAGTCTATGAGTTGTCAAAGCTCTCACTTGAGTAGCAATAGTACCCCAGTTTGTGGGGTCTCAAATACTGCTTTGCCTTGTTCTGCTAACCAGCTGCATTTTACAGCTCCCAGTGTGAACTCCAGTGTTCTTCAGAATTCACTGACACAGAACATACCTTTAAGAGGGGAAGCCGTGCACTGCCACAATGCAAACCCTAACTTTGTTCACAGTAACAGTCCGGTCCCAGACCACCATCTTGCAGGTTTAATCAATCAGATTCAGGCTAGCGGGAACTGTGGGATGCTCAGTCAGTCGGGCATGGCTTTAGGAAATGCATTACATCCCAACCCACCTCAGTCAAGAATCTCAGCGTCCTCCACTCCAGTGATACCAAACAGCATTGTTAGCAGCTATAATCAAACAAGTTCTGAAGCAGGTATGGTTTTATTAGAAAAAAGTACCCAAAGGTACTAAACTTTTCTACTTTTTAAAAAAAAAAAATTTGTACCAAAATATTTATTATGATAAGAGATGATCTGTTCCCCATTGTGAAATTCTCATCATTTCTTGAGTATTTATAATTTTATTTACAGAATACTACTAGGTGTCTATTAGAAAAAAATGACAGCCAAGGGGATTCCATGCGTTTCCGTTATTTGTTGTCAATCTGTGTCATTTTGAGCATTGTTTGACTTCCCGTTGGTTATGTAATCATTGGACTTTAAACTGCAGGAGAAGCCATAGAAGGCAGGGTTCCCTGGTTCATGAAACACGGACTTGGCGTATGCCAGTGTAAGAGCTGTTGGCTCTAGCTTTTGCTTGTATTCAAGTGAATGAAGCTCACCTTGGAAAACCCAAAAAAGGCAAAAATAAGTTGATATTTTTTGTTCTTGCTGCTGACCAGAAATAGGTGAATGGATAGGAAAAGGCAATGAGAAGTTGTATGAAGTAGAAAGCCATCTTCTAATGTTTTCTTATCCTAGTTTGCTATTCTTTACTACTATTTGCTTGAGAACATTAAAAAAAAAAAATGGACGTTGGCTGTGCCCTTTATAAAAATAATAATAATAATTTAAGTTTTCTAATAAAAAAGGCTTGAAAACATGATTTCCAGAATTTTTGATCTTGAAATTATTTTAGAATTTTTCTTGTAGAGCTGAACCATTGTTTTGACCACTGACATAAAGGTGTTGAACCCAAATTTATTGTTATCTCTTCATCTGCTATTCATGGAGTAAGCACATTAGAAAAAAGAACTATGTTGTATGCGATGGAGTCCCCAAAAATGTTATAAGGAAACTGTACGGAAGCGCTAAAGTCATTGAGGCATCAGAAAACTTGACCTTAAAATATTAGAACATGTACCCAGAACCCAACACTAATGGTTTGAGAGGCTTGTGAGAAATGATGGGAAGAAATAAAAAAGCAATTTTAGAGATAATATTATTCAGATATGAAAACAGCAGGCTTTAAAAGCCAGATTGCTGCTGGAAATGAGAAAACTGCTGATGCTTTTAATAATAAGTTACTGTAAAGATACGGATACAGTGTATTATACCCTCATCCTGGAAAAAGCATTATAACCTACATATCTTTTGTTGCTGATCTAAAATCAAAAGTTTTCCTTCTTGGTATTGCCAGTTATGCCTGACATCTTCCACAATTTGTGTTATGTGTTATGTTCTGATACTAGTACTTAATGAGAAACTGTTCAGTGACCTCTTTTGTTAAAAGATTATAAGGTGTAGAAATATAAGGTTTAGAAGATACTCTAAATGATCAGTGCCTTCTTGATAGTCTAGAAAATCTCATTTCTTAAGTGTTTAACCAGATACCTATGCCATGGGGGGCTTCCAGTTTTTCCCAGATTCATCCTCATTTTTAGATGCTTCCACACAAATGAAAATTTAATCATATGCATTTAGCAGATCAAAGTTGCATAAAATCAATAACTGTTTATTTATTGAGCACAGTTTCAATCATTTAGATGAGACAGTGTTAGTCTCATTATATTATGTCTTTAAATTTTGATACCCCTTACCTCAACTTATTTTTGTTTCAGGTCTACATTTGTGCGTGCAAAGTGTGTGTGTTTTTAATGATGTATTTTAATTCATTTATGATAGAAAAGACCAGCATTTATTTATATTCTTGTTTCTTCCAATTGTGAAGTTCAGAATTATTTTATGTAGCCTTGTTCATTTTATTCTCGCTTCATATGTTTCTGTAAAACATCTGACCTGGATTGCCAGCGCTGGGGTGTCAAAACACGTAAGCTGAAAATTTATTAAATATAAGTGTTAGCATACAAAATAGCTAGAATAAATGTCTAGTAATGATATGGCTATGGCCAATTGAGTGTAAGCTAACAAGAAGCATATGCCTAACAAAAGTCTAGGTCAGTAAGAATTTTAAAAATATAAAACCTAATAAAATCAAATACTGATTAATGCTCGTAGGTCTGATGTGCAGCTCGTTATGGAAATGCATAGATTTACTAACTACCTCTTGGATAAACTAAATATTGAAGAGGTTTCTAATGCCATTTTTCATTTATGATGTATAGTAAACTGTGACAACTGAGTATTGTCATTGCCTAAATATCCATTTACACTGACATTTATTCACCCATCAAGTAATCACATAGCACAAAGGTTGGCATTCAGAGTAAAACAACAGATGACAGTCACAGCTCTCCCTGTACAGTGTTGCTAGATATCCCTAGCATACCAATTAGACATTAGAGGAAGAACACATTTTATTCTTAAAATGTTGGTTATACCTATCTCTTGTGTACCAATTCTGTGCCATGTGATTTACCTGTATTATTTCTAATTTTATACCTTTCCAGCATAGAAAGCTTTATTGTCCTCATTTTACGAATGGGGAAACTGAGCCTCCCAGAACTTAAGTAACTGCCCAGGCTCACATATATTTGAATCAATACTTGAACCAAGGTTCACCTAATTCTAAAATCCATTTTCTTCCTGGCTGCATACATGCACACATATGAAATTATTTACTGATCAAAAATATTTTTTCAGTTTCAGAATCTTTTTTAAAAGTTAAGTAGGTAATGAATTAAAGCCCATTGATGCATATTGGAAGTCACATTATGAAGTTTTGATGAACTTTCAGTTATCAACAAAAGCCAACTCTTTTTGCCTCCTCTCTTTAGACTCTGATATCACAGTGTACCATGATTAGAATGTTAGTGTCAATGCAGATGAAATGCCCTTCACTTTTGAATCACGTCTGGTACCCTTGTTAAATGAATTGCTATTACCTCACTCAGAGAAGAGTGGGTTTTGTAGTGGGTGGTGTGTCAGTAGAGCTTTGAAAGAGGTGACTATACAGATGCTAATCTCACCGTTCCAAGCATAGTGGAAAAGTCAAAAGAGATTCACAGGTAGCATGGCCCAATTCCGTGCTATCTTTCAAAGATGAGACTGCTGGGCCCCAAAGGGTCTGTCACTGGCTACACAGCCTAGACAGAATTCCAGGAACATTCTGTCTGATCTGGTGCCTTTTGCTACTTCCCTTAGGAGTGATTCCCAAGTCATATTACACAAGACGTTAAGATGAGAGGTCACTTGCTCTGAATACACTTAACTTGATTGATAATTTGTTTTTGAAAGCTTCTTTTAAAGAGAGGTTTTCCATCATAAACAACTCAAACACTGGTTCTTAGGCCTATATGTGAATTCAATAGGACACATTTTAAATGTATTGCAATACAAGTATGGAAATGGGAGGCAAAGAGAGTAACAAAATGAGATAAAAGATGAAATTCTTACAAAACAGTTTTAAAATAAAGAATATACAAAATTTCGTTCATTGTATTTGATATTTTTAAACTGTCAGTCTGCTAAAGCTCTCTGAACACTTTGCATCATAAAGTTTATATAGATGTTCTATTAGCTCTTTCAATATCAAATTATAAGTTTAATATTTCAGTATGACATTTCAAAACTGACCAGTAGGGTACTTAATGACATTCCTCAAGTTATAAAGCAATGCTCTAGTGGATCTGGCAGCCAGACCACAAAGTTCTTGAATCTTAGCTCAGCGCTCAAACTGATAAATGCAGGTATATTCTAGAAACCCGTCAGTAATGCACATTTAAAACAACTTAGATTTTTTGAACAAAGACAGATTTCCATTAAGTGACTCCAGCCCTTGTCTTATTCTGTAGTTTGAGAAGGAATCCAAAATCAAGTGCCTTGGCTGGCCAGCTGCGTCAGACCCCCACCTCCTCGGGCCTCGCAACACTGCCCACCCTGCTCACTCTGTAACAGGAGTTCTGCCCATTACCCAGGCTTCTTCAGAGGACTTGGACCTTGTCAGTGTCCATTCAACAACTCTTCTCTTCCACAGCCCTGCAGTTTTTCACAGATTTCGAAGAAAAAAAATATTTAGACCGTGCTGGTAATCAACGGCTGGCTCTTGTTAGGTGCCATCGAGTCAACTTCAACTCATGGTCCTCTGTGCAACAGAGAACTACCCTACTACCCTATAGGGTTTTCTTGTCTATGATTTTTACAGAAGCAGGTTGTGAGGTCTTTTGGCTGAGCTGCTGGGTAGGTTTGAACTGGTAGCCTTTTGGTTGGCAGCCAAACCCAACTGACCCCTACTGTTCTCCAACATGCAGTCACCTTACACTTATTTATTTTAAAATGCTTTTTATAGTTTTGTACTTTTTTCTCATAAAAAGCACTCAAGTCTTATTAGCCTATGAAAGTATAATCCTTTGGAGAGGCAGAGTATGGTTTTGTATTAAAAGAAGTAATTAAAGCATTTGTTTGCCTTACCTCTTAAAGATACACATTGACTAACAAGAATATAAGTAAACCTATGAATAAATGCATGTTCATGGATATTTATATGTATTTTTTTATACTATGGGAAAGTATTTTCTTTCAGCACCATATGCATTTAATTAAAACTCAAGATAGCCATTGATATGGTAGGTATAAATATATGAAATAGACCACAAAAGAATACTGTGGAGTAAAAGACTGCAAAGTAATGAGCCCTTTTCTTTCCTTCCTTTTTTTTTAACCCTATTTATTAACCACATTCAAACGGGTGACACTGGGAATGTGCCAATAAAGAAAGGGAAGTTGCCATTCCCCATTTCCTAAAGAGAACACAGATGCAGAAAGATGACCGGGATGACCATTACAAGGATAGATTGTACCGTATAGATTATCCCTTTCAGAACACGGGGAGGATGTTTAAGAGTAATCTTCCAGTCGGAGGTAGACTAATATAGAGTGAACAACAATGTAGCAGCTCCTCGATAGTGAGTGAACATATAGTAGTTACTACTGAGAATTTTTTTCACCTAAAGTTTTATAATGCCCAGATTTCAGGCCCAGTTGATACACAAGGCTTCTAGGTGAAAAGTTTCCCTTCTGCTCTTATTTTTCAACCAAACACCACCGAAGCCAAATTTCCCTCAAAATATTAAATTCTTGATTGTGTGATAAAAATCTGGCCCCACTTTTGTTTGCATTATTTTTTCTGCATAGTGATCCATTTCTTCTTTGCTGTATGATATTTTTTCCTACTTGCTGTTTAAAAACGTTTCCTGATTTCAGGGTTTTACCACTAATTTTGTTTATGGATTCCAGGTTTAATGTTTCCTTGTGCTCAAAAGAAGTAGTTAAAATGTTTGATTTTAGACTTCGAATCTGTGTAATCGAAGGCCATAACTACTCAGAAGTGGTGTAATGCTTGCTGATTCAATGATCTATTTTGTAACTTCTAAGCAGTAAATTGCCCCAGTGTGTAAACTGGGAGAATTTTATTCCATTCCAGACACTAAACCAACACACTTAGAAAGGAACTAGAAATCCTCCATTTCTCTGGGAGACAAGACACCCAGGTGGTGCAGTGGTTAAGCGTTTGACTGCTAACCTAAAGGTTGGTACTTTGAACACACCAGCTGCTCCATGGGAGAAAGATGTGGCAGAAGGTTTCTGTAAAGATTACATACAGCCTTGGAAACCCCGTGGGGAAGTTCTGCTCCATCTTATAAAATCCCTATGAGTTGGAATCAACTCTGAGGCAATGCATTTGGTTTTATTAGTCTCTAGGAGATAACCTAAGCTTCTACCTGCTAAAATCAAGTCTTAAAACATTTAAACAACTTCTAAAAGCACTTAGGTTCTAGGAAGTAACATTAATACTACAAAAATTTAGTTCATTAAAAATAATATTGAAAATATTTCTACAGTATCAAAATAGATTTCATTCTACATGCATGTAGCAACTCAATAAATCAAATTATACTTTTCTTACTTTCTAAGAACTTACAGCAAACAACATTAATGCTAACCAAGCAAAGAGTAAAACTTATTTCCTAAAAGGTGTACTTCTTGCAAATTCAAAGTAAAAACTCACTTTTTTACAGATGAAAAGTGGAGCTAGCCGGCAGGACTCTGAGGAGTTGCTGAGGGACTCCTGGGGTTGAAGGTAGTCCACAGAAGTTCGGAATATCTACCTAAGACCCATGAGTACAGGTACAAGGACAGAGCGTTCATCACAGATAGCCCAGAGTAGGCCCTTTCTGCTGCATAGTTCCACAGGGATGGATGCCTTTCACACTGTAGTCTGATCACCGTGTTCTCTGGAGCACAACTCCAGACATAGGCTACTCCCAGGGGAACTGAACAACTCAGAGGCCTGGTGCTAAGGAAGTGGTTTTGAAATTATTTTTTACTTCTTCCTACAGTAACAAATTACGTTGTAGTACAGTAGACATACACGTTTTTATTGTATAAGTGAAATGTGGAAATCCTGGTGGCCTATTAGTTAAGTAATATATCTGCTAACCAAAAGATTGGCAGTTCAAATACCAGGCAGTCCTTTGAAACTCTATGGGGCAGTTCTACTCTGACCAGTAAGGTGGCTGTGAGTCAGAATTAACTCAACAGCAGTACTTTGATAAGTGAAATACAAGTTTCATGAAAAATACTACATGTGATTCGCGGTGATATTTTCTATCCCATTTTATCCTATCCTATATTCATTCATTCATTTGATGACAGTCAAAACCCACTGAAATGATTTTATCATCTGGTAACAGGTTGTGACAAAGGATTTGTAAATAAACAGTTTGCCGTCTATTCTATGTTTTCTCTTCTGTTTAGTTTATTTAGAAAAGACCGGTTTGGGCCTGACTAAATTGACTTTGCAGCTGCCTCATTTGTCTCAACACTGTCTTGGAATGTTCATGAGATAATTCCACAACTGTTTATTGAGCAACTCATACATCCAGGCATTGCAGTGCTGTTAGGGCCATCCAGTCAATTCTCGTATGTACAACAGAAGGAAACACTACCAGATCCTGCCCCATGCTCACAACAGCTGAACTGTGTTGAGCTCACTGTTGCAGCCACTGTGGATCATTGAAGGCCTCCCTGTTTTCCACTGACCCTTCGCTTTACCAAGCATGATGTACTTTTCCAGGAATTGCACCCCTGACAACATGTCCTAAGTGCATGAGATGAAATCTCACCATCTTCCCTTCAAAGAGCATTCTGGCTTTACTTCTTCCAAGATGGATTTGGTCATTCTTCTGGCAGTCCATGGTATATTCAATATTCTTTGCCAACATCGTATTTCAGGATTAATCCTTCAATTTTCCATATTGATTGCCCAGCTTTTATATGCATATGTGATGATACAAAATACCATGACTTGGATCAGGTGCGCTTTAGTCCTCCAAGTGACGTCTTTGCTTTTAAACACTTGAAAGAGACCCCATGAGGCAGGTTTGCCCAAACAATGTGCTGTTTGATTTCTTGACTGCTGCTTCCGAGTGTTGATTATGGATTCCATTAAAATGAACTACTTGGCAACTTCAGTATTTTCTCTAGTTATCGTAGTGTTGCTTATTCGACTAGTTGTGAGGAATTTTGTTTTCTTTTATGTTGAGGTGTAATTCAGACTAAAGACTATAGAGACTTTGATCTTCAGGAAGTGCTTCAAGCATCATCTGTATGTCTCAGGTTGTTAATGAGTCTTCTTCCAAATCCTGATGTAACGCTCTTCTTCATATAGTCTGCCCCCCCAGGTTATTTGCTCAGCATACAGACTAAGTATGGTGAAAGGACACAACCCTGACATGGTGCACCTGTCCTTATTTTTATCCACGCAGTATTCATTACTCTCTGAATGACTGCTTCTTGTTCTATATACAGGTTCCTCATGAGCACAATTAACTGTTTTGAACTTCTCATTCTTTGGAATGTTATACAGTTGATTGCCTTTGCATAGTCAATAAAACACAGGTAAACGTCTTTCTGATGTTCTCGGCTTTCACCTGAGATCCATCTGACATCAGGAATGATATCCCTTTTGCCATGTCCTCTTCTGAATCGGGATTAGAATTATTAGGCAGTTCCCAGTTGGTGTAATGCTGCAACCGTTTCTGAATTATCGTCAGCAAAATTGTATTTGTGTATTATATTAATGATACTGTTTGATAATTTCCACTTTCTTTAGGATCATCTTTCTTTGGAATGGGCGCAGAAATGAATCTCTTCTAGTCAGTTGGCCAGGCAGCTGGCTTCCAAATTTCTTGACATAGACTAGTGAGCGCTTCCAGCCATGCATCTGTTTGTGGAAACATTTCAGTTGGTACCCTGTCAGTCCTGTCAATATGAGAGCCTTGTATTCTGCCAATGCCTTTCATGCAGCTTGGACTTCTCACTTCAGTATCATCAGTTCTTCATTATATGTTACCTCGTGGAGGTGGCTGAGTGTTGACCAATTCTTTTTGGTACAGTGACTGTCTTTCCATCATCTTTTGGTACTCCTGTGCTGTTCAGTATTTTGTCCACAGAATCCTTCAGTATTGCACCTCATTTGCACCTGGTGTGATGACACTTTAAAAACACATTAGTCTATTTGTTCTCCTGTACATACAGTGACACATTTTTTTCTTCTGTTCTTCCAGCTTGAGAAATGCTGAGTGTGTCCTTCCCTTTTGGTTTTTGAACTCCAGGTCTTCGCACGCATGTCATTATAATACATGATCTCCTCAAACTTCACTTTGAAATCTGTTCAGCTCTTTTACTTAATCATGCCTTCTGTTCATTTTAGCTGCTCTCTATTCAAGAGCAAGTTTCAGAGTCTCTTCTGACATACATTATGATCTTTTCTTTCCTGCCTTTTAAAGTTGCATTTTAGCTCCTGAGGACTTGTTTTAATTGTCTTCAACTTCAACTTGAACTTGCATACAATTAATATTCTGTTCCACAGTCAGCACCTGGGCCTTGTTCTGACCATTTATGGTACTGAGCTTCTCCATATAATCTCTTTCCACAGACTTAGGCTATTTGATTTCTATGTGTTCCATCCAGTGAGATCCATGTGTATAGTTGCTGTTTATCTTGTTGAAAAGAAGGTATTTGTAGTGAAGAAGTTATTAGTCTTACAGCATTCTGTCATATGATTTCTAGCACCATTTCCATCACAAAAGCCATGTTTTCCATCCGTCTTAGTTTACTAGCACTACAGATAAAACAGTCAACAATGGAAGGCTACAAAGTTAACCATGATAATAATCTAGAATTCATCTTTCTCTGCTCATTAAATACAATGAAAAGTCTTCAAAGTGGAATATTAATGATGCATTTTAACCATGCTTTAGTGCATGTTTAGAGAACATCACTACTATCAAACAAGAGACTTCCTTGTTCAAGATTTGTTTCCTCATAATAAATATCAAGAAAGATATGATAAAAGAAACATTTTTTAATATTCTACTTAACAGTAAGAAATCTCAAGCATCTTTCATTCTGGCTGTTTCCAGACTAATTCTGTGCATTGTAATGGAAACAGAACATGATCAGTAGTGTAAAGAAAAACATGTCTTTTTCTGACACCATTGTCATCATAAGATTAACCTCCGTGACACAGTCATAACAGTTCAGGCATTCCAAAATTCTAGATGTACCCCTTTGAAGTCATCCTCATTTGTGCCTGGGGCTTCCTCTCTATTGCTGAGAAACAAATAGGATTTAGGTATTCTTACCAGCATCCAAAGCAATTAGGTCAAGAATGATGTGTTTTTGTAAATCTACATCATGATGCCCTGTTACTAGGGCTTTAAGAAAATAATGTCTTGTGGAAGATCTAGGCATCTCATAAAAATTATCTTTCAACTTAGTAGTGTTTTTTAAAGCAATCCTTTAAATACAGAGACGTTTCACTATTTCCATCAAATGAAAAGAGAATTATATTTATTTGACTTGAATAGGTTATGATATTTTCTCTTGCCTCTAGAAATATTCATTTTTATTAAGGATTACCATTGACCTTGTCCGCAATTAAAGTACACTTGCCAAAGCAAATGATAAAGGCCAAATATGGTAAAGGATTACCTTCTATATGACTCATTTCTTAGGTTCTTGGATTTCATGGATAAAAGTCAGTATTTGGGGCATATCAATTGAGAAGTTTCTTTGAATGAAATAGTGTTCATTCATCTATATCACAGAAGATATAGATCAAACTGGTTTGATGACACTTTAAAAACACATTAGTCTATTTGTTCTCCTGTACCATACAAGGGCACATTTAACAATATTAATATTGAAGAACCAGCCAAATAGCAATTTAGTGTAGTATGAACAATTACTTTTCTCAAAGTCTGATGACCAAGAAGAAGAGAAATTAAAGAGTTACATACTGCTGGTGTTTTGAAGAATAATTTTAAATAAGACATGAAATATCTAAAGAATTAGCAATAGAAAAACATCCTATAAAATGTTACTGTTGCTATTTCTGTACCCATGCATACCATAAATTATATGTGTATGTAAAGAATGCTGTTTAAATCTGGAAAAATACTCCACTGGGCAAGCTATCACATCATTTCCTCATTGAACTGGGCCATTTCAATCTCTAATTGGAAGTCCGGGCACGTGATCCCTTGCCAGAAAATTTAGAGTGACTTTCCAGTCTTCTTTAAAAGCAACAGAGACACTGAGAAAAAGAAATTTGCCAATTCATGATGCTGTTGGCTGGTGTGAAATAATCATTTTTTTCCAGTTAAGACCTCCAACTTACTAACTTGTTCCAGGATGACGCCCAGCTCCATTTTGGTTATAACCACTAAATGTTTAGTGAATAATTTGGTTTTTAAAACTCTTAGCAACTGTCCCTTTTGTCTGATTAAGCACAAAACATCTTGGCTGCAAAAAAAAAAACTAACAAAATATTTTTTTTTCCTACACACTCTGACAGATCATAGCGCTTTTATGCAGAGCTAGGAAGTAAGTTCACCAGAGAGTGCCTGTGCAAGATTAAGTGGTTCAGAAATAAGGAGTCTGTGATTTCTCCCCTCAGCTACAAAAACTCATACAAATTCAGAGTCTGTCTCTCTTAATGGCTCCAATCATAAATGAACGACTTTAAGAACTCATAAAATACTTGGTGGTGAACCTCTCCCTCTCTGTAAGGTGTTTGAAACTCCTTGGAATTCCTGAGAGCCTTCTAAAGTAACTTCTCTCCCTGCCATGATCTTTTTTTCCTAGTGTCCTTTATCTCCTGGCATTGGGCTAACACACTGAAGAATTTCATTTTTCTCCTCAAACAGGTATTTCTCCCTTTCTGCACACATCACACACACACACACACACACACACACACACACTCAGAATCAAATCGTCCGATTTCCAGAAGTGGAGTGCAAATTTTATGATCTTTTTAATAGATTCATTCAACTGCAAACATTTTTTCAGTGCCAACTACGTGTCAGAAACCATGTTAAGTCTTGGAAATAGAGTGGTGAATAAGAAATGACCCTTGTTTTTCATGGTTTAGAAAGATAATTTCAAGTTTTCTTATGGCCTGACTATGGCAGCATCTTGGACCGTGGGATGGCGATGGGAGGAAAGAACAAGCAGCACGTGGTATTTTCAGTTGTACGTCTTTGCTTAAGGAAACAGGGCTCTGCTACCCTTTCGTACACTGGACTATCTTTTTTAATCACTTTGCTTCTGTTTAGAAGCCCTTTCTGTCTCTTTTTCTTCTTAAATCCCAGGTCAAGTGTTACCCCTCTGTGATTTTCCTTGACACTTTCAGTCATATGATGGCACTGGTGTTCCACACCTGTGTTAGCGTATTGCATTATAGTTACCTGAGCTAAGACGTGAGAAAAGCTTTCAGGTCGCCTGGCTTATATTTACCCCTTTGCCTAAACTATGAGTTTGTGCTAGAAAGGATCGTGTTTTTTCATATTTGCGTTACCTCCTTCAGATCACCATCTACAAGGATTGGTTGAATTGATTTACATGAAAATTAGAGGCGAAAGAAAAGGGGTTTTCATCCACGGACAATCTTAAATAAACGTGTGTCATTTGCCACCTTCTTGTTTGTAAGGCAGGAAACAGTGGTGGTGTTGTAGGTTAAGTGCTGTGTCTGTTAACCAAAAGGTCAGCGGTTCAAGTCCACCAGGCGCACCTTGGAAACACTCTGAGGCAATTCTTCTCTGACCGCTAGGGGCGCTGTGAGTCGGACCCGACTCGACGACACAGGGTGGGTGTTTGTAAGGCAGAGATACACCGAGAATAGCTGTAATTTCTTTATCATGGTTCCTCACGAATATTCAGATGGAGAACTTTTTAAAAACAATATTGTCACAAGATGGCTGCTTTCCTGAATCCAAAATATAGATGCTTGCTTGTTGCAAATGAAAGATAATAAAAAAGTAATAACCTCTGAAGAAAACTGTCATCTACAAAGACTTGCTATGTACAGACTAGGGCATTTTAAAAATGTGCTCTGACTGCAGTTAGAGAAATGCTTATCTGTACATTTAAATATGTCATTATTATTTAACAGGTAGGAAAAATGCCAGTGATATTGATGACTAGTAAATAAGACTTTTTATTAGCTCATTTAAAAAGATGGCTTTCAAATGCAAATAAATGCATAGTACCTATTTCTAGAGATAGCAGCAAGATTTAAAAAGCAGTGAAATGTTTAAGGTGTTGATTGTTTTATAACAAATCAGGATTAATATTTAAAGAATTGTATACCATATGCCTACTTCAGCATTTGGTATGTCTTCTTACCCGCTTTTTGTGAACATACTCATTATTTCACGATAGTATTTCATAAATATTTATATATTTTCAAAGATTCTTTTTTTAATCTCATTCTTTAAATGAAATACTGAGAGCTCATTTCAAAAAACACACATCATGACAGCTGGGAAAAACTACAAAGCCTTGCTTTAGAGATGTCCTAGAAGGCATGTTGAATATTCTGATTTTTACTTACACACGCTAGTATTGTGTGTATAGTATTGTGTGTATAGTATAGTGCTATAGCTACTAGCTATGACCATTAATGACAGTAATAATGATGACTTCTTTTACTGGTATGGACTTTTCCACATTACAGACCTTTCACTTCTGTATTTTTGACTCCCACAGTCATGCCAATGAAGAAATTTTTTCTATGGAAAAAATTCAAAGGAGGGGAAACATATGCAGAAAGATATTCATCTCTGTGTTACACATAATGATGAAAAAATCAAAATCTAAATGCCAGAATAGTTCAATAAATATGGGAAATCTATATGCTACTGGTTAAAAATACAAACCCAAGTCATAAAGGAAAATGTTTGTGTTACTGTTAGGTGAAAAAATTGTATCTGTGCTATCATTACAAGTGAAAAAGTGTGTAATTGGGCACAGTCTCAGTGGTAACATGGACAAATATAGTTTGTTATGATGGCATAGCCTAACAATATGTTGTCTGAATTATTTTAGATAGTCAGTGATGCTGAAGTTGTCCATCTTGTCATGTATATATATTTAAAGTTACAAATAAATTGAATGCATATTTTTATAATAATAACAAAATATTTGTCAAATACAGGTATTACATAAAACAGTGTATCTCTTTGCAAGAAGACCTTTTATGAAAAGTGGTTGTTGTTCCTTGCCATTGCACCAGTTCCAACTCACAGTTACCCCATGTGTGCAGAATAGACTTGCTCCATAGGGTTTTCAAGACTATGATCTTTCAGAAGCAGATTGCCAGGCATGTCTTCCAAGGCACCACCCTGAACTGCCAAATAGTCAAGCTACTAACCATTTGTGCCTTCAGGGATGTCTTTTTAATAGAATGTGATCCTTATCCCCTCATTGTGCATCTGATTCACCAGGGGGAAATTCAAAAGACTACTACTACTCATGCTGTACCCTAAGATGAGTTTCAGCTGGTCTGGGGTAGAGTTCAGGCATTAGTATTTTTAGAAGTTCTGTAGTTAATTGTGCATCTTGGGTTGAGAACTACTAAAATCATTGCAATAAACAATTGACATTTTATATTTCCAAATATCAAATTCATTGAATTTTCATTTCTAGTACAAGACTTTTGAGAATATAAGCTTTGTAATAAAACTCCACTAATTTGGTTGAAGACTGGTATGACTTAAAGAATCATGAATATAAATAATATACTCTTAGAGTGACAAAGATTTTAAAATAATGATAAAATATAGCATTAGTAAGAGAAATGAGCATTCATACACTGTGTACAGGAATACAAATTAAATGTATGTTAATGAACTTTGCTAGAGGCAGTTTAACAATATGTACCCAAGGTTTTCATGTATGTAAGCTTTTTGTCCCTGGAATTCCACTTTTAAGAATTTATCCTTAGAAAGTAATTTGACAAACTACTAGAAATGTGTTAATAAAAATATTTATCATTGTGTTGCTTACAGGAGTAAAAGATTGGAAGCAATCAAAACATCCACAACTGCATGCTGATTCGATTATGACATATTTATTTATACAGGATACTAGTAAAATGGTTCTGCAGTTATAGATGAGTTAACATGGAAGGAAATCCACAAAATGCTGATAAATGAAAAAGTTGCAAAGCAACATATATGGCATAACTCCATTCTTGTTTTTAAACATGTGTATATATTTGCAGTATGTGTATGTATGTCGGCATATGCACATGAGGCAGTTCTGTTCTGACCTTTAGGGTCGTTATGAGTTGGACCCAACTCAACAGTAGTGGGTGGTGGTGATCCATGGAGAAAGCCCAGAACTATATAACGTAATTATACAGTAATTATATAACTATAATTACTATATAACAATAATAATTGTTATCTGCACAGATAGTTTCTGCTTTGGGTTTTTTTGTTTATTTTTAATTATTACACTTTTACGCATGTTCTAGTTTGGGTTTTGACTGTCTTTTGTTGTTTCGTCTTTTCACTAAAAGCGGGTTACTACTTTTGTAAAGACCAAAAAGTTTTTAAAAAGTTATTTTGATAAATGAAGCCTGGTTTTATCACTACTAATTTCAGTGAACGGAAACACACATTCCCCATCTTTGCCCTGTCTGACTTTGAGAAACAAGCTGCTGGATAATCAGCAACAATTATCTCATGCAATGTGAAGGTTCTTAAATACATTCATTTTCGAAATAGGCTAAAATTGTGTAAAATTAAACTTGTCCTATTAACAGATGTCAAATCATCTCATGTTACAAATGACCTCGTTAAAATCGATGAAGACGCCATCTAATTAATTGAAATGAATCTCCGTTCTTTTGTACAGGGTGGTCTTCCTTACTATCCACCAATACTAAGTGTGGTTTTTGTTGTTGCTGTTTTTTTAGGTGGTTCAGGACCATCATCCTCCATAGCCATAGCTGGCACCAATCATCCCGCCATCACAAAGACAACGTCTGTTCTTCAGGATGGCGTCATAGTCACCACCGCAGCTGGAAACCCACTGCAGAGTCAGCTGCCCATTGGGAGTGATTTTCCTTTTGTTGGCCAGGAGCACGCACTTCATTTTCCATCCAACAGCACGTCCAACAACCATCTTCCACACCCCTTGAACCCCAGCCTCCTCAATTCTCTGCCTATCTCTTTGCCAGTGAATCAACAGCATCTCTTAAACCAGAATCTATTAAATATCCTCCAGCCTTCAGCAGGAGAAGGCAAGTCTGAGATCAACCTCCACCCTTTAGGTTTCCTCAACCCGAATGTAAATGCTGCTTTAGCTTTTCTCTCCGGTGACATGGATGGGCAGGTATTACAGCCTGTTCACCTTCAGCTTTTAGCAGCCCTGCTTCAGAACCAAGCCCAAGCAGCTGCCATGCTCCCCCTGCCATCTTTCAATCTGACCATCTCAGATCTTTTGCAACAGCAAAATACCCCTTTACCCTCATTAACACAGCTGACAGCCCCACCAGAACACTTGCCAAGCAATCAGGCAGAGAACAACCGAGCTGAGACCCTTTTAACCAGCCCCCTGGGGAATCCTTTACCAATCTTTGCAGGCAGTGACACTACTTGTAACCCCCTGTTCCTCCCAGCTGTCACTGGGGCCTCGGGATTAATGGCCTTGAATCCCCAGCTGTTGGGAGGTGTCCTGAACTCGGCATCGGCCAACACGGCTAATCATCCAGAGGTTTCCATAGCAACCTCCTCCCAGGCAACCACTACCACAACCACTACATCATCAGCAGTGGCAGCACTGACTGTCTCAACACTTGGTGGGACAGCAGTGGTGTCAATGGCAGAAACATTGCTGAATATATCTAATAATGCTGGGAATACACCTGGTCCAGCTAAACTCAACAGTAACTCTGTGGTGCCACAGCTACTTAACCCTCTACTGGGGACAGGTCTACTTGGTAAGTTAAATATTTTCACAAATTTTTACAAAAGAAAAGTTTTTCTAATTCTATTTTCTACTTTTAAAAACTCCATTTTGTCACATTTTTAAAAAATGTTTTTGTTATATCACAGCTTGCTTAAGGAACTAAATATAATAACACCCACATACATTCATAGTTGTTCAAACATGAGAATGACTTTTTCCTTCCCCCTATTTCAGCAATACTAAATATCCTTTTAATCTGCTTTCTCTTGCCTTCTAATTCTGATGCCACCTAAACCTAACCTACTAGTCATCATTCTCTAAGCCAAGTAGAGTCTTATTTTTCAAATAATAAAGCACAGGTACATCTAAAAAAAAAAAATAACGGTTTGATGTGAATTTTAGTTGGTGTGGCATCACAGGGTTCGTATGAGCAGCTGCACTGTGGATGGGAATAGTTTCAGGAAGTCTTTTCCAGGTGAACCCTAAATTAAAAAAACTAAAAGCTTATCCAGCAGGATGAGAAACAAGGCATAAGAACATTCAAAATTAAAGCTTGACCAAATTCAGGAAAACAGGCCCAACAGGTGCTGCTAGAAGATTTCCTCACTGTTCTTTAGACCTTTGCTTCTTAAAAACAAAGTCATTCATGTAACTATCACAAAAAAAGTTAATGTTAGATCCGACTCGACAGCACTCGGCCTAAGCCTATTCAACTGACTAATGCAGGTGACCATATATAAATATGTAAAATGAATTGAATTGAAGGCTGGAAACTTGTCAGGGATAGCTTCACTATGTTAAAAATTACAATGATATTTATGTTTCCTGACTTTATGGACACCTTTGTAATACAGTATAATTGCATCTAGTTGGCATTGAAATCAATGAATTAAATCTAAAAACTATACCGGAGCTACAAATGTGAAGTTCCAAGGATAGTTTCTATAACATTATCCTCAAGATAGTTTCAGTGTAAATTTTTAAATAATTTAATTAAAAATTTAAATATAAATTTAATTATTAATTAACTAACCCTATTTGGTTGTATTTTTGACACAAACCCCTAAAATACTTTGGTGGTATTTATTGATGATAGTGGCTTGAAAACTAAAATTTTTAAACAAGGCCTAGTCAGGCCCACTCATCTTAATCATCTTTAATCTTTAATCATCTTGCTAAGTCTTTAGCAAGACTAAGGCTTGCTAAAACATTTTAGGACTAATTTCAACCTTTCATTTTATGTACACTAATAAAAAAATAATATCAAGGAGTCGCTGAAGCTCAACACATAAGATTAGTTTGTGGACAGATCAATGACTAAGTTTCTCCATGATATAAAATTAGAAAACTAATTGTAAAAGATAAAACTAAGTGATAAAACTACTCTTTCCTTACCACTTAGTAAAACTTTGAGGAGAAAAAAGAAGTGCCCACATAACCTTAGCTTTTAGTTTTTATTTCAGGAATCCTCAGTTGCAAAGATAAGGTATAGAATCTCTGAAGAATGACAGACTTACATTTTGTGCTTTCCAAACTACAGGTGACATGTCATCAATTAACAATATGAATAACCATCAACTGACTCATCTGCAGTCGCTGTTAAACAACAATCAGATGTTCCCTCCAAATCAGCAACAGCAGCAGCTTCTCCAGGGGTACCAGAATCTCCAGGCATTTCAAGGACAGTCCACAATCCCCTGTCCAGCCAACAACAACCCCATGGCCTGTCTGTTTCAGAACTTTCAGGTACCCTCTTTCACTGGGTTACTGTAATAAAAAAAATGACTGGGTTCCTTTAAACGCTTAATTTGGATAAAGGAAACCAGGCACTTTTTCACTTTTACTTGCTATTTTTGCTGGATAATGAGCATTGCTAAACATTTCAGCTTTTTGAGTAAAGGGTATTTTGTTTTGTCTGAAGAATTGCAGCGGTCCTTTGGAAGCTGTTGGTAAAAACCAATCATGTTACCCTCTGAAAACCTTTGGCAGTTTCCCGTTGCTCCCTTGACCCTCATCCTTAGCATGTCCACTTGTCCTTGCGCAGTCTGGCCCCTGTCCCCTTCTCCAGCTCTTACTGCTGTCCCTCTACCTTCAGTCACGTGGTCTCTCTTTATTTCTACAAACTGAGTAAGTTCCTGATCAACTGCAGACCAAATGGAAAAATTAATACTAAGCAACTAGAAGAAGAAAGATACAGAAGATTTATATATAGATAATCGTGAAGTAAGAAAGGTTCTTTAAGCAAGACATAAAACCATGACACAGAAAGAAAAGGAGTAGGAGGGCTGAGTATGTAAAACTTACACATCACTCTATGATAAAGGATATTCTAAACAAAGTTAAAAATAAATGGCAACCTGGGAGAAAATATTTATGTGACATGTAACAAGGATTAACTGTCCATACTATAAACAGAGCTCCTACCAATCTGAATGAAAAAGATGGGGGGTTAGAAAATGAGCAATAGGTATGAACAGATATTTCACTGAAAAAGAAAAATAATTAGAAAATATATGAAAAGAGTGATACAAATTATAATACCAGTGGAGCCATCAGATGAATGATACTCATTACTGACTAAAATGTGGGGAAAAAGATACTCTCAGATATATTATTGGTCCAGTTTATACGCTGGCCCAGTCCTTTTGGAGGATAATTTCATAGTATATCAACTTTTTAAAATGTATGTATCCTTTGACTCAGCAGTTCAACTTTTATGTATTTATGTTAGAGAAATCCTCTCAAGTGAACAAAAGGGCACATACCAAAGTGTTCATGACAGCATTATTAATAGTGTCAAAAATTAGAGACCACTAATTTTTTGGTTCACCCATGGAGAAATAGTTCACTGTGTTATGGTATAGCCATCTATCTAGTAGTTTAAAAGACTAGATTTATGTGATCTGACTTGGAAAGAGCTCCAAGATGGAAAAACTCATACTCAAGTACTACAGAACAATAATACTGCAGTACAGTTCTATTTACCAGAAGGGAGGGAGGGAAACTAGATACACACCTACACACATAATGCATTAAAAGTCTCTGAAGGATGCACCTGCACTAGTTACTTCTGAGAAAAGAAATGGAATTGAAGTGAGGTAAGAACATAGGGGATTGGGTAGGGTTAGTGATGAAGACAAATTTTCCCTGTGTTGACAATGAAAACCTATTCATGTATGACTTGAGTATCAGTAATAAAGAAGTGGAAATGTTCAATCATGTCACAGAGAAAGCAAATAATATAAACCCCAAAGAGAATCCATTAGCTTTCACAATTAGGAAATCCCTGGTGACTTGCTGGAAAGCAGTTCTGGTGGAGCAGTGGGATCAAAAACCAAATCGCAGTGGGTGGAAGGGTAGGTGGGAGATTAGGAATTAAAGAGTGTAAATTACTCTTGAAGGACACAAAATAAATAGAGCAGTCCTCCAAGAAAGACACCCAGCTGAATGCAAGCTTTTAAAAAATGGAGTCCATGCGCATAGTTCAATGCTAAAGGAAAGAGGCAGAAGTTAGAAGATACTGAACACAGAGAGGAGAAAGGACGACAGATGCGGCAAGGTCTTTGATGGGAGGGGTTGGAATTCAGAGCATGGATGTAGGTCTTAACCTCAGGGAGCAAAAAAGGCCTCCCTTACACTGAGAAGCGAGACAGGGATAAGGACTCTGAGCTCCAGGGAAGTGTGTGTTGTCAAGGAGCAGGGAGTAGCAGAGTGGAAGAAATTACGAAAACTCCTTTTTCTCTGTTAAGTAAGGTATTTCTAAGAACAGTACAGGAGACGGTACAGTAACAGGTTTAGAGGTTGGTGAAGATTTGAATAGTTGTGGAGAAATGCAGGTGATACTTCAGGATCACAGGATTGATGGGCTGCACTGAGCCCCTAGCTGAGGCTGGAGCCATATATTCCTGTAGGCAACATTACTCAGCATTCTCACTGTAGATACCACTAAGGCAGGCAGTCACATTGATCCAGTTTGGGGATCTCACTGCCAGGCATAGACAGAAAGAAGATAACAGCAAGAGAGTAGCTGACAGGCTGACGGATCCCGGGTTCTAGTTAAACAGGCAGTGACATGAAGACAGGAAGGGATTGATCATGGAGGGGAGACCTTAAGGTATCAAGGAAGAGCAGCAGTAATTCTTAGACGGGGCTGGTCAAGTTAGAACAACCTCGGAGATCTTTGACAACTGCACCCATCCTTCCTGCCCTGTGATTCCTGTGTGTCCCCTGTGCTCCCCTGGTGCGCATTTCCTCCTTTCACCTCTTTCCATTTGAGAACCAATTCTATAAAAAGCCGTTGTCACTGTTGAGAGCATGTCATTTTGATCAGCCAGTGGCTGGGTTGATGAGCTGCTGTTACCACCCTACTGAAGACTTCAAAAATGGAGTATCACATCAGAAATGTTTTGTTGTTTAAGACAGGAGTGTGTATATTTAGCTTTATTTTATTAAGTCAAATAGCAATATAGTGAATTAGAAATCATCTTAAAATTCTGGTTGCCTTTTTCATTTGAACAGGGCTGATTCAGTTATCTGTGACTTGACTAGCACTTAGAACAATTAAGTTTAACTACTTAATTGTTCTAAGTGAGTGTCACTGGTCACCTTTGAAGTCCTTCCCTTGGAAAGCTAGGCACCAATGCCAGTGCCTAGTCCACCCTTCCAAGCCATTTGGGAACTCTTTCTGGAGTGGCCATTGCACAGAGAGGCATGGTGGCAAGTTTGTGAACTGAACTGTATAATTGTCCATGAGAGAATTTTTATCCAGTAAACAAATAACTGTATTGAAACACCCTCCCTAGTCACTTGATCTGGCCCCCAGTGACTTTTTTTTCTTTACCTGAAGATAAAAGAAATATTGAAAGAACATGTCTGTTCTTTCTTCGTACTGCTTTTCTTGCCATTTTGATGACGTTCAGGAAATCAAGAGTAATATAACAGCTCTGATGGCCATTCCAGAAAGAGTTCCAAAACATTTTCTAGGATGAGGACACAAACTGAATTGGCAGTCCTTGTATGTGGCTTATCACATGAAAACATTTTGTGTCCAACTATGTCAAAGTTAATTTTTCCAGAGAATGTTAGCTAATGATTAAGAAAAGAAAAAGCTAATTGAATGATTTCAGTTAAAGAAACAGCACTCGAATGTCATAAAGACATAGCACTGATGGATTTAAACTGTCAGCCCTTTGGTTGGCAGCTGTGGCTCGTAACAACCAAGTACCAGAGTTCTTCTCTAGATAGAGACTTTAATTTATTTTTGAGTCTGTTCTTTCTTCATATTGCCTTTCTTGTTATGCCTTTTGGTAAATCTTGATATTATTGTCTTTTCCTTTGAGGCCTTTAAAACTACTTTGTGCTTTCTCATTGCATTCTGTCTGTTTCTTCAAGGTGAGAATGCAAGAAGATGCGACTCTCGTAAACAAAAGAATAAGCAGTCAGCCTGGGCTCACAGCACTTCCAGAGAATCCGAACACTGCACTTCCACCTTTCCAAGATACACCTTGTGAGCTGCAGCCAAGGATTGATCCACCTCTTGGTCAGCAAGTGAAGGATGGCCTCATTATGGGTGGCCAAGGGGATGCTTCCGTAGATGCCATTTACAAAGCAGTTGTTGAGGCAGCCAGCAAAGGAATGCAGGTTGTCATCACCACCGCAGTCAACAGTACAACTCAGATTAGCCCCATTCCAGCTCTGAGTGCCATGAGTGCCTTCACTGCCTCAATTGGTGATCCACTAAATCTCTCCAGTGCTGTCAGTGCAGTCATTCATGGGAGAAACATGGGAGGTGTAGATCATGACGGTAGGCTGAGAAATCCAAGAGGGGCTCGGCTGCCCAAAAGTCTGGACCATGGGAAAAACTCAAGTGAAGGAGATGGATTCGAGTATTTCAAGTCAGCAGGTTGCCACGCTTCCAAAAAACAGTGGGATGGAGAGCAAAGCCCCGGAGGAGAACGAAACCGGTGGAAATGCGAGGAATTTTTAGATCATCCAGGCCATATCCATAGTAGTCCTTGTCATGAAAGGTCCAACAATGTCTCCACACTGCCATTTCTGCCTGGAGAACATCACCCAATCATGTTACCACCAAGGAACTGTCAAGGGGATAAAATTCTGGAAGAAAATTTCAGGTATAATAACTATAAAAGAACTATGATGAGTTTTAAGGAGAGACTAGAGAACACTGTGGAAAGATGTGCACACATTAACGGGAACCGACCTCGACAAAGTCGGGGCTTTGGAGAGCTGCTGAGCACTGCAAAGCAAGACCTAGTCCTAGAGGAGCAGTCTCCAAGTTCCTCTAACAGTTTGGAAAGTTCTCTGGTCAAAGACTATATCCATTACAATGGAGACTTTAGTTCCAAAAGCATTAATGGGTGTGTGCCTAGCCCTTCAGATGCTAAAAGCATTAGTAGTGAAGACGACCTAAGGAATCCAGACTCCCCCTCTTCAAATGAGTTGATACATTATAGGCCAAGGACGTTCAACGTTGGCGACTTGGTCTGGGGCCAAATCAAAGGACTGACTTCTTGGCCTGGAAAATTAGTGAGAGAAGACGACGTTCACAATTCATGTCAACAAAGCCCCCAGGAAGGGAAGGTATACCAATCCTTATCTGTTGTCAAATACTAACGTTTGTTCAGATCTGAATTACTGTTTTATGTTATCATCACTTTGGTTCCTATGGATTTGAAGTTAGAATTCTTCACACAAACATCTGGAGCATAGAATGAAAAGGGAAAGGTTGTAGTCACCAAAGTGCTATATTGACAAGGAGTGAGTTGTCAAGCACTTGTAGATCCCACGAGGGTTTAGGGTGGTTCTAACCCAAGAACAGAATGTCCAGAATGTTCTTATTTGGGCCTTCTTTTGCTGCATTTATCTGATCCTCTGTCCAAACCCAGAGGAGGAAAGCAAGTGGCGATGACTGGGGAAAAAAAAAATCTGGTAGCCTTTGGCAGTCCAGGAGGGTGGCAGAGCTGGCCTCCCCCCAGCCACCAGGCAACAGGAAGTACATTCCTAGTTGCCATGGAACAAACCCTCCGTTTGCTTACTTTTGACACATAGAGTCTCGGAGGGGTCAAGCCTGGGAGAAGTTGCAGCCGTTTTAGGAAGCAGCAGGTATGTCTGAATTCAGAATGGTGTCTCCTTTCAGGAAAAGATCTGGGCCTTTATAACATATGGAAATGTTTAACCCCATAGTCTGGTTCTACTTAACACAATTTGATCACATAAATTAAATGAAAACTCCGCCATGAAACTACTATTCAATTTAGATGAAATTAGTAGGGGTTTTCTGGGCTTTTTTTGTCCTTGCAAATGGTAGAATTGGCTAGCTAGGAAAGAAATAAACAAAATGTTTAATGTTTTATATCTGACCAGGAAAAGATGATCATACACGTGCCCTGTGTATGATAAAAAAACATATAATTTTTTGTTTCCTTAGGTATTAAAAATTATTCTTAAGGTATATGTGTGTATATATGTATGTATGTGTGTGTGTATATATATATATATAATTCTCTTAAAGAGTATATTGTATGAAGCTATTTCAACTCTGCTCAAAATTCCACTGGCATTTAGGCTTAATGGCAGGAAACCAAAAGCATTTTTGCCAGTACAATAAAAGGATTGTCTTTCTCCAGATGACTAGGAGGTCCTTAAACCCTTTGCTTATGATGCCGAATATATACTTGTCACTATACACTCTGGGCATAAGGTTTCTATGTTTGATAAGAAAATGAATTCCATACTCTTATTCAAAAAGCATTTTATTCTCTATACTCTCCAAGACCAGACAAGCATTCTTTAGGTTGAGAAGCCTAAATATTTTTGACAGTTTATTCAAGAAATAATTAGAAACAGCAATAAAACAGGCTTTTATGGTATAAATGGAACGGCTACAAAGACAAGATGTAGACATTTGAACTGTTTTATAGCCTCTGTGCAAATGAACCAAGTCTTTTTTTATATGTGCCATTTTACAAAAAGCTTAACTAAAGAAAAGATTATGGACTCCCTTCCTGGAAACATTCTTCCTGTCCAAAATCCCTTGTCTAAATATCGTTTTATATCCTCAGGGGGAATGAAGGCTTGTACTTTTTAGCACATTTCACCTTAAACAATGGTCCTAATCTTCTGATTAATCTGCATTCACAGACTCCTGAGATTGAGTTACTTACTTAGGTTAGAGGGGTGCGCTTAAAAAAAAAAAAAACTGATTATCTGAGAGTCCAAGCAGCATTTATTTCTATTAATTTAAGTAAGCAACTGGTTTTCACTCACTATAAAATAACAGCGTTTCCAAAAGCTGGATTTTTTTCTTTCTTATTAGCAATAGGTTCATTCCTCCTAAGAAGCATAAAATTGTTTATGTAAATTGAAATATGCCCCCTCCCATAGGTTTACTTTGTAATTTTACATTTTGAAATAAAAACCTCAGTACAATAAAATTATTTCTAGTAGTTCAGAAAAAAAATTTAAAGCGCACACTTAAAGGTAATAAATTGAAAGCTTGGCATTATAAAATATTAATGGTAACACATAAACTATTTATCATCAAAAAGCAAGGTATGACAGCCTTAAGACCTCCAAGACACTCAGCATTTTTTAAGATTCTCTAGTCCTTTCAGGACCTACTTAGTTGTTTTGTTCCCCTCGCCACAGGAAAAACTAAAGTACTACTTCACAAACACCCTTTTTTCTCCTGTGCACAAAACAAAGGAAGGGTTTCCTTATACCTAATTTAATGACAGCCAGCAAGCCAAACAATGTTCTCGTTTTACAATGCCAGAAAAGGTAAAATTTCAAATACACGACTGTCTGACTCCAAGCCAAGTGACCTTTGCAATTTTTTTCTTGATGACCCTGGTTCATCAAGAAAAAATTAAACCATGTTCAGTATCTATTTAAGACTATGATATATTTGAGAAAGATTTCCAATAAAGTATTTTTTTAATTGTACTCTTAAACAAGTAAACCAGTTATGATGTAAACGTTATTTACATAAACCCCTTTATCCCCAGCATTGTTGGATAAATGAAGTCTTGTGGATTAATAACCAGACTTCTGCTTTTAAAAAGGTAAGCAATGCATTAGTTTCCCTTCTCTATACTGTGGAACAGCTGACAATGTAATAAAGGGAAGAGACAGAGAGACAGAGACTTGACTCTATGAATAATGTTTATTAAAGTCATATCTTATTGCTCCACCTTGCTAAAATGGGACAGTTTTCTCCTACTGTTTATCTTTGTAAGGCCTCAGAAGAGTTTGCTAAACAATTTTCTTACCGAGTATCATTTTAAGCTGTTATTAGCCTGTGAGTTCTTCGTAATCTATGTCTATGCCCACCAAAATAAATTAATCCAAGATTCTGCCAGATCCCACTGGATAAAATCTATGGTAACTCAAGTTTTAGAATAAATTCATGATCATCCCATCCCATAAACCTATCATTTATTATCTTCATTTACATTCTTTGTTCTCCGTAAGCCACTTCAAATTCTTTTTGGAAGCAGGCAAAGTAGAAAAAATAAATAATTAACAGGATGGCAAGTTACTGCTAATTCAAAGCAAGCCAGACGCCTCTCCATGTTTTCGGGTTGCCCTGAGTGGTCTCTGATCTAAGCGAGGCCAAAGCAGGGATTGGAGTGCTGATATTTGCCACGGGCCAAGATCTCCACATGTCTGTAAATGGATATTTAGCTGACTGCGTTCGTCATGATACTAAATGACTTGGTCAGCCTTTGATCTTAGAAAGGGGTTTTTAATCTTCATTGAGGTCATATACATAGCCACATTACTGATGATGCATATGTGATATTCTGCAGTTGCAGAGATGATTTCCTAAGAGGCATGATTTCTAAATATCAAATACTGTATCAATGCAGTCTATAGAAAACTAGAGAGAAAGCAGGTGTGGCAGAAAGAGGCATGGCTTTTGGGCATTCTGACATGAACTTAAACCTCAGCTGTGTAACTTACTTGAGTGCCCCTGGACAGGTAAATTAGGCTTCCAGAGCTGCAATCTCCTCACCTCTCAAGTGAGAGTATTAATTTCTGCTCAGAACAGTGTTATTGATTAGATTCCATAGATTATCCAGCTTCTGACAGAGGCTAAGTAAAAATTAGTCTCCATACCTTGTTCTCTATGTTAGATGGACTTTATTTATTTGAATTTCATCACTGACATAATCGTGATCATTTCTCTTTAGTTACTGTTTACCTACCCATTATCGCTGAACAAGAGATTTACTAACTAGATTGTGGTTAAGTGTTTAGCTGCTAACCAAAAGGTCGGCAGTTCGAATTTACAACCCCTCCTTGGAAACCTAATGGGAGCAATTCTACTCTGTCCTACAGGGTTTCTGTGAGTCAGAATCAGCTCAACACCAGTGTTACTGTTTTTATTTTTGTTTTACCAGATTGAAGGTAATAGGACTATAAGGAATTTTCTTTTTTTTAATTTTCTTTTATTGTGGTTAAGTGAAAGTATGCAATCCAAATCGGTTATGCATGCCCACCTATCTGCAGCTCCCTCTGCTTTCCCCACCCGATGACAGCATGCTCCTCCTTTCCATTCCATACTTCTCATGTCCCCTCAAGAAGCATCTGTGTACTCCTCACCTCGCTCTTCTCTCCCATCTAGAAAGAGAACCATAAAGTATGCACACCATATCATCACATTGTGTCCCAGCCCATTCTTGTCTTAAGAGTTGAACTTACAACTGGTTTCTGATCAAGGACAGCAGCAAGTCTAGAGGCCATGTTCCCAGGGGAGTGTCCAGGCTGTCAGACCATCAGTTCAGGTCTTTTAGAAGAGTTCTTGGGCTGCACCCTTCTTTTTCTCATGTTGGCTCAGGGACTCTACATCATATCTCCTGTCACAGGAACATATTTAATGTGTGAAGTAGCTCATGAATATTTTTATGAAATAAAACACATTGCATATAAATTACTATATCTGTTATAAATTAATATTAGCTGCTAATTTCAATCAGGAGTTCTGCTCTTAAGCACCCAGTTTATTAAACAAACTTGAAAGTCCACCTTCGGCATGTTTTTAAAAATATTATAAGCTCAGACTTTTTCATTCTCTTCCTTCTGGCCTCCCCCAATAACATTATTCTATGCCAGAGTAGAACTATTCTTCATTGGGTCTTCATAGCTATGACCTTTCAAAGGAAGATTGCCAGATCTTTCTTCTGAGACACCTCTAGATGAATTTGAACTGCCAGCTTTTTTGGTCAGCAGCCCAGCCTTTCACCATTTGTGCCAACAGGGACTCCTCGGCTATGTTATAACAGGCTATGAAAAGTTGAGCCGAAGCACTGCTATATAGTACTGTTTCAATATCAAAGCTACCTGACAATACAGGAAGATGATTAATATGTGTCCTGTAGTATACCATTCAAACAGTGGTATCACTTTACCAAGTTTTTTCCTTTAGTTTCCAGTTTGCATTGAAGAACATTCTGGGAGATAGTTCGACTTATTCTAGAGAGTTTCTATCCGAACACTTTATAGTTCAGTGGCCAAGAATAAGACTTGTGCTGTGCCCCACAGTTGTGGCCAGACAGAGGTACTTTCACATTTTGGTGCAGTGTTAGGAAATTCTTGACCAGGAAGATGATTGCTCCTGGCATTGCACCTATAAGCTATAATGTGCAAACAGTTCAAACCTATGCATTTGTGGTCAGAAAAGGGTTATGTTTGTGTGTTTATTTCAGTAAGTATTTAAAAATAGGAAAACTACTCTTGTTTTCTAAAAATACAGTTGTCATCTGCCGTCTTTGGTCTTACATTAGCTTGCCTAAAAGGACCACCTACCAAATAATAATCCAAAAAAATTAAATTCTTTGTATTTTTTTCTGAGTGTGTCATTTTTATTCCTTTGGAACATTGTCCCATTAGTCTTTGTATTGCATTGTTTTTTCATCTGATGTGTACTCTGACCCAAGTCAAATTTAGGAAAGAATTTATTCCTAGATTGGCTCCAGAACGTTTCTTTTCATTGAAATGTTTGCTGTTGTTCAGCAAGTAGAAACATCTAGTTACCAAGAAAAGTCCTGTATTTAGGTGCAATACCACCTGATCAATGAAGACATGTTTTTAAGAGCATTTGGTATGTGTCTTCTTTAGAGTCACCGTTTGACTTTTTTGCTTCGCTGCTATGTTTGGCAGGTAGAGGTAAGAATAATACTCTGAACAGTCGTTCGAAGAATGCAAGGCCTCATAGTTATTGAAACTCATTACCAAATTTACGTGGGCGTTTTATACTTTCTGTGTGTCAGTTCAGCATCACGTACACACAGGTTTTGACAGCGTGGAGCAAAACCAGAGACAACTTACCCTTGCATTCTGGGTACATGTCACTGAGAATTTGAGCCTGGCGACTAAATTCATGAGGTATGCACTCCTGTGATGTGTAAACATTTTACTTTGAAGAAAAAGTTCTTTCTGTGCTTAATCATTAGTGTTAGCTGTTTGTATTCTTTGCTATTGTAATTCTGTGTTGAAAGTGTTCTTTGTGTATTCTTTTTACCTTCTATATTTTCTCAACTGCTGTTGGAAATGAAGGCTCTTCTCTGGACCCAGGCAGCATCCACAGTTATATTTGGGTTGGGTTTTGGCTGGAGGAGTGGTAGGGACAATCAGTGCTTTGTTGGCAACATAATCTCCTTGAAAAAGAAGCAAAATAAAAGTTTAATTTTTGAAAAAGAATAAGAAGAAAAAAGAATAACAAAGTCAGTGCCTATTGAAAATTAGAAAAATAGTAACTGTGAGGAACTAGATAAGACCAAAAAATGTGAATATTTTTAAGAACTGTTAAGCAAAAGATCAAACAGTTTAAAAAAAAAAAAAAAAACTCAGAAGACTGTGAACTTCACAGTGGAGAATTGTGGAGGATTGTGAACTTTTCTCTCCTAAGCAGCGTTAAAGAGGAAATGGAGACCTTTCTCCATTCGCAACAGTAGCTGAGACCCCACGCAGAACTCACAAGCGTGTCGGTACTGTTTGCATACACTCATCACCATCTAGTCAGTTTCAGCTCCTAGTAACCTTCTGGGACAGCGTAGAAGCTCGCCCTAGAGGAGGAGCTGGTGAATTCAAATTGCTGACCTTCTGGTTAATGCCCAAACTCTTAACCACTGGACCACCAGATCTCCAGTTTTCATATAGACAGTAACAAGTGGAATCTCAGGTCTAAGGGAAAGACATGTTTGTGTTCCATGAACTTGTAAAGTGTTCCTTTAGAAATATGCATTTGTTTAAAACAATTTCTTCTATGTATGTGTTGAGGATCAGTATGAAATTTGTCGTCATATTTAAAAGAGATTTTCTCTAGTCCCCCTGCAGTGTAGTTCTCTAGCATGTGAAAACTTCTACCCAGAGTGAAGGGGAAAGAAAGCACAAGGAAACACCTCAAACAGTACCACTGACTAAAACAGTAATTATGTAGTATGGATTGTTCACTTGAAAAACATAGGACTCACTTAAGGGATTTTCTCAATGAATATTACTATTGGAAAGTTAGGTTCATTTTCTCTGTCACAGATGAGTCTGCCTTTTATCAATTTATTTATTATTTATCATTAATTTCTCATTCTTTAAAAAACATTAAAATATTGCACATAAGTTAACAGGACTTTTTCAGTTTCAAGGTGTTGTTTGCCAAATATTTTAATTGTTTACTATTAATATCTGCTTTTTAATAAATTTTTTATAATAATGAACCTAATACATGCCTCATATTTGCTTATTGCTTCAAAGCAGTGTTCCTGAAAACTTCACCTAAAGCCGTCTGTCACCTGTACTATTATCATAAAAATTTTTTTAAAACTCATTTCTTTATTCATTTAGCAAATATGCATTGGGGACACATTGTGTACTAGACAATAAGCCACTTTCTAAATTTATATACTTCTTCTGCCTTGTTCTGAGGTATAATATGTGTAAATTTGTATGAATATATTTGTATTTTTTCAATGTAAATTTGTATGAATATATAGCTACTAGAAATATTTAAAGTTTTGTCCATGTTCCACCTAAAGTAACTTTACAGTTGCTACTGGCTCTGTGGGGAAAGACTGCTTTGGTGTTTATAAAGCACCTTCCTGCTCATTGTCTTTTTGGTTTCTCTCAATAAATTTTAAAGATGTCCACAGTCATTCCCACTTTCCAGATGAGAACACTGAAGCAGAACAGTGGTTTTCCTCACAGCACACAAATCATAGGCAGTTAACTCGAAGCTGAATATTCTTTCCATTATCCCATTGTTCAACAACAGGAGCTGGTGACTCTGTAGAAATGGTATGGCGAAGTGAAGAAGGAAAAAGGGAGCATTTGGTTAACTGCCTTGTCTCTGTTTTGAAATGCATATATACCCTGTGCTGGCTTCTCCATGCCTTAACCTTTGTGTGGCTTAGTCTTGCCTTAGCACTGAGAAACAGCAAGGTAGTCGTCAAGAGAGATGTCGGCAAGATTGAAGCCTACAGGGGATTTTGACATCATCTTTACTTATCTGGCTCTCATCAAAAGTCTTCTAGCATCATTGATCCAGGTTCTACTAATATGCACTAATATGTAGCAAGAACAATTAAGTTTGTAGACTTAATTGTTCTTGCTACATACTTCATTGCTGAATGTCACTACGGTGACCTTAGAAATACTCCCCTTAGGAAGCTGTGCACTGACACCTGTGCCTAGTCCACCTTTCAAAGCAATTTTGAAACTCTTAGTGGAATGGCCATTGTGCATGGTGGCATGGTGGCCAGTTTGCAAACTTAACTTGTATAATTGTCTGTGAGGGAGTTTTTAAGCCAGTAGCAAATAGCTGTATTGGAACACCTTCTGTGCTTACCTGATCTGGCCACCAGTGACTTTTTTCTTTTCCTGAAGATAAAGGAAATAATGAAAGGAAGACATTTTGATGACATTCAGGACATGAAGAGTAATGTGATGACAGCTCTGATGGTCCTTCCAAAAAAAGAGTTCCGAGATCACTTTGAAGGGTGGACTAGGTGCTGCTATGGGTGCATAGCCTCCTAATAGAAGTAATTCAAAGGTGACCATAGTCATCCTCAACAATGAGGTATGTAGCACTTTTTCTAGGATGAGTTCACCAACTTAATTGGCAGACCTTGTACTTTACTTTCAGAGGGTCAGTTTGACTTCTGAAAGGTTTGTGCCTCCTTTTGTCACAATACTCTTAAGTCACTTCTGAGATACACTGCATGCTCCTGTACTCATTAACTGAACCAAACCTGTTGCCATCAAGTTGATTGCAATTCACAGAAACTCTGTGGGACAGAGGAGAACTGCCCCATAAAGTTTCCAAGGAGTGGCCAGTGGGTTCAAACTACCACTCTTTTTCTGGTTAGCAGCTGAGGGCTCTTCAAGCTACTGTACTAACCCCTACATCAAGCTTAGTTAAATTACCAAATGTTTCATATATGTTTTGGAAATAAACTAAGCAACCAGAGTCAGACATCTTCAGGCAAACTTAGCCCTCCACCATACAATACTTTCTGGCCTACGGATGTGTTTTTTTAATGCTCCTGAACAGGCTTTAAGACTGCAAGAATTTGAATAAGTAAAAGAAGAGTTTTAAGAGTCAAAAACTATCAATGTATATTTATATGTGAGGTGATATATGAACTATACATACTCATTTTGGGAAACTAATTCTTAAAAATCTTGTAAGAGTCGAATTGTGATGATCACTGCTATTATTATTATTATATTAGAATGAGAATATACTGGTAGATATGAGTAAATGTAAATTATAAAGTCCTCTCTCAATTTCTTACCCAGATAGTGACTAAATATTTTATGAAACTTCCGGCTTGTGGGGTGTTCAGTCATACAAGGTTGTAATTATACATACAAGTATTAGATTTTTTACTTATTTTTTCAATGTAAGTTTTATTAAACTATTTGTATGTAAGCTTTACCTTTTTAATGTTACATTTATGTATTTGATTTCCCAATACTTGCTAGATTTGCAGACTAGCCAAGTAATTTACAAGGAAATGTTCATGAAATCATTAAATATGATTTCAATTTGACTAGAAAGTGAATTTATTTAACTGTACTTTAGATGAAGGTTTACAGAGCAATAGTTCCTCATTAAACAGTATGTGTATTTATTGTTTAATAATACTAATAATAAAATTAAAAACAGTAAATACACATATTGTTTTATGACATCTGTTGCCAATACCACGACCTGTCCACACTCGCCCGTTCTCAGCCTTGGCTTCCCCGTTACCAGCTTTCTGGTCAGCTCCTGCCTTCTAGTCCTTGCCTCTGGGCTGCTGTGTCCGTTTCGTCTCATTTTGTTTTGTGGGCCTGTCTAATATTCCGCTGTAATGTGAGCCTCAGGAATGACTTCATTACTGAGCTAAAAGAGTGACCAAGTACCATACTTTTGGGATGTCTCCAGTATCTGTCAGACTAGTAAGTCTGGCCTTTTCATTGTTGTTGTGAGTTAGAATTTTGTTTTCCTTTTCTCTCCAGCTCTATCTAGTACCCTGTGTATCTGGTCCTTGTCAGAGCGGTTGGTGGTGGTTAGCTGGGCACCATCTAATTGTGCTGTGCTCCGTCTGGTGGAGGCTATGGTAGCTGTAGTCCATTATGCCTTTGTACTCATCTTAGAAAGTGAAGGATGACACCAGTTTGGTGGTATCTTTAAAGAGTATTTTGACTGTTGCTCCACTGTACGATTATTTCCACTGAACCAACACACAATTTTCATATATGACTTTTCACCATACAGTGAGGTACTACAATTCTACAACACAATAAACTCAACACTTGGCTCCAAGTTTGCACAATCTTGTCATACTGAAAATATACAGTAGTGTGTACCTTATTTATATTTAGTTTCAGAAAGCACTATTATTTTGGTTTTCTTGCAAGGTCATCAAATTCCTTATAACCAATGTAATTTATTGTGAAAGAACCTTAGAGTCAGAATTAAATGATGAAGTTGTGGTAGAGAATTACTTCAGAGGAATCAATGGAAATTATCAAAGCTTGTTTATAGACACTGGCTGCTTTTACTGAAAAAAATATAGAAGATAAATTTGTCCAAATTGTGATCTAAATTTCTGAAAAGTGTGTAATTTGATTTAAAATAGTTTGTCCTAATTTTGAGTGTATGTATATGCACATATTTCATTGCAGAGACAAGATAGTTAAGCAAATGCTTCCTCTTTCCTTCTTCACTTCCACATCCCATTGCTACAGTGTCAACAGCTCGTGTTGTTAGACCATGGCATAATGGACCATGGCATAGAGGACCAAGACTAGCGCCTGGCTTAACTGCCTATGATTTGTGTGTTGTTAGAATTTCTACTTTTCTGAGCTTAAGTGCTCTTCTCATCTTTGTGATGGACATGAGTGTGCACACTTTTAAGGGTTATGAACTTGAAGACACTTTTTAAACACCAAAGCAGTCTTTGTCAAAGTGGTGATGGTAGCGGGGGGGTATGTAATTGTATATTTCAGTGTGCACTGTTGGCATGGAGGGGAGAAGTCAAGTGCTTTAGAGTCAGACCAGAGTTTTAATTTGCATCATGTTACTTGAACTCAGGGAGTTCCATCTGTAGAATAATGAAAATAATGCTAGCTGTATTATTGTATTAAATGATAAAACAGCATCTTTTACATAATAAACACAGAGAAGTGTTTTTATAGCTCCCCTTCTTTCTCAGTTAAGTAAAAAAAAATTGAGGACTTAAAAGGTAGTTTGGCTGAACTGAGTTTTTAAAATTAAGACCAATGGAGTAAGTTTTCTTTCTGATGTCTTGCTTTGATTCACCGTGAATCTGTGTCCTGTTACTTGCATCAGTCATTTTTAAGGTCTCTCATTAATCCACCAGTGAGCTCTGTGTCTAACACAAGTTTTGTTTCAGGAGAGCATCCTTCCTACATCCAAGGAGATCATCTAAATATAAGTGGAATTAGCTATAGATTACAAGAATGTGATGCATGAACCATATACCCTGTTCCTTTCATGTGAGCAAATACAAGATGGAACCTCATTTCTAATGTGAAATGGAAAATGTAGCCAGTCACTTTCCTTTTTTATTTCTTTCAGCACGTGGACACATCAGACTTAGTTAAGTTTTCCAGTTGCTCCAAAAGAACACATTTCTCCATGGCTTCTATTATAAATTACTAGGGAAGTGTCGTTGGAACAAAGTTGTCTCTTGTTCTGGCACACAGCAGGTTGGGTATCACCAGTAAACTTGTGTTGATATTTGGATGGTTTATGACAAAGTGCAGACATCTGGAGAAGGAAAACTTCTTCCATTATTTAGCTCTTTTTCTCATTGGATCATTACATTTTCAGACTTGATCATGGAAACCCTTTGTTAATTATTCTTGTGTACTAGATTCATGGGGGTCAAAGAGAAGTTATAAATGATATTACTGAATTGGTCAAAAAGATTTAAAGACAAAAGTTGATCATTTTCTTGCTTAATAGTATTTATTTCCTTATCCATGAGGCATCAGTGACCTTTGAATTTTTATGTAAAAGTACTTGGAGTGGGAGAAAAACTGGGAAAAGAGATGAGTGGGAGGCTTGTTTGAAGCTCTGTTTGCACAACAAGCACCACTGTTTTTATTTACATTGTTTTGTTGTCTGGGGGAGTTTTTCTTGTTTTTTTACAGATCAATAAAAATTACAATGTTTTTCTAAAGGTATTTCTATTCACAAGTCACATACCAGTTTTTCTACTTTTTAGGTTTTTTTTCATGGTGATTTCAGGAAACATGAGGGGGCCACTATGAGTCAAAAAGGACTCAACTCCCTCTTAGTCACCATTTTAGACTCACTGTTAGGAGGTAACAGTGGTCATGCAATCTGGCAGTGATGAAGCAAGGCAGAGGAGAGGACACACCCCTGTAACATAGCCACACCCTCTTCCCACATCTGTAAGGATGATGCATGACCTGGGATGCACTCGGTTTATGTCTTTTACAGAGCCTGATGCATACTAGATAGGTGCTCTGTGCATAGACTGAGTGGTCAACATGATGTGTCTTCTTTTAATTCTCATGATTCTAGCAGAAGGTAGGTATTATTTTCCTCATTTTCAGAAGGAGAAAACTGAGGCTCAGAAACTTAAATTTTTACTCCTGCCTGGAAGTGAGGAGGTAGAATTCAAACTCAGACCCATAGTCTTCAAACTGCATGCCAGTCACTAATCACTGCTTATCTCCTCCCCTGCTGGAATACAGATTTGCAGCTGCTGAGCATCAGTCAGTGGAGAAAGCAAGCCAGAATCTCCGAGGCATGTGATTTTGTGAGGTTATTTAAATTCCAGATTTTGTTCCCAAACATGATTTTCAAAATGTTGAAAATTTCAAAGCCAGATGGTCTTTCATTTCCATTGATGTTACAGCCTGGAGCCAGGAAGTCGACCTCTGCTTGAACAGGACAGACGTTTGACAGGGCAGTGAAAATTAAGCCTCCTCAACCCAATGCAGCATCTGCTGGAAGGACAGGAAAGTAAAAGCAGTGTTTAACAATTTCAGGTCTGGGTAATGTGGTTTGGTCTTCGTACCTTCACTCAGGTGGAGCCCGAGAAGTTGAAGACACTAACAGAAGGTTTGGAAGCCTACAGCAGAGCCCGGAAAAGGAACAGAAAGTAAGCCGCCCCCTCTTTTCCCCATTTTGTTTTTCAAGGATATAATTTACTGGTTTTCACTCAAAGGGATAATGAGATCGCACTGATTTTGTCCATCTTGTGGCCTGCCTAAGCACAGTTTAATAATTATCACCAAAGAAGACCATTACACACAAGCAGAATTAGCTAGTCCAGAAAATATTTTGTTTATACTATGTGTGGTGTATGACTCTTCATTAGTTTTTTTCCTTATTCCTCCCATCTCTATTGTTGTCATTGAGTAAGAAAATATGATTAATACTCATGATATATATCGATTGAATAGTTTTTGGAAGTGTAACGTAAGTATCCACTGGAAATTCAAATATTTGCGGGAGAAATACTCCCACTTGCGCAAGTGTAAATAATTATGGTAGTTTTATGTATCATAATTATTATTTCATATTATGAGAAAGCTACAAATGTATTTTTGTATATATGTATGAAAAGGTATTTTCAAAATACACAGTTGACATATCCATTCAGTTGCTGTAATCCACATTACCTAACTACCAAAAATTGAACGTTAGTTAATTTTGTTCATTTGTAAAATGGTGGTAACATATCCCCCCAAACATTGACATATGGGCTTGATGCTTTTGTACTTTACCAGCTTTTAAAAAGCATCACTTAACTTTTACTTGTACATCAAGCTTCACAAAGTAGAGATCACAATGATTAGTATTTTATATAAAGTGGTGGTACAGTCATATCACTAACGTCTACCAAAGGCTCACTCTTTTTGTGGTGTCTTTAGTAGTTCCTACCAGAGGCAAAATTTTAGGAAATAAACAACCTCAGGTAGAATCTCTTCACCTCACTTGGTGTAGTTGGGTGCCATACAACCAATTCCAACTCCTCATGACCCTGTGTACCCCAGAACGAAGCACTGCGCCGTCCTGTGCCATCCTCCCAGTCGTTGCTATGTTTGAGCCCATCCTTACAGCCACTGTGTCAGTCCGTCTCTTCAAGCATCTTCCTGTTTTTCACTGGTTCTCTATCTAGTCAAATATGGTGTCCTTCTCTGGGGACTGCTGTCTTCTGGTAGCATGTCAAGGCAAGTGCCATCCTCGCTTCTGAGGAGCATTCTTATTGTACTTCTTTCAAGACAGATTTGTTCATTCTTCCAGTGGTCCATGATATATTTAGTATTCTTCACCACCACCACGTTTAAAAGATGGTAATTCCTCTTTGGTCTTCTTTTTCCTTGTCCAGCTTCCACATTCATATAAAACAAAAAAACAAACTCATTGCTGTTGAGTCTATTCTGACACATAGCTACCCTATAGGACAGAGTAGAATTGCCTCATAGGGTTTCCATAGAGCAGCTGGTAGATTAGAACTGTGAATCTTTTAGTTAACAGCTGGGCTCTTAACCAGTGTGCCACCAGAGTTCTATATTCCTATTAGGTGATTGAAAATACCATGACTTGGGTCAAATACATCTTAGTCCTCAAGATGGTATCTTTGATTTTTTAACACTTGAAAGAGGTCTTTAAAAACAGATTTGCCCTGTGTAATATGTTGTTCGATTTCTTAACTGCTGCTTCCGTGAGCACTGATTGTGGAGCCAAGTAAAATGAAATCCTTGACTTCAGAATTTTCTCCAGTTGTCACGATGTTGCTTATTGGCCCAGTATGAAGATTTCATTTTCTTTATGTTGGAGTATAGTCCACACTGAAGGCTGCAGTTCTTTTTATCTTCACCAGGAAGTGCTTCATGTCCTCTTTGCTGTCTTCAAACAAGGGTGTGTCACCTGCATGTTCCCGGTTGTTAATGAGTCTTCCTCCAATCCTGATGCTACATTCTTCTTCGTATAGTCCAGCTTCTCAGATTTGCTCAGCATACAGGTTGAATAAATATGGTGAAAGGATACAACCCTGACCCATATCTTCCCGATTTTAAACCACACAGTATCTACTTGTTCTGTTTCCGTGATTGCCTCCTGGTCTGTGTGCACGTTCCTCAAGAGCACAATTAAATGTTGGGGAATTCCCATTCTTCGCCATGCTATCCATAATTTGTTGTGATCCACGTAGTTGATTGCCTTTGCATAGCCAATAAAAAAACAGGTAAACATCTTTCTGGTGTTCTCTGCTTCCAGTCAAGATCCATCTGACATCAGCAATGTCTCTCATTGCATGTCCTCTTCTGAATCCAGCTTGAATTTTTGACAGTTCCCAGTCAATGTACTGCTGCAACCACTTTTCAGTTGTCTTCAGCAAAATTTTACTTGTGTGTGATCTTGATGATATTATTGTTCAATAATTTCCATGTTCTGTTGGATCCCCTTCCTTTAGAATGGACACAAATATGAATCTCCTCCATTAGTTTGACCAGGTAGCCATCTTCCAAATTTCATGGCACAGACAAGCAAGCACTTCTAGTGCTGCATGCGTTTGTTGAAATGTCTTATTTGGTATTCTGTCAATCTGAAACTTTGTTTTTTGCCAGTGTCTTCAGTGTAACTTGGGCTTCTTTCTTCAATATCATCAGTTCTTGGTGATATGTTACCTCCTGAAATGGTTGAACATCAACCAGCTCTGTTTTGTACCGTGACTCTTGTGTATTCCTTCCATCTTCTTCTGATGCTCCTCATGTCAAACAGCGTTTTGTCCATAAAATTCTTCAGTATTGTAATTTAGTGATGGAATGTTTTCAATTTTTCAGCTCGAGAAATACTGAAGATAAAAATCTTCAGTTTCTTCATCCTTGCTGTTAGCAGTTGCTGCATGAATTTGAACAATATTTGTATTAACTGGTCTTCCTTGTAAGCATTTGAATATTTTCCTATCACTGACAGTACTGCACAAAGAACAGCTCTTGAAATGGCAGTGAATTTGAGGTTGTTCCTCTTTAATTTGTTATACCAGTGTGGTAAAGCATGTGATTGTCTGATTCAGAATGGCCAATACCAGTCCATCGCAGGTCAAGAATGCCTCAGATATTGATCTTTATTTGTCCCATTTCCTTTTTGACAACTCCCAATTTTCTTAGAATCATATTTTCTAGACTCATACATTCCACATTCCAATTGTTAGTGCGTGTTTACAGCTGTTTCTTCTGAGTTAAGCCATATCAGAAAATGAAGGTGCTGAACACTTTACTCCATTCACATCATTAAAGTCTCCTATTCTTTGAGAAGGAAACCCTCATGGTACAGTGGTTAAGTGCTGTGTCTGCTAACCAAAAGGTCAGCAGTTCAAATCCACCAGGTGCTCCTTGGAAACTATGGGTCGCTATGAATCGAAATAGACTCCGTGGCAGTGGGTTTGGTTTTAGTTTTAGTATTCTTCCAGGTGGCAGCTCTTTCCTAGTTGTATTTTGAGTGCCTTCCAACCTGAAGGGCTCATCTTCTGGCACTGTATTAGACAATGTTCTGCTACTATTCATAAAATTTTTACTAGCCAGTTTTTTCAGACATAGACACAAGGCTTTCTTCCTAGTCGTTCTTAAAAAGTTTGAAGTTCTGCTGAAACTTATCCACCATAGATGACCCTGCTGGTGTTTGAAACACCAGTGTCATAACTTCTAGCATCACAACAACACACAAACCCTCACAGTACAACAAACTGACAGACAAGTGGTAGTCACCTTACTGTGATGTCTTACATAAAGGAGACAGCCACAAAGGGCAAACTACTGTTTTTCTATGCCAGGACTCCTTTGGATGGTAGCAAGTTGGGATTGTTTGTGGCAAAGGGCAGGTAGATTGCTGGATAACTTCCGTATACATGTGATAAGGAACTCTGACTGAAATGACTCTTGTCTATGCAGAGCTTAGTTGCTGAGTATGACTTGTAAAATCAATATAAGGTCTGGATAAAAGGACAGATATTGTAAATCAGTTATGTCACAAATTTGCCATGGGCTGTTTGCTATTGAATATTCAACAGAAACTCTTTCTCTTCAGAAGACTTTCCTCCAGTGAAATAGTTAACTTGATTATGTGCAAAATATCCAAAATAGAGTTCATTAACACAGAAATGAAATAACTACTACTCCAAATATTTAGATAAACTACCTTGAAATGGTTTATCTAAATTTGCTGTTAAGTGTTTTCTGAAAAGTAATGAGTAACAAACAGCAATTTAAAATTTTGTTTCTTCAAAATTAATTTACAGTTTTTGGTGAACTAATATGGGCCATAAAGGGTACTACCTAAAGGAACTCTCCTTGTGATAACCATAAACTTAAATTTTGAATTGGAGAGGTAAAAGGAAAAAATAGAAAACACATGTTACTAAAAAAATTTTTATCATACTGTTGTCTAACTAGACTGTATTATCTTGTGGGTGGGTGCCCAATAAAATGCTTTACATTTTGTAGGGGTGACTTCAAAACTATTGTTTTGATTTCAAACACTAGAGGAGTCAGAATTACTGAACCAATTTACATATGAGGAAACATGGACTCAAACTGCTTAAATAATTAGTTGAGGGTCACATAGTTAATAAGTGATGTGTTGATCCTAATCATTTAATTATTTCCCAATAAAAAATGCTAATTTAGAAGAATAAAAAATCTGTGCTACAGTTCCTGGATCTTACTGTTTAGTGAAGGAGAAAGATCCACATATGATTTTAATGTAAAAAGTACAGTGATACTGATATGCATAAGGTATTTGGGGATCATAGAGAAAGGTCATTAAACCCACGGAAGGAAAAACTTCTTAGAGGAGATAGTATCTAGCCAGTCTTACACATTAATTACATAGGTATCAGCCAAACAAAGGAAATAAGGCAGAGGTGAGGTGGGGTGAGATAGCATTTAAATGAAATTAGCAGTTTGGACTTGTGAACTGTAAAACGTTAGGCAGAAAGTTAAAGAGAGGGAGATGCAGGTGGAGATGCTGGAACCAGATCTTGAAGGGCCCGGTAAGGTCCAGGAGGATCCTTTATTCTATTGGGACTACCTGGAAGGGAACACGTGGTTTTCACTTTAGGTCTGACTATGTAGAGGATATGTTTTAAAGGGACAACGTTGGAGACAGGGCAGTCATTCAAGAGACCTGGCAGAAGTCCAGACAAGGGAGAGGATGAGGATTCAACCAGGAGTGGTATAATGAGTTTGGATGAGAAGTAATGTGGTCCAGAAGTATTTAGGTGGTAAAACTGACAGAATTTGGTGATTGATTGGCATGTGAAGAACGGTGAAGCACCAAGGACAATTTTAACTTGGTGGGTGGTGGACGCACTGAAATGGAGAGAAGAGGGAGAACTACTGAGTGCAATTATGAAGTGACTTGGGGGCCTATAGGATAGGCAGATGTGCACAGAAGTTTGAAACCAGGAAGAAGTAGTATTTGACAGCATCAAAATGGCTGAGACACAGAAGGACAAATATGTGTGATCTCACTCATGTAAGGAAAGAAGAAAAGGCAATTGTATACACGCAAAATTTACTAGTCGTTAGCAGGGCCAGTAGTGAAGGAGAGGCTAATGGAAATGGAAAATCCTCTTTGATTAAGGGTAGCATCACACAACTGATTATTGTAATTGCTGTCAATAAGTTGTACACCTATAAAAAGCTATACTAGCAAAAGTTGTGTGATCGATACGTTTACATCAACAAAATAAAAGAGTAGGTGCTAAGGCTGCTTATGTATAAACACTTGATGAAGATTTGGTTTCTTGCTTTGAAAGTTTAGGGTCATTTCATGAGACATCCCAGTTAACTGGCCTGATTACATGTTTAGTGCTTCTGTTCTACCTCCTAGTTTGTTGCATAATACTTGGGGTTTTCAGAGCTTACAAGCAGCCATCCAAGACAAGACACTTGATCTCTATTTGCCTGGAGAAACAGAGAAAGAAGAAGAGTCAGGAATAAGCTGTGGAATGTGTGGAATCGTGATCAAAGGGGAAATGCAGAACAGAATTTCAAATTCTCATGGGCTCCAAACTTTTGGAAGCTGTAGTAGACTGGAAGAACCCCTCAAACTATTGCCCTACGATACCCTTCAAAACGTAAACCAAAAACATCCCCTGAAACCTTAAAACCAAACAGTAGTTTAGCTTAACCAATAGTAAACATCTGCCCTGAGCATTGTGCTCTTTTAAGAACTATCTACGTGGGATCCGAGTGACTACAACAGAGCAGAAGATGTTAGTGAGGAACGCAAAGGAGGGTGAGAGTTGTTCCCCAGCTCAAAGAATAGCATCAGTGTCACTGAATTGTACGTGTAGAAACTTGAATTGCTGTTTTGCTGTAGATATTCTCAACAACAAAATAAAATTGTGGAAACATGTAAAAACAAAATGACTGAGAGCACATGGATACTCTGAACAATTTAAAGAGCAGTGAGCTGAGGATTGAACATTGGGGCATTTGAAGACTTAATAAGGAGAATGAAAAAGATGAAAAGAATGTTCAAAAGAAAGAGGAGATTCAGAGAAAGCAGTCTTAGAAGTTAAAGATGGAAGGAATTCCAGGATGATTGATCGATGGAGGGCCAGTAAGATGAGAACTAAAAATGCTCAGCTGGACGTGGCAGTTTGAAGGCCACTCATGAGTAACCTTAGTGGGAGCACTTTCCAATAGAATGGTGGGTACAGAAACTGCCCAAGGTGGAAGAGTAAATACGAGTAATGCCATCAAATAACTGATACTTAATCTTTTTTCTACTCTTTATGTGAAAAGTTCCTGAGGAATACAATAGAAGAATTTTTTAAATGACAAATGTGTGCTGCTTTTGGAAACTGAGGGAAAGAAGCTAAAAAAAGGTGCATTTGGAGCATGATGGTTAAAAGATTATGAAGACCTTGGTTCAAATCTTGCTTTTTCCACATCATAGCTGTGTGCCTTGGATACATTTCTCTGAGCTTAAATTCATATTTCTAAAATGACCATATTAATCTTGACCTCTCAGTATTATAAGAATTAAAGGAAATACCAGAGAGAGAACCTTAGCCCAGTACTTTGCACATAGTATTTAGTAAATAGTTATATTTATTATAAAAATACTGGTGAAAGAAAGAAAATTAGGTTAAACATTCTACTTCCATGTTAGAGGTTTAGAACTTTGTGTAGTCATTTTAACCCTCACTTTCCTACAGTCAAACTGTAAATAAATAAATGTCTTTGAACTTATGTGAATAATAACAGTAGAAATATTAGTATATTTATTAAACATACTACTCTGGGTAGTTTTGTACCTAAAATTGGAAATGCTTCATTAAAGAAAATATTCCCCACATTTTAGGTATGTTGTGATTTTTCTTTAAGTGAAGAATCAAATCTATCTGTATTACATATAAATTTAATTGGTAACTTATTTTATGCAACTATAAAATGCTAAAGTGATTAAAAGATCACATTTCCGCTTTAAAACCGAGGAGAAGTGCTTAGTGTGTTAAATTTCCATAAGTCTTCATATGTTCTCTATGAGTTTCAGAGTCTAGGCTTCTATTTAGATCTTACCCAAATTTGTTCCTTTTTACATCAGAGTGGCTACTTAAATTATAAACTGACAGCCTAGAGCAACATGTGGTTTCTCGTTTCCCTCTTATTTCTTGTACCATTCACAGATGTGTACCTGGATTTTTTTTTTTTAATTAGTGGTGATAAGGATCATGTGTGACAATATATGCAATAAAATGAGAAATGGCAGTTATCTCTATTAATAATTAGAAATGTGATTATATGAACATCCAGTGCTTAATCAAGTAGGTTTTCAAGTGTCCATTAGTAAAAATGTTTATTATTAAATGTCAGCAGGGAAAAGAAAATAGTAAAAGAGATGCCACAGGGAGGCTCTCTGGACTGGAAGCCTGGATTTTGACTAATTGTTCATTTTGTGAACTCATAGAACCTTGTCATTCTTCTCTGACTGGCCCATTTAGTGTAAAAATATTCCGTGCAGATTTGATAGCTAGAGAGGCTGTCTTTATCTCATGATTCTCGTGATAGATCCAAGAACAGTTACCTTCATTATTTGTGGACTCTGTGCTTGCAAATTCACCTGTACGCTAAAATTCACTGCCCCTAAGCCAGTCCTCTCAGTCGTTCACGGACACGCACAGAGCAGTGAAGTGTGAGTTACCTGATGCACACGTCCCCGGCTACAACTGAGCGAAATGAGGCTCTACCTTCCTGTTTCGCCTCTCATACCTAAACAAGTGTCCTTTGGGTGGTGTATTTACTGCCACATTTTCCAAATCTTTTGTTTTTTGTTGGTGATCTCACTGTTTGAAATGTTTCCCAAGCGTAGTGCGGAGGGACTGTCTTGTGTTTTAAGTACAGGAAGGCTGTGATCATGCCTTATGGAGAAAATGTTGAATAAACTATTGGCTGCAAGTTCACTGTTAATGAATCAACAATGTGTGTTAGACAAGATGTCTAGAACAGAAACACACATAAAACAAGATTACGGGTTAATCAGTTGGTGAAAACGTCACTAGAGGCTCTCAGGAACCTAACCTTGTATTTCCCCATGAGCAAATGATTTAGTATTCACTAATGCTGTGTATGCTGATATTCTAGCATGTATCTACCACAGGTAACTAGAATCTGCTGTAATTTCGTTCCCCACATCTATGTATTTATTCTTTCTTCCTAAAGTAGTCACTTCTGCCTCTACTATTTTGTAAGTTTGTGAAAGGAAGAATATTCTAACTTAGCTTAAATTAACACAAGGTGTTTATGAATATTTTCAGTAACTTCTTAAAGAACAAGATGACAAAACTGTCTCTTTTTATTCAGCCAATAATGTGGAGTCATTTGTAATTTAATGATGATGCAATTGTAATTTTCCATAGTTATAGGGCAATTTTTTGTGGCTTTTTCTGTTTATTACCTTTGAAAAATATTTATATCTGTCTCCTACATATTTTTGTAATATAAAAAATGGATATTGCCACAGTTTTGCCTAAAAGTTGCATAGCATTGTCTACAACATTTCCCCCTAAACTGATAGCACAGTTGTAGTAATACATACTTTATAGAATTGTTGTAAGATTTAAATGAGATCATAGGGAGAAACAGGAAAAGAGGGATGTAACACAGTTCATGGCATATGGTAGATTTGTAACAGGTAGTAGCTATTTTTGTTTTTAAGGTAAAATTGTGAGAGAACTAAGGTATTCGGATGGTTTTTCTTCAAAACATCTTAGCTTGATTTTAGATATTTATAACTTTATGTAATCAGTTAAACTAAGATCTTACAATCAAATGTATAAAAAATGCCTTTGAAAACTTGTTCATACATCTCAGTGCTGAAGAAATATTATGGATATATCTATATCTATGTCACATGTTCCACTTATATGACATTGCTGGGCATAAAACTGTCCAGGACCCTGTCCAGCAGCCCACAAGATAGCACCCGCCCCCCAGCTTCAGCCAAGTTTAGTGGATCTTGCAGTGTCCAAGTGTTGGATTCCCACTCATCCTCCCTAGATTATGCTTAGCAAATGCTTCATTGGCTACTGAAAAACAGCAATAACAGGAACAAAATTGCAGAATATGTATATCATGACACCTCTAATGCATACACAAAGACACACCCTGTTGTTGTTAGGTGCCATCGAGTAAATTCCAATGCATAGCGACCCTGTGCACAACAGAATGAAACACTGCCCAGCCCTGCACCGTGCCCACAATCATTTTGATGTTTAAGCCCATGCTTGGAGCCACTGTGTCAACACATCTTGTTGAGAGTCTTCGTCTTTTTCACTGACACTCAACGCTACTAATCATGATGTCCTCCAAGGATTGATCCCACTTGACAGCATGTCCAAAGTATGTGAGATACAGTCTCGCCATCATTGCTTCCAAGGAGCATTCTGGTTGTACTTCCTCCAGAATACATCTGTTTGTTCCTTTGTTAGTCCATGGTATATAGACATACAGAATGATACTGTCTACTATAAAAATGGACAGTACAGCTATATACAACATAAGTCACCTTTGGAGGAGAAAGGGTGCTGGAAATTGAAGACAAACGGGAACTTCATTTTTTTTTAATAAAAAAGCCTGATATGTAAGAGTATGTAGTTTATTAATACATCTGGGAAGTGGGTGGGTATGTGGAAAGTTGTTCCTTATTTTCTATGCTCTCCTCTACGTTTTTTAAACTTCTAAAAGCAACTGGGAAACGATAACAACTGAAAGTAGGGAGTGAGAGAGTGGGTGTTACACTGCCTTTATGATGTGGTTAAAGTCAACATGTTCATTTTTTTCTTTCAGTTAAACTGACTTAAGTGCATATATGTGTTCCAGAGTTCAAGTACAATCCATGCTAACTTTGGGCAGATATTTTTTTATTTAGCAAATGTATGGGCATGTAGTTTGAGTCTAGCAATATGCAACTTAGGGACTGAAAACCCAGAGTTTTCCAAGGACTAGACAGAAACTAAACATGTCAATTTTCCAGTCCTGGTATGTGAGAATGAATCTTGGTGAGAACTGTGATAAAATGAAAGGCCTCATCTAAAGGTATTTGACTTCAAAAATGTTTTTTAAACACTGTGGTAGCCACACTAAATAAGATTGTGAGCCTAATTCTCCCACAACTGCAGATTTTTCTTCTCCTTATAGATGCAGAGATAAGACTTAACTCTGGGAAAGCCATGCCAACAGCCTGTTAGGAAAAAAGCTTACCTCTGCAGCTTTTCTAGTAGTCATCAAGGCAGGATAAATGAAATGAATCACTTTAGTACTCAGAATAATTCAGTAATTATTTATATGCATACTCATTGCTATCAAGTCAGTTTTGACTCATAGGGACCCTATAGGACAGAGCAGAGCGCCATAGGGTTTCCAGGAGCTCCTGCCACGTTCCTCTGACAGAGTGGCTATTGGGTGCAAACTGCTAATGTTTTGGTTCATAGTTGAGTGCTTAACCACTGCACCAACATCTGCATAAAGGAGACAAAATAAGTTAGCAGTCAGAATAAGCCAAGGGTAAAAGAACTGCAGAACTATTAGTCTGGATTTGACTGATTTTTGTAATCAGTTCAACAGCTTCATAAGGTGTTAAGTTTCAAAAATGGCAGATGTACACAATGTGTGTGTTACTCAGACCAAACGTGTGATGTGAAGATCAGACAAGTGATAGACTTTCCGAGACCGTTATTTCATCTGTTTAAATAGTTACATCGTTATGGTTTTTAGGAAAATGTGGTGGCCCCAGGCACAGAGCCTCAAGTGCAATGCGGTAAGCTGTTTCTCACTAGAACGTGCACCAGGATGTTAGCCTTCTCTTGCTCAACTTGAGCTGCGACGCTCCAGAGCAAGCAGAGGGAGCTCCCTAGTGGCCAGAGCCTGCATTTCAGTCCCCTCCCTGCCACACAAGCAGACTGCCGGAGAGACAAGGCTCCCACCTGTGAGAACAGGAGCTGCCTTTGTGCGAAGGGAACGCCTGCCGCCCAACTTTCTTCCGAAATCACCAGATTGAGGAAGAAGCATGTGAAGGGGAAAGAATTAATCTACCCGACCTTGTGTGTTTGTTTTTTAAAATTAGGCCTGTTACTTTATCATTAGTATTCAGTGGAGAATCTGAGAGTGATGTTTTGTTATCTGAATTTGCCAAATGTGAATATAAATTGACTTTCTCTGGTGGAATTGGCACTTTTGTTTTCTGATTAGGAAACTAAATTGAGATTTTGTTTCTTTACTTTATTAATCCGGTGTGTTGTTTTCATTAATTCTAGAAGTGGAAAGCTAAATAACCATTTAGAAGCTGCTATTCATGAGGCCATGAGTGAACTGGACAAAATGTCTGAGACTGTAAGTCAATTTATTTTTCCATTATGCTGTGCTTTTATGAAAATAAATTGTTTTACACTTTTTGGTAAAATCTCTTGAATATTGTCAAGCAGTTCACGTTGTAGGGTAGCAGTCAATGTTAAATTACCAGGCTAGAAAAAAGACAGGTATCAAAAAGCTTTCAAAGTAATTTGTAAAAAGCAAAAACAAAAACCTATCAGTGGTCACTGTGTCCCTTTTCTGAGATAGATAACTTTTGTTTTTCCCCCACATAATGTTCTTTTAAACTTAAAGGCAGAAAATATTAAAATTCCAGCAACAGCTTTCTGCATTTGACTCTGAATAGCAGTGACCATTACTATCATCTAAGTATTCAATCATGTAACAAAAAAGTGACATTGAACAGTGAGGTTGAGACTAACTCACATTTTCTTTCTGCTGTTACCTAAAACAGCAAGTATTTGGCCCAAAATTATGTTGTTAAACTATTTGATGCCAGCAACTCTGATTTTAGGGTAGTGCCTTTGTCTTTGCATTTCCATTGAACTCTGCACAAAATAGCACTGAATGTGAGATGTTTAGGAAACCCTGGTGGCCTAGTGGGTAAGTGCTACTATTGCTAACTAAAAGGTTGGCTATTTGAACCCACAAGGCACTCCTTGGAATCTCTATGAAGCAGTTCTGTTCTGTCCTATAGGGTCGCTGTGTATTGGAATTGACTCTATGGCAGTGGGCTTGGGAAAGTGAGAGGTTGAATCTTTATCGTCTAATTCACGTATTGAGTAAACACTCAATATATAATTTTGATTACCTCTAAAAAAACGTGAATTATCTAAGTCTATATGACAACAGAGGGTAATTTGTCCCCTCAATACTTTGTGTTAACAAGATTATCTGAATCCAAACATCCCATCTGATAACTGTTGAATGACAGATTTAAATTACAGATTTACAGGATGCTGGGATTGGTATGGGTTTACATATTTGGGGATCTAACCCTTTCATTCCACAGATAGGATAATTGAGACCCTAAGAGATTAAATGTCCTGACATAATTATAGGAAAAGCCTAGAGCTACGTTTGCAGATTCAAATGTCTTCCAACCAAAATCAAACCAAACCAGCTGTCGTGAGTCAGTTCTGACTCATGGTGACCCCATGAGTACATAGTAGAACTGCCCTATGAGGTGTCCATGGCTGTGACCTTTCAACAGCAGAGCACCAGGTGTTTCTTCCAAAGAGTCTCTGGGCTGGGTTCAAACTGCCAACTTTTGGGTTAGTAGCCTAGCACTCTAACCATCTGCTCTGCCCAAAACCCAAAAAGACCAAACCCACTGCCATCAGGTTGATTCCAACTCACAGGGACTCTGTAGGACAGAGTAGAACTTCCCTGTAGATTTTCCAAGGAGCACCTGGTGGATTGGAACTGCCAGCCTCCTGGTTAGCAACTCTAGCACTTAACCACTACTCGGGGATTCCCAAATGCCTTCTGTCCATGCTGTCCTGTTCATCTGGACTCGTAGCTACCCCACATGTCAGAGGAGAACTGCCCCACAGGGTGGCAATTTTTACTGGGGCACACTGCCATGTCTTGCTCCCTCAGAACCACCGGTTGGGTTTGAACCACTGATCTCTCAGTTAGCAACCAAGGGCTTAACCATTGTGCAACCAGGGCTCTTAATGCCATCTAGAGCTAGACAAGTAGTATCAATAAGTGAAGTCTGTAAGGTTGCTATGAGTCAAAATTGTCTTGATGGCAGTGTTTTCTGGGTTTTTTTTTTGTTTTTTGTCACATATAACAAAAACAGCAATTCAAGTGGGTTTAGAAGTGCCAAGAAGAATGTGTTGGTCAGAGAAGGCCAAACACCAACCCCCAGTCTCAGAAGATCAACACCCAAAACCAAACCCATTGCTACTGAATTGATTCCAACTCACAGTGACTCTGTAGGACAGAGTAAAACTGCCCCACAGAATTTCCAAGGAATAAAGTCTTTACAAAAGCTCCTGTGGAACGGCTAGGGGTTTGAACTACCAGCCATCCGGTGAACACTTTGAACCACTGCGCCACCGGGGCTCCTTGAGGCTCAATACAAGTAAGAGTTATTACTCACTTAGGTCTAGTGCCGGCTGGCAAAGGGGTTGCTCTACACAGTGATTCAGGGGTCCAGATTACCTGCCCATCATTCCTTAGGGCCTCAGAGTAACTGTTAGATCTTTGCATCTGGTTTAGCAGGTCGAGTAGGGAGCATGCATGGAGTAGGGCCAGGACGCTTTTTATGGGCCAGCACTGGAAACTTCCATGTGTGCTCCGTTGGCCTGACTTAATTGTTTGGCCTTAATAACTCCTATGAACTGGGAAATGTATGCAGTATTTTTGTCCAGGAAAAAAGAGAAAATGGGTTTGGGGAGCATCTTGCTAGTCTTTGCCTGAAGACAATTTGCTGTCTTTAGCCAGCAGCAGTCCCAGGTGATGGGGACTGTGGCAGCCCGGTGGGCATGTGCTGTCCCCAGGAGGAGCTTGTTCTCCATATTAGAAACTGTGCCTGTGTTGCAAGATATTCCTGTTTTCATGAGAAGCTAAAAACATACATTCTTATGCAATATTTTTCATGTTCCTAGTGTTGACATCTACTTTAAAAATATTAAGACATTATACTGCTAAATGAAGCACATTTGGTCTACAGATTGGCAGTATGCAATATCTGATGAAGGCTTCTTTTCTCAATTGTAACAGCTCTCAGTTAATGGCTCTTTACCAGAGACTAAAACCCACTAAAACAAATATGTTGCTATGGAGTCAATTCCGAGTTACAGCTACCCCATAGGGCAGAGCAGAACTGCCTACCTGTAGAGTTTCCAAGGCTGTAAATTTTTGTGGAAGCACACTCCTATGTATTTCTCCACCCACATAATGGGCTGTGGGTTCAAACAGCCAAGCTTTCAGTTAGCAGGCAAGCACTTAACCACTGCACCACCAGGACACCTTACCGGAGACTGAAGGGAAAGAGGCAATATAAGAAGCTCAGAAACATTCTGGAAATCCTGGTTGTGTAGTGCTTAAGGGCTACAGCTGCTGAACTTTGGTCAGCAGTTCTAGTCCACCAGGTGCTCCTTGGAAACTCTTTCTGGGGAATTCTGCTGTGCCCTGTGGGTCACTTTGAATTGGAATCAGCTGGACGGCAATGGACCTGAGGTTTTTATTTTTTCTTTTATAAGCATTCTTTTTAAAGTTTAAATGTCATTTTTAAAAAGATTTCTGTTTGGTTCTGAATAGCATTGGCCATTGTGGTTGTCAAAATGCTATTTTTCAAAAGTATAATTGAGGTAGAAAGAATATGAGAATTCTGAACACTCTTGATCTAAAGCCAAATGTTGAATTTTATTTTTCTGTTTCATAAATAGCAGTAAAGTTTGCTTTATTGAATGTTGTGACTGCTTTTAATGGCACAAACAAGGGAAATGACAGTTGAAAGACTTCCTGGGTTGATTTTTCTTCTCTTCTGCCTTTAAAATCCACTCTCCTATGAGATGTCTAATATAGTTGGAAACATTGTGAGTTCCATATGTTTTGTACAGAAACATAGGCTAATAGTGTGGTGGAGACAGCTTGTCGCAGATCTTGAGAACTGATAGTGCGCATCTTTTCCCAGCTCTGAATTCCATGATATCATATTGATAGCTTGAAACTGGCTGTGCTGGAAGGACTTCCTCAACTGAAATTGGCAAATGCTGCAGTGGGCTTCTGTGCTCCCAACCCCCACACCACTTCCTTGGACCTACTCTGCATTCCTGGGTCTTGACCTTGCCTCCTCCTATTAGTAGCTGTAATACAATGTTGAGTACCTGACACCTCCCTAGCCCTCACCCTCTGCCCCTCAAAAAGCATACCTGCTGTCTAATGCCTGGCAGTCATTCTCTGATGCTACTCAACCCCTATTCATTCTGATACACAGTCCTGACTTGCTAGTTCCCACGTTAGTACATAAAGATAGCTGTATTAATTGCTCTTCCCAGACTACAAGCTCAGATCTGCCAACAGATGGTAGTGGTATTCTATTTTCTATCCTGATCCTTCTGAAAAAAACCATCCTTGGGCTGAGTTATGTGTGCATGTTCTTATCATCATTGACCCTTCTTAAGACCCTTCTTAAGAAATAAGTAGGGTAATGACACAAAGACAAAAATATGCTTGGTGTGTCATTCCTTTTCCAGGTGATGATGAAATTGCTGATCTAGGGTTAGCTCTTTGATGGGGAAGGCTGTATCTTTGTCTGAAATGTACAGCAGGGTAACAGCTACGTAGTGCATACCCGCACATGATTTTCTGCACTCCTGTTTTGTGTCCCACTGTTTATGGGAGTCCTCAGAGTGTTTCTTTGCTTATGAGTTTCTAGGAGTCCTCATTCTCTGCAAGTGACTATAGGCACACTGAGATCGAGGTCTCGGTAAAAATCTCAGTGCCTCAAGGATATCAGTCATTGAAAATGAGAACCAGGGCCTGTTCCTTACCCTGCTTTTTGTCAAAAACTGTATCCTGTTTACTATTTCAATCTCTCTTTTTTTTTCCCACTTCTTTATTCGCAGGTTCACCAAATCCCACAGGGAGACAGACAAATGAGACCCCCTAAACCCAAGAGGAGGAAGATCTCCAGATAACAGGGACTACTCCACTAATGCGCAGTGTTTATCAAATGGAACATGCACAGATGTATCTGTATATAGGTATTGATATAGCCACGGTTAGATCAATATTTGTACTATGGCAGATAGCTACCACCACCACAGGGTGCTAAAAGAAACAGTGATACAGTATTTTTGATCAGAGAGGATAATGAGTGCTGGAAAACCGAATCAGAAGTCCCTGAAAGATGATAGTTGTGGATGGTCAAGAGATGACTGAGAAACTCTTTTTCTATAATACTAAAATTGTGATTATAAGAAATAGTCCAAATGTTTCTGAAGAATTTTCAATGTTGTATATAGAAAATACAGAATTTCATGGTGATATCTGAAATGTAAATATTGTACAGTATTGTCATGTACAAGCGTACCTAATGCACACTTTATCTTTTATTGTACAAAGAAATAGTGTACAAAATTCTTTGATTTCTATTGAGTACACTTACCAGAGACTACCAGTGTAAAGTGATAAATAAAAATACAACCTAAATGCTTTTCTATGATAATGTAAAAGATGCTGTTTTTGTATTTAACAGCAGAGAAAAGGCATGATGATGTAATACCTGAATTATGACATACACTTCACACCACTGGTGTTCATTTATATTGTTGTCTGTTTGGAATGAGCTTGCCTGGAAGCACTGGACTCAATTTCGGGTGTCTAGGAAATTGCAACCTTACCAGTTTCTAAAGGGATGAGGGCTCACAGGTCTAAATTAAGAATTCAGAAACTGCAACCATTTGTTGCATATTTTTTTTACCTAAGTTTTAAAGTAGAATAGGTTTTATAAAAAAAAGAAAAAAAAACTTAGATGTAATATTTTATTCAGCCATTCCTGTAGGTACCATGTCATAGCCACCTGTTGAACTGGATTACTTATACTGCACCACATTAATGACAAGAACTGAGTTTTTTGGCAAACTGTATCCAAGGTAAAACATTCTGTTCGTATCCATGGAGGCAAAAGCCCCACGGAAACCAATATCAGAGTTAAAGTTCATTATGATCCTGCCTTTTTTGTTTATTGGTTCATTTTTTGTTGTTGTTGTTTTTTGTAGTGGCAAAAATAAATACAAATCATCATAGCAACTTTCATATCTATTCATCAGTAGCACTTCAACCAGAAGTTAAGGTGGCTTATAAAACATGAGCAATGGTAATTTTTATCAGTATTATAGAACATATCAGATTTATTTTATTTAAAGAATTATTTATACCATTAGCAGATTCCTATGTATATTAATGTGGCTGAAATGTGCAGGTTAAATCTATTAACCAAATTATTTATATTATATTAATTAAAAAAATGTGAAACAAATCTAGAGAAGAAATACTAGGTCACACGTAGACAAGCCTAAAACTGTGAGCCATTGTAAAGTACAAGGTAATTAATAAGAAATGTAGCACAACATCATTTTCTGTCTTTTTTTCCCAACGTGGTGGTGGTCTAACTTTACCTCCCAGGTGGCAAGAGCATAGTTGCAGGCCTCCAGCCTGACGTCAGTAGATGGGTTGTCAAAGAAGGGATTCGTTACCGTTTATTCTGGGAACCACCAGCCCCCACCTGAAGCCCCTGGTGAGCCCTGCCCTACCCTCTAGCCTGGGCCTCACTCAGCAGCAGAGTGCCTGGGCTGCTGGGAAGCTACCCAGCAGCAGGCTGTCAACCACCAATGCTACCACCACCTGGCCTCCTCCTCTCTCATCTACCCCAAGCGCCTCAGACCGGTGATGTAGCAGAGTTCCAGTAACTCAGGTAAAAGGAGACTAAGATCATTCCCCCAAAGTGGTTTGTTGGGGCCACAGCACAGAACGCACCACCTGGGCTCACTTTTGATAGCAACAAGTCTTAGTTCTTCCAGGTCTCCTGCATCTCCTGCGTCTGTCTGTCTGGCCTTTCCGTTCCCACCCGTCTTACCCGTAAGCCTGATGGAATGCCCCTGGCTACACCACACTAGGCTTCGTGGCCTGGAGGCAGGCACCCTTCCGTCTGGGATAGACTGGCTCCGTCTTTCCTGCAGTGACGGGACTGCCTTCCGTGGTCGCTCATGCGGTCACATTTGTGCGGTTCAGTTCACACATTTCTGTTACCAGTTGATGTGTTTGTTGTGCTTTGGTCATCCATGCAGTCCCTTTATTTATTTATTTTCACATCAACCTGCTTTTCTAGTGGGTCACCTGTTTTCCTTCACAGATGGAGGCATGTGTGTGCTTGTGTGTCGGGATGTGTCCGTACGTGGTTTTGTTTTTCTTTCTTTCTTTTCAGTTTTTGCTGTTTTCAGACTAAGATTATGCTGCCCAAGGCTTCTTTTTGATATTTTAAGCTAATTAGGTTGTGCCTCCCCACCGATGTATACTTGACATCAGGAGACCATGGGAAGTATGTTTGTGCCCAGGATGTCACTGGTCGCTTATGGCTTGATGGGGATGCTAGAAGTAGTTTCAGTCCACATGGCCTTCTTTCTTTTTCTCTCTTTATTTTACAGTTTGACGATTTCACGTCAGTTTTTAATGTAAGTATTGTTAGCATTACAGGTCATGCAGTGCTGGAGGATTTTTTTTAAATGTTGCACTTACTTTGCAATTAAAAAACTGGTCACTCATGCTTGAATTTTGCCCATAAAGCCATTTCTTCCCCTTGCTGTGAAAAACAATCCACTTTTTTCAAATGAAGGCCAGCCCTTCTACTTTAATGTTTTATTCCCTAAAAAAAAAAAAGGAAAGAAAAAAAAAGTTTTGAAAAACAAAAATCCAAGAATGGAGAAAAATTGGTTCTTTTAAAGACTATAATAGACCCCTGATAAAAAAAGAAATGTATTTTATTTGTTGCCCTCTTCACAGTCCTGGTGGCTTAGTGGTAAGTGCTATAGCTGCTTACAAAAGAAGTCAGCAGTTCAGGTCCACCAGGCACTCCTTGGAAATTCAGTGGGCAGTTCTACTCTGTCCTATAGGGCCATTATGAGTCGGAATTGACTCACTGGCAGTAGGTTTGATTTGGGGGTTTTTAGCAGTCCTAGGAAGCACAAGGAGAATAAACTACACCTTTAAGTCATTTTTCAGTATCATTTCAAATGAGTGAAAAATAACTGAGTAGCTCTGGTCTGATTTGTATTATTTGTTCCATTAAAAGCAGTCCAGGGCTTTCATTTATTTAAAGAAATTTATATTAACAATTTTGTTTTGTCCTTTTCAGTCTGGTTGTGAATGAAGATGCTTCAAGGGGCACTTTCAAACCCTGTGCTATCATGGGCCAATTTTATTCTTTTCTTTGGACCCTGCCCTTGAGTTGTTTATTTATGATGTCAGTTTTTCAAGCAAACATACCCTCCGCACTTAAACCTGACGTTGCAGCAGATTGTGGGAGGAGAAAAGAGTGGCTATTTCACTTTATGTAAATTTGATGAAGCCTCTCCACTAAGTTATCCCATGAGATTACTGTTTTCAGTTCAGACCCTGATAACCCAATGTGTTTAACTTTGGTAATTTTCCATGCATTTTGTAGTATTGCCTTGCAAGTTAAAAGTTTGCATTGCGATTGTAAAACTTAAGATGTTGAAGATGCTGGGTGTCTTTAGGGGTTTGGGAAAGGGAAGTTAAGATTCTAGACCTTACCTAAATTCCAATATCATGTTTACTTTGCCTATTCTTGCCCAAATGCCATCATTCGAGATGCGAGACTTTCAATGTAGTATATGGGGGGAGGGGGTTGTACACCGCTGGGGCTGTGAACAAAAAATGTCACCAGCCAGATCTGTAATCGTGAATTCATTTATCTTTTTCTTTCATTCACTCTATCATGTTTGCATTAGCCAAAGAAATAAGAACATTAGTAATTCATATGTGTAAACAACCCAGAAGTGAATTTTAAATCAGTGAGCCAAAAAGCAATAACTCAAGCATGGGAAATCTTGCTAACAGTGAGAAATCTGCTATAGAAACAAATATATAAAAAACATTATCTTCAAATATGAAAGATTAATTTGTATTTATTGTAAATATGTATTATCAGCCTTACCTGCTTTTATACACACTGTGTGTGTACCTCAGTGACCTTTTATAAACCGGAAAAATGGTTGATTTAATAATTTGTTATGTAAATACAAAGTTGTCTATAAATTGGAAAATTTGATGCCACCTGGCTTCACAATATAGAGATGTGTTTTGTAAACTCATGCCTTTATGGATTAAGTATAAATACACTGGATTGTCTGTGGAGAAGAGTAGCAGTTTACGTTTCACCTGCATTTCAAGTGGAGATTTTCATCCAAATGGTGACACTCTTAGGAAAAGAAAATGACCTGAACATTTTCACTGTGAAAAACAAATATGTCTTTGATGTCACCGAAACTCCTTTTCAAATCCGACAGTCTGTTTAAATCCATGCCAAGTACTTTGACTTTTGGGATTTCTATAGGGATATCATTGATCCAGGACTGGAATCGCACAAGGAGAGCTCCCCAAATTGAATTACTGTGCTTTGTATACAGACTATGAATCTTTCTTTCTAGTCACAGACAGGAGAGGAGCATAGCCATCTTACTTGCTCTTTAATGTAGTCTTCTGCTTTGTTTCCACACATCTTAGAAAGGACCACACAGATAAGTAGGTTCAAGGTCTTATGAAAGGTGGTGCAGTGGTTACGCACATGGCTGCTAATGGAAAGGTCACCAGTTCAAAGCCACCAGACACTCCTTCAGAGTAAAGATCTGCATCTATTCTTGTAAAAATTTCAGCCTAGGGAGCACTATGGCAGTTCTATTCTGTCCTATAGAGTTACTGGGAATCAGAATTGACTTGAAAATATGTAATAACAGGTCTTGTGAACCAAGACGGCTACAGAGTGTCACCTCAATGTACAGTTTCTCAGTCTTGTCACTGTTGTCATTTTGGGGTGGATCATTCATTGTTAGGGGATTGTCCTGTGTATTGCAGAATGCTTAACACCATCCTTGGCCTCTACCCACTAAATGCTCTGTCTCCTGTTGTGAGAATCAAAACTGGCTCCAAACATTGCCAGATGTCTGGGGAGGGGGGCATAAAATGAAATTTGGAGCATATACCCACATAAAACGCAGTCACATTTTACATGCCATAGTCAGCAGGCAACTGATTCCAGAAGCAGCGGAAATTGTGTCAAAGGTATGCCTCTAAGTCTGTGGTTAAGGAAGTGAATCCAGTGTCAGCTTTGGTTTGAACACACTGGACACTTTTGATCCTTGACTAACCCAGGACAATACTATTTTGAGAACTCTCAGAGAGTGGCTTAGGAGAGTTTCCCAAATATTTGCAGCTCTGAGATGGCAAGAAGACTGACAGCCTATTCTGGGGGGAGCAAGGAGCTTCAGGTCATGGAGGGCTTCCAGGTGACAGCGACACTGCCTCCCTTGGGCCAAGAAGAGGAATTTGGCTAAGGGAAACATATTTTAACTGCTTCTACAGCAACCTGGTTCAGGTATTCATAGTTTTGGGGTGATCCTCTTATAAGTTCTGACAGAGCAGTTCAGTAGATCATGGAGGTATCATAGATACAGTCATTTATTCAATAAATATTTATTGATACCCTGTACCCAGCAATCAAGGTACAGTGGTGAATAAGATAGACACCTTCTCTGCCCTCTGTCAGAAGAGATGACCAATTAAATGCTGAGTACAATAATGGGTGATAAGGCTTGAATAAGGGAGCAGAGCATAGAGCCCTCACCTAGTTTAGTGGGAGTAGGGATTTGAGAGAGTATTGGGGAAGGGTGAGTGAGAATTAAACAAAGGAGACATGTGTGACATGGAGAAAGGTGCCAGAGACCATGTTAGACACAGAGAGAATAGCATGTGCCAAAGTTTGGTGACAGAGGAAGCATGACAGAAGGGTGGCAGAAGAGTAGCATGTGACAGAAGGCCACCAAGAAAAACTCAGCTGAAGAGAAGCCAGAGGATCTCAACAAGCCTTATCAAGACTGCACTTAGCATGCTGGTCATGGGGAGCCACTGTAGGGCCTTAAAGCAGGAGGAGGCACGATTGATCAGGTTTGTATTTTACAAACAAGAAACTGGTGCCATCTAAAGAACAAGCAGTGGGAGGGGGATAGGACTGAAGAGCAAATATCTCATGTCAAGTACAGCATTTTTAAAAGCATTTACTTCAAAATTTTTTTAAAAGAACTGGGTCCATTACCATTCCTCTATGATGTGTGTTGAGCAAATTCTATCCTAGTCATCATGAATTCTTAAATAAAATGAATTTATAGATTCTCATATATATATATATATGAATTTGTTTTAATAGTCATTAAGAAATGCTCTTCAGTACATTCAGTGCCAACATTATTCCCTGTTCTAGATGAATGGGAAAGCATTAATGCTTTTTCTTCCATAATTGGAAGCTGGAAAAATTTTAAGTCCCAAAACATTCTTTTGAAGTATTAGGAAGTAAAGCCTGCTCCCCAGAATGCTCTGGGAAGCGTAGGTGAGGTATGGGCCTGGGGCTTGATCACCTCAGCCTGCATACCTCCAAAGGGAGAAAGGGTGCTGCAGAAGAGTGCACAGGACACCAGAGGTACTAGGTGAGCAAAGCGGATCAGGAAAGTAGGACCACAGGGAGTCGTGCCCAGAACAAGGCCATCTGGCTACAGGCATCTCTGCCCCACAGCAGGGGAGACCACAAGTGGCCTTTCATTGTGGGTCCAAGCCCTTGATTATATATATTCTCTTCAAAGTACCCTGAAGCCCTAACCACAATCAGTTACCTCCTATAACCAACAAACATTGAACTTGGGGGCTTTTCAAAGCTAATTAGTGGCTTTTCTAAAAAAAAAAAAAAAAAAAAAAAAGGAGAGGCAATGCTGTAACAGGCATCTGATCCTGTCATCCAACGGACAGCAAGTAGCCCTTCTGTCTTGCACAGGGTCCTGCATGCAGAAAATAGACCCTCTGTGGGGAGGCAGCTCATTATAATTACAAACTGAGCTGTGGGAGTTGGGGATCAACTACTCTCAAATCCAGATGGCATCACAGGATTTTTGGTTTTTTTGCATTGGTCACAGTTACTTAATCCATTAGTGATTCACTTCCTCGTCTATATAATGGGGATAATAATAGCACTTCGAGAGGTTGATTAAGGATTAATGAAATAATGCCACTAAAGCCCTTAGCTTGACACACAGCAGCTACTCAAAGAATGTTTACTGTTAAACCTTAGTTTGGAAGATTTACATTAAAGAAAGGAAGATTCCTGCAGCATAAGATACTGTCTTCTCTTGAAGGTAGGTGAATAGTCCACCTGTTGAGAGCAGTTCTAACCAGAAAGGAACTGCATCCTAGCAGCCTCCTGTGACCCTGCTTTCAGCCCAGTGTCTCTGCACTTATTCTGCAAGATGTTTCTTAGGTGAAACCTACCGTCATGATGTAACATGCAGAAATGTGCCAGAAAAACAACTTCCCAATAAACTAGTCTGGAGAATGATTCATCCAAAGAAGTTAACTGAGTTGGTTGTAGCGAAAAGGGCAAAAATAGAAACAAGAGTAGAATTCAAGAGCATCAAACCTTTAGACTCAGAGGCAGGCTGAATCTGGCCAATGAAAAGTAGCTCGAGACTTGGAAATTGTACGTAACTTCAGTCAAATGGGAATGCAGAGTTTAGAGTCAGGGAAAGTACATTTGATTTTAAGGGACTGAAGTTTGGAATCCTAGTTCCAGCCACTAAAGAGATCAAGGAGTCAGACTTCCAGGGTGTGAATCCTGTCTCTAAGCAGCTGTGTGACCACAGGCAAGTGACTTATCCCATCAGTGCCTTAGCTGCCTAGTCTGAAAACGGGGGGATGACAAGAGAACCTACCCTGTACAATTGCTTGAGAATTGTTGATGTTGTCAGATGCCCTCAGGTTGGTTCCAAGTCAAACTGACCTGACGTACAACAGCACTGAAGGCTGCCCAGCCCTGCTCCATCCTCGCCAGTACTGCCGTGTGTGAGTCCATTGTTACCACCACTTTAGAATTAGGTCCACCTTGTTGAGGATCTTCTTTTTCACTGACCTTCTGGTTTACCAAGCATGATGTCTTCCTCTAGGGACTGGTCCCTCCTGGTAACACATCCAAAGTGCGTGAAACAAAGTTTCACCATCCTCACTTTCGAGGTGCACTCTTGCTGTACTTTTTGAAGACAGAGCTGTTCACTCTTCTGGCAGTCCATGGTACATTCAATATTATTCAACAACACTGTAATTCAAAGGTGTCAATTCTCCTTGAGTCTTCCTTATTCACTGTCCAACTTTCACATGCATACAAGGCAATTGAACATACCCTGGCATGGGTCAGGCGCATCTTAATCCTCAAAGTAACATCTTTCTTTTTCAACCTTTTAAAGAGGCCTTGGCAGCACACTGGCCCACTGCAAGGCATCTTCTGATTTCCTGACTGCTGCTTCCGTGGACTTTGATTGTGGACCTAAATAAAATGGAATTCTTGACAACTTCAGTATTTTCTGCTTTTATCTTGGTGTTGCTTATTGGTCCTGTTATGAGGATTTTGTTTTCTTTATGTTGAAGTTTAATGCTGGAGGCTGTGGTCTTTGATCTTCATCCGCAAATGCTCCAGGTCCTCTGTTCTCTCCAGGGAGGTCTGTGTCCGTAGTCACTGTTTATGTGCCTGAAAAAAGGTTACCTGCAAAATTCTGTCATTTGATTTTTCAGCATCATTTCTATCACCAAGGCTGTATTTTCCAACTACCAAGCTTTAGAATTAGGTACGTTAGTATACATAAAGAACTTCAAAGGTGTTGGGCATGTAGTACTTGAGTGGTAGAAATGAATAAACCATTGCTAAATGAAAGGCAGGAGGTTGAAGACCACCCAGAGGTGACTCAGAAGAAGGACCTGGTGATCTACTTCTGAAAAATGAGCCATTGAAAACCCCATGAAGCACTGATCCTCAGACACTCATGAGGTCACCATGAGCCAGAAGTGACTCTACAGCAACTGGTTTGGTTTGGTTATATACATTTACTTAGTTTTTTGTTACTGTTGATAATAGGGGCCAACCCTCTCTCGTTTTCTACATTCAAATATGAGAATCACATCTCCTTAACATACAACTTTACGATAAGAACCAGTATTCTGTGGCGTGGTCACTTAAGAGGGTCCTGCTGTTCACATTTAGCCTTTTATTCCTTTTCCCTGATTTAAACACTGCTACTTTTGAGAGCAGAGTCCCTGGCTGGTGCAAATGGTTAAGCTGTTGGGCGGCTAACCGAAAGGCTGGAGGTTTGAGTTCATCCAGAGGCATGTCTGAAGACGGGTGTGGCCATCAACTTCCCCAAAATCAGCCACTGAAAACCCTACAGCTCACAGTTCATCACTGACACACACAGAGTTGTTGTAAGAATGAGCTTAATGGCAACTAGTTTGTATTCTTTAGAGAAATATTCTGAACCAAGCAAAAGTTTGGAAGTTGTCAGTAGATGTGAGCGTATGTCAGTCAAAATGGGGGTACAGGGGTCGGGGGGAGTTCTTAACTATCCCAGAAAATGAGAAGAGAAAATAGACTGGCTGTGCTTTTAGAAGGAGGAAAGTGCTGTGAAATACAGCTCTTGATTTTAATTAAAAGTTTATGTTCAAGTCAACTCTACCTAGGCTGGATGCTTTGGGCACATCTGGGTGGGGGCTGGTAAACAGTGTAGCTGTCCAGCTGAGCCTTGTGCACACTGGGCTCCGGACAAGCCATCTGTCCCAGGGGCCGGGTCCTCTGCGGGACTTCCAGTCCATCCATCTGCTCCCGGGCCACTGTGGAACACTGCGTGCAGGGAGCGCGGCCAGAGGGACTGGTCACCCCCTGTGATCGCCCCCCAGAACGTAATTTTCCCCACGGCATCAATCTTAAATAGCTTTCCGGTCAGGGAGATATCCTTAGGGAATCTTCGGTGACCTTTTGCAGGCTCTGCCCACCCACCCCCCTTTTCCAATCAAATGGGGATTATCTAGAATCTGTGGGTTCCTTCAAATCTCAAAATCAGCCCAGAGGTCGGGTGTTTGTGATTTCAGGCTAACTCTCGTCATTCTGCTTTATTTGGAAAAGAATAAGTAGCCAAAATTCACAGGAGCTGGAAAGGAAAGTATGCAGGAATTAGAACAAAGAAATACACTGGGCTCAGGACAAGCCATCTGTCTGGGCAGGCAGCAGCAAAAGTGAGGAGAGACTTTCCTTCCCTTGTTCTTGGCTCCCTGGCTCCCTGGCTCCCTGGCTTTACCTAAATGTCCAAGGAGCTCGTGCAGGGCTGAGGCAAGCTGGAAGGAGGGGAAGGTTTTGAGAGAATCAGGTCAGCCAAAAGAAGCCGGGCCACAGAATGACCACTGTGTAATGTGGAGTCCAAAGCATTCTGAGGGAGAACAACATACATGAGCTTTCTTTGCTCTAGTGGAGTGGTCCTCAAACCTTATTATCAGGAAACCTAATCAACAAATTTTTTTAAAAATTAAAGACATGCTGTATAGAGACAGAGATGTGTGTGTGTGTTTATATACATACATACTACTACATTATACTACTGATTTAACATATGGTGTGCATTACAAAACACATACTCATAAAATAGAAATTAAGAAAGACTGAGATGAGCCAAACAGAGAAGTGTTGATACTCTCCTCCCTAGCCCCATTGAGTTGTTTTGTCTCACCCGAGGGGTGTTTGCACTTAACTTTGGGAATCATTGCTCTAAGCAATCAAATATTGGGAGATCATTATATGTTGCCCCAATAAACAGAGACAGTGATTAAACCAAAATATCCAAGTTCCCTGAGGGAGGCACCAAGTCTTACACAGTTTTCCATGCTAATTAAATGGGAGATGGAAGAAGAGAGGAAGAGAAACATATCTTTAAAACATGATAAGTGAAATCTACATTTTCTATCTGTTTATATGAGTACCCTTGATCTTTTTATAAGCACCAGGTTTCTACTCAAGTACATCTCCTATAGGTGTGAGACAGGGTCACTGCCAGGTGATGTCAACCCGCTCAGGAGGGTCACCTGCCCAGTACACCCTGTGCTGCAGCGGGAGTAAGCAGGCTTGCCGAAGCCATTGTGGGATTTTCAGTTAACAAACCAGGGCCAGCTGCCCTAGCTGTGCGCATGCACCCCAGGCCTCAGGGCAGTTCTGACACTTTCTTGGCAGGCACCCAAAGAGTGTGGTTCTAGGCAGCTCCTGTGTAAGGCCATGGTATTCTGGAAAAGGAGCTCTGCTGTTAGCTGTGTGACCATGAGCAGGTGCCAGAATTTCTCTGAACATTCAATCTTCTCACCTGTTGCTAGCAGCACAGATATTACTCTACCTGCCCTCCCAGGGTTATTAGCATGAGGCTCAAATGAACACACAGATGAAAGTGCTTTGCAAAAACTGCAGAACACTGTACAAATTCAATCATCAAGTATCCAGACCTGTGTATTAATGCATAGAGAAACTTTTTCTGGAGATCCTGGAGCTAACCAGAAATGTGGCTGGTGGAGAAAGTTAAGTGCTATGTCTGCTAACCAAAAGGCCAGCAGTTCACATCCACCAGGTATTCCCTGGAACTCTATGGGGCAGTTCTACTCTGACTCATAGGGCCACTGTGAATTGGAATCAACTCCACCGCAGTGGGTTTAATTTAGTTTGGTTTGGGGAGCTAACCAGCTCAGTCGTTTGGTCTTGAGGAGTCCAGCTCGAGGAGAAAAGGTCATAGCAGATTTCTGTTCTGAACCCAAAGACCTGGAGGCACCTTAAGCCTAAAGAACAAACCAGTTGAACAATAAAAGCTTTGGTAAAGCAATTTGGGTAAATTCCCATGCTTCCAGGCAATGCTGAGATTTCCAAGGGATGCTGTTTGTCTGTTCATTCACCTATTCAACAAATATTTACAGAGTACCTTATCTCTAAGATAAAGTTTTAAAAAGTTTAAAAAAAAAAAACCCTTGAGGAGCTCATATTTTAGCTGCAGAGGAAGGTGTGTGAAAGTTGCTGTATGACACTAACAAGAGCCATAAACCTGGTGGTGCAGTGGTTAAGTGCTGCGGCTGCTAACCAAAAGGCCAGCAGTTAATATCCACTGGCTGCTCTTTGGAAACCCTGTGGTGGTTCTACTCTGTCCTATAGGGTTGCTATGAGTTGAATGAACTCAACAGTAGTGGGTTTGGGTTTTTTGATGGAGTGTTGAGAATGAGAGGCCTGGACTCCACACCACCACCACCTTGATCTGGCTTCTGCTTATCATCTGTGGACACCCTCTACCCCTCTCCTTCCTAGGTGTTAAATTGAAGACTTACTGAGTCCTTTACGATATCCCCCAAAACATGTTCTCTCCACTCCCACCAGCCTTTGCAGTTGACTCCCTTTCCCTAAAATGTCCTTTTCCCTACTAGTGATGCGAGAACTCCTACCCCTCTGTAAATTACTCACCTGATTCCCTAGTATTTAAGCATCTACTACACTAGAACTGGACTTGACTTCTCAGGCACCAAACAAATTAGGGGAGCCTGTGATTTGGGAAGGGGGTAAGAGGGGCAGAAGGCTCTTCTGTGCTAGTGTGAACCTTTCTGTCCCTACCTGCAACCATCAGGGAAGCAAGTGGCTTTTGAAAATGCTGCATGTGGCTGGTCGCAGATGTATGGAAACCATAAAGGGGCAGAGAATTGAAACTACTCTGAGGCTAAGAAGCCCAAGGGACTGAGGAAGGAGGAGACACAAACTGGAGATGATAAGGAAGGGAAACTATAGGGAAGCTGGAGAATTAAAGGTTGGATCACATATAAGCAAAATCTTTATAGTACAGCAGCCTTATGGTGGGTCATGTTAGACAAGGGTGCTTTTCCCAGCATGCAACCAGGTTCAGCAATTTCAGCCCTCAAAGGGAAAAATACGAGGAAACTGCTCTCTTGTGTATGTTCCTAGTCTTCTGGGCTTGGGGCTGCTGAAGGAATATCAGTCCTGATTCAGCTAACAGACAGCAAGAGGTTAAGACAGGTAAACAGCAACACCAGCAGGAGCTGGCACCAGAAACAAAAGCGACCAGTGTATCTCTGAGTTTCCATCTCTCTTCTCTCTTACCTCTCACTATTTGACTCTCAAGGGGCTGGTCAGGGGCAAGGGGACAACTGGCAGAGATGCGCTGCCAAGGCAAACATGTAAATGTCTGGAACCAAAAGTCAGTTCCTCTCAGGCTGCTTTGCGAAATCAGCTTCCAGTCAGCATTCTCTTCCCACGCTTCGGGACATGGAAGGAAGAGAAGCAGCTTCCCACTGGTGCCTGCTCCATTTCCAGCCACCTGCTTCCTTGCTGACCATTGCCCACGTCGCTGACTTGAACCGAGCTGTCAAAGAGAACTTGTTTCCCTGTAAGGCTTTTGGTTCCAGTTTGGAATTTAGATAAAAAGTATGATCCAATTTAAGAAAACATCAAATGCTTATATTGAAACTGAAAACTTAGGAGGTGACAGACTTTACTTTTGGGGCTTCCTTATCTGAAAGATGAGGTAGTTGCACTATATTTGTGGTTATATGTGTATATACTTGTGGTTTCTCAAATATATGCATATATTTGAATATATATGCATATATACATAAATACACACACACACACATATATACATACATATATATATATAACACAGCTTGGTAAAGTAGAGGGTCAAAGAAAAAGAGGAAGACCCTCACCAAGAAGGACTGACACAGTGGCTGCAACAATGGGCTTAACCTCAAAAACAACTGTGGGTACAGCACAGGATTGAGTCCGGCTGTGCATAGGGTTGCTGTGAGTCAGAATCAGTTCACCCAACAACAACAGCATTTAAAACACAAGAAAACTTTCTTCAAAAGAAATCTTACTAGAAAGTAGACACAAACAAGGTACATGAACAGTTGAGCTGCTCTCATCAAAAGAGAAGTCTGGTATTCCAGCTCCCGTTGGTACCCTTGGATCACATGCCACCAAGACAGGGAGTCTCAAAACCATTCTACTGTCATCATCTAAGTTCTTCTACAAATGTGCGACAGTTGGTCTCTACTCACCTAGAGCAACGGAGAAGAAGGAGAGTCAGGAGTCGAAGGAAGAAATGGGATGTGGGGTTAATTGCCTCCTTTGCCATGAGACCAGAACTGGATGGTGCCGATCTACTATTACAGAAGTTCTTGATCAAAGATATTATGGAAGAACCCTGATCAAAAAAAAGGAAGTACAGAACAGAATTTCAAACGGTCATGGAATTTAGACTTTCTAGAGCCATTGCAACTGGATGAACCCCTGAAAATTTGGCTTTGAGATAATCTTTAAACCTTAAATCTCAAACCAAAACATGCCCTGAAGTCTTCTTTAAGCCAACAGAAATGTGTAGCTTAATCAGTAATGTCTTCCTTGAAAATTGTGCTGTTTTAAGAACTATATGAGATCTAATCAACATCAACAACTGAAAAGATTTCACAGAAAAGTCAAGGGGCAATGAGTTTATATTAATGAAGGAGCAAAGTGAGAATGGTTGCACAACTTGAAGGATATAACTGTTGTCACTGAATTGCACAAGGAGGCACTGTTGAATTTGTGTATGCATATTCTATTGTGTATCTGCTCAACAACAAAATATAAAATAAATTATTTAAAGATTCTCCAGCCTTGGGCCTTTAGCTCTATGCAAGAGTTAGTATATTCACGCATACAGTGGGGCCCAGCCAGTCACTGTGGCAAGGACCAGATAGATGTCCCTTCCCACACAACAAGGAATTGCTGCATGGGAGGAGAGACCTAGAGGCCAAGGTGAGCTTTCTCAGCAACATCTCCCAAACTCCTGGCTGTTAGTTGCCATTGAGTCAGAGAACAGCAACCCCATATACAAAAGAACAAAATGTCATAGTCACTGTGTGGCATCTTCTACCCTCAAGGGCTCATCTTCCAGCACTGTATCAGCGAATAGTCTGTTTTGATCCATAGAGTTTTCACTGAATAATTTCAGAAGTAGATTGCCAGACTTTTCTTTGTCATCTGTCTTAGTCTAGAAGCTCTGTTGAACCTGTCCATGATGGGTGACCTTGGTGGTATTTGAAATACCAGTGGCAGAACTCCCAGCGTCACAACAACACGCAAGCCACCACAGTACAGTGGCCTGGCAGATGGTAGCTCCCAAACATATCATCCACTAACATTCAGGAAGGGGAAGTACTGGTAGGGAACGTGGGCGTGTGAGGTGGGTCTAGCTGATGTTCCACCATGTGGGAAAAAGGAGGAGTGGCCAGGGTGATCCATCCTGCACAGGGAAGTGGACGTCAGAAGGTGAGACTCCACTCACCTCCCAAGACTAAAACTGAACTCTTGCATGTGTGTTACCGTCCTTTCCTCACGACTTCTTCGTGTATTAGAAAAGTGCTGCCTCCTCCTGTCTCAGACCTGCCCTCTAGTCTAGACCTCTCTCCTGCCCTGGTTACCAATCCCGGGCACCTTCAATATCTCCTCTGGTCCAGTCAGCATGTGGATGTGCTTGGGTTTTTCTCCTCATCAAAGACTGGAAAAAAAAATCAGAACAGAAAGACTAGGAGTAAGTTTGACCTTAGAGAGGACTTTGATGGGATGAGCAGTATCTATAACACGGGAAATACAGCCTCCAGTGCCCTCTGAATTGGCACCTTGGGAAATTCCCTGACTATTCCACTGATTCTGTCCTTTCTCCCAACATCTCTGGAGGAGCATGCTTAGTCAGTTTAAGATGCAGCGGGAAAAAGAAATCTTGTAGTTTTAGAGTCATCACTTATGTTTGACCCTAAATGCTGTCCACTAGATAACTTACCCACTATGTTCGCAGACTTACCCATGAATGACTTTCGGTAGTTCCTAAAACTAAATTTACCTCCTGAATGATAAGGATTTGCAGTCACAGAGGTTATTCCAAAGACAGCAGTTAAGGCAATTCTGAAACAATTTCCAAGAGAGCCTGAACAGTGGCTGGGTTACTGGAAGGGATAGATAACACCTGGAGGAAGGAAAACACCTCCATATGCAGAAACTCCCAGTAGGTGTACGGAAAAAATGTGTATGAAATGTGTCTGAAAAAAATCGATCCCGTGACCTCATGGTTACATCAGGTGTGTCAGATGGAAGGTGACTGTGCACTTCAAGCTGGAGGTCTTAGAGATGATGAGAGAAGACAACACAGGGAAATGATGACCATAAAAAAAAAAGAAAAACTAAGAAAAGAAATACAAAATGGTTGATTCATATGAAGTAACAGTCACTTGTGAATTGGAGATGAATGAAGACTGCGTGACAGTCAGCCCTCTCACGAAGCATGACTGTGAATAGGGAGCAGACAATGAATTGCATTTGGGTTGTGTCTACATGGCAGCTTGAATCATGTCTTCTGTACAGATTCTAGCACTGAAACCACTGGGCCCAAGGCCTGCACATTTTTGAGGCTCTTGATAGTCACTAACAGTTTTGTTTTTCATAACCTTTCAGGGGCCCTAGTGGTGAAGTAGTTAGAGTACTTGGCTGCTAACCGAAAGGTCGGCCGTTTAAACTCAAGTGCTGCTCCACAGGAGAAGGAGGTGCAGTCTGTTCCCACAAAAACAGCTTTATGAACCCTACTCTGTCCTATAGGGTTACTATAAGGTAGAAAGGACTTCACCACAGTGGGTTTTTTCCCTTCTTTGTATCTGATACTTAATTCCTGAAAAACTCTAAAACTGATGTCATGACTGACCTGCTTTTCAAAAAACACAAAGGTCCCAAAAGGTCCCCCCAAAAGTTGTTAGCTGTTGTGCAAGTTGGCCTGACTCCTCAGATTTCCTCAGCGTAGTAACAGTTCTGGCCACCGGGGGCGGTCATGGACAGCCAGTGTGAGGATGCATGTGAGGTCACAGGCGCGTTCCCTGCTCAAAATAGACTCTTGAGAGGGCTATTGTTTACTACAAGGAAAGGATCTCACAAAGAGGCCCACACAGAGTCAATACTGAACAGACAGAGCGGGGGAGGTGCTCTGGAGGCTGAGTTCCAGACCTGACACATCTTGAAGGATGTGTGTACTTGTTAACCCTAATCCCTTGGTGTCTCCAGTCATCCAGTGCTGCTATAACTGAAATACCACAAGTGGATAGCTTTAACAGAGAAATTTATTTCCTCAGAGTAAAGTAGACTAAAGCCCAATTCAGGGCGACAGCTTTAGGGGAAAGCTTTCTCTCTGTGTCAGCTCTGAAAGAAGGTCCTTATCATCAAAGATGATGTTTCTCAGGTGCAGGGACCCGAGGTTTAAAGAATGCATTCGGGCACTGAGGTGTGAGGTTGCATCCTTCTGCTCAATTCTTTCTTTTATATCCCAAGAGACTGCATCAAGACACAATACAGTTTTGCAGACTGAGTCCTGCCTCACCAATGCAATTGCTGCCCATCCTCCCTCATTAACATCAAAGAGGAATCCTTTGCAACATGTAGGAAAAATCACACAATATCAGAAATCACGGCCTAGACAAACTAATACGTACATTTTGTGTGTGCATGATTAAGTGAAAATATACAATCCAAATAAATTTTGCATGCCCACCAATCTACAGCTCCTCTGCTCTCCTTGCCCCATGACAGCACATGCCTCCTTTTCATGTTATACTTCTAGTATCTTTTTAACAAGCTGCTGCTCCCTCCTCTCCACCCTCTTCTCTCCCATCTAGACAGAGACAAGTAGGACAACCCCCTATAAATGCATAGAACTATAAAATACACCCACCATATGGTCACATTGTGTCCCCAAGTCTAGTCTATTTTTGTCTGAAGAGTTGACCTCAGTAGTGTTTTCTGGTCAGGGGCAGCAGCAGGTCTGGAGGCCACACTCCCATATCATCCCCCAGGTGGTCAGACCATCAGTTGTGGTCTTTTAGTAGAGTTCTTGAGCTGCATCCCTCTTTTTCTCATGTTGCCACAGGGACTCTACATTGTGTGCCCCATCATGGCTGTCTTTGGTAGTGGCTGGGCACCATCTGGTTCTTCTGATGATATGTTGCTGCAGTCTCCCGTTTACATGGGTCCTTCTGTCTCCTGGGCTGTTTTTTCCTTGTGTCCTTGGTGTTCCCTGTGATCATCTCTTCAGGCTAAGTTGGCACCATTTGGTTTATCCCAGATGGCGGCTTGCTAGCTTTTAAAGCCCCAGAGGCCACTCACCAATATGGGGTACAGAAGAATCTCTTAGCAATAGGCTAATTATGCCAATTGAATTCAGTGTTCTCCAAGAGCATGGTCCCCAAACCCCTCTCCTGCAATATTGGGTTGAGATAAGAAGAACTTTCAATTTATGGTGAAGTCCACTTAAGCTGATCTACCTTCTACTGTGTACTGTCACTGCTTTCACCTAATCAAACTCTATTTTTAAGTCCTTATAGCAGGGGTCTCGTATAATATTTGTCCTTTTCCCACTGACTGATTTCACTAACATAATGTCTTCCAATTGAAACCAGGTTATGTTTCCTAAAATCATCATTGTTTTTATCACTATGCAGTGTTTCACGGAGGGGATGCACCATAGTTTGTTTATCCATTCATCTGTTGATGGGCATCTAAGTTGATTCCATCTTTTTGCTATTGTGGACTGTGCTGCAGCAAACATTCATGTGCATATGTCTGTTCATGTGACAGCCTTTGTTTCTGCAGGATAAATTCTGATCAACGAGATTATTGGATCAAACGGTATACCTATTTCCAGCTTTTTAAGAAAGCACCAAATTGCTTTCTAAAGAGGTTGTACCATTTTGCAATCTCACCAGCAGTGTAGGAGAGTTCCAATCTCTCCACAGCCTCTCTACCATTTATTGTTTTGTGTTTTTTGGATTATGGCCAACCTCACTGGGGTGAAATGGCATCTCTTTGTAGTCTTGATTTGGATTTCTCTGATAGCTAGTGATCAAGAGGATTTCCTCATTTCTCTTTTGGCTGTAAGGATGTCCTCTCTAGTGAAGCATCTGCCCATCTCCTTTGCCCATTGTTTAACTGGGTTATATACCATTTTCTTGTTGATATTTTCCAGTACCTTGTATATTACGGAGATCAGATGTCAGCCCAATATGTAGCTGCCAACTATTTTTTCCCATTCTGTGAGTGGCCTTTTAACTCTTTTGATAAAGTCTTTGGATGAGCAAAAGAGTTTGATTCTTAGTAGTTCCCATATATCTATTTTCTCTTCTGTTGATGGTGTTTTGTATGTCAGATTTTCAAGCCTGTCTAAGCTGTGTATTAGAACTTCCCTTGTTGACCTTATTTTTTCTGACATAGTCTTCATCGTTTTACATTTGACATTTAGGTTTTTAATCCATTTTGAGTTAGTTTTTGTGTATGGTGTGAGATATGGGTCTTGTTTCAATTTTTTGCACATGGATATCCAATTTTGCCAAAGAGCATTTGTTAAAGAGACTGTTTTCACCCCAGGTTACAATCTTAGGGCCTTTGTCAAATACCAACTGTTCATAAGAAGACAGTGGCATCTTTGGGGTCTCAATTCTGTTCCATTGGTTTATATATTTCTTTTTGTACCAGTACTAGGCTGTTTTGACTACTGTGGTAGTGTAATAGGTTCTAAGGTTGAGTAGAGTGAGGCCTCTCACTGTGTTCCTCTTCTTCAGTGGTGCTTTACTTATCCAGGGTTTCTTCACTTTCTAAACAAAGTTGGTGATTTGTTTCTCCAGTTCGTTAAAAAATGACAGTGGAATTTACACTGGGATTGCACTGTGTATGTAGATTGCTTTGGGTAAAATAGACATTTTCACCACATTAAGTCTTCCTATCCATGAGCAGGGTAGGTTTCTCCATTTATGTAAGTCTCTTCTGGTGTCTTGCAGTAAGGTCTTGTGGTTCTGTCTGTATAGGTCCTCTTATTTCTCTAGTTACACTTATTCCTAGATATTTTATCTTCTTGGGGGCTATAGTAAATGGTACTGATTTGGTGATTTCGTCTTTGATGATCTCTTTGTTGGTATAAAGCAATCCTAGTGCTTTACTTATCTTTATCTTGTATCCTGATACTTTGTGGAACTCTTCTATTAGTTCCAGTAGTTTACTTACGGATTCTTTAGGACTCTCTGTATATACAGTTATATCATCTGAAAATAGGGAGATTTTCTCATTCTTCTTTGCTGATGCAGATACCCTTTATTTCTTTGTCTTGTCTAATTGCTCTGTCTAGAACCTCTAGCACAATGTAGAATAGAAGTGGTGAAAGTGGGCATCCTTGTCCAGTTCATGTCCTCAAGGAGAATTCTTTCAGTCTCTCACAATTCAGGATGATGGAGGTGGTTGGCTTTTCATAGATCCCTCTTATGGTGTTACGGAATTTCCCTGTATTCCCATTCTGCTGAGAGTTTTTAGCATGAATGGGTGTTATATTTTGTCAAATGCCTTTCCTGCATCAGTTGACAAAATCAGATGATTCTTATCCTTTGTGCTATTATGTAATTGATCACATTAATTGTTTTTCTGATGTTGAACCAGTCTTGTATCCCTAGTATGACTCCAACTCGGTCATGATGAATTATTTTTTTTGGTATGTTGTTGAAGTCTATTGGCTAGAATTTTGTTGAAGATTTTTGCATCTAGGTTCATGAGTGATATTGTTGTGTGATTTTCTTTTTTTGTGGGATCTTTCCCTGGCTTTGTTATCAGGGTTGTGCTGGCTTCATAGAAAGAACTTGGGAGTATTCCATCCTTTCTATGGTATGAAATAGTCTCAATGGTACCGGAGTGAACTCATCTCTAAAAGTTTGGTAGAATTCTCCAGTGAAGCCATCTGGACCAGGACTTCATTTGGTTGGTAGTTTTTTGATGACTTTTTCAATCTCCTTCTTTGTAATGGGTTTATTAAGTTGTTCTACTTCTCCTTGTGATAGTTTTGGTAGATGTCGTGAGTCTAGAAATTTGTCTATTTCCTCTAGGTTTTCGAATCTGTTCGGGTAGTCTTTTGCAGTATTCTGTTGATACTTTTGAGTTGAGTTGGGTCTGTTGTGACATCTCCTGTCTCATTTCTTATTCTAGTTATTTTTTTCCTCTCCTGTTTTCCTTTTATAAGTTTAGCCAATGGTTTATAAGTTTTGTGGGTCTTTTTAAAGGAACCAACTTTTAGTTTTGTTAATTTTTTCAATTGTTCTATTATTCTCTAGTTCATTTAGTTCTGCTCTAATCTTTATAATCTGTTTTCTTCTGGTGCCTGAAGGTTTCCTTTGTTGCTCTTTCTGGTTGTTCAAGCTGTAGGGTTAACTCTTTGATTTTAGTCCTTTTTTTTCCTACTGGATGTACGTATTTATAGAGATAAATTGACCTCTGAGCACTGCTTTGGCTGTATCCCATAGGTTCTGGTAGGATGTGTCTTCATTTTCATTTGATTCCATAAATTTATTTATTTCATCCTTGATTTCTTCTATAACCCATGGATTTTTGAGCAAGGTGTTGTTCAGTTTCCATGACTTTGAATTTCTACCTATCATTTTTCTACAATTGATTTCAACTTTGATGCCTCTGTGGTCTGAGAAGATGCTTTGCAGTAATTCAATGGTTTGGATTTTGTTGAGTCTTGCTTCATGCCCTAACACATGGTCTCTTATGGAAAATGTTCCGTGTGTACTGGAGAAGAAAGTGTACTTACCTGTTGATGGTTAGAAAGTTATGTATATGTTGAGAAGGCCTAGTTGGTTAATTGTCACAATAAGATTTTCCGTATCTTTACTGAGCTTTTTTCAGGATGATCTGTCCGTTACTGAAAGTGGAATGTTAGTCTCCTACTATTATTGTGAAGTAATGTATCTCATTTTTCAGTGCAGTCAGTGTTCGTTCAGTGTATTTAGATGATCTGCTATTGACTGCATAAATATTTAATATTGTTAAGTTCTGCTTGTGTATTAAAAATTTCAGCAATAAATAGTGACCATCCTTGTCTGTGGTGGTGGATCTTACATAAAAATCTTTTTTTTCTGAGATTAGTATTACCATTCCTGCCCTTCTTTGTATGCTGTTGGCTTGGTATATATTTTTCCATCCTTTGGTTTTCAGTTTGTTCATATCTTCCAGTCTAAGGTGTGTTTCTTGTAAGCAACACATAGATGGGTCGTGTCTTTTGATCCACGATGTCACTTGTTGTCTCTTTGTTGGAACATTTAGTTTGTTTACATTCAGTGTGATTATTAATTGGTATGTGTTTAGTGCTGTCATTTTGATGCATATATTTTTGCATTGTTGATGTTTTCTGTGTTTTTCTTAATATTCTGTTTTGGATCATTCTTCTTTATGAGTTGATTTTTCATCTTTTTCAGTGTTGGTTTGGGGTTTGTTGAGACTCCTGTATTATGCTTTCTTGTTATTTTGCTTTGCGGCTACCTCTATGATGCCCTTAAGTTTAAATCATACTTTAACTTCTACATATCTTTTTAATTTCCTCTCCATCTGAAAGAATTATACCTACTGTAACATATCCCTCTTTATAGTGTGATGACATCATAGTTTTCACGTTATGATCACTGGTTCCCTTCTTTTAATAATGTAGTATTGATTGCGCTTATTGACTTCCTTAAGTAGGATTCCGGATGCTGTGTCCTGCATTGCCTCCTTAAGAGTACACTTAATGTTTTCATTTTTCTAAGGAAAGAACTTCTTCCAGTATTTCATTCAGTTTCGGTTTGGTTTTTACAAAGTCTCTAAGCTTCTGTTTATCTGTGAATGTCTTAATTTCACCATTATATTTGAGAGGCAATTTTGCAGGATATATAATTCTTGGTTGGAGATTTTTCTCCTTAGGGGCTTTGAATGTGTAATCCCAGTGCTTTCTTGCCAACATTGTTTCTGCAGAGAAGTCAAATGAAAGCCTATAGGGTTTCCCTCTTAATGTTAGTTTTGCTTTGAGCCTTGCTACCTTTAGGAGCATCCGTTTATGTTTCGTTTTATGAAGCTTGATTATATGTCTTGGTGTTTTTCTTTTGTCAGCTGAAAGTCAGGGCCTGTCACACCTGAAGGCCTGACTGGTTTGAGAAGCTGTTGGAGAACTCCTCGCTAAGAAGTAAGATACCCTTTTAAATAAGACCACCTGGAGAGATGAGTGCTGAGAGGCCTGGTAGCATCTCCTCCACCCTTCACTGATCTACATCGTAGGGTTGGCTGATGGTTCTCCCTGCCCCCTCAGTGACTGCATAAGTAGGATGCTGTCTTTGCCAGCCAGGAAGCGGAACCCACCATCTCAGAGAGTACACCTGGAGCCAGTCACTAGAATACATAGTTTTTGTGGCATTTGATACATGTCTTGGATATCTATCATCTCTTTCATAATTTCAGAGTTTTCTGAAGTTCTCAGAGACTCTACAACAATGCTTTCTGTATTGTTATCTATCCCTCCCTGTTCAGGAACTTGAAATATTCATAGATTACTCCTCTTGTGTTTCTTAATGCTTCTTCATTTTTCTTATTTATTTTCACTTATTTATTCTCATTAATGCTGGTATCAGTTGCTCTGTCCTCAAGGTCACTAAGTCTGACTTCCGTCTCCTCCATTCTGCTCTTCTGGCTTTGGATTGAATTGCCTAATTCTGTAATTTTGTTATTGATCTGCTGTATTTCAGATCATTGGTGTTCCATAAGCTCCAACAGCTTAATTTTTCATTTTGTTCTGCTGTATTTTGTTTAATCTCAAGGAGGGCACTATATATTCTTTTGTACTTGACTTCTTATATTTTCAGAAAGGCTTCTTCATCTAGGAAGTGTTTTGGTTCTTGATTTTGGGAGTTTCCCAGAACCATGGTGGACTGCTTCTTTAAATGGTGAGCAGTCAACTATTGTCTGTGTGCCATCTAGAAGCTGTTCGATTTCTCTCTGGTGTTACTTCAACAGGAGCTGAAGCATAGTTCTAACAGGGGAATTGGTCACCAGCTGTCTCTATATATTCCAGTGACTGGCCCCAGGTGGACTCTCTGAGATGGCAGGCTCTGCTTCCTGGCTGGCAAAGACAGCACCCTACTTATGGAGTCACTGGGGGGCTGTCAGCCAACCTTATGATGTGGATCAGTGAAGGGTGGAGGAGATGCTGCCAGGCCTCTCGGCAATCATTTCTCCAGGTGGCCTTATTTAAAGGGTACTTTACTTCTTAGCAGGGCATTGTCCAACAGCTGCCAAAACCTGTCAGGCCCTCCAGCTGACAACAAAAGTGCTTCACAGGATGTCACCAGATGCTATGACGTGATTCAAAGTAGGGAGAAGTTAGGGCCTTCCTACTGTCCTCTACCAGGCCCCACCTGTAAATCTAGACACGAATTGTCTCAAACACTGCTTTTCTGCTAGAGAAGCACTTGCCAGATGGGCTGCTGCTCCGCTTGAGAATCAGCCACAGCTAAGGCCCCTGGCTGGGTGATTCTGCTTCCCAGCCAACAAAGATGGTGTTGCAGCCAAGCTGCTGTTCCTACTGTGAAAAAGCAGAGTCTATGGCACAGCTCATAAAAGAGAGGTTGGAGGGGAAGTGGTGCCCTCGGTCAGCAGCCAGGCTCTCAATATGTGGCTATCCCATGCACTGTCTCTCTGCTACACTATACACTGTTTACTTAAGTGCTGCAGTTCACTGTATTTGCTGGCTCATATCCAGTCCCCACCTCCCAGATAACAAAGAAGTCGTCAGTACCTGTAGGCCTCCAAAACAGTGAGTCAGTAGGAGCAGGGGTCAGTGGCTGCTGGCTCATCTTTGAGAGGGATAGTTTAGTCCACTACTGGTGCCTAGTCAAATCTGACAACACTATGCCAGATCCTAGGGCTCCCTGGGATGTCCACTGCTCCATTCAGTTATCATTCCAGGCCTTAGTTCTCAGAGGACATTGAGGAGAACTGTGTTTAGTCTACCATCTTGGCCCTGCCTCCTGATACATGCATTTTTGAGGGTACACAATTCTATCCACGAGACTTGGCCTAAGACTTACATGGAGAGCAGGGCTGTAAAAGAACCATAATTATTCATTCCATGAAAATCCCAGCATATCTTTGTCTCCCTTTAGATTCTGGGAAGTTATTATTGTTAGACACTGTTGAGTCAGCCCCCAACTCATGGTTGCACAATGGAATGAGATGTTGCCTAGTATTGCACCATTCCCATGATTGGTTAGGGAAAGAACCATTGTGATTGATAAGGTTTCATTGGCTGGTTTTCAAAAGTAAATTGTCAGGCCTTTCTTTCCAGTCTTTATTAATCTAGAAGCCCTGTTAGAACCTGTTCAGCATCATAGAAACTCTGAAACCTTCACTGAAAGATAGGTGGAGGCTGTGCACAAGATACATCAGCTACAAATTGAACCTGCATGTCCTGCATGAAAGATGAGAATCCTACTGCTGAACCATCACTGCCTTCATAAGAAAGTTACATAATATAAATCCTGCTTCTCTCCACTTATTTAGAGGCAGCCCTTCACTCTTCTTCTAAGTGCTGCTGTCAGATGCAGATGAAGCAGTCACTTGTTCTTAGCCCCTCACAGAGTAGAACAGGCTCAGAACAACTAAAATGTACTCAGAGCTGAGGACATGACCACAAAGATGTGGAGAGCCATTTGCCTCAGGCTTGTCATTTGGCTCAGAAACAGAATTCTCCTTTAATGAAGAAAGAAAAATTGGAAGGATAACTATAAATCAAACTGGTTGATACTGCTATTGATAACTACGTCTTAGACCTGTGTGGTGTTCTTCGACTGCCAATGCTCTTCCCTTCCCCACACATGATCTTGTTTGCTCCTCACATCCACACAAGTGAGGTGAGTGCTCCTCTCATCCACATGAAAGAGATGGGCAGAGATGCCTGAAGCCTTTTACAGGCAAAGAGAGAAGAGAACAAAGAGCTGATGTTCTCAGGCACTGTTCTGAAGAGTGAAGGTAGACCTGGACTGTTCTCAACCACTATTCTGAAAAAGGTAGACCTGGACTTGTGGGCTCTGATTTTCACCCCCATAGCCTCACTTGTCTTGGTTGATCTAGTCCTTCTTTCTGCGAATAGCTAATGGGGGCATGGGATGTGTCCGGTGATGCCAGAAGCTCTGAGGATGCAGTGCGCAGCTACCAGCTCTAACTTGTCCATCCATCTATTTGATATGTCCACATGGGTGGCCTTACAGACTCCTCCACCCTAAATCAGCTTGTTCACTCAGCCTCCTGCACAACCACCAACCTTTCTGTCCACGCTTTCCTCACTATACACAAACCAGTAAACCAAGGATTGTCCTGATACCTTCAACACCTTCACCCCACATCCAATCCATCAGCAATTACCTGACACAATCCTACTCACGTTCTGGAAGTTTCCTGAAGACTTTTCCAGCTATTCCAAAAACATCTATGTAAACAAGTGACTTGAAGGCTGAGCTTCTTCTATTAAGGATGATAGAAAATTTTGGAAATGGATAGTGATGATGATTACACAGCATGATAAAAGTAATTAATGTCAATGGTTTGAACATATAAAAAATGTTGAAATAGCCAATTTTTGTCATATGCATTTACCACAATAAAAAATATTTTTTAATAAAGGAAATTATGACTATCCCAAGGTTGGTTGGAAGTGTCTGTGTTGCATCTCTGGCCTTCTGTTTCCCAAGGATCCATGAGAATGTTGTGATTCTAGAGTCAGGAAGTGTACCTGGTATATGATTTCACTATACTTTAAAGAGACACAGAGAAAAATAAAGAAGACACTCTTTTGGTGTTGAACACCTTTATTTATCACATTGCTTCCCAGCCCCTGTGTGGGTGCAGTGGCAGAATTCAGAAGAGCTGGATTTGATTCCTGGTCAGTGTACCTCATGTGCAGCCACCCGTCTTGAGTCTTGAGTGTTGCTGTGATGCTGAGCAGCTTTCAGCAGAGCTTCCATATTAAGATGGACTGGAAAGACAGATCTAGTGATCTACTTCTGAAAATCAGCCACTGAAGTCCCTGTGGAATACTGTGGTCCCATCTACAGCTGATGATGTGGATGACACAGGACCAGACAATATTGTATTCCATGGTACATGGTGTTGCCATGAGTCAGAGCCCACTTGGTGGCAGCTGATAACTTCCCAGACCCTAAAGAGAGATAAAGACACTGGTATTTTTCCACAAATGATGCATTATGGGTCTTGTGTAGCCTTGCTCTCCAGCAGGCCGTAGGGCCAAGCAACAGGATTAACAAGTATACTTATCTTTTGAGATGTACCAGGTCAGGGACTCAGCCTCCAGAGTACTCACATGTTCTATTTATTTAGTGCTGACTGTATGCAGGGCTCTCTGTGAGATGTTTTTGGTGGTAACAATAACAGTAGCAATCATGTATGGGTTTCTTTGGATCAAGAGCAGGTCATCATGTCACATTGTCTCACTGGCATCCACAACCACCCAGTGGCAGAACTGTTATTTCATGAAGGGGATCAGGCTTAGGAAGGCCCATGAGGACTAAACAGCAGAGCTGGGCTCAAGCTCAGGCTGAAGGTCCAGGGTCTACAGCTCATAGAAGCCAAGTGCTAGCAACTTGCAAAAAATTAAAGAGCTAATAATTACAGGAAACCCTGGTGGCATAGCAGTTACATGCTACAGCTGTTAACTAATGGTTAGCAGTTTGAGTCTACCAGGAGAGATCAATTCCTGGAGAAGGACATCATGCTTGGTAAAAGGAGAGGATCAGCAAAAAAGCAGAAGACCTTCAATGTCTGGTACTGTGGCTGCAACAATGGACTTAAGTATAATAACGATTGTGGGCATGGTGCAGGACACACACTGTTCCATTCTATTGTGCACAGGGTCGCTGAGTCAGAACCAGCTCACTGGCACTTAACAACAACAACTACTCCATTACAGCAACTAGACTAGACCCCATTCCCAAACCACTGGAAATCATAGCTTAGCCAAAGTGACAAGTAAAATGAACCATCAAAGGGGTCTGTTCATTCATAAATTCATAATTCATTCATCAGATATTAACTAAATGCTTACTGTGGTCCAGGTACCAAGAAAGATGATGTGCTGGTTATTTGCAGAAGAAGTATCTTTTTCCTTCTTTCTTTTTTTTAATTGTGACTGAAAGTATGCAATCCAAATTAAATTTGCATGTCCACCTATCTGCAGCTCCTTCTTTTCTCCTTGCCCAGTAACAGCACACTCCTCCTTTCCATTCTATACATATCATATCCTCTTAACAGTCTCCTGACCCCTCTTCTCCAATCTCTCCTCTCCCTTCTAGTAAGAGGCCAGTAGGACAGCATCCTATAGGTTCATAGAACCATATAGTACATACACAATTGTGTCCCCAAGTCCACTCCATTCCTGTCTGAAGTGTTGACCTCGGTAATGTTTTCTGGTCAGGGGCAGTAGCAAGTCTAGAGGCCATGCTCCCCGGGGAGCCCCTGGGCCTTCAGATCACCAACTGCAGTCTGCAAAATGTTTATTGTAAGAGTACCAGACCCACAGAGAAGAAAGGTACAAGTATATTTGAAAAATCTTACATGTCTGTTTACCTAACTGTAATTGTAATAATGGTTACAGTGAGGGTAGAAAAAAAAAAGGAGACACATTTGTTATATATGTGCAACATAATATAAATTAGGAGTATAACCTGGTGGTGTAGTGGCTAAGTGTTATGGCTGCTAACTAAAAGGTCAGCAGTTTGAATTCACCAGGTGCTCCCTGGAAGCTCTATGGGGCATTTCTACTCTGTCCTACATGGTCGCCATGAGTTGGAATAGACTTAACAGCAGTGCGTTTGGATTTTTTTTTTTTCCAGAAAGTAGTAACCGAGCTCCTATGCACCACCTCCGTCCCAGACACAGCGGAAAAGATAAAGATGGTTCTAGCAAGAAATTGCTCAAAGGAAAGATTAGTAAGGCGATAGGAGATACACAAATATCCTTGCCTTGGGGTGCAGAGGGAACAGTTCTCCTGGAACATAGAGATGGAGCAAACACTAGATACTATGAGATTTCCAAGGAGGGAGGATGCACATCTCAATTAGTGGTAAGGTACTCCTTTCCTTAGCTAACATTTCACGAAAATCAGAAAAACCAAACGCATTGCTGTCATGTCCATTCCAAACTCAGTGATGCTATGTAAAGAAGTAGAACTGTTCTATACTATTTCCAAGGAGCATCTGGTAGATTTGAACTGCCAGTCTTTGGTTAACAGCTATAGTGGCACAGGCTTCACTGTGAAAGGCTGGGACTTGCAAGAGCAGTAAGATCATGTGTCAACTGCCTTCACCAATAGTGTCTGTCATGAATTAAATTATGTCCTCCCACAAAAATGTGTATCAACTTGGCTAGTCAATGATTTCCAGTATTTTGTGACTGTGCATCATTTTGTCATCTGGTGTGATTTTCCTGTGTGTTGTAAATCCTACCTCTATAATGTTAAAGAGGTGTGGGATTTGTGTCCTTTATATTAATGAGGAGGACCCCATTTACAAGACTGGATTGTGTTTTAAGTCAATCCTTTTGGGATATAAAAGACACAAATGAGCAGGGAGACATGGGGACTTCAAGCCACCAAGAATACAGCACCAGGGGCAGAAGACATCATTTGTACCTAGGGTTCCTGCACGGACGATCTCCTAAAGCAGTGGAAGATTGCTGACAAGGACCTCCTCTCAGAACTCACAGAAAGAGAAAGCCTCTTCCTGGAGCTGGTGCCCTGAATTTGGACTCTCAGCCTCCGACACTGTGACAGAATGAAGTTTTGTTTCTTAAAGATGTCTACTTGTGCTATTTCTGTTACAGCACACTAGGTGAATGAGGTGGTATCTTATCAGCTCAGATGACAGCCATTGCGCACCTTAGCAGGCCGAGTGACACAAGGCACCAGCGTTGTCTAGGAAACATACATCAACCCAGCCATTTCTTGTGCCTGTATGTTGTGCTAATGCTGTTGGAGCTAAACGGGAAGGCAAGCTCTACCGCATGAAACCATCCACAATGAGAAGGGAGAGGTGCATAAATACTTGGTGGATTAGTTGGTCGGAGTAGTCAAAAAGGTGGATTGTATCCCTATAGGCCCTCTCCTCTTAGTTACCCTCCACAGAATGTTCCCCAGCTAGAAGCAACTGGTAAGGGTTTGTATTTCTTTGGCAATGGAGGGAGCCCTGAGAGAGAGAGCAGAGCCAGAGAGTATGTGTGGATGGGTCCCCAGCTGCTGCACTTGAGAAGCCACTACAGTCCCACACCGACTCTGACAAAAGGCTAGAAAACAGACACAGAAAATCATCCCTGTTGGTCTGGAGTGTTTTCTTAACTTTGCTAAAATGGCATTACTGATGTAGCACATTCCTGGGTCTGCTGTAACAAAACATCACCAAACAGAGGTGCTTGTAAGAACAGTTTTGGAGGATGGAGGTCTCAAATCAGGGTGTCATCCTGCTGATTCCCCTGGAGGGCTCTGAGGGACAATTTGTTCCGTACCTGTTTCCGAGCTTCTGCTGATGGCTGGTGATCCTTGACTGCCCCTGGCTTGCAGTTCAGTCTTTCCCCTGTCTCTGTCTCTGTCTCTTTTGTCTTTCATAGGACACTGCTAGGATTCGATTAGGATTCACCCTGTTTCAGTACAACCTCATGTTAACTGATGACATCTTCAAAGACCTTACTTCCCTACAAGGTCACAGTCACAGGCAGGGGGTTAGGACTTCAGTGCATCCTTTGAGGACTCAGTTCAATCCGTAACAAATGGTAAATGAGGATAAAACGGTAAAGCTACAGGAAGAAAAAGAAACAACCAGCTCACTGTTTGGAGTGTTGTAAGAGCCTCACAAAGGCCCCCAATGGGAGATGTGAAGATTGCTTGACTTGACCACTGTTGCCTAGAACTGCAGGACTTGACCAGCTCCTAAGTAAGGCCTTCTCTACAGCAGGATACTCAGGATTTACGAGTGTGATGACTCAGTTGTATAGATAAAAAGGAAGAACCTACTTGATCCCGCAGTTTTGAACCAGTAAGTTGAAATCATCTGCAACCAACAGCTGTGTGGATCTTGCAGGACCTGGCCAAGAGGCACAACTTCCAGAGGTGGGCCTGGCTGTTTGCTCCTCCTCCCTGAGAAACAAAACCAGTCACCATCATGTATACTCAGACTCGTGGTGACGCCATGTGTTTCAGAGTAGAACTGGACTCCATCGGGTTTTTAATGCTGATTTTTTGGAAGTAGATCACCAGGCCTTTCCTCCAAGATGCCTCTGGGTGAACTTGAACCTCTAGCTTTAGGTTAGCAGCCCAGTGTTTTAACCGTTTTCACCACCCAGGGACTCCTGCTGACCTTTTAGCTAACAGCCACAGTTTACCATAGCTCTCAAGCACTGCCCCACTAGGGCTTCCTCACGGACCCCAAAAAACCCAAACCAAACCCATGGCTGTCAAGTCAATCCTAACTGACAGCAGCCCTGTAGGACAGGCTCCACAAATTCATGTCTCCCCGATAACCAAATCAAATCAAACCAAACCCACTGTTGTCAAGTTGATTCCACCCCAATGGCCCTTAGGAAAAACTGTCCTTTTTCAAGAAGTGGTGCCAGTAGGATACTGTGCTGCCAGGTTTTGAGATCTTTGTCACCTCAGTGGTCAAAGTTTCTGAAAGTCAAAAGTTGGTGGAGAAGAAACTCTGGCTGATGCAGTGGTGCAGGCTTTCCTGGGTGCTGACATGAGCCATTTGCAATGCTGGTAACAGCTCTGTGTACTCTAAGCTAGTTTGTGCAAACCTAATCACTTCACTGCCCAGGGGAGGATGGTTAGGGGGGATCTGCTTTGATCTATTATCAAAGAAGGTTTTGCATTTACGTGGGAATAGCTCAGCCTAAAAATACTGCTGTTTGAGAGAAACAGGAGCCCATCTATGTCCTCAATTCCAATATTTAAAATGGTACTGTAGCACCTTGGAGCACTCAGTATTAAACAAACAAATGGGAAGTTCCTGTTCATTATACAAATAAAGACAAAATGAAGGGGGGTGTGCAGAGCATCCAAGTGATCACGCATGCTTCCTGCCTGGACTCTTGTACAAGAGGTTACCATGATTCCCACCATGATTCCTGCAGGAGGAAATGCTTTCTTACCCAAGACCCCTTGCAGAAGTCTTAGCTCATGGAAGGCTCAGGTTTGGAAACCAGAGCTACCCTCCAGGGCACTTCTCTTTCAGACAGAAGTTATTTCCACATTCTAGTCCAATCCAAGGGAATGAGATTTGAGGTGGGGAACTGAGCTCAGATCTAAGTGTTGCATGCACCAACTGTAAGTGATAAACTTGGGTGAGTTCTTAGCCTTAAGTCTGGGATTCCTCATTTGTGTGCTGGGGATAATGTTTTTTTGCTTTTTCTCCCTCATGAAGCTTTTGGGAAAATCAAAGGGAAAAGCATAGGTAAAGTTACCTGTAAACTATAGAGTGCCATACCTCGTGACTGGGGACAATTGTTTTTGTCACCCAGAGTCTCACTCCTCTTCTAATAATGCTATACTGTTTATTTGTAACTCAAGCAGGGGCAGATTAACCAGTAAGCATGGTGTGTACTGGCTTACGGTAAGCAAGGGACACCAGGTGAAAATGACACACCACAGATTAGTAAGTAAGCACAATTGCTTATGCTAATGAGTCCCTGATAATCCAAGTATCCTCTGGGCAACCAGCATCATTCTACATTCAGTCTGTAGGCTTTGGACAGACTGAATTCTACCTTCAGCCCAATGAGCAGGGAGTGTGGCTCAGGCCCGGCCTAGCAAGGTCTTGTGCTTTCCCAGCTTCTGCCCACAGTGAATTGACCTTCAGAATCCTTTCCGGTCTTATTCCAATATGCCACCCTGCATCACATAGCTGAAACTACCTTTGCCAGACTGTCCTCCAGGGAATGTCAGGATGCAAGTCTTTATTCAACACTTTCCATTGAAACTAGATTTGGAAGACAGAAGAGGAGGACAGCTGGTCTCCTCACAAGAAGTTCCCATTTTCTGCAGGCACACATGCTCATGGAGATGCAGCAATGCTCCAATGTCTGGCCAGTCTTGTCTTGGGTTGGTGGCAGTGGCAGAGTGTTATCAGCTTCTTGGCCTCCCCAGCTCTGAATCACAAATAAACATATGTTCTTGAACTTGATAGCTGTGGTAGCCTCCTGATTCTCCACCTTACTGATTGTTTCAAGAGTTACAGCTCCCTCTAACAGATCAATTCTGTATGTTCTGAGATTTAGCCTAGAACTTATTCCTTCATGCTTTCCAACAAGTTTGTCACTAGCCACTGAAAAAAGCAAACCAAACCCACTGCCATCAAGCTGGAGCCAACTCACAGCAATCCTAGAAGTCAGAGTAGAACTGCCCCAAAGAGTTTCCAAGGAGCACCTGGCAGATTTGAATGGCAACCTTTTGGTTAGCAGACATAGCACTTAACCCACTCTGTCAACAGGGTTTCCTGGAAATTCAGCTCCTACATTTATATCAAAAGATTTGAAAGAAAGAACACAAACAGGAATATATACACCAATATTCATTGTAGCACCATTCACAAGAGCCAAAAAGTGGCCATAACCTAAATTGTCATCAGTTGTTGAATAAAGAAGATGTGATAATATGTACAACGAAATATGAAAAACCCATAGCCTATGGCCGTCTAGTTGGTTCTGACTCATAGTGACCCCATAGGATAGAGCAGTACTGCCTCACAGGATTTCCGAAGCTATAAATCTTTACAAAAGCAGACTGCCACATCTTTCTTCAGTGGAGTTGCTGGTAGGTTTGAACCACCAACCTTTCAGTTGGCACCTGAGCACTTAACCAGTGCATCGCTAGGATTTCTCAGTGAATATTACTTCACCATGAAGAAAAATGAGGTCCTGATACATACATGCTACAATGTGGATGGATGTTGAAAACATAATGCTGTGTGAAGTAGGTCAGTCACGAAAGGACAAATATTGTATGATCTCATTTCTGTGATACAGACAAATACACGGAGACCAAAGCCAGAACAAACTGAAATGGCACCTAACAACCACCCTGAGTCAGAGGGACAGGGTGGGATCCGTTGTTTGGGCAACAGTGAACTTCCGTTTATGGTGACAGGAAATTTGGCACCCATCAAGCTCAGGGAGCACTGGGTTTCTGTTAATCATAGTGGAATAATTTGGAAATGGATTTGCTAATAGTTGCACAACATCTTGAACACAACCAATGTCATGGAATTGTACTTACAAACAATGTTGACTTGGCCAATGTTTTGTTAGTCATTTTAGTCTTAGTCATCTAGCCTTTTCCACTCAAGACCTCTTTGCCCTCGGGCAAACTAACAACTTCGTACAATCTTGCATATATTGTGTAGGTTTCTTACAGCTACTTTAGAATGATTTTATACTCAAACAAATGTATACAAGTAATATATTTTAATGGTTTATACATTTCTACATCTTATAAAACAAAATCTTTGAAATACTACACTCTGATTATTTTTTGTATGGTATTTTACAAAACAATCCCCAGCATGCATCCTCAGTTTGTCAGGGCACGTATCACAATAAAAAAAATGTGACATTGGCCCTCAAAGCTTTGAAAATACTCTTACATTTTCTGAGACAGTCTCCATAATGACCCTGCCCTCCAGGCTCTAAGTATTGGTCACACTCTCTGGATTCCGAGTGGAGAGCCCCAGCCCTGTGCTACAACTCTGCCTAGAAAGGCTCATTTGGACAGCAATTCTGCCCCCTCAGTTTATGGTGCACCTTAAGCCCACCTGAGTGGCAATCGCACCCTTACAAACACAGAAAGCCCTGGCTCCAACCTTTCAGATCCCTAAGGTCATGGCCACACCCTTTGAGACTGAGGCAGCTCAGCTTATCAGGCTCTTTGTTTCTTCAGCTTCTGCTTCCTATGGCGGCATGGCCTGGGCCTCAGGCCAACATCTGGCCTGCCAGACAAGCGTTCCAAAGCTCCGTAGCTCCATTCCTGCTAGACAGCCTCCTGCACAAAGGAACTTTTTGCAGAAAATAGTATGTTGAGGCATATTGATCTGCTTGACCAATGCCACCCATACATTTTATGTAATCGATTATAATATTAGTTTTCTCGACGTTGAATCCTTTGTACGGTAGTCAGTCCTGTGTTATTCCAAGTGGTCAAGCAAGTGAGGTCCTTTTATCTTTCCACACTAAAAGTCAAGTGTTACCCTTCGATATGCTACCGTGAATTTTTTAGGAATTTGGTTTTTGTTTTTATTTCTCTTGGTACTTCCCTTCTATTTGTTAAGATCCTCCCTGTTGTTTGTCGCGGCTCAGTCGTGTGAGACGCACGTCTTGAGTGAAACGCCGTGATGCCTGACAGTGGCCTCTCCAGTTATCGTGTGAAATGCCAGGGTGCCTAAGAGGCACCTCTCGAGTTACCACATGAAATGCTGTGGTGCCTGAAGGTGCCCCTCGAGTTAGCGCGTGCAACACTGTGATGCCTGAGAGTAGCCTCTCCAGTGCAAAGGGCTGGTACTGCTTTAACAGAAATACCACAGGGGGATGGCTTTCACAAAGAGAAACCGATTTTCTCACAGTCCAGTAGGCTGCAAGTCGGAATTCAGAGTGTTAGCTCCAGGAGAAGGATTTCCCTGTTGGCTCTGGGGGAAAGTCTGTGCCATCCATCTTCCCCTGCTCTAGGAGCTTCTCCAAGAACCGCGGGTCCAAAGGATGCGCTGTGCTCTGGGTGAGGCTTTCTTGGTGTTACGAGGTCCCCTTATCTCTCTGCTGTGTCTCTGTTTTATATCTCAAAACAGATTGGCTTAAGAACTATCTGTCTTGTAGAAGTCATCAATATAACTGCTGCTGATCCATTTATTGCATCATAGTGATAGAATTTACAACACTCATGGAAATTTCATCAAATGACAAAATGGTGGACAATCATATAATATTTGGAACCACAGCCTAATCAAGTTGATGGATATTTTGGGGCTGGGGGGACACAATTAAGTCCATAATGTACATATTTTTACTGCAATAGAGTAAGTGAAAATGAAAAACAAAAGAATGATGATCACGTAAAGATGATCTAAGGGCTGCTGTGGTGAGGCTGTTACAGACTACATGTTCTCAACAGATGTTGGTGTCAGAACCATCCAGAAGCATTTTACGAGATAGGAGTGAACAGGGTTGGTCTGGATCAGAAATGCAGAGGGTCAGTGATGGGTGTGTACAGTTGGAGAAATGCCTCAGGTGAGGTAGCTCTGACCTGCCCTAAAAAGAATGACTGCTATGGGTTACCTTTAGGAAGGAGAAATGAAACAGTGGAGTGTTCCTTTGGAATATTTGTGTGTTTGAATCCGTGCTTCAAACACCAACATTATTTTTTACTGTAATTTAAATGTTCTTCTTTTAGGGTTAGAAAAAAAAAATTTTACATTACTTTACTCAGTATTGGAATCACCAGATGAGAATACTATCAAGTGAGATATTTCAGCCCAGCTTGTGCAAGCTGAAGCAGCTGGGCCATTTTTTAAAATGTGTAACAAATAAGTGGATACATAATCAATCCCTTGAGTTGCCAGCTCTCTGTTCTGTGTGCTCCCGGAGCTGTGCTTTTTCATCTTTATTCTCTGCCTCCAAAAAGAAAAGCAGCATAGGGAAAAATGTTGACAGGCTGTTCTCCGTGACGTTAACCAACAGAAAAAGCTAAATGGTTGGTGTTCATTTCAGAAAGCATCTTTGCCGCGGGTTTTAATGGGAGCCAATTTAGAATAACCCTTTCTTTTCTGGAATAAATATTTACTACTTAATAACAAACCTGACTGAGAAGAAAAGGCAAATGTTTTGCTATTCGCAGTATGCGCAGGACATAAAGGGTCAAGCAGGCAGCCCTGTGGAGGAGAGTGACCACTTATTGTCATGTCCACTCCAGCTCATGGTGACCCCACATGTATTAGAGTAGAATTTCATGCCATAAGCTTTCTTCTTCTTTTTATTATTTATTTGTTTGTTTGTTTGTTTTATTTAATATGACTGAGTGAAAACGTACATTCCTGTATGAATTTACATGCCCACCTATATGCAGCTTCCCCTGCTCCCCCTGTCCGGTGACAGCACACTGTTCCTCTCTGCTCCATACATGTCTCATCCTCCCAACAGTCTCCTTTCCGCTCCTCTCCAACCACTCTCCTTCCTCCAACCAGAGGTCACCAGGCTGATATCCTATAGATGTGTAGAACCATAAAGTGCATACAATATATGGTCACTCTGCATTGCCAAGTCCAATCCATTCGTGTCCAAAGAGTGGATCTTCGTTATGACTTATGGGCAAGGGCAGCATCAGGGCCAGGGGCCATGCTCCCAGGGGAACCCCAAAACCTCTGGACCATCAATTGAGGTCTTTTAGTGAAGATCTCAGGATGCACCCCTTTTTATTCTTGTCTTGCCAGTGAGACTCAGTGAGCTCCATCATGGCTATCACTGGTGGTGGCCGGTCACCATCCGATTCTTCCAGCCCCAAGTCGAAGTAGGCACCTACTCATGTGGGTCTCTCTATCTTCTGGGTTGTCTTTACCCCATGTCATTTTAGTCCTCGGTGAGCATCCGTTCTGGCTGAGTTGGGACCATTTGCTGTGCCCTTGGATGGCAGCTTGGCAGCTTTTAAGACCCCAGGTACCACTCACCAATGTGGGGTGCAGAGAGCCCTCTTAGCAAAACGCTAGTTGTGCCAATTGGCCTCAATTTCGCCTAAGAGCATGGTCCCAAGCCCCCTGCCCCAGCTATTCTGTCCTTGCAATATTGAATTGAGATGGAAGGAGTACTCGAGTTATGCTAAAGTCCACTTCATGTTGTTCTTGATTCTAATGTGTGCTATCACTGATTTCTCCCAACTTTTTATTATTTTTTAGAAAAGTATTTTATTGTGCTTTAAGTGAAAGTCTACAATTCAATTCTGTTTGTCATATAAAAACTACATTGCTATGTAACTCAAGCTGCTCTCTGTACTCTGTGATAGCACACTCCCCCTTTCACTCTGTATTTCCCGTGTGCTTCAACCAGCTCCTGTCCCCCTGAACCCTCTTGACTCACCTCTGGGCCTCATGTATTTACTTAAACCAAGATGCACAGTCTTCGGAGTATCATTTTATGCTTTATAATTCAGTTCAATCTTTGTCTGAAGAGTTAGCTTTGGAAATGGTTTCAGGGGCAGAGTCAAGATGGTGGACTAAATGCATGTCTCCCTAAATTCCTCTGGGAACCAAGACTTGAAATGATAATTAAAGGAAGCCTCTGGACACCTAGTGAGCCCTGGGATGTGGTATAGGGCTGTTAATTTGGACTTCAATTCACTGAATGCAAAATGCTCTCTCTTTCACTGACCCAACTCTCGGCAAGCACAGGCTTCCTCAGACTGAAGGTAACTGACCATTTTGATTTTTTTCCTCTCTGTCTTGGCCAGTGAGCAGAACTTGGACTTGACTAGCTGCACATCTCGGATGCACTGCTGGTGAGACCGGCAAGCATAATTGCCAGGTTTTGAGAGCCTGGCTTTGGACTCTATACACATTGGCTCCTCTGGCCTATTAAGAAATGAAGAAGCCTAGGCAGAGACCCCGACAGGACTTGGTTCTTAGGCTGGGAGGTGGCTCCTTCCAGGAGGACAGCGCTTTTCTAGCAGGGAGGCAGTGTTTTGCAGTGTCACCTGGGGCTGGGGCCCAGCAGCAGAGGCTGTGGACTCTGGGCATGTCGACACTCTTGGCCTCTCTTTCCACTTGGAGCCTGGTCCCAGCCAGGTGCAAAGCTTGTGTGGGACACTATCTTGTTTTGCTGGAGGTGGGGTCATCCATACGGAAGCCTCAGCTGGACCTAATTCCTGGGCTGGCAGGCAGTTCCTACCCAGAAGAGACTGCTTTTCCAACAGAAAAGCAGAATTCTACACAGTATCGCCTACAGCTGGGGCATGACAGCAGAGGCCAGCAGGCCAGTAGCCTTTCTGTATTTTGAGCTAGTTTATAACACCTGGTGTTCAATATAGAGGTGCTTACTTTGCCAGCTGGGAAGAGGGACATATACACCAGGAAATCTGACTGACTTTGGAAGTTGTCAAATACTTTTTACTTCTCATTTTATGACAGCCTAGAGAAACAACTGTGGCCTATCTTCACAGCACCTCTCCCAGAGTCTATTGACCCACATGAAGCCCCAAAAGCAACAAACGTTGGAGAAGACAGTAACCCGGAGTCACCCGTGGCATCAGAAGGCCCCCAAAAGAAACCACCTCAGAATCTTCCAAAGAAGCTTTTCTGAAACTATTAGAAGGTGAATACAAAAGGATTATATATAGAGCCCTCCTAGACGTTATACAAAATGCAGCAGAGCAAAATGAAAAATCAAGCAAGCTGTCCGATCTGATGGAACATCAGTACTCTGAAATCCAACAGATGAAGAACAAACTCAAAGATATAGAAACTTCAACTCAAAGCCAAGAAAACAGAATGGAACAAATGGAAAAGAGAATTTCTGATTTGGAAGACAGAGCTACTGACTCCAGCATCTACAAGGAGAAATCAGAAAAAAGAAACAAGAACAATGAAGAAGCATGTAGCACTCTATTAAGAAGAACAATTTATGATTAATTAGAGTTCCTGAACAGGGCGAGACACCTGGGAACACAGAGAGTATTGTGGCTGAGCTGCTGACAGAAAATTTCCCAGAAATTGTGAAAGAGAATATAGATATCCAAGATACATACCAAACACCACTCAACATAGATCTCAATAGAAAGACTCCAAGACATATCATAATCAAGCTTAACAAAATGAAACATAAGCAGAAACTCTTAAAGGCAGCAAGACTCAAAGCAAAGCTAACATTCGGAGGGAAACACTGTAGGCTTTTGTTGGATTTCTCAGCAGAAACAATGCTGGAATGGAGACAGTGGTATGACACATTCAAAGCCTTGAAGGAGAAAAACTTCCAACCAAGAATTATATATCCCACAAAACTATCTTTCAAATATGAAAATGAAATTAAGACATTCACAGATAAACAGAAACTCAAAGACTTTGTAAAAACCAAACTAAAGCTACAAGGAAATGGTTTCAGTTCTGGACTAACAGAGAGTCTAGGGGCAATGTCTTTGGGAGAGATCCTCCAGTCTGCAGTGCTGTCAAGTCTGATCTTTTTGATAGAATTCGAGTTCTATAACCTGTTTTTCTCCTGATATGTTGGGAAGTCGTCGTCATGTTCCATGTCAGGGTGCCATGTGATTTTTCAATGGCAGATTTTTTTTTCCAGATTGCCAGGTCTTTCTTCTCAGTCACATGTGGGTGAACTCAAACTTTCAACCTTTTAGCAGCTGGGAACTCTGTTTTTACTACCCAGGGACTACTGAGGGGAATAGAAACTCTCAGAAACAGATATAGATCAAGGCATTTCTGAAGTTGTGCCTGGCCCAGGGGTTGGGGAGGGTGAAAGATAATGACATACTCCGTTGGTTCAAAAAGTTTTCAGACTAAAGAGAAGCTGAATTGAAGCATAATTAATTATTTGATAGGGGATTTATCTTTGGAATCAAACAGAAACTATTGAAAGGCAAGTAGGAAGAATAAAGTGGGTGATCAAACTAGCTGACTCTAAAGTTTGACTCCTAGGATGACTCTGAAATCAGTTCCCAAAGACTACTTCCGAAAAGACAGACAGCATCTTGAAATGTGGACATAACCTCCTAAGATGCTACTCTATGCATCTACAGGGACAGACTCATTTAGAAATATAAGTTCCACTTTGGGCTTTTTAAAAAACAAGACCCTTTTCTGTTCATCTCACCTTCAGCTAGGCCCATGACCCTGGCACATGGGCAGGAAAGATAGAGTGATTAAATGCTTGATGGATGGAATTTTTCTCTAAGTGGTATTTCCCTATGCCCTCCCCAGATGTGTGAACTCACTAGGCTGCGTAAATGTCAGCATTAAGTTTTACTGGCTCACTGCCTATATCCAGAAGTCCCCCTTTCAATGCTCCCCTCAGTTTTGTAGGGTCTTTTCTCTCGTGATCTTCTACATGGACCTCTCACTGCTGACCACTGCCCATGAAGCCACTCAAACCCACTTTTGCCATGCTGTCTGAGAGTACTTCCACCCTCCCCCCACCCCAGTCCAGGCTCCCGTGTGCCTTGCAGACATGAGGGGAAGGATCTTCACCCCAGCTTTGTGTTGTTATCCATTGGACCTGGGTATCCAATGTCCCTACATGAATGGCTAATTGGCTTTCTGTCTGCAATTTCTTTCTCACCCACTCCCTCATCCATAGGGCCTGGGGCACATGCACCACTGCGTCCAACCCCTACCTCCTCCCACCAATAGATCCTGGTTTGGAGAACAACCTGTTTCTTCTCTTCATACATATGGATCCCTGCTTATCCCTGGCCATCAGTTTGTGACTTTACCAAGTGGTAAAACCCTGTCAGGATCTCAGCTACTTACAAAACAAAGGTTAGGCAAGGGCCTTGTGAATCAGATTTTAACCTCTAAGTTTCTGACAGAACTGATTTCAGGCCAAAGCCTACATTTAATTAACAAAATGGAATGCCACTGGTCTCCACTAAAAGTGTAGAAACAATGTCTGCAAGTGACGTACAAATGGGACACCTGGCCAATTACAGGGCCAGAGATGTTCAACCACTTTGCAAAGGCGATGGAAATGAAAAGACCAAAGATATTGCTTACAATCATTTATCTTAGGAAGTTAGATTGTGGGAGGTACTCACATTCTGCTCTGTAAATCCTGTAATGCTCTAATTCTTTTATAGTAAAGATGGTTTTATCACAAACCAAGTCTCTACCTTATAGAGTTATGAGAAGAATTAAAGTTTCACAAGAGAGGAGCCAAGACTTTCTCTCCTCTTCTTCCTCACCAGCCAACCTCCACCCCAGTAACTTCCTAGAACTGTACATTTTATTTGAATACTTGAGGAAAACAGTATCTTTATGTTAAAATAAACATGAATATTTTATGGATTAAAGTGCAAAATTTGCATGAATTTTTAAGCTAGAACAAGAGACTTAAAAGAAATTTTGTATTTGCTGCTCCTGGGCATTCATTCACTCTTGTTGGTGATACTTCATCAGGAAAGTTTGAAAGTTTGGATGTGGGCACTGAGGAGCCACCAGAAGTTTCCTTGCCAAGGACTGAGAGGATCAGACTTGTATTAGAAGACTCATTCTGATGACTGTAGGGTGGAATGGAAAGAACAGAGGTTGGATTCCTGAACTCTTAAATTTACTGTGTCCTATGTGCTAGGGAATCTACAGGCATTTCTCTTTAAGACTTCATAAGACCTTTGTTACCACAGGGGAAAGTGAGCCTCAGAAAGGGTTAAATTCAAACACAAGCTGGTGGGGGACAAGAAGGTGGAGTAATCAGATGCTTCCTGTGATCCCTCTAACAACAAAAAGTCAAAAGAACCGATTAATGCATTATATATGACATTCTAGAAACTCTGAACATTGAAGGGAAAGCTGAGAAATTGCACTGAGCAATGGGCAAGACAGTAGGTCCAGAAGTACTTAGGACTGTCCTGACCTTCCAGGTGTGAGCTACAGCCAGCATGGTAAACGAAGCAGTGGCATATGGAGGGCATTCTCTTCAGTGGGAAAGACTGAGCAGAGAGTCCACTTTAGCCTCCAGAACCAGGGAAAAACAGCACTTGATTATCAAAAGCTAAGTGGCTTGTCTCAAACCTACCACCCACAGATCTAAAACTTTCTTTCAGAATAAACTTCTCTCCCTTTCTCAGCCTTCCTCCCTCCCTTCTCTGTACTGCACCCAGCTCTGAATACTGATGCCATTACATAAGCCAGAAGTTGGATTCCTTATGTGTGCCCTGAGCCATTCTCCTAGACTCAAAGAGGGAACAACTTAACAAACAAAGGGAAGGGTGGAAAAAATCTGCTGATTCACCTGAGCTTGAAATTCAAGGCAGAAACAATTCCTTCAAACAGGTATAAGGAGAAGGCCTTCCTCACAGATCCTCAGGGATCACTGTTAGCCCCCTGCCTTTCTCAGCAAGTGCAGCCAGATACCTGTGCTTACACTAACCACTCTTGCCCATCTAGGACTGTATGGGAGAGCCTGTATCACACACTTGCAGACTAAATATCTGGACACCTGAGGTGAACCCATACTAGAAAAGTAAACTGACTCCTATCTAGGCCTGCATGCACAGAGACAGCTCTAACCACATGGTGACAGGACGTAGAGCTTCAAAAGCACTAATAACCAAACTAGCACATACAACCAGTCTATTTGGACATTTCAAAACAAAACAAGAGGCTAGAACACAGTAGGTGAACATAAAATAATAAACAACTTACCAGTGGCTCAGAGACAAGAGTCAGTATCAAATCACTTAAAGAGGCAGAACACATTAGCTTCAGAAAGCTCCAAAAACAAAGAACTGAGAAATTTTCCAGATGAAGACAACTTCCTGGAATTATCAGAGATAGAATATAAAAGGTTAATGTTTATAACTTGTAAGAGATCAGGAAGGAGATGAGGAAAAATGCAGCATTATTGACAAATTGAACAGGCTGCAAGAAAGCACACAGAGACAAGAAGTAGAAACTCAGACAATTAATAATAAAATTACAGGATTAGACAACTCGGTGGAAAGTTAAAGGAGCAGAATTGAGGCAATAGAAGGCCAAATTAGTGAGACTGAAGGTAAACACATCACACCAACATATTTAAGGACAAATCAGATAAAAGAATTCTAAAAAATCAAGAAACACTAAGAATTATGTGGGACTCTATCAAGAGAAATAATCTATGCATGACTGGCGTACCAGAAAGAGAGGTGGGGTGGTTAACAGAAAACATAGAGAGAATTGTTGAAGATTCGTTGACAGAAAACTTGCCTGATATCATGAAAGATGATAGGGTAACTATCCAAGATGCGCATTGAATTCTACACAAGGTAGATCCCAAAAGAAAGAAACCAAGGCATATTATAATCAAACTTGCCAAAACTAAAGGAGGCAGTTTTAAAACTGACTACAGACAAACAAAATCTAATCTACAAAGGAGAGTCAATGAGACTAAGCTCAGACTACTTAGCAGAAACCACACAGGCAAGAAGGCAATGGCATGACATATGCAAAGCCTTGAAGGAAAATAATTACCAGCCAAGAATTACATATCCAGCAAAACTGTCTCTCAAATATGATGGTGAAATTAGGACATTTCCACGTAAACACGAATTTAGGGAATTTTTCAGAAGAAATATGTCATGGATTGATAACAATCCAAGACTAGAGTGCAGAACAGAGCAACCAGATATCAACCCAGATAAAGAAATTACAAAAATAAATCAAAAGCATAACACCAAAAACAGGGAAAAAGAGATGTCATTATGTAAAAGATGACAACATTATAACAAAAAAGGACTTATAAAAATGTAGTCATAGATCTTTCATACTGAGAGGAACAATACAAAGAAATTAAAGACCTGTTTAAATTTAGAAAAGTAAGCACAACGGAAAATAACAATCCTACACATCAAAATGAAAAACAAGAAAAATGTCAATTCTAAGCAAAGACAAAACCAGTAACAATGAAAAAGATGAAAACACATAAAAACAAATCATCACAGAAAATTAAGGGAAACAGAGAAATTGTTCACAACACACAAAAAGGCATCAAAAAGACAGCACTAAACTCATTTCTATCAATAATTACGCTGAATGTAGATGGATTAAATGCACTGGTAATGAGATGAAGAGCAGCAGATTGGATTTTTTTTTTAATAAAAATCTGTCTATATGCTACCTACAACAGACACGCTTCAGACTTCAGGTCTCAAACAAACTAAAGCTCAAAGGATGGGAAAAAACATACACCAAGCAAACAACATTCAAAAAGAACAGGAGTGGCAATATTAATTTCTGACTTTAAAGTAAAAGCCACCACAATGAATAAAGGAGGACACTATCATAATTTCTACATGTTGTGGAATCATGTTACTTTTCATGGCTATTTTTCAAAGCTAAGCAAAAACAGATGATAAATAAGACCACAACAGCTTCACAAGCATGACTGCCATGAGCTGTCAGAAGTAGGACATTCTTACTGGAAGACCTGATATTAGAAAGCAACTGTTCAGAGCATAAAACCATAAAAGCAGAAATCAATGACAGTAAAAGCTGGGGGGGAAAAAAATCAAACATATACTGACTTCAAACCTAGACCTGCTGAATCTCACTACCCCCTGCACCGTCTGACAAACTGTACCCATTCTCTTCACCTTCCATCTTTAAATATGGCAGCTCTCAGAGTCCTGTGACCAGGTCCACCTGCAGGAGGTCGCAATGGCTTAGCTGCCTGGTTGGGCTCGGTTACCTGCCACCGTGCTCTCATGGCCTTAGGCTGAACTACCCTGACCCTTACTTCTATTCCACCTCACTTAATGATCCATCCTGTGAGGATGGTCTCAGCCATCATGTAGCTGACTCCTGGATAAAGTCACTTCATGATTTTTCCAGAGGGACATGTGGAGATGAAATCCTAGTGGGTACAGCAGACTCGAAGAGAAGAGGATATTCTCACACCTCTCTCAAGAGAGAGATGGAGCTCAAGTAAATCTGAAAAAAGAAGCCCCACATCCTTTTGGATAATACCTTATGGATAACATTGATGAAAATGCAAGTTCCAGAGCGCTTAATCATGCTCATGAGGAACCTGTATGTAGATTAAGAGGCAGTTGTTCGAGTAGAACAAGGTGATGCTATGTGGCTTAAAGTCAGGAAAGCTGTGTGTCAGGGTTATATCATTTCATCATACTTGTTCAATCTGTATGCAAATAATCCAAGAAGCTGGAGGATCAGGATTGAAGGAAGAATGATTAACAATGTGCATTATACAGATGACACAATTTAGCTTGCCAAAAATGAAGGGGGCATGAAACACTTACTGATGAAAGTCGAAGACCACAGCTTTCGGTATGGATTACACATCAACATAAAGAAAACAAAAATCCTCACCACTAGACCAGTAAGCAACATCATGATAAATGGAAAAAAGACTGAAATCGCCAAAGATTTCGTTTTACTTGCATCCACAATCAACATCCATGGAAGCAGCAGTCAAGAAATCAAATGACACATTTCACTGGGCAAATTTGCTCAAAAAAGACCTCTTTAAATTATTAAATAACAGAAATGTCACCTTGAAGATTAATCCACACCTGACCCAAGCCATGGTGTTCTCAGTTACCTCATATGCATGGGAAAGGTAGGCAATGCATAAGGAAGAACAAAAAAGAATTGACACCTTTGAATAATAGTGCTGGTCAAGAATATTGAATACACCATCTGCCCACCCACTGCCATCGTGGACTGCCAAAATAAATGAACGAATCTGTCTCAGAAGAAATATAGCCAGAATACTCCTTAGAAGTAAGGATGGTGAGACACACTTTGGACATGTTATCAGGAGGGATCAATCCTTAGAAAAAGGACATTATGCTTGGTAGAGGGTCAGTAAAAAAGAGGAAGACCCTCAACTAGAGGGACTGACACAGTGGCTGCAATGATGGACTGAAGTTTAACAGTTGTGATGATGGCGTAGGACTGGGCAGTATTTCATTTGGATTTACAAAAGATTGCTATGAGTCAGAACAACACAATGGCACCGAACAGCATATCCTTCTGTACAGGGGGAAAGGTGCACCCCTCTGCAGCCACATTTTTCTTCAAGAAGTTAAAACAAAACCCACTGGCATCAAGTCAATTCCATTTCACGGTGAGCTATGCATTCAAGAAGTTGCGTTGTTAGAAATCCCCATGTCCCAGGGAAAGGATGAGTCCCCAGGTGGTACAGATGGTTAATGTGCTCAGCTGCTAACTGAAGGCTAGTAAGTTTGAGTCCACCCAGGGGCGTCTCAGAAGAAGACCCTGAAGATTTACTTCCCAGAATACAACCACGTGAAAACACTACGAGCACAATTCTACTCTGACACACAAGGTCACTATGAGTTGCTGTTGGAAGCAACTCAACGACAAATGGTTTCAGGGAAAGGCACCAGAAGTTCCCATCCAGTGAGCATCACAGCTGTGACTTTTCCCACCACATCTCTCCTGGAAGCCCAGGAGCGAGTGTTGATGTGGGTGCTTGAAAGGCTTCTTCTCACCAAGGAAGCAGGGGGACAATGACATTTTCTCCCCTGGTTTGCACTGCAAGGAAAAGGAAAGGACTTCAGCCTTTCTTCCTCTGAGGCTTTGCTTTCTGTTTCAAGTCTAAAGTCTGTATCTTTGAGTCACACAAAACATTTCAGAACAAACAGAAAGAAACAAGTGTTCTGAATTTTAACAAGCCATTCTCTCTCTATAAAGCAACAGTATTACTTCCAGGTTTCAAATCGGACTCTGATTTTGTCTTCCTCTGTTTCTTTCCATGCTCTGTCCCCATGCTGTGGGAATTTGGTAGGTGTGAATCTCTGCAGATGCTGAGGAGGATAGTGATGGTCTCAAGGGCTAAAGGGGACCCCTGTCCGGGAGGCCCCCCAGCAGTGGCCACACCCCACAGGCAGCCACTCAGTATTCATGTACCAATCACCAGTTATGTGCCAGACACTACAGTAGGTGCTGAGGGTACAGCATGGAGCACTGTGAACAAAATCCCTGCTCTCCTTAAGCTTAAAGCCTAATGGGGAAGAGAGAGATCAAGCACAAATTCCCAGTTATATTCAATATTGAATATAATGACAAGAAGGGCAAAAGTACTGTGGGCAGACAAATGTAACTTGGCTGGGGGTTGGAGATGCTAAGAAATCATCTGCCCAAGGAAGTGACTAAGGGAGTTAGCTATGGGAGGAGAGGACAGGCGAGAAGACTCACAATTTCCAACCAAGGTGTCAGCTTACGTAGAAAGCCCTCAAGGAAAATCTGATGTGTTTAAGGAACTCAAGATGTCTGGATGTTCAGTGCACAGAAAGTTGAAGAGCAGATCGGCAAAGGCACAGAGAACATTATAGGCCATGGGAAACCATTGACAGGTATGGGAAAGGCAAGGATATTATCTGATGTGCATTTTATAAAGAATCAGTCTGGCTGTTGTTGGGAGAATGGAGTTGGAAAAAGGCAGGAACGAATTCAGGGATACCTGCTAGGGGTGATTGCAATCATCTAGGTAAGAGACAGAGGTGACCTGCATTGGCATGATAGCAGAGTAGGTGGAAAATGTGCAGGCTTCAAAAAGAGACTGGGGAGGTGCAGTAGTGAAAACATGTATGTTGACTGCCCATGGTGGGGTGGGAGACAGAAGAGCCAGGATGAGCCCTCCTCTTAAGTTTCCCACATTTACCTGTTACTTCCTGAAATGTTCAACATCACTAGGAACCCAGCGAGAAAGTTCTCTGCCTCATGATGACCCTACATTCACTCTTGATGAGACTCAATACAAGGGCACAATCTTCTGAACGAGAGAAGACTTGGATGAGTCAGGAGACTCATCTAATGGATGAGAAATGCCAGCGTTCTCAGCAGTCTGCACAACCTCTTAGGAAAGGGTCCAGTCCTGCCAGAACTCTTAGTTTAATGGCAAAGCCACATACAGACTCCTATTCCTGCTAACAGCCTCTTTCAATAACAATAATAAATATGGATTTACATCATTCTTGTTTAGAATTTTCTGCCCAGGAAAGGGTACCGTCAGTCTTCCAAAAGTGACTCACAGCAGTTAGGGCTGGGTACAACTTTCATATTTGACCCTTGAAAGCAGACACTCAACCCTGTGTCTGGAGCTTCAGATTAGCATCATTCAAAGTGGGATGGCCTGATACAAAGAAAACCTGTCTAGGCTCACAGTGGTACCAGGGTATCCACCTTCTGAAAGGATGCTTCAACCGCTATCCCTGTTTTCTCCTCTATACCCTCGGCTTCCTGCATCCAAACAATTGTGGTGACTTCGGATGGTGCGAGGGTACTTTAGTTCTCATTCCAAGATCCATAAACCAAAAAAAAAAGAACCACTTCTGTGGAGTCGGGTCCAACTCATAGCAACCTTAAGGTCAGAGTAGAACTACCCCATAGAGTTTCCAAGGAGCACCTGGTGGATTTGAACTGCTGGCCTTCTGGTTAGCAGACACAGCACTTAACCCACTATGCCACGAGGATTTCCAGGAGCCCTAGGTGGCAACAGATGGTTTGTGCTGAACTGTTAACCTAAGGTTGGTAGTTTGAAGCTACCCAGTGGTAGGAAGGAAGAAAAGGGCCTGGTGATCTATTGTGTTATGATCACAGCCAGGAAAAACCCTATGGAACAGTTCTAGTCTGCAATAATTGAGTTTGACACAAATCAAAAAAACAGTAATAGCCTTTGTTCCACCCTAGTCAGCATGACCGTTCATTGAGTATTATGTGAATTAGGATGCTCTTGGCTATCACACTGCAGCTTATGAAAAACAAACTGTCTCAGACATTAAGAAAATCTCTTATATCATGTAATGGCTAGTCCAGAAATGGGGCATGGGAAATAGGGTGGGCTCAAGGTTGCTTGATTCAGCAGCTCAGCACTTTGTATGAAGGGACTAAGGTTTTCTCCATCTCACTGCTCTGCTGTTCAGCATAGTAGCTGCATCCTGAGGCTGGTTTTCCTCCAGGATGCAGTATGGCTGCTGGTGGCATTTAGAGCCACCTCCTTCCTTCTTCCTTCTGGCAGGAAGAGAAGGTGCACTGATTCCCAAGGTCTACCAGAAGAGTAGGGAAGAACCTGCTAGTGTCCTTCCAGAACCAATCATTCATAAGCACTAATCATTGATGAAAAGCAATCACTGACAGGAAGAGTGGATCATTCGGATCTGCTGAGACTAATCAGAGTGGGAGCTGAGGGTGGCAGTGCCCTCCTTTGGGTCACAGGGACTGTGTGTGACAGAGCAGACACCTGGATGAAAGCAAAAGAGCAGCGAATGTTGGGTAAGCAAGCAGCTTCCAAAGCTCTGAGTGAGATGGGCACTAGAGGGGCTGGGAGAATAGATACTTGTTGTTTAATGTTTTATGATGCTATCTTAGTCATCTAGTGCTGCTATAACAGAAATATCATAAGTGGATAGCTTTAATAAAGAGAAATTTATTTTCTCACAGAAAAGTAGGATAAAAGTCTGAATTGAGAGCGTTAGCTCCAGGGGACATCTTTCTCCGTTGGCTCTGGAAAAAGGTCCTTTTTGTCAATCTTCCCTGGTACCAGGAGCTTCTGAGGTGCAGGGACCCAGGCTCCAAAGGATATGCTCTGTTGCGGACACTGCTTCTTTCCTGAAAGGGTGAGGTCCCCAACTCTGTGCTTGCTTCTCACTCCGTTATATCCCAAGAGATTGCCTTAAGGAACAGTACAATCTCACAGATTAAGTCCTGCCTCCCAAACACAGCCACCGCCTATCCTCCCTCATTAACATCGCAGAGGCAGAGTTTACAGCGTGGAGGAACATCACACAATACCAGGAGTCGTGGCCTAACCAAATTGCTACACACATTCTTGGGGGATACAATTCAATTAATGATAGAATTTTCAGACCCATAAACTATAGACAGAACGGTATAATGAACCCCCTGTACACACTGTCAAGCCTCAACAATTATCAGCCCAGGGCTGATTTTTATCATCTGTTCTCCTGCTCGCTTTCTTGCTCCCATTTATTATGAACCAAATCCCAGATTTCATATCATTTCATCCAGTTATTTCAGCATGTGTCTCTAAAAGCCAAGGATCCTCTTTAAAACGAACCATATTATCATCTCCTATATAATAGGAGATACTATATATAAATATATATAATATAAAAATATATATTTAAACATATAAATATATATTATATATCGAATATATTATATATTAGTTATATATTTAATCAATAATTAATTAATTAATTATAACAACTGTTCAAAATTAAATAATTAATTAAATAAAATTAAATGATTTATTAATTGACTAAATAATTAATTAATTAATAATTGATTCTATATTTAATATATTAATATACAAATTATATATTTGAATATATAAATATATAATATAAAAATAATTTATCAGCAATATCACTCCTTAACATAACTAAATTATTTAATAGGTTTTGGAATTTCCAGTCACCTTAAAAGTGACAAAGATTGTTCTTTTTTTGTAGCTTCTATAAAGGTAAACTCCTAGAGATCAGCCTCATTGTAACTTATATTACAAGATAAGGAAACCGAGCTCAGAGAGGCTCAATAACCTACTCTGGGACCCTCAGGTTTTATTTTATTGACTGATAATTCTATTTTACTTTTTTTTCCCATGAAATATTTGAGGCAAGTAATCACATAGAGGAGCCCCTGATGGCCTAGTGGTTAAAGACTCCAGCTGCTAACCAAAAAGTTGGCCATTTGAATCCACCACCTGCTCCTTGGAAACCCCATAGGGTAACTCGACTCGGTCTTATAGGGTCACTATGAGTCGGAATTGACTCAGTGGCAATTGGTTTGGTTTTTCGCTTTTGGGAATCACATAGAGGAAGACCTAAGAGTTCTTTTCTTTTTGTATTGTACTTCAGATGAAGTTTTACAGAACAAACTAGCTTCTCCTTAAACAATTTCATGACATTGTTTTATGTCATTCGTTAACAACTCCATGACAACTCCGTGATTTCCCTTCTCTACATTCAATTTCCTATTACCAACTTTTCCTCTCCCCTCCTGCCTTCTAGCTCTTACCCTTGTGCTGGTGTGCCCATTAGTCTCTTTTTGTTGTATGGGCCAAAGACCTAAGAATTTTTCACTCATTAGCTACTTGTAAGGTACTTTATTTAGGGCAACACAGTCAAGAGCTCTTAGATCTGCAGTCAGAGGAACTGAGCTTTGGCTGACGCTTAGGACTTCTACCCATGAGATTAGGCAAGTCTCTCCCATCCCTCTGCCATGGTGCCTGGGATCCCCCTGAGCACTGCTGTTCAGGATTAGGGAGTTGCCTCATGAGGTGCTTATGAACACAGATGCATATTATTCTAGTGGTATCTATTGCTTAGGCTGTCCAAGTTGAAGACCCTTTTTATTCTGGAGAAATCCTAAATTAGGTGGCAGGGTTAGGAGGGGTTAGGAAGAAGGTCTCCACTACTACAGAAATGAGATCTATGGAGAGAGACATTTAGCGGGGAACCCTGGGTCTCACACTCCTGATCCAATGCTGCAGCCCAGGATGGTCAGCCTTACAGAAGTAACACAAAGGCCCAGGGTCTGCTGATGATGCAGCTGAGTCAAGTTCACTGGAGCAGCACCAAGCTTTCAGACTCAGTAGCAGCAGGGCCACCTAACCAAGAAGCTGTCTCGGGAGTGCTTGCCTTGCTGTACGTAGCTAAGGCAGTAGCTTGGTTGGTTCCCCTTTGTCGGTGCCCTGAGCTACTGCCCATTCTTTCAGTAAGTTACTTTCCTGCTTGAAGTATTTAGAGTCACTTCTTACTCTTGACAACTGAAATCTCTGATTAAAGAAGTTAATTGATAACAGTAACTTATTAACAAATTAGATCTTTTAAAACATTGGTTCTGACTATATTATCAGATTAAGGAGTCCCAAGGTAGTGTAAATAGTTAAACATTTGGCTACTAACCAAAAGGCTGGTGGTTCAAATCCACCTGGAGTGTTTTGAAAGGAGGTAAGTCTTGGTGATCACCAGATCAAAACACCAAACCTACTGCTGTCAAGTCAGTTACCACCCATAGTTGCTCTGCAGGCCAGAGTAGAACAGCCCCACAGTTTCCAAAGCTGTAATCTTTACAGAAGCAGACTGCCACATCTGTCTCCCACGAGTGGCTAATGAGTTCAAAATGCTCACCGTTTGGTTAGCAGCCAAGCACTTCAATCCCTTACCATTAGGGCATCCACCCTCCAAAAGGTCACAGTTGTTGAAAACCTTATGGAGTGCAGTTCTACTTTTGAAACCCACAGGGTCACCGTGAATCAAGTGACTATTGCAACTGGTTTCCATATAATCGCAAATTAGTAATTGCCACCTATGAAGAGACAAAATAGAACATGCAACAGGGAGGTGTTTCTGTTTGTTTAATTTCTCTTTCAAAAATTTATACACATGTTGTTTTGTGATGTTGGTTCCAATCCTCGCAATGTAACAGCACTGTCCCTCTTCTCACTCTGGGGTTCCCTGTGTCCGTTCATCCAGTTCCTCTCCATTCCTGATTTTTTGTCCTGGCTTTGGGCAAGAGTTACCCATTTGGTCTTGTATATCTGCGTGAACTAAGAAGCATGCTCCTCAAGTATGTTATCTTTTGTTTTATTGGCCTGTCTAGTCTTTGTCTGAAAAGTGAGCTTTGTGTGTGAGTTCAGCTCTGGGTTGGCAGAGCGTCTGGGGGCCATAGTTTGGGGGGTTCCTCCAGTCTATGACAGACAAGTAAATTTGGTGTTTTCTGTGAATTTGGATTCTGTTCTGTATTTTTCTCCCACTCTGTCTAGAATTCTCGGAACAGGGCTATTTTGATGGTCACTGCCAGGGGATACGGGAGGTACCGAACTTCAGAGTATGGGACAGGGGTGTGGCTTAGAGGTCCAGTGGAGATCTAGTGTGTTACTCAAGCGTGCAGGGTGGCTAGAGCTTGGGAGGGACTAGAGAAGGACAGAGTGTGTAAAGACCACCTCCAACTTCTTTCCACATTTTCTGAGGGATGACCCTGAAAAATAGCTCAGCATTTCACAAAGATTTATGCTAGTGAACAACACTGTGTGTGGATCCCTGGAGCACTAGAAGGAGACACCTGCCCCAAAGCCCAACTCATTTATTCTCTGCAGAAACTGTAGCTGAGTCCCCGTGGAGCAGCGAAGGGCAGGATGGCATGGGAGTTAATGCTGGCAGCCAGGAATAGTGACTCTCTGCATCTCTGAGGCCCAGAAGGCACTCAGGCTGGGCCTGCTCCTGTTGTGGGGTGAGTGTAGTCAAATAGGCCCTGAACTCGGCTTTCACAGGAAGCAGCTTTGTTCCTCTAAGAAAATTTATTTCTTCATCCTTATGCGACATCTGTCAGCTTGGCCTTGGGTCCACAGTTCAAAGGACCTGGCTCAAAATGCTGTGCTCCTGGGCTCCTTTAAGGGGCTTTTCCACTTTATATACCAAAATGATACAAGACCATTGGCTTGCTGGGCAGAACACATGCTGCCCTCCTAGCCTCATACAGGAAGTTGCTTAATGAGGACCAAAATAAGGACCTGCAATGACCAGATTTCCAGCACTGGAACTGTGGTTTCGCGCCCTTCAGAACTGCTCCCTGGCCCTCCGTTCCCCATGCCTCTCCGGGCCGTGTTTCTCCCTGGGCTCAGGTACCCTCTTCCCTCAGCCTCGTCTCTCTTCCTTCTTGCCTTGTTTTCTTCCCGTCACCCTTTGCTCTATAAGACTCCTGTTCTCTTGCTGCATTATGCTGTGTTCATCACTGTTTGTCTGCTTTCTGTTTTGGTTCCCTCTGGCTGCCCTAACAAAGTCCCACAAACAGGGTGTCTTAGAAGAATAGAAGTTCCTTATCTCCCAGTTCTGGATGTCAGCAGGGTCATGTTCTCTCTGAAATCCTTAGGAAAAGATTCTTGTCTAGCTTGCTTAGCTTCTGGTAGCCCATAGGCATTCCTCCACTTGCAGCTGCAGCATAGCTCTGTCACCACAAGGCCATCTCTTTTATGCATGTATTGTTTCTCTCTAAGGGCAGCACTCATGTTTGACTGAGACCTACTCTAGTCTGATGTGACCTCATGTTACCTTAACCAGCAACATCTTCAAAGACACCATTTGCCAAACAAGAAAGCAAATCTCCAGGTCTTTCTTCTCCATCCTTCTTAGTCCAGAAACTCTGTTGAAGCATGTTCAGTATCATAGCAACACATGAGCTCCCACTGGCAGACAGTTGTTGGCTGTGCCTGAGATCCTTTATCCAGGAATTGAACCCTGGCCTCCCGAATGGAAGGTAAGAATTCTACCACTGGACCATCATTGCTCGTTTTGTTCACTGGCACGTAGTTGTTATTAGTTGCTGTCAAGTTGGCTCTGACTCATGGTGACCTTACGTATAGCAGAACAAAACTTTGGTCAGTCCTGTGTCATCTTCATGATCTTTGGTGTGTTTGAGGCCACTGTAGTAGCCATTGGGTCAGTGCATCTCATTGAGGGTTTCCTATATTTTTTCTGACCACTTACCTCATCAAACATGTATCCTTTTCTAGGGATTGGCCTTTTATAACAACATGTCCGAAGTGAGCAAAATGAAGTCTTATCATCTTCGTATCTAAGGAGCATTCTGGTTGTATTTATTTCAAGACATGTTCCTTTGGTGGTCCATAATATTCAATATTCTTTGACATATCACAATTCAAATGTAACAATTCTTCTGTCTTCTTTTTTCAGTGTCCAGCTTTTACGTGCATAAAAGATGTTTGAAAATACCCTTGCTTATTTTAGTCATAGTAAATGCTCAATAAACCCGTGTTGAATAAATAAATAGCTGAATGAGGACTTTTCAACTCCTGCCCTCGGTGAAAGTTAAAACTTCTCTGCTCTAGGAGGTAGTAGGACTGGGAACAGTGAATAATGTGATTAAGTGGCAGGGAATAAAAATAAGGTTATTTTTCATTTATCTAAGGAATTCAAGTGAGAGCTACAGTGAAGCCAGGGTCTGCCTTTAGTTCTTTGCACCTTGTGATTTCAAGTTCTTTTTGGCCTGAGGACCTCCCAGAGCACACGCCACTTGCACCCCAGCATGGGGCCCCTGAGGGCCACGTAGACCACCACACCTAGGGATGTGACAGTTTGGAAGGGGAACAAGGGTACTGAGCAGTAGTCCTGAGGGAGCAGTGGAACCATGAGCAGCATGTTTAGAGGCAGAACCGTCCTCTCTCCAGCTTTACTTGTATTACACATGTAATACACTTTCCTCATTTACAGAGCCCCTACTATGACAAGGCACATGCCCAACACGGTGCTAAGGATAGAGGTGGGGGATCCCAAAATAACCCAGAGACTGGTCTCTTAAGAACTGATCAGTTGGGAAGCTAAGACTTGTTTATAAAAACACAATAACAGCTCCAAGGCAGAAAGAGGTCCCATGGAATAGAGCTATTGGAATTTAGAGAAACAAGGTTTCCTCGTAGGGTAGGGGAGAGAATAGCTAGTAGATGTCAAGGGCCCTAGAACCAGGACTTGAGGCAAGAGGAGGGAGGGTGGGCATTTCACAGCAGTACAGTATAAACAAAATTGTAAGCAAAGGTTTGGGCGTGGGAGGCTATCTGTTAGCCAATCAACCCCTGACTGTACACGCAGAGAGGGTCCAAGCCATGTAATAACTGCTGTGCCAAGGCAGATGGCCATTGGACCTTCTTACCTAGCAACCTGTATGTTTTAGTGCTAAGAGAGATGCAGAAGGATTGGGTTCTGAGTTATAAATGGAAACATTGGCCTTTTTTCAACCCAGGTTTAAAAAAATAAAAATCCTGATAGATTGTTAATAGTCACTTAAAATAAAATACAGTGATAGAAGTAATAAAGCATCAGTGAGGTCATCATTAAAAGGAGGTGGATGTCAGCAACGTTAAATCAGAAGTATGATTGCCCTAAGGGTGGCAGAACTGCCTCTCTGTCTTGCTCTCTGGCTGGCCTGTCCTTGTTTTTCTCTAGCATTGGCAGGGTGGTAGCCTCTTAGGAGGCTGACCTGGAGTGGATCCCACTAAAAACGTGACTGTAACACACCCTCCTCATCCCAGTGCCAGGCTATGCTAAGCATTCGGTGCACATTTGTCATTGTCATCGGGATAAATTCGACTCATAACGACCCTAGAGGACAGAGTGGAACTGCCCCATAGGGTTTCCAAGGAGCAGCTGGTGTATTCAAACTACTGACCTCTTGGTTAGCAGCCAAGCTCATAACCACTGTGCCAGTGTAAGTTCATTTCAGTGTAATTTCTTTCAGTGGGGGAAGCAAACCAGCAATGAGTGAATTCTCTTGTGAGGATGTCCATATGGAATCAATTCCCAAGATGAGATGAGTGTTAGCCTCCAAAGTTAACACTGATGGAATGAATGGATACAAGTCTAAAAGGCTGTTAAACCAACTGTATTCATAGTAGGGATTGCTTTTCTTTGTAAAGACAATTACAGACAAACTGATAACATACTGCAGAAGTTATTAATTGATGTTTTAGATGTCCCCCCAAGGCATAAAGCTAGAGAAATGCATAGCTAGTCAAACTTCTTCCAATTATAATCAAGATAGTATCCCTTGTTGCAAATGAAGTGCCTTCATTTTCCCAGACTCAACTCATCCATCTTCTTTTTCAACTCATTTTGTCCAGTTCCTGTAGATTTCCAGGACTATCTTTCCTACTCCAAGGAAAGGCATCATTTAGATGTTTATTTTGATTGTTAAATGTTTCATTACTGTCACTTTTGTTACTTCCAACCAGTCTTGGGGTCCTCATGTAAGATGTGGGCCAAATATGTGTCACCTTTGCCATCTTCTATGTCATATCTTTTATGATTCATTGCAAGTAGACAGAACTGCATTTTTTTTAAAAAAAAAAATGAAGGTAGGGTCTTGTGTGAGGTTCATGGAGTCCTAGTGGTGCAGTGCTTAAGAGTTTGGCTCCTAAGCAAAAGATTAGCAGTTCATATCCATCAGTTGCTCCTTGAAAATCCTTTAGGGCAGTTCTGCTCTTGTCTTACAGGGTTCCTATGAGTAGGAATCATTTTGATGGCAGTGAGTTCAGGCCTGCAGATGTGTGTAGACTCCTTAGCTCAGCCTGGCATTTAGTGGCAAACAATAATTACCAACTCCCTTCCTGGGATGATGAAAAATAGTGAAAGAGTGAGTGAATGCAGTAAAGATGCACCATATTGTGGTTGTTGTAGACCATCAAGTGGCTGTCTATGAACAGAGTAGTACTGTCCCACAGGACCACCTGAGCTGAAATCATTACAGGAGCAGATGATCAAATCTCTTCTTCCAAGGAATCACTTGAGGATTTGAACTAGTAACACCGCAGTTAGCAGTCGAGCACTTACCCAACGCACCATTAGAATATATTATACACATATGCAAACCTACATAATTCCACAACACAATGCCTGGCCAAGGAAGGGGAGACAAATGGCAACAATGATATCAGTGATTCTGTCCAACTGTTCATCCAATGGTCACTTGTGTTACCATCAGGGAGATGTGAGAGACAGGCTCTGCTCTGCCCTCACCAGTTTCAGTGTCCTCCAGTGTCTCATAGTGTGAGAACCCCATGTGCTGAGTATGACTTGGGGGTTGAAAAATATATATATCCCCCACAATGTGGCTCCTAGAGGCAAGCCAGCTACACAACTGGGGTTTGAGTTATCTAGGGCTGCCATAATAAAAAACATCACACATGAGTGGCTTTAAAAGACAGACACCTATTTTCTCACAGTTCTGGAGGCCTTTTAGTCCAAATCAGCCCATTGGCCAGGCTGAATCCTTCCTTGAGCCTCTCTCCTAGTTGCTCATGTCTGCTGGTGATGCTCAGTATCCCTTTGCTTTCAGATGGGTTCTCACCTGTCTTACCTCTGTGTATATTTCTGAGTCTGCTTTTCTCGTTGATCTAACACCACTCGGGCAGGATTAGGTTTAGGACCTACTCTGCTCTGGGATGATGTTATTAGCACAGCAAGAAAAAGCTTCTATTTCCAAAAAGGGTCTTATTTACAAGTACAGGGGTTAGGACTTCAACATAACTCTTTGGGGGGCACAATTCAATCTGTGACACCTGGTATTTGACCAAAGAAACAGTGGTTTATTATCCCTATTTGACAGAAAGAAGAAATGGACTCTGTATTGATGTGTTGAGGGATAGTGTATTGGTCTTCAAGGTGGCACATAAAACCATTTTAAAAGCTCTGTTCAGTGGCCAAGTTCAGAAATTTTTTAGAGTAATTTTGACTACACATAAATTTTCATCCATTGAATAACCCTCAGTTTAGATCTAAGACCCTGTGAGTGGATGCTCATTAGACACTTAGTTCTAATCAGCCCCTCAGAGTTGGTACTGAGACAGCCATTCTTAGTCCTGCTTCCCCTCCTCTGGGGAGCTATGCTTCTCCATGCCCAACTCTATTCTGTAGTCAAGCAGAAGTAATTGCAAGGAGTAGATGAAAGCTCCCTATATATGTAGTAGGCAGAATAATAACCCCTCTAAAATATCCCCATCCTAATCCTAATAACCCTTTAACATGTTACATTACATGATCAAAGGGAATCAAGCTTGCCGATGCAATTAAGGATTGCGAAGCAGATAACCTTAAGACAATCAGATCATCCTAAATTGTGTCACATGGGCCCATGAGTCCATTAAATCAAAAACCTTTCTGTAGTCGGACAGATATAGCAACATGAGGTAAACGTGACACTCAGTCACTAGTTCTGAAATGTAGGAGCTATAGCTTTGCTATGAGTCAGAATAGACTCTGATAAATTTTTTTTTTATGCAATACCAGAGAGAGAGCTACAAAGCCTGAAAAAGGCGAGAAAATGGATTCTGTCATACAACCTTTAGAAAAGATCAAGCCCTCCTTTCACCTTGATTTTAGCCTAGAGAAAACCAAGTTGGGCTTCTAACCTACAAACTTACAAGGTAACAAACTGGCATTTCCTTAAGCAAAAAGAAGAAGAAGATGAAGATGAAGAAGGAATTCCAGGGAGAGGAGAGTAGAGGTGATGAAGAGAAGGGAAGTGTTAGATCAGAATCAGGAGATAAAGAAGAATCTAGAAATCTTGCTGATTTTTCCCAAATCCTGAATGAAAGCAGCACTGCCCTTGTCCTTTTCCACTTGGGTCAAGTGAAAAAATTCTAGACAAGACACACATGCTCTTGTGGAAGAAACTCAGGCAATATGACCACCTTGATGGGAAGCAAGAGCAGGTGCCGATCTTTAAAAAAATAGCACTTAGGGCAAGTAGTTTCAAATTATTGAATAATTCCTCATAGTTGGTGATGGAAACTGACTGCCTACAGAAACTGTTCATTGCAGCCCAGCCTCAAGTGGCACCCAGGGCATGTACTGACACACACACACCGTAAGGCTTCTGCTTGGTAGTGACACTTGACAGGAACAACTTGCCTTGGCCTCGGGGTCCCCAGGAATGGTCTCTCACTTTTTCTTCTTATCAGGTTTCAGTGGAAGCTTGAACAACAGCAGCAGACTACTGGATGCCAAGCCTGGCTTCCATCTTCCCTCTTATGTATCTTCTGTGGCAGTTGTCCTCAAACTGGAGTTCAAGTTCACCTGAGTGTGCAAAGACTTTTCAAGGGGTTGATGTCTATGAAGGATTTGAAGGCAATCTGCTCTCAGAACCTTGACTTCTAAAGTATTCGTTTCTAAAAATCAACTCATAGAAATTCCTGTGTCCTCTTCATCCATCGTATCTCACTATGGTACCTTACTCTGGGGGATAAAACTCTCCTACAGCCAACAAGGAGATGACTGATATATTGGTTTCTGGGGAGTTTCTTTAGTGATTCATCAGCATGTCTTTCTCCCTTAGGGCTTCCTGTCTTTCCCTGTCTTCTGTGTATTTCTGTTAAGGGTAAAGTGTGGCCCATATTGAGATGTTCTAAATTTGGAACAACTGAAACAGGATAAGTTTATGGTGCTAAATTTTTTACATAATTTCTTTCAGATTCAGCCTGCATTATTCAGTAATTAAAACCTATCTTATCAAACTGTACATGAAATATTTATTCTAATTATAGTTAGCACTCATCTTGCTTCATCTTATGGAATGTTTAATCTTTTATAACTCGTAACAAAAATAAACTTTTAAACTAAAGATGAAGCATTTAGCTGTCAACTTTAATTTGCCCAAGAGGATATAGAGTTCTTTCAGATTGTTCTAGGAAGAACATGAGCAAAAATGTAGACTGTTTTTGCAAGGGATCTTGCTTTACCTGCCCTGTCTCCTCTTGTTCCTTTCCTGAAAGCTCCTCCCACCTCCTAGAACTAAACTGTCCAGTACCGAACAACAAGCTACATATGGCTATTAAATTCGAATTCAAATTTAGACTAGCCACATTTCAGGTAGTAAGTGTCTATTGCAGCTGAATGCCATCAAGTCAATTTTGACTCACATTGACCCCATGTGAGAGCAATACTGTCCATGGCATTTTTCTTGGCTGTAATCTTTACGAAAGCAGATCACCACATCTTTCTCCTGAAGAATGGCTGGGTGAGTTCAAACCACCAAGCTTTAGGTTAGCAGGCAAGCACTTAACTATTGTGCCACCAAGCTCTGTCACTTGTGGCTGGTAGCTCATATATCAGACAGTGCAGATACAAAATATTTCTATTATCACGAGAAGTTATACTGAGCAGCACTGGATTAGAACACCCTGTATACTAATGTGGCCTGTAGGGGCAGATATAGTCCCAAGCAAAGCTATGACATGGTAAAAAATTACAAAAAGTTACTGATATGGACCAAATGTGTCTCCCCCAAAATGTGTGTAGCCATGTGACTGGGCCATGATTTCCAGTATCTTGTGACTGTTCTCCATTTTGTGGTTTTCCTATGCTGTATGTTAAAGGATTAAGGTGGGGCTGTAAATCCCTTTATAAGATCACCTCCCTTCTCCACTATAAAGAGAGTTTCCCTGGAGTGTGAATTTCCCCACCCTTAATCCTTTCAGCCTGCAAGAGATAAAAGGAAAAGGAGACAGGCTGAGAATTGGGAACCTCATACTATCAAGAAAGCAGCACCTGGAGAAGAGTATGTCCTTCAGACCTGAGGTTCCTGCACCAAGACGCTCCCTAGACAAAGACTGATGCAATACTGTACTTTCCTCCAGAGCTGACAAGGGTAAAGCCTTTCCCTGGAGTGGACACCCTGATTATGGACTTGTAGCCTACCAGACTATGTAAGAATAAACGTTCCTTTGTTAAAGCCATCCACTCTGTGGTATTTCTGTTAGAGCAGCCCTATCTGACGAAACAGAATTTGGTACCAAGAGTAGGGTGCTGCCTAGCAAATACCTACAATATGGAAGCCATTTCGAAACTGCAAATGGATAGAAGATTCAGAAGGAACCGAAGAGAACTGTTAACACCAAAGAAGGTGCACATGGTAAGAATCAAACAGCAGAGGACCAGCAGCAGCAGCAACAGCAGCAGCAGAATCAGAGGCTAGGCTGAAGCCGACCCGTGGAGCAAGAGAGCTAAGTGCCTGTGCACAGAGCTTTCCTTGCAGAATGGGGTGCCTCCGGGCACTTGAATTGGTGGAGCTAACCTTGCTGACCCACAGAGCGAGAGAGCTGAGTACCTTTGGGCAGGATGCTTTCCAACAAGAATGGTATGCCTCCGGGCACTTGAATCAGTGGAGCAACAGAACTTTGGAACACTTGTGCCAGCAGGGCAAATGTGGGCCTGAGGCCTGGGCCATGCAGCCATAGGAAGCAGAAGCTGAAGAGACAAACAGCATGAGAGGCTGAGCTGCCTCAGTCCCAAAAAATATGGCCATGACCTTGGAGGTTTGAAAGTGTGGAACCATGGAGTCCTGTATTCGTAAGGGTGGAATTGCCACTCAGTTGGGCTTAGGGTACACCTAAAGCCACTGGGGCAGAGTTTCTGTCCAAGTAGGCCTTAAAGGCAGAGTTATAGCACAGGGCTAAAGATCTCCACTCAAAATCCAGAGAGTGTGACCAATACCTAGTGTCTGCAGAGCAGGCCCATTGTGTAGAATGTCTCAGAAAATGTAAGACTATTTTCAAAGCTTTGAGGGCTAATATAATGAGTTCTGCTGACTTGCCCATTCCTGTTAATGCCTTCTATCCCTGCAATTTCTCCCATTTGTAATGGAATGTCTAACTTATACCTGTTCTGCCATTGTACCTTTAGAAGCAGATAGCTTGTATTCTAGACTTCACAGATGTAGAAGTGTTGAAACTGATTTATGACTTCTGTCACATGGGGTAGATATGATTTTGTTATGATAATGAGATGAATGTGTCACATGTTTCAATGATGTGATTTTTGGGATGTCAAATGGTGGGATGTCATGGATTGAATTATGTCCCCCCAAAAATACGTGTAGCCATGTGGCTGGGCCATGATTCCCAGTATCTTGTGGCTGTCCTTCATTCTGTGGTTTTCCTATGCCGTGTGTTAAAGGATGAGGGTGGGACTGTAAATCCCTTTATAAGATCATCTGTATTTGTAGAAATGAACTATGAACTTGAAGCTGAACAAGGAGAATGAACATAGGAAGTGGCTGATGGTTATTAAAAAGTGGTAGGGCCAGGAGAGAGGATATCTGAACAGAACTGTGTTCCTATTGCAAGAAAACACTTGAGCAACTGTGTTAAAAGTGGGGAAGCTGTGGGAGAGAAAGGGCTGGGCATTTGGGTCTGAAAACGTAGGACAGTTTCTTTTGATGAAAGACCTCAGGCAACAACCTTGAGGTGCGATGGATGAGATGAGAAGAGAATGTAAAGGAACCAAGAAGCCAGAGTGCTGGGTGAGGCATTGGGTGGTTAACTTCACTGAGAATGACCACAAGAGCTGTGAAGAGAGGGAGATGGGGAGCCAGGAGACGTGGTCATCAATGAACGAGGGGGACGCGTGACCAAAGAGATGAGCAGGTAGTAGAGCCAGACAACAGCACCCTGTAACAGGCAGGGACATTTGTAAGAGATATGGGGAGTTACGGTCTGGAAGTAGCAATGGAGAACAAGCAGGCACCAACGCTACCTCCGGGCCCTGAAGTTCATGGACTCTAAGTCAGACTGTGCCAGAAAGAGCTGCAAGAATGCAGTTCTGAAGGGAGCAAGTTGGCATTGCTCCATAGAGACAAGTGTGTTACCCATTTTTGCCACCCAGGAGTTCTAAGAGGTAAGATGTTGTTGTTGTTGTTAGGTGCCATTGAATCAGTTCCAACTCACAGCAACCCTATGCACAACAGAACAAAACACAGTCCTGCACCATATCCACAGTCATTTTCATGCTTAAGCCCATTGTTGAGCAGCCACCATGTCAATCCACCTTGTTGAGGGTCTTCCTCTTTTTCACTGACCCTCCATTCTACCAAGCGTGATGTCCTTCTCCAGGGACTGATCCTTCCTGACCACACGTCTGGAGTATGTGAGACACAGTCTCGCTACCTCTGCTTCCAAAGAGCACTCTGGTTGTACTTCTTTCAGAACAGTTCTGTTTGTTCTTTTGGCAGTCCATGGTAAATTCACTAAGATAGGTACATTCAACAAGATAAGCTCCAATTGAGTATGACAAGTATATAATGAAAGGGAGGAGTGTGCTGTCACTGGGGAAGGACAGCAGAAGGAGCTGCAGAAAGGTGGGCATGAAAAATTGATTTGAATTGTACACTTTCACTTGATCACACACACACACAGATAGGCTTCAATTAAGGCAAAGAGGAGTCCTTGGTCCCTGAGTGGTAAAAACTGCTAAGAGCTTGGTTACTAACAAAAAGGTTGGTGGTTTGAATCCACCTAGAGGTGCCTTGGAAAAAAGGCCTGGCCATCTACTTCTGGAAGACCATAATCATTGAAAACCCTATGGAGCACAAGTGGTTTCTACTCTGAAAGACATGGGGTTGAGTTAACTCTATGTTAACTGGTTTGATTTTGATTTTAATTAAGACAAGAAGTAGAAGGAAAGCTCTGATACAGGTTGAGGATAGTCAAAAATCGCAAATCTTGGAGCAGGTGTTCCAGTAGCCATGATAGGTGTGTCTGGAAGGAAATGGAGGGGAGAACGGAAAACTTGGGTCAATCAGGTTATGAACAAGGCAGGAAGGGAATGCTGGTTTGGATGATCATAAATGACAGGGAAGGTCTGTTCTCCTCGTGGTAGCAGAGGAAAATGAATCATGGTCTTACCACTTTTCCTGCTTAGAACTTCCCAGAGGCATTCAGTCATACCTAGAATACGGCAGAACTCCATACTGGGACCCTCACGTTGCTACTTTTGCTCCACCGAGCCTTTAATCACTTCTCTTCAAATTGGGTCCCTGAGAAATACTTTCTACCTTTCCAAGTAGAATATAGTTCTCAGCATTTTTGGATAATGATCAGTTCTTTCCCCCATTTTTTATGTATGTAGTACTTCTAAATCAAGATTCTTTCTATTTTCCTTCCTCTGAACTTCACCTCTCTGACCTTTGTTGTTGCTAGATGTCATCCATTCAGTTCCAAACCATGGTCACCCTACATACAACAGAATGAAATATTGCCTAGTGCCACACTATCATCACAGTCATTGTTATGTTGGAGCCCGTTGTTTTAACCACTGTGTCATTCCATCTGGTCAGCAGTCTTCTTCTTTTTCTCTGTTCCTCCACTTTACCAAGCATGATGTTCTTCTCCAGGTACTAGTCCCTCCTGATAATGTGTCCAAAGTATGTAAAACAAAGTCTCACTATGTTGGCTTCCAAGGAGCACTCTAGCTAGAAGTACTTCTTCCAAGACAGATTGTTTATTCTTCTAGCAGTCCAAAGTATATTCAACATTCTTTGCCAATACCGTAATTCAAAGACACCAATTCTTCTTTGGTCTTCCTTATTCACTGTCCATCTTTTGCATGCATGTGAGGCAACCGAAAATTTCATGGCTTGTGTCAGGCACGTGTTATTCCTCACAGTGACATCTTTGCTTTTTAATACTTTTAAAAGGTCTTTTGCAGTAGATTTGCCCAATTCAATATTTCATTTCACTTCCTAATTGCTGCTTCCATGGATGTTAATCACGAATTCAAATAAAATGAAATCCTTGACAACTTCAATCTTTTCTCCATTTTCCACGATGTTGCTTGTTGGCTCAGTTGTGACAATATTTGTTATCTTTATGTTGATATGTAATCCATACTGAGGCTGTGGTCTTTGATTTTCATCAGTAGGTGCTACAAGTATTCTACACTTTCATCAGGCAAGGTAGTGTCATCTGCATATAGCAGATTGTTAAAGAGCCTTCCACCAATCGTGATGTTGCATTCTTCTTTATAAAGGCAAGCTTTTCAGATTACTTGATCAGTATACAGATTGAGTAAGCATAGTGAAAGGATGCAACCCTGATGCACACCTTTTTTATTTGAAATCACACAGTACCCCTTGTTCTGTTTGGATGACTTCCTCTTGATCTATGTACAGGTTCACCAGCAACACAAATGTTCTGGACTTCCCATTCTTCCCAATGTTATCCATAATCTGTTATGATCCACACAGTTGAATGCCTTAGCATAGTTAATAAAGCACAGGGAAACATTTTTCTGATAATCTCTGTTTTCAGCCAAGATCTGTCTGACATCAGCAGGGATATCCCTCATTCCATATCCTCTTCTGAAACAAGCTTAAATTTCTAGCAGTTCCCTTTTTGGTGTATTGCTGCAACTGCTTTTGAATTATCTTCAGAAAATTGTACTCGCATTTGATATTGTGTGGTAATTTCTGCATTCTGTTGCCTATCTTTGGAACAGACACAAATATGGATCTCTTCCAGTTGATTGTCTGGGTAACTGTCTTCCAAATTTCTTGGCACAAATGAGTGAGCCCTTAAACAGCTGCATCTGCTTATTGAAACATCTCAACTGGTATTCAGTCAATTCCCACAGTCTGGATTTTTGCCAATGCCTTCAGTGTGATTTGAACCTCTTCTTTCAGTACCATTTGGTTCCTGATCGTATGCTACCTCCTGAAATGGTTGAATGTTGACCAATTATTTTGGCACATGACTCTGTTTTCCCTTCATTTTCTTTTGATATTTGCTGTCTGGTTTAATATTTTATTTATAGAGCCTTCAATGTGGCAATTCAAGGCTTGAATTTTTTCTTCAGTTCTGTCAACTTAAGAAATGCTGAGTGTTTTCTTCCCTTCTGGTTTTCTAATCCCAGGTCTTTGCATATTTCATTGTAATATTTTACTTTGTCTTCTAGAGCAGCTCTTTGAAATCTTCTGTGCAGCTCTTTCACTTCATCATTTCTCCCACTTACTCTCAAAACCCACTGCTATTGAGTCATGTCTGACTCACAGCAACCCTATTAGGTCAGCGTAGAACTGCCCCAAAGAACAAGTTCCAGAGTCTATCCCGACATTCATTTTGGTGTTTTCTTCCTTTCTTGTCTTTTTAATTATGTTCTGCTGTCTTCATGCGTGATGTCCTTGATGTCTTGGCTCAACTTTTCTGGTCTTCAGCCGTTAGTGTTCCATACACCAAATCTATTCTTGAGGTGGTCTCCAAATTCAGGGGGGATATAGTTAAAGCATATTTTGGCTCTCGTGGACCTGTTTTAATTTTCTTCAGCTTCAACTTAACTTGAATGTGAGCAATTGATGGTCTGGCCTGCAGTCAGCCCCTTGCCTTGTACTTAGTGATGAAATATCTTGTCAAATTCCACAGATACAGTTGATATGATTCCTGTGTTTTCCATCTGGTGACATCCACACGTATACGTGCCATTTATGTTATTGAAAAAATGTCTTTACAATGAAGAAATTGTTGTTGGTCTTGCAGAACTCTATCATGTTCTCTCTAGTGTCATTTCCATTCTTTTCTAACTGTGGATCCTTTTTTGCTTCCAACTTTTGTATTCCAATCACCAGTAACTATCAATGCATCTTGATTGCATGTCTGACCAATTTCAGGCTACAGAAGTTGGTAAAAATCACCAGCTTTCTCACATTTGACATTAGTAGTTGATATCTAAATTTGAATAATTGTCGTAGAAACTTGTCTTCCTCGTAGGCATATAACAGTGACCTTGTCACAGTGCATTTCTCTCCAACTATAAAGTATTATTTGCATTTAGTTTTTCATCATTTGGATAAAACATAAACTGAGAAAAAAGGTCTTGTTTTTCTTCGTTTTACAATCTGAGATCCTCAAGGAAAATGACCAATGTCTTTTTCAAGAAAAATAACAACTGCTAGAGATAAAATTGTGTTCCCACAAAATGTGTGTTGGAATCCTAACCCCTATGTGTAATTCTGTTTTGAAACAGGAACTTCTTTGCTATGTCAATTAAAGCATATCCAAGTAGCCAAAGACACCGCTGTCAAATTCATTCTGACTCATAGCAAAGTATAGATCAGAGTAGAACTGCCCCATAGTTTCCAAGGAGTGCCTGGCAGATGTGACCTGCCAACTTTTTGATTAGCAGACTTAACCACTGTGACACCAGCTTTTCCTATCTAAGTAGAGTGGGCTCTAAATACAATCACTTCTGGATTACAAAAAGAACACATTAGACACAGAGGCACACACATATGGGGTGAAAACAGACACTGTATGAGGATTATCTACAAGCCAAGGAACCAAGGAACACCTGGGACTACATCCAAAGAGGAAATGACGTGGCTGAGACCCTAATTTGGACTTTCAGCCTCCAGAACTATGAGAAAATAAATTTCTGTTCTGTAAAGTCACTCATTGTGGTAGTTTTGTTACTGCAGCACTAGAAAACTAAGACATTTCTGTTGGATACATCAGTGTTAAGTGCCTAGGGTATAGGGAAAATATATTTTCATTGGTTGCAGAATTGAATATCCAATTTATGCTATGCAGTTATTTTTTTTTTTTTTACCTTATTACTTCAGAGCTTTATCTATTTAACATGGTACAAAACAAACAAACCAAAAAAACCCACTGCCATCAAGTTGATTCTGATTCACAGCGAACCTATAGGACCGGGTGGAACTGCTCCATAGAGCTTCCAAGGAGTGGATTCAAACTGCTAGCCTTTTGTCGTTAGCAGAGGTAACATTTAACCATTACACCACCATGGTTTCTGTTTCACATGGTAGTGCACTATAAATCTACACATTTTGCTTTATTGCTATTTGCCAACCAAATGTGAATACATATATGCTATAATTTTTTTAAATCAAAGTTTTAAAATTTTTTATTTAAAAGTCCTGGGATATCTTAAGAAGTTTGGCCATTACTACCTTACAGCAACACAGAACCGACATTTAGTAGGCTTCTAGATACTAATAACATAAATTCCAACTCAAACTAAATTAAACCATACATTATCTCATGTGACAAGAAGGCCACAGCACCCTTCACACTTAGAATTGTGAGCTCACCAGCTGGCTTAGATTCTCCCTGCACTGTCTACCCACTTCCCACTACCCTTGGGGGAGTGGCAAGAGGGCTGCAGCAGATGCAGCCTCCAAACCGAGACTTACCAAAGAAAGAAGAAGAATGATAAAAGGCCCATGTTCTCCTGTTTCTCCGTAACAGGAGCAAGGGATATTCCCAGAAGCCCCTCATATTTCCCTTTGATTTAGCCAAAGTTATGATATGTGCAATCATTGCAATGGGAATAGGGCTACATGATTAGCTTGCACAAATCAGGATCCACTCCTGGATCAGGAGGTGGGTCAGCTTGCCCTGGGACATACACTACAAAATTTTGGACCAATCAAATTTTGTGTCATTTAAGAATCTTTAGGTCAATACTTCAAATCTATGTTATTAGACACATATACTTGCTATGATGGAGCCCTGGTTGCAAAACGGTTAAGCACCTGTCTACTAACCAAAAGTTTTACAATTTGAACCCACTCAATGAAAACCCTGGTGGTATAGCAGTCGGCAGTTCAAATCTGCCAGGCACTCCTTAGAAACTCTATGGGGCAATTCTACTCTGTTTATGGGGTCACTATGAGTGGCAATAAACTCCATGTCAGTGGGTTTGGTTTGGTTTTTAATGGCTCTGTAGGATAAAGATCTGCTTCCATAAAGATAATGGAAGATTCCATAAAGAATACAGCCAAGAGAATCCCGTGGGATAGCTCTACTCTATCACATGAGTTCACTATGGATCCGTATGTAACAACAATGTTCTAATCTAGGATTTCAGATTTTGAAACCATCTTGCCCCCTACTATCACCCTGGCCCCTTAAGAGGTGGAGCTGTCAACAGTGACAGCATCTTCTTCCCCAGTGGCCTTGCCAGATACCTGGCTTAGTGCTCAGAATCCAATGCAGCCCACTGGATTAACTGGTCAGAAGGCACCAAAAGCAGGTATCTGAACTCAGGCTGGGCTAACCCATCAGTTTTGAACCTTGTTATTGGCCTTTCTTTCTTCTGCTTCATCACTCCCCTAACATGTTCCTTCTGGGATTCTGTGGAGGAGCCCACACTACCACTAGATCAAGGAGTACCACCTTCTCTGGCACCCCTAGCCAGGCGTTTAAGATTGAATTCAGGGTCTCCTCACTTTGCTTCGTGCCCCTCCCTACTGTTGTTATCTCCCCAGTCCCCACCTTGCTAGCTGTGCCCTGGAGAAGGTCCCTAACTTGCTTTGTATATTACAGTATCCTTGCCTTTATATGTCCCCCTCCCTGGGGTTTCCTAGCTGTCAGAGCCAGGATCTTAATATCCCAAAAGAGTAAATTTAAGGAATATGGACGAGAGGTGAAAAACCTGTCTTTCTGCTCTGGTGAAGTCCTAGACTCTAGGCTAAGATCTGCCCCAGCATCATTCCTTGAATTTAGAGACTTGGGAGGCCAGGAGGTAGGGGGACTTCCCTGTCTCCTCCTCACCCTGTCTCTCAGTCCCTTTGTGGAGGTGCCTCAGGCCATTATGCAGCCAGACTGGTACCAGCAGCACTTGTCCCACTCCTAAGGGTGTCCACAGCCTCCTAGTAAAGGGCTTGAGTTTCTTTCTGGAAAATCTGAACACTCAGTACCTTATACAGCTGGGAGTCATTATCTAGGAATCAAAGGGAGGGCTCAAGCAAGGCAGGGCCTGAAATCTGGCCCAGAAACCTCATACTCAGCCAGAGGAAGCCTCCAGGAACTGAGGAATCAGCCCCCTCAAGAGCTAAGGCGCCCCAGCTAACATCAACGTGTGACTTAAGCCTTGCAGGGCAGGTCCAGGGCTGCTCACTGCCAGACTCAGCACCGTCTGGAGAAAGCACCTTCTTCATGATGGGACGGACACCTGAGGGTGGCCCAGAAGGGATGGTTAGCTCTCCCTAACACTTCCTGTATTACCTGGCCACTTGTCTTTCTACTGGCATCAAGTCCATTGACTTGGCTTGGAAATCTCCTGGCTCTCAAGAGATCAAGATAAAGCTGACCCTGTGGCAGACTCACTGTATCCAGGGCTGGTCAGGAGGTCCCAGTCAGACTAACATTTCACGCCTCCAGCAAAGCTGTAGCTCCTGTTCCCTGGGGTTTATATGTGGGCCTGTAAAGAAGTCAGCTGACACCTTAAGGCTTCAGTCGACCGGCACTTGGCTTGGCTATTTGTATGCTTAAGAAAACAAGGTGACTTCATGACTCAGCTGAAATTCCTTCCAAGTTTGACTGGCTGGTTCTTCCGTTAGGAATAGCCTCCCTTGCGCACGCCTTGGGCAGGTGTCTTTCCCTGTGGCTGCCACCTCTTCCACCTCCCCCAGCCTGCCCCTTGTGCCCTCCAGACTGCCCTCTTGTAGCCTATTTCCCAGCCTCCAGTAGTCGTTGCTTTCTTCCCATCCTCCCACCAGGTTAGATTCTTAATCTCTTCTCAGAGCCTAACCTCAGTAAGGAAGCCCTGGTGATATACGGGGTAAGTGCTACATCTCCTAACCAAAAGGTAGGCAGTTCAAATCCATCAGATGCTCCTTGGAAACTCAATGGAGCAATTCTACTCTGTCAAATAGGATCACTGTGAGTTGGCGTTGCATGGATGGCTGTGGATTTGATTTGGATTTTTAACCTCAGTAAAAATGATGACAGACTTTCATCTCCCTTCCTCAAAGGGTTCCTTGACTTCGTTTAAGCCCTAGAAGGGCTCACAGCCGCTGAGAGCAGTTCTTCCTCCTCCTCCCTGAGGAGGGGAGCCTGGGAGGGCTTGGAATGTGCTGTTACTGACCAGACTTCCTGCCTCCGTGCTCTCTGACCTTCACTAATTACAGCTTCGGAAGCGGTAGGCTCCCCATCTCGAAAATGGAGATAATGAGCCCCAACTTCTTAGGGCTATTGAGGTTTAATTGATTCATGGTGGCAAAGTGGCGGGCAATCCTGGCCTGGAATTCAGGCAGGCTGTTCTGTCAGCAAGGTAGGGAGCAGCCGGCTCGCCTGCGGAGGCAGAGCTGCTCGGCTGTCAGCCTCTCCCCACCCCAAGTTCCCTTTTACCCCCTAGTTCTTCAAATTAACTATTGTTGGCCAGACCCCTCTGTACGGCCAGGGTACTCTATTCCCAGCGGCTTTCTATTGCAACTCCCCCCACCCGGAGTGTCCTCGTATGTTTTTCCACCTAGTTCATTTGAATCATGTCAAATGAATCATGTCAAGCTGAAATCCCACCTAGCTGTTGTCATTACTGTTTACAAGGTCCTCCCCCGTCCCCTAAACGCACTTGATTCCTCTTCTGTGGAGTTCTATAGGGCAGTGCTTCTCAGACTCTAACATGCATGACCCACACACTGCTGCTGAGTCGTTTCTGACTCATAGTGACCCTAGATGAAAGAGCAGAACTGCCCCATAGAGTTTCAAAGGGACACCTGGCAGATTTGAACTGCCAGCCTCTTGGTTGGCAGACGTAGCACTTAACCCACTATGCCACCAGAGTTTCTGGCCTAACATGCATGAGATCTTGTTAAAGTGCAAATCCTGATTCAGTAGGTCTGGGGTGGGGCCTTAAAGTCTGTATCTGTACCAACCTCCAAGTTACCTAGTGCTCTAACACACTTCAGGGGGCTAGCATGGATCTCATGCCCTGAACTGTGGTTGGCAAATTTATTTTTTAGTAGTGCATCAGCCTCAGCTTCCAAATTTATTTCTGCATTTTATTGAGGAAATCCTGATACATTCAGACAAATAGTTGGAAATGGTTAGTGTGGGGTTTTTGTTTTGTTTTTTCAGTAATGACTCACCTGGGAGTTTTAGAATATTCTTCACAGTGGGTAATCTTGTTAAGAAATTATACTCCTTTGTAACCACTAGGTCATGAAGACATAGTCCAAGGTCTCCACAAAACCATTGAATTTAGCAGCATAAATTAACGCTTTCGCGAGTACAACGTGTGAAATTTACTCTGTAATAACTTTGGACGTATCTTGTTTTATTATTGGAAACCCTGGTGGCATGGTAGTTAAGTGCTACAGCTGCTAACCTAAAGCTAACCTTAAGTACATTAAAAAAAAATTCAAATCCAGTAATTGCATTACGTTGCGTAGTGGTTAAGTGCTACAGCTGCTAAGCAAAGGTCAACAGTTTGAATCCACTGGGCGCCCCTTGGAAACTCTATGGGACAGGTGACTTGACGGCAGTGGGTTTGATTTCGGTTTAGTGAAGCAGGTTTTTCAGCCTAAGCACTTTTTCCACTTGGGGCCAGTTAATTCTTCGTTGAGAGCAAGAGCACGAGTAAACTCCTTGTGAACTCTGACTTGCTTGCAGGCTTTGTGATGTAAACTTGCCTAACCCATGTGTGCTGATTGATTGATAACAGACGCTAGCATCTGCCTTCTATAGACATTTAGAGGCAAATCTGAAATAAGGAATGTGATCATGTTTGAAAGCATGAACATATACTAAGTATAAGAGATGAATAGACTGCCAAAGTGCGTTTGTTTATCCAGATTTCTTATCTAGCTACCTTCCTCCAACCAGAAAAACAAATGATCAAAAACTCTCATTTCTTACTGCTTTCCTGATATCTTCTTCTTCTCATTGAGTGGTGCACTGCCATTTATTAGCTGTGAGACTTTTAGCAAATTGCTTAATCCTTTTGAATCTCAGTTTGCTCCTAAATAAACTGGAAATGATAATATTCACATTATATAACTGTTTTTCAGGATCAAATGAGGTAACTTAGGTAGTATATCTAAAACCAAAAGAAGTCACAAAGGGAACACCTAGCAAATGTGAGTTGTTTATTCTGCCTTTGGACTGTCTTCAAATATTCCCACTCAGAAAAGGAGGCCCGGCAAGATAAGATAAAACAACAGACAAGCTGGAGGTCTTTTCCTTTTAACTCCCTCCGCTTCCTCTGCTCATCTGTACACACACAAGCATATACTTGCCTATGCACTCAGCACCTTATCTCCACCCCACATCCAAAAATGAAGTTATCTTTTCCATTTGCACATGCTCTATCTCTTGCATCACTCTTAGCCACTCCAGTAACACAACCCAGAAACTAGGGAGTGGTCCTTTCTCTCATCAGTCTCCAAATTCTACTGATCTCACTTCTAAAGGTGAATCTCCCACCCCCTGGATACCTTCTGCTTAGCTCAGGTCTTCATCATCTCCTGCTTGAACTATTGCAACAGGTACATAGTATTTCCCCCACTGTCCAATTACAGCCCCTTCTAAATTGTTCTCCACTATGTTTCCAAACTGGTACAGCCTTGCTCAACACTGCTTAATACCATTCAGTGATCTCTCACGGCTCTGAAAAAGCAAGTCAAGGACTTGAGCAAGACACAGAAACCCAGCCTAGCCCAGCCCTCCAGCCTCATCTCCCGCTCTTTGCACTTTATGCTCTGTTATGGGTTGAATTGTATCCCCCAGATTATTCGAAGTCTAACTCCTACACCTGTGGATGTAATCCTATCTAGAAATAAGGTTTTCTTTGTTATGTTAATTCCCTGTCAGAGTCATGTGTGTTCTAAACCTAATCGCTTCTGAGTTACAAAAAGAGCACAAGACACACAGGGAGCACAGTGGGGGAGGGGATAAGTGATGAGTGCCATTTGGTGCTCGCCAAGACAAGCCTGGGCTGCAGAAGCTGAGACAAAGGTTGTCTCCCAGTGCCAGTAGAGACAGAACCTTCCTCTATAACCAGTACCCTGAATTGGGGCTTCTAGCTTGCTAAACTGTGAAGCAATAAGTATCTGTTCTATAAAATCACCCACTTGTTTTTCTATCACAGCAGTACTGTGTAACAAAGACATGCTCGATCGCTATGTATTCTGTACACGCCATGCTGCCTGGGGCTCTTAGACACGTCCCTCCCCCTGGGTGAAATGCCTGTCCCCGTCCTGCTTGTCTACCTAGAAATTCCTCTTCATTCTTCTGTTGCTCCAACACTACTGTTTTTGCCAGTGATGAATAGCATGACATATCACCGAATGCCACAGCTGGAAAAAATAAAACAAATGGCATAGTGCCCTCTGTCTTTTTGTTTGTTTTTTCCCCCCTCCCTCAGCATTCCAAAGAATAGATGAGGTAGTGGACTACTACTCATAACATAACTCATACTTACATTAAAGAAATTTAATCAGCAGAAAAGTCTATATAATGTAAAACAATGGTGTGTGTGTGGATTGACTGCCTGCGAACTCTGGGGTTCCTGGGATGCCCATTCGTATCTCCCACCCATTGCTCCAGCACTTTCTGGGTAGACATGGAAAACTTTAGGATGTATATCCTCCATAGTGTAGCTTTACAGCTTCTCTGTTTTCTCAGAAATCCTCCAAATGTCTCCTTTTTGTCCCTGGGAGACCCTGGTCATTGGGTATTCTGTGGAGTATAGTCCTCACTGCTTCTCCTCACAATTGGCATGCAGAGGCACATAGGAATCCTTCATCTACCCCCACTTCACTCTTCAGCGCATCTTTTTTCACTTGACTTCCTCCCCCATATTTGGGTTCTGTTTTTTACTCCACTTTTACATCTACCTGGCAATGTAACATGATTCCTCTCTCAGGAAGTATCAAAGCAGAAGCTCTAAAATTTTCTACTAGTTAATATTTACTGAACACTTAATATCCACTGCAGTCGTGGGTCGCAGAGTGAAATGCTTAACTATTAGCCAAAAGGTTGACAGTTTGAAGTCACACAAAGGCTCCTGGGGAAAAAAAGGCCTGGCAACCTGCTTCTGAAAGATCACAGCCTTGAAAATCCTATGGAGCACAGTTCTGCAAAACTGAATCCATGGCAACTGTTTTTTATTTTTTTGTTTCTTGGTTTTTTTTAAATATATATCAGGTACTGTGCTAAGAGCTTTACGTATGTTAACTCATTCAGTCTTTACAACATGCTGGTGAAACAGTAATTTTGTAGATAAGGAAACCTCAGAGATATGAAGTCACATACCCAAGGCCACAGAGCTAGCAAGGGGTAGGGGCAGAATCTGATCTCAGTTATCTGACCTCAGGGCGCAGCTGCCCTGTTCCCTCTGGTGAGTCCTGCAGCCTTATGTGAGGTGTATTTGTATTTTAAAACCCCACTCAAATACTGTCTTGTTGCTCTTCTTGTTGATAGGTGCCATCAAATCAATTCCAACTCAAAGTGACCGTACATGTGACAGAATGAACCCCTGCCCACAGGTGGTTTTTTGCTTGAGACCATGTTGTTGCAGCCACTGTGTCAATCTATCTCATTGACAGTTTTTCTCTTTTTTGCTGACACTCTACTTTTATCAAGCATGATGTCTTTCTTTAGGGCCTGATCCTGACTGATGTCATGTCCAAAGTGAGCAAGATGTATTTCATCATCCTTGCTTCTCAGCACTCTGTTTAACTTCTTCAAAGATTTGTTCTTTTTGACAGTCCATAGTACATTCAACATCCTTTTCCAACTCCACAAATCAAAGGCTTCAATTCTTGTGTCTTATTCATTGTCCAGCTTTCACGTGCATAAAATGAGACTGAAAGCACCATGGATTGGGTCAGACATACCTTACTCTTCACGATGGCATCTTTCTAAAGATGTTTTCCTGGTCATCTAAAAACAAACAAAACCATGGCTGATAAGTTGATTCAGGCTCATAGTGAAGTTGTAGGACTGAGCGGAACTGCCCCCCACAGTTTCCAAGGAGCATCTGGTTGATTCGAACTACTGACCTTTTGCTTAGCAGCCACAGCACTTAACCACTGCACCGCCAAAGTTTTCTTGGTCATCTGGTACTAGGGTGGCATAGAAATACCACAAATGAGTGGCTTTTAACAAAAAGAAGGTTAGTCTTTCAGAATCCAGTAAGCCTGAAGTCTGAATTCAAGCCACTGGTACTGGGGGAAGGCTTTCTCTCTGTGTTAGCTTTGGAGCAAGGTCTTCGTGACAAAATAGTCTTTCCTTGGTCTGGAGTCTCTCAATGCACAAACCTCAGGTCCAAGGGACATGCTCTTCTCCTGGTGCTGCTTTCTCTTATGTCTCAAAAGAGATTGGCTTAAGGCACTATCTAATCTTGTAGATGTCACCAACATAACTGCCATTAATCCGTCTCATTACTTCACAGTGATAGGATTTACAATACACAGGGAAATTACATCAAACGACAAAATGCTAGACAATTATATAATACTGGGAATCATCACCTAGCAAAATTGACAGATATTTTGGGGGGATACAATTCAATCCATGCCAGATGTCCACACTATGGGCCTTTTTAATCACGTTCCCCTACAAAAGGATAAGAAATAATATAAATAGGCAAAAAAAAAAAAAAAAAGATTTGTTTCTTCCTCTGTGCTCTTCTTTGTATACACTTTTATTTTTGCTTATGCCACACCTCAATAGTGGCACTTTGGAACTATGCCTTCTTTGCCATCTTTCTACACTGGGAGCCTGGTGCACAGAAGATTTGAAAGGGTGAAAAGATTTTTCTAGAAACAGCCTAATTACAGAGTGATGCTTACCAGCTCATTTTGCCATAGCATGGGTCCTATTTCGAATCTTCTGTGGGACAACTGACCAAAGCCACAGGATAGAAAGAGATCACTGGATTAGCAGATGGTGGGAAAGACCTCTGATGGAAGGACATGTTACAGAAGGTAAAATATACAGAGAAAAGTTCGAGAAAAATATCTCTGCCCAAAGACTGACCACAGCCCTCGTTGTCTTTCTATTAAACCAGAAGGCTTTTTGAACCTGAATATGGGCATGTTTGCTGGGCCACAGGCCATCCTCATTGATGAAAACAGTTTCTAAATGGAAACAAAATAAGAGCTTTCTGAACTACAGTAGGAAATGTCCCTTGTGGGGCCAATTTTGCTCCAGCCTGGTAGTAAGCTGATGAAAGCAGCCTGCCTGTGTGTAAACATGTCCCCTTGGCAGCCTGCCACCCACCACACCTCTACAATGCGTGGTTTCTCAGTATCACCACATCCTGCCTCTGTTAGTGTTAAGAAATATAAGCGGTTCCTCTCGGGGGTTAGATTGATAAAAGGAGGCTCCCGGGCCTTCTGAAAACATCACATCCCCAGCTTTCTGAGGAGTTAGAGAATAATACCAGGGAGAAGACAGGGGACACAATACTGAGGAGCCCATAAAGGACAGAGGAACAGGGACGGGCTATGCTCCGCTCTGCTCTGCTCTGTAGTTCCTTGTTCATGTCAGCCAATATTCCAATCTTGAAAAGTGACATCATCTGTTTGAGGGCAAGCTCAACCTTTGTAACCAGCAGGGAAGAGAGCAAAGAAGAGCCAATTCATAAAGAGAGTGGCTGTGTGACCCGTAAGACAACACATCACTGTATCTGTAGCAAACTAGTCCTTTGATTACATAAAGAATGTTGACACAGATGGCTTCCATTCTTTTTTCTTTCCTTTTTTTATTATGATTAAGTGAAAGTATACAATCCCAATCAATTTTACATGCCCTCCTGTGTGCAATTCTGTCTGCTCTCCTCACCCAGTGACAGCATACTCTCCCTTTTCACTCTTCTAATATTCTGTTAATGAACACCTGTCCTCTCCTCTCTACCCTCTCCTCTCCCAACTAGAAAGAAATCAGTAGGGCAGTCTCATATAAATGTATAAACCCCAAACGTACACACACCACGTGCTCACACTGTGTCCCCGAATCCAGTCCATTTTTGTCTGAAGAGTTGACCTCAGTGCTAGTTTCTGGTCAGCGCCAGCAGTGAGTCATGGGGCCATGTTCTCAGGGGACCCTCCAGGCTGTCAGACCATCAGTTCTGGTCTCTTAATAGAGTTCTTGAACTGTACACCTCTTTTTCTCATGCTACATTATGTGCCCCCATCACAGCTGCCTTTGGTGGTGGCCGAGCACCATCTGGTTCTTCTGGTCTCATGCTGATGCAGTCTCCTGTTCATATGGGTCCTTCTGCCTCCTAGGCTCATTTTTCTTCATGTCTCTGATGTTCTTGGTCATCATCTGTTCCAGATGGGTTGGGACCATGTGATGTTCCTCAGATGGCAGCTTGCTAGCTTTTAAGACCCCAGATATCAGATGGCCTCCATTCTAAAAAAACGGTGCTCCCCCTGTGTGACAGGCAGCCAGGGAAAGCCTGAGATGAAGACCTCCAGTCATCTCCCGTCATGCTGCCACTCGGTGCTCACAACCCCCTGTTGTTACCCGCTGCTGAGTCAGCACTAACTCATGGCTTCCCTGCATGTAACAGAACAAAACGTTGCCTGGTCTTGCACCACAACACTATGCCTTCTGCTTAAGATAAATCAGACTAAGGGTTGGGGTGAGGGAGTAGGTAGAATTATAATACAACCTAAGGAGCAGTCTCCTGTCTTTCAGTTCAGTAGGGCGGGCAGAAAGATGCTGGTTCCCAAGTGTCTTTGAACCTATCTGTTAGATAGATGTCTTGTCTCCAGTTCTCTCTGTATGATTATATGATGGTAGGAAAGAAGCAGCAACAAATTCTTCACTTACCTTTTATTGACCCCCCTTTGCATTCTTTTCTTTTGTCTCTCCCTCTAATACTGACCTTAAAACATGGAGATTTATACCTTCAGGACTGTGGGAAATGTGGTTAAAATTTACCAATAATTGTATTCACAATAGAAAAATAAAGTATCTAGGAATAAATTTAACCAAGGAAGTGAAAAACTCATATACTGAAAACTATCAAATATTGCTGAAAGAAACCCCAAATAAACAGAAGCCCATTCTGTGATCAGGGATTGGAAATTTTAATGTTGTTAAGACGTTAATACTACTCAAAGCAATCTATAGATTCAACATAATCTTTATCAAAATTCTAATAGTCCTTTTTGATGAAATGCAAAAACCAATCCTCATATTCGCTTGGAATTTCAAAGGGCCCTAAAAAGTCATAAAATCTTGAAAAAAATAATGAAATTTGAGGACTGACTTTCCAGTTACAAATCAAACTAACCCATTGTTGTCAAGTTGATTCCAACTCATAGTGGCTCTATAGGACAGAGTAGAACTGCCCTGTAACAGTTTCCAAGGAGCATCTGGTAGGTTTCAACTGACAATTTTTGGGCTAGCAGCCATAGCACTTAAACACTATGCAACTAGGTTTCCCAAATGGCCAATAAGTGCCTAAAAGATGTTCACCGTCTTTAGTCATTATGGGGATGCAAATTGAAACCACAAAGACATACTACTTCACACCCACTAGGTTAGCATTTTCAAAAAAAAAAAGGAAACTAACAAGCGTGGGTGAGGGTGTGGAAAAGCTAAAAGCCTGCACACCACTGTGGAAAAGCTTAGCAGTTCCTCAAAAAGTTAAATATAGAATCACCATATGACCCAGCAATTTACTTCTAGGTATATACTCAAAAGAATTGAAAACAAGGACTCAGATATTAAAGGTGGAAACAATCATTGTGCTCATAATAAATCCACTGCCATAAAGTCAGGTCTGACTTATAGCAACTCTGTAGGATAGGGTAGAACTTTCCCATAGAGTTTCCAAGGAGCATCTGGTAGATTAGAACTGCTGACTGTTAGGTTAGCAGATGTAGCACTCAACCCACTACAGTGCCCACAATGGATAACAAAATATGGTATACACATGTAATGGAGTGTTGTTAACCCAAAGAAAGGAATGAAGTTCTGATACATTCTACAACATGGATGAACCTTCAGAATCTTTTGAGTGAAATAAGGTTCTATACAGCATGATTCCACTTACATAAGATATCTAGAATAGACAAACTAATAGACACAGAGAGTAGATTAGAAGTTTTCGGGGGTAGGCAGAGGAGAAATGAGAAGTATTGCTCAATGGATACTGAGTTTCTGTGTGGGGTAATTAAAGTTTTAGAAATAGACTGTGGTAAGTGTTGCACAATATTTTGAATGTGATTAATGCCTATGAACTATACACTAAAATGGTTAAAATGGCAAGTTTTATGTTACATGTATTTTACCACACATACAAAGTACCCCAAAAACCCCTGTTTATGCTGGGTCTGAGAACCATAAGTGGGTATCGTCTGATTCATTTATGCCTCTTTGTTTCTGGTCTGTTGTAAATATCTCTTCTTGTGACTAATAGATTTAGATTAGGACATATTAAAGAAGTTAAAGAGACTTCAAGTGTGAAGAAATAGTTTTGAGGCTGATAAAATTTCCTTTTAGATAAAGCTATCTTTTACCATAGGCTACTGTAAATACAATTTAAAAAAAAATGTTGACCCACGTCGTGCCTAGGAAGCATCCTAATTTAAGAGCAAGGTGGAAGTAGTACTTTATTTTTATTCCTGGCAGTAGCTAGCTCTTTCAATGGCTGTTTAACAAGAGGCCTCTCAAAGATACCACTAAAGGCAGAAACAAACTAATGCCAAAGAGCCATGAGAAGAAAAGGTCTATGAGAAAAAGAAAATGTCCTACCTGGTGGAACTCCTGGCTTCGCTCCCGCGGCTCTACTGCCCTGAAGAGCCAATCCTTAGCCAAGGGTGCAAACAGGTGTTTGTGAGGTTTCTGTGCCACGTTACTCCCTTTTCCATCCCCAGCTTCCCTCACAAGATAAAAAGTTTTGTATTCACAAAAAAGTAGATGGAGTCACCTTCCAAACTGTCCGGTCATCAGCAGCATAAGTGGCTGTCCTGGGAAACAGACTCTGAGATAGAGATTTGTGTGCAGATGGATTAATGGGGAGTGCGCAACACTGTGAGGAAGTTCCAGAAACAGGCAGGGCAGAGGAAGAAGCTGAACTGCTCTGCAGTCCAAGGCCTCAGCCCTAAAGTGGACTGGATCTTCAGAGATGCCTCAATTTGAGGTGGGATGGGGCAGCACAAGGTTGGACCCTCCTGCTGATTAGTCTTTGATCTTGTCTGTCCTGGATCTTATCTGTCCTAGGAGGGGCATAATCTTATGTGAAGTGGCTGCCTTTATCAGGGGGAAATTCTAGGGGGGACTCAACTGTGAGCCACAAGCCATCAACAGGAGTTTTTCTCTAGCAGCTAAAAAAATGAATGTTTCAGTCCTGAAGAGGGATTCTGGGCAATGCACCACAGCACCCATTATAATAAATTTACTGTATTGGAAACAGGTCCCCAGGATTCTTTAGTTCCTTGGGGAAACTTAGACTAAGGATAACAACACAAGCTAGAGCCCCTGCTGCTATAGCTGGTTTTGACACAAGAGATTCTCAGTCTATCCTAGTCTTTCTAAATTCTCCCTACCCTCAGCTAACATCTCCGTTAGCCTTGGTCGCTTACCTGTTGTGGATTATAAAGATCCTCATTCTGGAGGTTTCCAAGGCACTGGTTGCCATGTTCTCCTCAAACCAGAGCTGCTATACTTGTTGATTAATCACCACAGTTGGGCCAGGGAGTATCAAGAGATTACCTGTGTGCTGAACATAGTTTACCTTGCCCTGTTGATCGGTCAACGATCTTTATCAAGAAAGTAACTCGTCTTCTTGGCTGTTGTCTTTGTGATCAAGGAACCCAAAGTGCACAAACAGACATCATAGCTTAAAGTGGAATGGGGTTTTTGCTGTGTCCTCAGGTGGAAGAGTTCCCTCTTAAAAAACCAGGACCTTTAAATATGCAGACTGAGATCTGAAAAACCAAGATGCACAAATTTTTCAAATGAATCACTGAAAATGATGGTAAGCGGGGCCCTTCTTTGTCCTTCCCTTGACTCCCGGACCCGTAAGTTCTGCCTGTTGTGGACACAGCCCCATATAATGGTAATTGTTTGAGGGTGCCTCCTACCTCCTAAAGGTTGATATCCTCTGTAAACTGGCACCTCAGCTGTTTCTTCAATGAGTCATTCCACCACTCAGTGAAGCCGTAGTGATAGGACCAGTGGATCTTATAGTCATGTAGTCTCAGCCCAGCTCCCTAGCTGCAGAGTCTCTCTGTCTTTTGTGATATTATGTAGAATTCTACGTTAGCAGAGGAAACAACCTGTAAGCCTTTGGATAATGGTGCTGTCTGAGGCAGGAAGGGAAAAACTAAAGACTGTAATATATGTCCACACACAATCAAGAGGCATCACTGACTCTTGTAGGGTAGAAAGAGCTTAGTATAACCAACTTGCCACCGATTGGTTGGCTGGTCTTCATGAGGGATGGTGCTTTATCGAGGACTCTGGGTTGGTCTCTGTAGCCAGTAATTCAGTTATTCAGAAATGCTAGTAACCAACATGAGAAAAAAAGGAGTGCATCCTGAGAACTCCACTAAAATACCACAATTGATGGCCTGAAGGCCTTAGGATTCCCTGGGAGCATGGCCCCTAGGCCAATACTACCCCTGCTCATAAATCACTACTAAGATCAACTCTTCAGATGGGAATGGATTGGACTCAGGGACACAGAGTGACCATATCGTGTGTGCACTTTATGATTTTATGCATCTATTAGATGCTGTCCTGCTGGCTTCTTACTAGAGGGAAATGGAGAGGGTGGAGAGGAGGGGACAGGAGATTGTTAAAAAGATATGACATGTATAGAACAGAAAGGAGGAGTGTGCTGTCACAAGGAGAGCAGACGGAGCTGCAGATATGCAGGCACACAAATTTGGACTGGATTGTACATTTTCACTCAATAACAATAAAAAAAAAAGAAAGAAAGAAATCCCAGTAGCTAGACTAGTTCCAGTGAGTAGGAGTATAGATTGCCCAATATATTTGGTAAGTAATCAGGTTTTTCTTTTTTAATGTTAATTCTACTGTTATTCTCTTTTCAGTTCATTAATTTCTCCTTCTTACTTTCTGGGTTCTGACCTCCTATGCTCCTCCCTGTTTAGTTAGCATAACCCTTGAGTGACTTCTCACAGAAAGATCTTGGGTCAGATCTCAGGCAGAAATTGCAGGCTCTGCTGCCTTAAAGGCTTGGGGTGACTTCCCATCTTCCTCGCCTCTCCTAAGGTAGGCATCATCCACAGCTGCCCATTTTCGTCTTGCTGTAATTCAGGGAGATTGATCATCCGGTCATGAAGTCAATTGCTTGCTAGGAATCAGGATAAAAGGCCAGTTGTACTTTTGGAGAATCTTTATGGAATCCAACAAATTTATTTATTTATTTATTTTCCCTCCTTTGCATCCTTGATCCCATCCTTGACTTGGAAAGAAAATAATAGAGAACATAGTTATCTTGAACCTTCGGATCTGAGGAGTTGCTTCCTGTGGATGCCACCAAATGTACAGGGGCAGCTCCACACTACCTTAAATGGACATCAAGTTTCTGCAGCTCAGTTGGACAGGTTTTTCTTTACACATTTTTTAACCTGCCTCAGTTTCCTGCTTTGTGAAATGCCCTCACTGGACCACTGCATGGACTAAATGAAATGCCTTGCTCAGCTCTTGGTGTTTAGTAATTGCTCAGTAAATGTATATTCAATGTTACTGGTAGAAAGGGGCTTTCTGCCCTCTTCTCAAGCTTCCCCAATGGCATGTAGTTGTCTAATTAGTCATCACACCATGCATCTGAACACCAAAGGTAATAAATGCCTGTGGAGGCTGATCGAATAATTTTTGTTGTGGAAATCTAGTCTCCCAGTAAAAGTGCCCAGATCTGAATTTTCTAATGCAGTCCTAAATCTGAATATACAGCCCCTACAGAAGAGTACTGAAGGATGTTATTAATTGTGATTCCTTCATAAACCCGGTTTGGCTTGGGCAGGCCAGCTAGGCTAGTTCACAAGGCAAATATGGAATATATCACAAAGATCCTGGGCAGTCTCTGTGACAGACAGTACACCCAGGGAGTTAGCACTTAGCAGGTAAAAGGGAAGTCTTTGTGATTGTCCTGCTCCCTAGTCGCTCTCTCTCTTTCTCTTTGCAAAGTCCTAATTCAGTAAAAATAAAAATAATGACAGCCAGGTCATTTTTTTCATTATTCAAACTGAAAACAACTCTTTTTCACTCTGCTAAATAAGATGTATATTCTGATAACATAGTCTTCCTATTTCATTGAAAAGAAAACTTTCAGTAAGAAAATTGGCACTAACATTACCTTTAAAGTTTTATTATCTGGTCATACTTAGAAAGTAGCAAGATGGAAGAAGCATTTAATTTTTCATGCTAAAATCAGAGAATTGGCTCTTGAAGCTCAGGAGATTGTGCTGGCTGGGTTGTCACTTGGCTCCCATACTGTACTAACTACTATTGCATTTTGTACATCTTAAAAAAAAAAAAAGAGGCAAAACCACTGCCACCGAGTCAATTCTAACTTATAGTGGACTATAGGACAGAGTAGAGCTGTCCGCTAGCATTCCCAAGGAGCATCTGTTAGATTTGAACTGCTGACCTTTCGGTTAGCAGACATAGCACATAACCACTATGCCACTAGGGTTTCCTCATACATTTAGAGAAGGCAAATCATGAGTTCAGCAGGGAGTTAGTGAAGGGTTGTGAGGAGCTACTGGGGAGCAACATGATTAACGTGGTATTTGGTGAAGATCAAGATGTCAGCTTCTTTGTTTCTAACTTCCATGTTCCAATCACCAGTAATTATCAACGAATCTTGCAGGGATTTGAACCAGTTAGTTCCAATTCAAACACCTGCTGAGGATTTGCATTTCTGCCACCAGATATACTGAATCAGAATCTATGATTTAACAATATCCCCAGGTGATTCTTACATATAATAGTAGTTCTCAGAACTGGTGCCTAACCAGCAGCATTAACATTTCCTGGGAACTTTTCAGAAACGGAGATGTTCAGTGAAAGTTCTAACCAGAATGAGCAGATCCCTGCCCTGGAATCTTGATTGTGTGTTTGATCAGTTTCATACTGCAGAAGTCGGTAAAACTTTCTTGACCTTAGTAAACAGTCTTAGTGACACAGTGGCTAAAGCAATTGACTACTAACCAGAAGATTAGTAATTTGAAACTCTCAGTGACTCCACAGGAGACAGAGAAGGCAGTCTGCTTCTGCAGAGATTTACAGCTTCAGAAACCCTATGGGATCACTATGAGTTGGAACTGCCTCTATGACAGTGGGTTGCGTTTGGCCTTAGCAGCTGGTGGGTAAATCTGAATAACAGTCGTATTAACTGATGTTCACTGTAGATGGATTAATATTATCCTGTCACTGACAGTGTTTATACTGCAGGGTAGATCTTGAAATGTTCTTTATGGCAATGAATGTTATGCCATTCCTCTTCAAATTGTCAATCCCAGCATACCACATGATTGTATGATTCAAAATGCTGGTTCATTTCAGCTTACTAATGCCTAGGATACCAACCTTTGGACATTCCATTTCATTTTTGGCAACCCCCAGTTTTTCTAGATTCACGCTTTGTACATCCCACTTTCCAATTATTAATGGTTATTTGCAACCATTTCTTCTCATTTTGAGTCATGCCACATCAGCAAATGAAGGGCCTAAAGCTTTTCTCCACCCACAACATCAAAGCCGACTTTCCTTTTGTTCTGTTGTACACAGCGTCACTACGAGTCAGAACCGAATCAAGGGCATCTAATGAATCCTCCACCTACTCAGAGGAGGCAGGTCTTCCCCAGTTACATTTTGAGTGCCCTCTCACCTGAAGGGCTTATCTTCTGGCACTACATCACGGTTCTACTGCTACTCAAAAGGTTTTCACTGGTCAATTCTTTTAGAAGTAGATTGCCAGGTTCTTTTTCCTAGTCTGTCTTAGTCTGAAAGCACCACTGAAACCTACCCACCATGGGTGACCCCGCTGGTATTTGAAATACTGGTGGCATAGTTTCTAGCAACATGCAAGCCACCACAGTAGAACAAATTGAAAAATATGTGCTGTATTCAAGATGCACTGAGAATTACTAGTGATTGGAACTCAAAAATCAGATACAAAGAAGAAGGATCAGTAGTTGGAAAACATGAGCTTGTGATAAAAATTATGCCATATTTGTGCTCATTCCAAAGGAAAGTAATCCAGCAGAATGCAGACATCATTGAACAATATCATAAAAGTCACATACAAGTAAAGTTCTGCTGGAGATAATTCAGAAATGGTTGCAACATTATGGACAGGAGACTGCCAGAAATTCAAGCTGAATTCAAAAGTGGGCTACTACTGCCGATGTCAGATGTCTCAAAGCAGAGAAAATCAGGAAGATGTTTATCTGTGCTTTATTCACTATACAAAGGCATTTGACTGTGTGGATCATGACAAATTATAGACAGCATTGGTAAGAACGGTAACTCCAGAACACTTCATTGTGCTTATGGGGAACCTGCGCACAGACCAAGAGGCAGTCATTTGAACAGAATAAGGAGACCTACGTGGCTTAAAAATCAGGAAAGATGTATGCCAGGGTTGTATCCTTTCACCATGCTTATTCAATCTCTATGCTAAACAAATAACCAGAGAATCTGAACCATGTGAAGAAGAATGGAGTACTGGGACTGAAGAATCCTTAACAACCTAGGATATACAGGTAACACAATGTTACTTGCTGAAAGTCTGGATTACATCTCAACATAAAGAAAACAAAAATTGTCACAACTGGACAAATAACCAACAAAAACAGAGAAAATACTGAAGTTGTCAAGTATTTCATTTTACTTGGATCCACAATCAACACACAAGGAATCAATCAGCAGGCAAGAAATCAAATGATGTATATAGCACTGGGCAAATCTGCTGCAAAAGATTATTTAAAAGCAAACACGTCATGTTGAAGACTAAGGTGTACCTGATCCAAGCCGTAGTATTTTCAATGGCCTCATATTCATGGAAAAGCTGGACAAAGAGTAACTGATGCTTTTGAATTATGGTGTCAGAGAAGAATATTGACTATACCATGGATTACCAGAAAAACAGACAAATTTGTCTTAGAACAGTCAGAATTCTTAGAAACAAGGATGACGAGACTTCATCTCACATACTTTGTACACATTATGAGGAGGTACCAGCCCTGGAAAAAGTCATCATGCTTAGTAAAAAGATCAATGAAAACAGCAACTGGATTGAGACAGTGGGTGCAACAATAGACTCAACCGTAACAATCATTGTGGTGTGCACGGCACGGGACTGGGCACTGTTTCATTCTGTTGTGCGTAGGGTCACTGTGAGTCAGAACCAGCTCCTCAGCATCCAACAGCAACAATGCCATCAGCTGTGACAAGAACAGATTTACCCCTAGGCGAAATGGAAGCAGGGAGACCTATGCCTGTTGTTATCCCAACAGATGTGAGGTAATAAGGATTCAAATGCTGGTGAGAACCACAGATCTTTTAAGAAAGGAATATGAGATGTAAGGGCATGTGAACAGACGAAGCAATCAGAGACCAGAAGTTAGTCACTGGGTAGACGGCCTTCTCTAGCGGAAGGTAGCGTAGTTCGTCGGTTGCACACAGAGAGTCAGAGAATTTCAAGTCTGAATAAACCAGTCTTACTGCATGAGGTAACAGATCTAGAGGCCAGGGTTTCTGATTCTCTCTGCCTTCTCCACATCTCACCAGGAAGATTTGGAAGGCCCGGGTAGGGAAGATACACAGAGGTAAGTAACTACTGTTGAAAAACAATGTGAAAAATTACAGATGTTATGGGCATGTTCTTTTACTCATGAGAGGATCTAGTTGCCTTCTAGAAGGTGGTTGTCTTTGGGCTCTTTTCCCTAATTCAGCCTTGAATTGATCTCATCTGAATCTGGGTTTCAGTCTCAGGGAAGACAGTTCTGTTTCAGGTGCTTTACTGCTAAGGTGTGGCTCTTCGGGGATTCCAACAGAGAGCTATTTAACCCTGGTGGCATAGCACTCCTCGGAAACTCCGTGGGGCGGTCCTACTCTGCTCTGCAGGGACACGACACGGTGGATTGACTCGAGAGCACTTGGTTTGGGGTTTTTTTTTTTGTTTTGGTTTCTCCTCCTTGCTAAGACCAGAACTCCAGTTTTGTTCTCTTCAACCCTGTGAGACTGCTGTAAGTTCTGCTCATTTTCTCTCTTAGCTAAGGATTTCTGCCTGGCTTCTCAGTCTCTCAGCCCCATCCCCGCTACGAATCATCCAGTGCGTGGAGGGAGGAGTGGCCTCGGTGCGGATGCCACGCCAGCCCACTGCCTTTCTTTCCTTCACTGATGTCCGGATTTCTGCCTGCTTTGGTAACCGTCTGATGACTTTAAACAGATGAATTTTTCTCTTCTCCTTTTTCTTTTCTTTAGTTTGCAATTATTCTAACTGTCCGCACCAAGGAGTTGGTCTAATACAAGTTAGAGTATTGTAACCAGAAGTGGCTCACCCACTGCGGAAGCATTTGTTGGAAACCTGCCACCTGCTGAGCGTAGTGGGGCCTCAGTGCCCGTAAGAGAAATAAGACTCACTCCCTGCCCTTCATTCAGTGCGGGAGACAAGACAATGAACAAAACGATTACAGCACACTGCCAACAGTGCATAATTAGGAAAGAAGGAAGACACTGGAGTGAGCTTCGGCAATCAAAGATCATTCTTTGCTCCTCAGCTCCTACGCCAGCACAATAATAGTCTCCTTGACAACCTGTAGACGTTATGTGCGCATTTGGATGTGTTGATGTGTGTGCACACACACGCACACACGCACACACACGCACACACGCACACACGCACACACACGCACACACACACTACATTTAGGAGAGACTAGGTCTGGCTTAGGGAACATGAGGTCAGAACAGCCTTAGGCAGCATCCGTACCTGTTTATCTCAGCCTTACTTTGGCCAATTTGATTTTAAGAGGTGCCCTGCGGGGAAACAATGGATGTAGAGAGATGTCGTAACATTAAGCAGCTGGTTTGCCTTCCTGCCTTTGGTTGTCTCTTATTTTCCTGTGTGTTCCTTACTTAAGTGAATCAGGACTGTACCGAAATATTTCTGATGAAATGGGCAGGTGAATTTGCCTGCAAATGCCCTTTAGAGGCAAAGATATTGTTATTGTTACTGTCCACTATCTCCTTTAATATTCACCTTGAAAGCAGGAATTACTTCCCTCATCTGCCAAATTTTAAAAGTAAAGGTTGAAGCTCAGAGAAGTTAAGTCACTTGGTTGGCAAACTATAGATCCATTGCTGTGGAGTAGAGTCCAACTTGTAACAGCCCTGTAGGACAGAGTAGAACTGCCCTATAGAGTTTCCAAGGTGTGGCTGGTAGATTCAAACTACCAACCTTTTAGTTAGCAGTCTGAATTCTTAATTACTGTGCCACAAGGGCTCCAAGTTGACAATGAGGTGTTTTTCCTTAACAATGGGTACACTTCGCTAAAATCTTTTCAGACAAATGTTTTTTTCTCTCTCATCTCTTCCATCTGAATCTCCAATAATCACAGCTTTTGGAAGATCTAGTGCCCGGATACACCGAGAGATAATTTTCAGTAAGTTTGTCCCTAATTCTGTTTTCACCTTGGAAACCCTGGTGGCATTGAGGTTAAGAGCTATGGGTGCTAACCAGAAGGTCCACAGTTTGCATCCATCAGGCACTCCTTCAAAACTGTGTGGGGCAGTTCTACTCTGTCCTATAGGGTCATGAGGAGTCAAAATCAATGGACAACAACAGGTTTGGTCTGGGTTTGGGTTTGGCGTTGTTGTTGTTAGCCCACAGAAGTTTCTGTAAGGCAAAATTTACTTTTATTTTGGTTGATGTCAGCGCTTCAGAAGAATGCAATGATTCTAAATGGTTTAGTTATAGACCAAATACTGGCTTTTCCACAGGGTCGGGGTGGGGGCTGTGGGAGTGTGTGGTGGAGGGAGTACTACCTGATCCACACTCAGCCTGACCGCTTTGCTCCTGTAGACCTGAGAGTATGCTTTCTACGGAAAGGCGGCCAACAAGACACATCAAGGATGGGTTGGAAAAAGTGAACCAACCCTTCAGACAGAGTTTCCTGAGTGACTACATAGATGTTTCCGTTTATTTTCTGCCTCATTTAAACTCATTTTCCCCAGGTGTGGCATTTTCAGCTCATCCCACTGACCTCCTTACTCAAACATAAGCCTATCCACTTATCTCTGGGTCAGTGATTGTCTTCCTCTGTGGTAATAGCTGAGAGGGACAAAGGAGTCACAGCAGGAAGGCTCAGCATTTCTCTGCTGGAAAAACAGACCTAGATAAACTGCTGCTGTGGCTTTCTGCAAAGCAGCATGCAGTAGTGACTTAAGCCAGAGCTAACTTCTGAGCAGGGTCAGAAGGACTTGTCAGATGGGGCTACTGCTTGGGAGGAGGGATGGAGAGTCAGGCTGGATGAGGAGGGAAGCCACAAGGATGGGAAAAGTGTGAGTGAGTTTTGCTCTCCCATAGGGATGACGGACAGACTCTTTGAAACCCAGTCACTGCTTTCACTCTTTCAATAATGACTATTTCTTTTTAAGAATGGTGAACTTGAGGACACTAATGTGATGGGGGTAAAAGTAAAATGAAACTGGGAGGATCTACGCATTGACTAGTCAAGGCTGCTGTTGAGAAAGCAAGATAACAGCCCAGTCTGGCCGTGGAAACACAGAGAAAATAATACCCTTTGGTATGCAACTCACTCTCAGACATATTTCCCTGCACATTTGTAATCACTTTCTTTCAGTAAACAAACTGAGACACTGTAGAAATCTGAATTTAAAAAAAAAGGGAAGAAAGAACCCTGGTGGTACAGTGGTTAAGCACTTGGTGCTAACCAAAAGGTCTGCAGTTCAAATCCACCAGCTGCTCTGTGAGGGAGAAAGATGGAGTAGTTTGCTTTGGGTATAAAGATCATAGCAATGGAAATCCTATCGGGCAGTCGTGCTGTGTCCTGTATGGTCACTGTGTGTCAGAAATGACTTGATGGCAATGGATTTGGTTTAATGGTAGAAAGAAAAAAATGATATCAAACCATGGGCGATGTAGTCAATCTTTAATTAACAGGAAAGTTTCGAGTCAGAAAAACTAGCAGTGTGGTTGGTGCCTCGTCTAATTTTCTTTACCATATTTTTTCCCTGGCAGTTAACTATCAAAGAAGTGAAAAGAGCTGGCTTGGTAAATGGGTATTTGATAGTTTTGGAAATACTGCAACAAGAAGAGAAAGGTTATTGGAAAATCCCAAGAGGAAGGAACAAATAAAAAAGGTAGAAAGTTAATAAACAGGCAATTAGGTTGCTGGTGAAATGAGGTGAGCTTTGATAAGAAGAGTGAAAGAAACCATGAAACGTTCGGTGACACGATGGTTACCGGGTCAGCTGCTAACCCGAAGGTTGACAGCTCTGTGTTACAGCTGAAGAGACCCTGTGGGGCAGTTCCACTTGGTCGTATAGCGTGGCCATGAGTCAGGATCAACTCAATGGCATACAACAAATAATGTAAATATGTGTTTACATACTATCTCCTCTTTCTAGAAATGAGGTGCATTTTAAAATGTAATGAAGAACACAAAATAAAGACTTGGGTAGATGTGTAAGTGACGGTAGGAGTTTCTTGTAGAGATTTGTGGACCATCAAGTGAGCTGAGGGCTGAAAGGAGGAAGTTGTTTACATTGTTCACAGAATCCTTCTCTGCAAAAATGTCATCTTACAGAAGTAAATCCTCTTCCTCCCGATGTCCTCATTTCCAGATGCAGTGCTGGTACAGACCTGTGTACAGGAAAGGCTCCAGAATTCCAAGGAACTTGCTGATACCTTTGTGTTTATCTCAGTGGTCCTCTTTATGTGTCCCCCTAAGAAACAGTAGATGCTTCCATCTGAGCTAGCCTCTTCACAGGGAGACACCTGGGAACTCTGATTACATTTGCAACAGCTGGTGCTGCAGCAGCCAGCATCCTCTGAGAATATCCCCCATACAGCCTCACACACCAGGTGTACAGAATAATGTCAAATAGGAGACTGTGGTCATGCTGGATTTGAGAGAAGGGACTAGTGTCTAACAATGAGGCTGACAATATCTTGCCTTTTAGAGTAAGAATATGCCTTTTATAGTAATAATAATAGGATTCATGAAATAATTTGATCACCAATATATCTAAATCCCTATAATAAAAGGTTATATTAGAGTGTGATACTATGTTAAGAATACAAATGTGATATATCTTGCTCATAGTGTAGACCAAGACAGCAAAATATGTTGTATAGATGGTAATATCACCAAGTGTTAGAGGAAATGTCTTCACAGAAAAAGCCAGTTGCCATAAAGTTGATTCCAACTCACTGTGATCCCATATGTGTCAGAACAGAAGTGTTCTTCCTAGAAGTCAGTGACTGATTTTTTAGATGTAAATCGCCAGGACTTTCTTCTGAATTGCCTCAGGGTGGACTTAAACCTTCAGTCTTTCAGTTTACGGCTGAGTGTATTAACGGTTTATACCACCCAGGGATTCCTCTTTCATACAAGATGACATTTAAACACATTTTATGCTTGTAGACACACACACATGCATAAAACCATCCATCGTAAGAATCCCATTGAGTATCCAAGAACACAGCTTCACTCTAACAGTCATACCAATGAGGGCAGGATTTTTAAAAAGGCAAGGGTAGTGAGACTTAGTTTCATATACTTTGAGCATGTTATCAGGAGGGCCAGTCCCTGAAGAGAGTTATCATACTTGGTAGAGTGTGAGCACAAAAGAAGACCCACAATGAAACGGACTGACAAGTAGCTGCAACAATGGGCTGAAACACAGCAACAGTTGTGAGGATGGTGCAGGACTGGGCAGTGTTTCATTCTGTTGTACAAAAGATCATTATGAGTTGGAACCAACTCAGCGGCACCTAACAACAGCAATAACAACAAGTGAGAACATAAAGGAGACTCTCGTAATAGAATTCAGTTTCCAGCTACCGAAGTCCACGAGAACTCTTCCTTCTGTGGTACCAGTGTCACGTCTGACTCCAACACTGGAGGCATGCCCAATCTACCTCACTGCCTATCAGGACTTGGCCCTGGCAATGAGGAGCTTGGGAGAAAGCAAAAGAGGTCCCAGGACCTCTGTAAGGTCCCAGAGATGGGTCCATGCTCTATGATGGATCTGTGCTCAAGAACGTGTGCTGTTCATTTGCTGCTGTGTAGATAGACAGCTAGCAAATAACTCATCATAATCCACGGTAACAAGGGAGCTAATAGTGTTTCTATGCTTCCCCTATTTCAAGGAAGTAAAGTGGCACTATGTCATGGCATGATCATTCTTTTATTAACTGAAGACTTTTTGTTTTTTTTTCAGTAAACATGAATTAAGCACTTGAGATGGGCCAGACATCCTGGTTATAACTTCAAGAAGCTTCCCAGTCATCATAATAAAGAACTTCAGTACATGGTTTATTAATTGTGCTGTTAATCAAAACATTGCAATAGGTACTAGAGATATAATACTTACACCCTGTTCTTTAGAAATGGGATGAAAGATGTTCTATCCACTGAAATCTCCATGACTCACATATGGACAGCTGTATATAGTACTGTAAATACATCTGTTTCAAAGTGGTTGTTATCAACCTTGGCCCACAGGCAGGTGATCACCCGGAGTTCTATTTAAAATAAAACAAAACTCCAATGCCTCTAATCCCACCCAGACCACAAGAATCAAAACCTCTAGGACTGGAGTCCAGGTATTAGTATTAAGTTTTTAAACACTGCCGATGCCTCTAGTGTAAAGCCAGGGTTGGGAAGCTCTGCTTTACAGTTTCTGCCTTAGACACTTAGAGACAAGACAGTATCTGGGTTTAATCTTTTATTTACTTTTGTTTGTTACCAAGTGTCTTAGTCATCTAGTGCTGCTATAACAGAAATGCCACAAGTGGATGGCTTTAACAAAGAGAGATTTATTTCCCGACAGTGAAGTCCATGTTCAGGACATCAGCCCAGGGGAAGGCTTTCTCAGTCAGCCTTCTTCTCCCAGACTAGGAGCTTCTCCACACAGGGGTCCCTGCCTGAAGGACACGCTCTGCTCCTAGCACTGGTTTCTTGGTGGTATGAGGTCTCCAGCTCTCTGCTTTCTTTCCTTTCCTTTTATCTCTCAAGAGACTGCCTCAAGACATACTGCAATCTCAGAGATTTGCGTCCTGCCGCGCTAACACAACTGCCTCCCATGCTCCCTCACTGATATCACAGAGGCAGGATTTACAACATATTGGGAAGATTACACAATACCAGGAATCATGGCCCAGCCAAACTGATGCACATTTTTGAGGGGGACACAATTCAATCCACGACACCAAGCTACTAGCACAGTGCCTGGTACAGAGTTATTAGTTGCCAGTGAATGGACTCTGACTTGTGGCAACCTCATGTGTGCAGAGTAGAATCACTCTGTAGGATTTTCATGGATGTGACCTTTTCGAATAAACACCAAGCCAATCTTTTGGCTGGTAATCAAGCAGTTAACCATTTTCATCACCCCGGCACTCTAGCTCAGAGTAAGGGCACAGTAACTAGCAGCTCCTTTCTATTCTTGCTGAAAAGCATCTGGAGAAAACTAGAACATATTAATATTTGGGATTTGAAATGTCTTTGTTAAAATGTACATTTTGAGGGAGTTTTATGCTCAAATAAATGACCTCTTATTTGGATAGGTATCCAATACCCTTTATTACTGATAAATATATGAGGTAGCATTCTAACATTTAGTATCCCCCTATAGCAAATGCTGAGAGACTGGCTGGGAAAAATTGTGACTTTGCAGATGAAATATGACACAAAAAGGAAATTGTGACAATATGGGAGTCTGGTAGGCTTTGGGTTCAGGGTGGAGAACTGGGAGTAAGGAATTCAAATAGCCAGCCAAGTGCCATCGAGTCGGATCCGACTCATGGCAACCCTAGGGGCCAGGGTAGAACTGAACCCCAGAGTATTCAAATAATTCAAATAAGCTGAAAATAAATCCATTTCCTGTTTTTCCTAAACACTAGAAAGTGTTTCACGTAAAAGGCAGAATCGCCTTGGTTATATGCCAGGTACTGCTTTGTTGTTACTTGTTTTGTGATTTGGTCTTTTTAATAATTATCTGCTGAGCCACTGGAAATAACAGAAAATGCTTTTGATTTTATTCTGGTGTTACAAGCAAAAACCAAACCTGTTGCTGTCATGTTGATTCTGATTCACGGCAACCCCGTACGTTACAAACAACAACTGCTTCATAGGATTTTCTCAGTTGTAATCTGTATGGAAGCAGATTACCATGCTTTTCTTAAATGATAACACTGAGTGGGTTTGAACAGTCAACCTTAAGTTATTGAAAAAAAAAAAAAAAAACCCACTGCCATCAACTCGATTCTGACTCATAGGGATCCTATGGGTTATACAGTTAAGCACAAACCATTTGTTCAGTCAAAGCTACCTTCTTCTGGTGTTGGGTTGGCAGAAAACAGCCTTTGGCAAGAATCCAGAGTTTCCACAGGAGCTGAGTAGGAAAGAAGACTATCACTCTAGGTTATCACTCAATGAGAAAAAAAGTTTTATTCGTTCATTCAGTAAATGCTTGTAGAATATTGACAGAATAAACAAAGGAAGGAAGGAACAGGGAGCCTGAAATAGAGAAGGACATCTACCAGGCTAATGCTTCCCAGGAAAAAAAAAATGTTCTCTCATAGAAAAGCCCATGCCTTCTTCATATAAAAATGGATATTTTCTTTTTTAGTGACTCAATTCATTATAAATTGTTTATGTTATGTGGATGCTTATCACATTAAACATTCACCGTGGGCTTGACAATTTGATGATGTCAGACAGATTGTGTTGCCAGGCTAGAGACGCAGGAGAGGGAGATGGTAGAAGTCTGGTCAGAAGAAGGAAGAAAATGAATGCTATTTTTATGTAATTCTTAGCCTCAGTCAGCTGAAGGACCACAGTTATGGTTTGGGGTTTTGATTTTAGTTGAAACTGATGTTTATTCCCCCCCTATGTACAACAAACTTTCATTTCCTAGGTCTTCTGTGTAATGTGGTATCCCTCAAAGACCGTAGAGGGAAAACACATGAGAATCTAATGGTTTCAATCTATCCAGGACCTCTGGTCTCCTTGCTGTTGGCTCTGCAATATGTCTTTGAAAGACAATTTTATATGAGCAGTAAATGAATAAAGTAGGCTTCATTGGCTTATGGCAGTGCTGCTTAACCCTTTCCTGACTCATGGAGTAAACAGTATCCCACCCATTCTTTCTGTATCTGGAGTTCTTTGGGGATATGCTTTTGATCCTGAAAGTATTTGCTTCCCTCCAGTGGGGACTTGTGAAATGGTGAAAGGTAAAAGAAATGTTTATTGAAGCAAAATAGCTGAGGTATTAAGCAAAATCAGAGATGCCCCATGCACACAAATGGAGGGTACCCTACAGTATACCCGCTACCCAAGATGGGTGGGCCTCACAGATTCCCACAAGTCATATATTTTCACATAATATTTCTCTAAATCTTTATTACCAACCCAAAATTTAAACACACTCAATGATTCTGCATGCATTCAACACTGAAAACACATGCTAACAAAGAATTCAAAGCAGAAAAGAATTGGGTCTTGAAAGGGTTAAAAGTTTAATATGCGTAAGAATCACCTGGAATCAGAAATCATGCAGATTTCAGTTAAGTAGAACTGGCATTATCAGTACCACCAAACCAAAAAAACCAAACTCATTGCCATCCAGTCAGCTCCAACTCATAGTGACCGTATAGAGAGAGTAGAACTAACCCTATAAAGTTTCCAAGGAGCACCTGGTGGATTTGAACAGCCAACCTCTGTTTAGCAGTCATAGCACTTAAATATGATGCCACCAGGGTTTCCCTGGAATTATCAGTTGCTGTCAATTCTGATTAATGACTCTATGTGTTACAGAGTAGAACTGTATTCCACAGGGTTTTCATCACTGTGATATTTGGGGAGCAGATAGCCAGATCTTTATTCTGAGGCACCTCTGAGTAGGTATGAACTGCCAAGCTTTCAGTTATTAGCTGAGCACTTAACCACTTCTAACAAGTTGCCAGGCCATGCCACTGTCCACTAACCATACTGGTTTGTTTGTTTTATTGTGTTGAAAACATATATAACATAGCACTTGCCAATTCAACATTTTTTGAGTACAATTCGGTGACACTGTTTATGTTCATTATATTATACAATTATTACCACTATCCAGTTCCAAATTATTCTACCACCATTAACAGAAATTCAGTGCCACCAAGCAAAGATTCTTCCTTTTCTTTTCCTTCTCATTTCTAGTCATCATTAATAAACTTTTATTTCTTTATATTTATCGATTTCATATAAGTCACCATCCACATTTTCAGCAGTGAGACTTCAGAAGGCCTCTGGCTGGTGATGATAAACAGAAGAGTTGAGTTTCTGTAATTTTCAAAATGTTTTCTTCCTAAAAAGTTTTCCTAGGCTATCCAGAACAAATCGGTGTTTTTTCCAAAAATATCTGAAGCAAAGATCTCATCTGAAAGCGCTCATGAGTATTTCCATCCATCAAGATATTTGATTTTTTGACAACATAAAGCTGATTAAGAGTTAAGAGTTCTGCTTTATGCTAATACATTTAAGAGCCAATCTTAGTCTCAGTGATAGCCAATGTCTTTGTTTAACCCTGGAAGAAATCAGTCTGCTACTTTATCTCTTCAAGAGAATGCTCACCCATCATGACAATCAATACTCTTCTTCAGCAAAGGCAATAATCTACATGCTCATCAGTTAATGCTTCCCCAGTTGTCTCACACCTCCTAACAGAACCTTTTCTTATATGACAAAAGATAATTTCCCTATAGAAACATCATTCGGATTTCTGGGCTTGGTCAACAGTATTTCCTGATGGTGGCAGAGAGAAAAAACATCTTCAGAAAGAAAGCTCTCTTCAGACCTGTGATGTTGATGGCCACAGCCTCCCCAAGGCAGGAGACAGCAGTAACTAGAAGTCAGTAAAAGGAAGTGAAAGTAGGTTAGTGGTTGTGAGTAGGATGGGTATGGGGTTTCTTTAGGGGATGACAAAAATGTTCTAGAATTAGATAGTGGTAATGGTTGTACAATTTTATGACTGTACTAAAAACCACCAAATTGTACACTTAAAAGGAAAGTTTTATGGTATGTGAATTACAACTCAATTTTAAAAAAGAAAGCTTTTAAAGGAAGTAAAGAGGGAAAGTGTCCAGATAACACTCCAAGAGATTCCTCGTAAGGGTCACAGTTAGATTTGCTTTTTATTTTTGTCCCCTAAATTGTGGGGTTTTTTAAGGTTGTTAGAGAAAGTGTCATTTAGCATGATTGCTCACTTAGTAATAGATTTACTATTGGAAATCAAGCAAAGCTCGTTCTCTCTGTAAAGATAACTGGTAGAACTGATAACTAGTTAACTCTATCTCCCCAGCTTAGTACTAACAGAGGTATATAATTCCTCTTTGAAGCAGTGTGGCCTGAATCAGGATAGGTGGTTGTATTCTGTTCTTGCAAAAGAAGTGCCATTTTAAAGAAGTCAATTAGATGACTTTATAGAGAATTTGTACTCATAATTTAAAATACTGTGTCACCACTTTGGCTAAAGTATAAGTCAGAGACTTCTATGAGGCATTCTAAAAGGATCTTTTTAAAGGCTAGCGCTCAATCAAGAGTGAGAATTTGAAAGGTTCAGAAAACATGTCACCCTGAACAGGTTTACAAAGTATACAAGGATGTTCACCTCTATGCACATTCATTTATTTGGACACCAAATAGGCATCTCTACCAGGCACCAGGGATACAAGAATAGACGGGACACCAGCCTATGGTCAAAGAACTTCAAGTGCAGTGGCAGGAATTTTACATCATCTTGGATTGGACACAACTCGACAGCAGTGGGTTTGGGTTAGGGGCCTGCAACTGGGCTGTTTTTTTGTTTGTTTGTTTTTCTTAGGTATTGTTTATTATATGGTTTCTACAATAGTGGAAATCAAAACTCTAGAACTCGAGAATAAAAAAGAGAAATATACCTTCATCTCTTATTTAAGAAAACACTTCTCTCAGAGAGGAACCCTGTCTTTCCTCCAGACCACTTTGAATCCAGGAGCAGTGGGGATGGAATTTGCCCCAGGCTGTACCCACCCCAGGCCCTGCTTTGCCATGTTCTCTGCCCTTATAATAGGTACCACTCCCATGCAGAAAAGAGCCCCAAGTGGTTTCAGACTTCCAAACATTTTTAATGTGAGCACTTCTTTTTTGAAAGAAATAAAATCATCAATGTTTGCATAATAATAGTGTTTTTGTGTCTGCTGATAAAGTACACAATGATAATTAGATTATATGAATGCACTATCACTTTTAAATGATGTGCTTCAACAATCACAGCAGCATCTCTAACATCTGAAATACAAAACAATATTTACGCAGTTTACTTCTTCACAGTTCTTACTCCTCAATCATCAGATATCCAAAGACTTAAAACTTCTGTAATATTTGTTAGTGTGAGTGTGGCAAAACTTTTATATCCTCTTAGGAAGCCAGTTGGGCAATAACTATCTTAAAATTTAAATGTTCATTCTCTTTGACTCAGAAATTCTATTTCCTTGAATTTGCCCTATACAAATTTGTCAGGTTTTTTGTGCTGTGGAGGCTCACATGTTGCTGCGAGTGCTAGAAAGGAAAGAAAGAAAAACACAAAATTGGATGTGAGAGGAAACTCTGAAACTTGCTCTTGAACATCAAGTAGCTAAACCAAAGGGAAGGTATTACCAAGTAAAAGAACTGAACAGAAGATTTCAAAGGGCTGCTCAAGAAGACAAAGTATAATGGCATATGGGAAGATATGAAGACAAAAAACTGAAAGGGAGGTACATGATCATCATTTCTCAAGCTGAAAGATCTGAAGAGAAAAATTAAGGCTTTAGTTGCAATAATAAAAGTTTCTACAGGGAAATTATTAAGCAATGCAGGAAGCATCAAAAGAAGGCGGGGAAGGAATACAGTGTCATTACACCAAAAATAATTGGTTGACATTCAACCATTTCAAGAGGTAGCATGTGATCAGCAACTGATGGTCCTGAGGGAAGAAGTAGAAGCTGCGCTGCAGACACTGGCAAAAAACATGACTCCAAGAATTGAGAGAGTATCATTTGAGATATTTCAGCAAACAGATGCAATGCCTGAAGTGCTTATTTGCCTATCCCTAGAATTTTGGAAGACAGCTTCCTGGCCAACCAACTGGAGGAGATCTATATTTATGCCTAGTCCCAAGAAAAGTTATTCAACTGAATGCAAAAACAATCAAACAATATCATTAACATCACACACCAGTAAAATTTCACTGAAGATCATTCAAAAGTGGCCACAGCGTTATACTGACGGGGAACTGCTGGAAATTCAGGCTTGATTTCTTAAGAGGACATGGAAACAGGGATATCATAGCCAATGTTAGATGGATCTTGGCTGAAAGCAGAGAATGCTAGAAGGATGTTTACTCCTGTTTTATGAATTACGCAGAGGTGTTTGTGTGGATCATAACAAATTATGGATAACATTGCAGAGAATGGGAATTCTAGAACACTTAATTGTGTTCATGAGGAATCTGTGTATGGATAGAAAGGCAGTCTTACAAGCAGAATAAAGGGACACTGTATGGCTTAAGCCAGGAAAAGTGTGCATCAGGGTTGTATTCTTTCACCATAGCTATTCAATCTGTATGTCAAGCAAATAATCCAAGAAACTGGAGTATGTGAAGAAGAATGAGGTATCAGGAGTAGAGGAAGACTCATTAATAACCTGTGTTACGGAGATGAACAGCCTTTGTTGCTGAAACTGAAGAAGACTTGAAATATTTAATGATGATCAAAGACCACAGCCTTCAATAAGGATTACACCTCAACATCAAGAAAACAAAAATCCTCACAACTGTACCAATAAACAACATCATAACAAACAGAGAAAAGATTTCATTTTACCTGGATTCTCAATCAACACCCATGGAAGCAGCAGTCAAGAAATCAAAAAATGCGTTACATTGGGTATATCTGCTAAAAAGACATCCTTAAAGTGTTGTAAAGAAAGACATCACCTTGAAGACTAAGGTGCACCAGACTGGTCATGGTATTTTGAATCCCACCATACACTTGCAAAAACTGGATAATAAACAAGGAAGACAGTAGAACTGATGCCTTTAAATTGTGGTGCTGGTGAAGAATATTGAACATACCACAGACTAACAAAAGAATGAACAGATCTGTCTCGGAAGAAGTACATCTAGAGTGCTCCTTAGAAGCAAGGATGGTAAAATTATGCCTTATGTACTTCGGACACATTGTCAAGAGAGATCAATCCCTGGAGAAGGACATCATGCTTGGTAAAGTAGAGGGTCAGAGAAAAAGAGGAAGACCCTGAGCAAGATGGACTAACACAGTGGCTACAACATGGGGCTCCGGTATAACAATCTTGGGCACAGTGCAGGACCAGGCAGTGTTCTATTCTGTTGTACACATGGTCACTATGAGTCCAAACTGATTTGACGACACCTAACAGCAAGTTTACAAAGTGAACAAGCATGCTCCCACTGATAGCAAAGAATCTGGATACAACATAGGTATCCATCTTTAGGGGACTGAATAACCAGTCCTGTGAGGAAATACTCTATAACCATTAAAAAGAATGATGTCTGTGACATATTATTAAGTAAAAATTCAAGTTTCAGAAAAGCCCTATACCAAAGGGAAGGTATAGGGTCCCATTAATATAAAAAGGAAAAGTGTGTGTGTGTGTTTCCTAAAACATAAACAAGAGATTCCTTTTTAGCCTTATACCAGAATTTCTCAGATTTAAATAATATATTTTATCTAAATGGGTACAAACATTAGAAATAAGTTTACTTTTTATGATTTTAGTATTCAAAAAATGTAAACCCAAAGTCAAATTAAAAGCAACAGCAAAAAATAATCTATGAAATAACTCAAAATTAATACTAACAAATGTGACAGGTGATGTTGTGCTGAAATTAAATTTTATATAAGAGTATCACTGTAGGAAGACATAATGTCTGATCCAGGTCTGTATTAAGTCTTTTTGAATTTGACATTGATAGTATTCTTTCCTTTGCTATTTTGCTGTTAAAATATGAAAAACATCAAGTCTGTCTTGTAAATTCAAGATAAAGTATATTTAACCAAACTTTGGACCAGTTTCAATAATATGGCACTAATTTGAAATTGGTCTTGTCCACTTAAAAGTAAATCTTGTGATTTTTAATTTTAAAAAAAACAAAAACATTAAATGACAACCTAGATTAGAAAAACAGTATCTGAATCTTTTGTTTTTTAAGGATGTTGAAAAATGCATAATTTCAACAAAGGATTCATAGTCTAAATTTCAAAGGAAAATGGTAAAACCCAGAAATAATTCATTTATATTATTTAGGAAACAAGCACAACTCAGCTTTTCTTGTCATTGCTTCAGTTCTGTCTGCAAATGAAATATCCAAACATCTACCACCCTACCATCTATACCATGTATCATGACAGCCTGTGGTTTTAAATACCCCAAATATATTACCTTTAGATTAAGTCTGCTTCTGGTCTTTTCTCATTAAGCCTAATTAATTAAAGTGTATATTACTCATTTTAATGGCATTAATTTTCCATATGTGAAACTGAAATCTCAATTTTTGGAGTAATTTAAGAAACTTAAGTCTTTGTATATGAAAATGCCACTGAACTGCAAATTATCACAGCCCAAGAAAAGTTTTGTCTTGATAATGAGGAAAGAATTCAACGTAAGGGTGACAATTATCATTTTGACATTGGGACCTGCCAAGCTAATGGTAGTCAGATCTGTTTTCCCTGAAAACAAAAAACAGAAAAGGATGGTCAAAATGTTTATGTCATGAAGGGTAGGATTCAGATATTTACTGCTTCCTTGGCCTTTCACCTACTTAAAAGTTTTTAAATGATCATGATCTTTTATAAAAGCTTCAGACTAAACAATGAACTATGCAATTTCATTGTGAAGAGTGAAAAGTAAAATGCCTTCACTTTAAGTCATTAGCTGACTCTTAAAGATTATAAACACAAATGAAAACAACGGTGCTGAAATTAGGGGGTAAACGGTAGAGCCAAGATGGCAGACTAGTCAGATGAACCATTCCATCCCTTTGTTAGACCTGAAAAACCAAGTAAAACAGATAAAGACATCAGTCCTGGAACCCTAAACCTTACATAAAGGGAAGGGATAAAATATTAGTTCAGAAATCACTGACAGGAAGAAAAGAATGGATAGAAAACAGGCCAGGAATAGAGATATGGCACACAGGCTCCAGAACAAATGCCAAGACTCAGCCTGACTGTCTTGGAATAAAACCAACAACCTCACATGCAGAAAAACACTTGCACAAAATTCCCAACATTGATAGAGGTATGGCATGGACACACTCAGGGCTAACTAAGACCACATTTTCTGGCTGCAACTCAGGAAGATTCCAGTCTGTCTTACCAGGTAACTGCAGGAGCACATCCCTATAATCCCTACCCCTTTAGTGAACAGTGGCTATAAGCACCCCATTGCAGCAGCCCCAGCTGCAAGAAACCAGAGTGCAAACTCACTCTATTGTCCTCCTCCCTCTATCTACCCCTTCTGCTTCTGCCTTCACACCACAGCCTCTCTACCCCACTGGCCATGGTACTGAGGAAATCTGGCCCAAACCCCAGATCGCTTTCTCCTAGTTCTGGATCCCTCTTGCCTCTAATCACAGTCCAAGGTAACCTAGACCAGTCCTTCTGATTGCCATGGTCTTGCTCTATCCCCAGCTTGGTTCACACAGCAGACAAGGGACAACTTCCTGCCTGCTGGACCTGCTGTACTGCACAATAGATGAGTGATGGCCCTGCACACCTAGACAAGGTGGTGAGAATTATCATACCCAGAGATGAGCAAGCATCAGAGCATACCTGGCCACCTGCCCAGGCATAACCATACAAAACAAAAAAGCAGGACAAAACAAACAAACCTACAATCAATAAATAAAGAAAATAATACCTGAATGTCTCAAATATAGCAGACAATATCAAACCATAAAAAAGAAAACAAGGAAAGATGACTCCACTATAAAGTAGAATAAAACACCAGTTGACCTTCCAGCAGAATAGGCAGTTCACCTATCTGATGGGAAATTCAAAAGTCTAGTAGTCTGGGCACTCCAAAAGACTAGTGAAGACAGTAAGGAAAATACAGACAAACTAATGAAAAACACAGGCAAAACCAACCAAAACATAGCCAAAATCACATACAAAGCAGTAGGAAATTCAGGAAAATAATACAAGATTAAAATGTCAAAATAAATTAAAAAATTAGAAATCATACAAAAACAGCAATTAGAAATTTTAAAAGTAAACATCTGAATTTTTTAACTGGACATTGCAATAGAAGGTTTTATGAACAAATTTGAAACAATGGAAGACAGAATCAGTGAAAATGTAGACAAACCTACAGCTGCCACTTTGAGGGAAAATCAGAGAAAAGAATGAATAAAATCTAACAACCAAGCAGCATATGACCAGGAACAAAAATATGCATGTGCTTAGACTTCTAGAATGGGGAAGAAAATGGAACAATGAGAGGATCATTGAAAATCTGCCAACAGAAAACTCCCTAGTATGATAAAAGATGAAAATCTGACCATCCAAGATGTTCAACTAAACCCATATAGGATATGCCCTGAAAGAAGGTTACCAACATGTATCATATTCATACTCACCAAAACCAAGACAAAGAAAGAATCCTGAGAGCAGATCAAAAAACACAGAAAGTCACATACAAAAGGGAGACAATAAGACTAAACCCTGATTACTTGGCAGAAACTATGCAGGCAAAAAGGCAATGAGATGGTATATACCAACCAGGAATAACATATCCTGCAAAACTCTCTGTCAAACATGATGGCAAAATTAGACCATTTCCAGATAAATAGAAATTAAGTAAATTTGTAAAAATCAAATGAAACAAGAATTACTCAGTCATCTAGTGCTGCTCTAACAGAAACACCAGAAGTAAGGAGTTTTAACAAAGCAAATTTATTCTTACACAGTCCAGTAGGCTGGAAGCCAAATTCAGAGTGCTGGCTCTAGAGGAACACTCACTCTCTGCTAGCTCTGGAGAAAGCTGCTTGTGTTGCATCAGTCTTTGCTCAGTCTGGGAGCATTATAGCACATGAACTTCGGATCCAATGGATAATCTCTGTTTCTGATGCTGCTTTCTTGATGACACAAAGTCCTCAACTTTATACTCGCTTCCTTTTTCTTTTATCTCTTATAGGATAAAACATGGTACAAGCCACACTCCAAGGAGACTCTATGAGTAAGGGTGGTGCCACCCCTCCCTAATCCTTCCTAATATAATCCACTCTTTCTCTATTAACCACAGGCAGATATTAGGATTCCTAATACAGGAAAATTATAAAATAGAAGACAACTGCACAACACTGGGGCTCACAGCCCAGCCAAATTGCTACACATGTTGTTTTTGAATCACAATTCAATCAATGACATAAGTCCTTCAGAGAACCAACATTATCAGAAAACAACACAAATCAAAGACCTAAATATAAAATCTAAAGCAATAAAGTTTATGGAAGAAAAAAATAGGGACAATGCTGGGAGCCCTAATACATGGCATAAACAGACTACAAAATATTACTGACAATGCACCAACACTAGAAGAGAAAGTAGGTAACTGGCAATTCCCTGAAATCAAACACTTACACTCTTCCGAAGACATCACCAAAAGAATAAAAAGATCGTCTACAGGCTTGGAAAGTATATCTGGCTACCATGAGTCCAATCAATGTCTAATCTCCATAATCTACAATACAAAATCTCCATAATGTACAATACGAAAAAGACAAACAACCCAATTATACGGTGGACAAAGGATATGAACAGGCCCTTCACCAAAGAGTACATTCAGGCAGCTAACAGACACATGAGGAAATGCTCACAATCATTAGCTGTTAGAGAAATATAAATCAAAACTACGATGAGATATTTCACTCCCAATAAGGCTACCATTAATCCAAAAATCACAAAATAATAAATACTGGAGAAGTTGTGCAGATTGGAACTCTTCTACAATGCTCTTGCAAATGTAAAACAGTACAACCACTTTGGAAATTGATTTGGCACTTTTGTAAAAATCTAGAAATAGAAATACCGTGTGATACAGCAATCCCACTTCTTTGAATATATCTTAGAGAAATAAGGGCTGTCACACAAACAGATACAGGTACACCAATGTTTACTGCAACACTGTCCACAATAGCAAAAAGATAGAATCAACCTAGGAGCTCATCAACAGATGAATGGATAAACAAACTATGGCATATTCACACAGTGGAATACTGTGCAATGATAAAGAACAACAATGACCCTGAGAAGCATCTGTAAATGAAGTCATCTGGAAGACATCATGCTGAGTGAAATTAGTCAGTTGCAAAAGGACAAATATTATATGAGACCACTATTATAATGACTTAAGAAAAGTTTTAAACAGAATAATCTTTGATGGTTGTAAGCGTGGATGGGAGGGAAAGAGGTATTCACAGATTAGATAGTAGATAGTAATTGGGTTAGATGAAGAGAGTGACAGCACGCAGTAAAAGAAAGGTTAGCACAATCGGACTGCTCCAAAAGCTAAAAGGTTTTCTAAATACAACCCTATATTTTGGGGTTTTTTTCCTTTTTTCTTTTTTTCATTATGATTGAATGAAAATGTACATTCCCATATAAATTTGCATGCTGACGTACATGCAGCTTCCACTGCTCTCCCTGCATGGTGACAGCACACTCTTTCTCTCTGCTCCATACATGTCTTATCTTCCCAACAGTCTCCTATCTTCTCCTCTCCACCCAATCCCTTCTTCCAGTGTGAGATCAACAGGACAACCTCCTATAGATGCCTAGAACCATAAAGTGCCCACACAATATGGCCACTCTGTATCACCAAGTCCAATCCATTGCTGTCTGAAAAGTTGACCTTCAATATGATTTATGGACAGGGGCAGCATCGGGGCCGGGGCCCTGCTCCCAGGAGAACTTCGAGACCCCTGGACCATGAACTGTGGTCTTTTAGTAGAGATCTCAAGGTGCACCACTATTTACACTTGTGTTGCCAGTGAGACTCAACTTTATGAGCTCCATTGTGACTATCACTGGTGGTAGCCGGGCACCATCTGGTTCTTCCGGTCACAAGTCAATGTAGACAACCACTCACGTGGGTCTCTCACGACCCTATATTTTGAAGAACAGAGTAGCAGGGACGGGGCCTGGAGACCATGCTTTCAGTGCACATCTAAGCTAACTGGCATAACTATGTTTCTCTAAAGAATATGTTCTGCATGCCACCATGGTGAGTGTCATCTGGGGTTTTAAAAGCTGGCAAGTGGTCATCTAAATAGCTTCAGTTGGTCCAAGATTCACCTGGAGCAGAGGAGAATGAAGGACATCAAAGACATGAGGAAAATGTGAGCCCAGCAGACAGAAGTTGCCACATGATCAGGAGATTATATCATCACGAGACTAGAAGAAGTTTATGGTGCCTGGCCACCACCAATGACTACCCTGACAGAGAATACAATGTAAAGTCCCCGATGTAGTGGGGGAAAATGGGTGTGTGGAACTAGAGTTCTATAAGACCACATTTGATGGTCTGTCAGACTGGAAGTTCTCCTGAGAACATGATCTCAAGATTCTCTGTCAGCCCAGAGCTGAAACCAGTACCAACACTAACTTTTCAGACAAAGAGTAATGCTGGTGAAGAATTTGCTTCTCAGCTTAAGTATATATGAGGCTGTCTCAGCAGCTCCCGTCCAGAGGCAAGCCGAGAAGGTCGAGGTGTACAGGAATTGGTTGAATGGATATAGGAAGTAGTAGATGGTGGAAAGGAGGAGTGTACTGTTGAGGGGGGAAAGGCAGGGGAAAGAGCAATTAGAGGTGCATAGCAGGGTATGTGCAGGATTTTATATGACAAATTGATTTGGACTGTAAGCTTTTGCTTAAAAGACAATAAAATATTTAAAATAAAAATTAAAAAAAAAAAAACCTGAATGTAGCACACAGGTAGGTATCAACCAAATACAACCTAGGTAATCAATTTTCAAGAATAAAACAAAACTAAAAGATTCAAAACAGAGGACTAGAGTTGTCAATCTATAAATGATGACAACATCAGAACACTGAAGAGGGGAATGTGGTAGGTATAGAATTTCAAATAGAGAGGAGAGCAAGGCAGTATCAAGTAATGAAAGACTGCTTCATACTTAGAAAAACAGAGGTAAATTTCAAGGTAACCACAAAGAAAGTTAGCAAACCTACTCATCAAAATAAAGAAGAAAAACATGAAATTTCAGTAAACACAAAATCTACGATAATAAAAAGAAAGTCCATGCACATGAAAGAAGAAACAGCACAGGAGAATAAGAGGAACAAAAGAAGCCTTAGCACCATAGACACGCACACACAAAAAGGAAAATGACAGCAATAAACTCACATCTACTGACAACCACACTGAATATAAATGACTGAAATGCACCCATGAAGAGACAAAGAAGGACAGAATGAACAAAAACACATGACCGATCCATGTGCTGTGTACAAGAGACACACTTAAAACACAAAGACATAAATGTATCAAAAATCAAAGGAAATATATCAAGCAAACAGCAACCAAAAAAGAACAAGAAAGGCAATACTTGTTTCAAATACAATAAATTTTAAGGCAAAATCTACTGTAAAGATGAAGAAGGATATTACATAATGATTGAAGGACAATCCACCATAATGACATAACTATAATAAATACGTATGTATCCAATGAAAGCACCCCAAAATACATGAAACAAACTCAAACAACACCGACAAGAAAAACTGGCAGTTCTACCATAATATAGTAGGAGACTTCAGCACATCATTCTGAGTGACAAATGGAACATCTAGAAAGAAACACAATGAAGATATAGAAGACTGAAAGCCACAATCAACCATCTTGTCCTAAAAGATAGAACATTCCACCCAACACCAGCAAAGTATGTATTCTTTTCCAACATGCATGGAACATTCTCCAGAATAGGATCACATACCATCACTTAGGCCACTGAGCACCTCGTAATAAAATCCAAAACATTGAGATAGTATGAAACATCTTTTATGATCACAACACCATAGAATCATAAATTAATAACAGGAAGAGTAAGGGGGAAAAAATCAAATACATGGAAACACTACGTAATGGAAGAAATTAAAGGTGAAATTTCTAGAATCCAATGAGAATGCAGACACTTCACACCAAAACCTTTAAGACACAGCAAATGCAGTGCTCAGAGGTCAATTTACAGCAATAGATACACCCATCAAGAAAGAAGAAAGGGATGAAATCAGAATATTAGCTATATGTTCTACACTGCTCGTGGAAATGTAATTTGGAAAACTCTTTGGAAAGCAATTTGGCACTTTCTTAAAAAGCTAGAAATAGAAATATCATATAATTCAGCAATCCCACTGCTTAGAATACATCCTACAGAAATAAGTGCTGTCAAACGAACAGATACATGAATATAAATGTTTATTGCAGCACTGCCCACAGTAGCAAAAAGATGGAATCAACATAAGTGCCCATCAACAGATGTATGGATGAACAAACTATGGTATATTTACACAATGGAACATTATGCAGTGATAAAGAACATTGATTTTAAGAAACATCTCACAACCTGGAATCATCTGGAAGACATTCCAGTCAGCTGGAAAAGGACAAATATTGTATGAGCCTACTGTTATACTGACTTAAGAAAGGCTTATGTGCAGAAGAAAATACTCTTTCACAGCTACAAGGGTGTGGAGGGAGAGAGAAGAGTGTTCAAGCTTGGATAGTCAATAGGAATTGGGTTAGGTAAAGGGAGTGACAGCACCTAGTAGAAGGGAGGCCAGCACAACTGGATTACTGTGGTTTCTAAATATAACCCAATATTCTAAAGGACAAAATAGCAGGGACAAGCATCAGTGGGCCATGGTTTCAGGGGACATCAGTTCAATCGGCATAACTAGTTTTTCTCTGAGAAAATGTTCTGCATCCCATATTGGTGAGTGGCACCTGGTGTCTTAAAAGCCAGCAAGCTGCCATCTAAGGAACATCAATTGGTCCCAACCCATCTGGAGTGGATGAAAACCAAGGTCATCAAAGACATGAGGAAAATATGAGAACAGAAGACAGAAGGGCCCGTATGATTAGGAGATTACATCAGCACAAGACCAGAAGAACTAGATGGTACCTGGTCACCACCAAATGACTGCCCTGACAGGGAACACGATATACAGTCTCTGATGTAGGAGAAGAAAAAGGGGAGCGCAGATCTGGAGCTCTATTAAAAGACCAGACTTGACAGTCCTCCACCATCCTGGAGGGTCCGCTGCGAACATGGCCTCTGGACTTGCTGCCAGTGCAGAGCTGAAACCAGTACGGAAGCCAATGAGTTAGATAGAAATTGGACTGCAGTATAAGACACAGAGTGGTTCAGGTGGTGTGTGTACTTCCTGGTTTTAAATATATATGCGAGGCTGTCCAACTAGCTCCTTTCTAGAGGTGAAAAGGGAAGGTAGAGAAGAGGAGTCAGGTATTGGTTGAATGACTGTTGGAAGTACAGAGCAGAAATGAGTAGTGTGCTGTCACAGGGTGCAGACAGCATATGTCATAGAGGCCTGTGTTCAGGGTTTTATATGGGAAATTGACTTGGACTGTGTCTTAGATTGAATTGTGTCCCCCCCAAAATAGGTGTAGCCATGTGACCATGATTCCCTGTAGTCTATGGTTGTCATCCATTTTGTGATTTTACCGTGCTGTATGTTAAAGGATTTGAGTGGGACTGTAAATTCCTCCAGAAGATCACCTCCCTGCTCCACTGTAAAGGAAGTTTCCCTGGAGAGTGGCTTTTCCTACCCTTAATCCTTGCATTCTACCAGAGATAAAAGGAAAGAGAAGCAAGTAGAGAACTGAGAACGTCACACCATCAGGCAAGCAGCACCGGGAGAAGAACGTGTCTTTCCAACCTGATGTTCCTGCGCCAAGATGCTCCCTGGACAAAGACTGCTACAATACCGGTCTTTCCTCCAGAGCCAACAAGGGGGAAAAGCTTTCCCTGGAGCAGACATCCTGAATTTGGACTTGTAGCCTACCAGACTGTGTAAGAATAAATGTTCCTTTGTTAAAGCCATCCACTCTGTGGTATTTTTGTCAGAGCAGCCCTAGCTGACTAAAACAGACTGTAAACTTTCACCTAATCACACTAATAATAATAAACCACTGAAAAAGAAGATAGGAAATGAAACCACACTGGAGCTTTTATCTCTCCTTTAACCTGGTGGTTCTCATTTGGGGTGATTTTGCCATGTCTGAAAACAGTTTTGGTTATTATAATTGGAAGTGTAACTGGAATCTAGTGAATAGAGGCCAAAGATGCTGCTCTAACATCTGGAGCAACAGAAGAAGGGTAGTCAGGAATAGAAGGATATGGAATGTGTGGCTAATTGCCTCTATGAATTCCCTCCTTTGCCACGAGTCCAGGAGAACTGAGTGTTGCCTGAATACCATTACTGAACACATTGGTAAATAGTCTACAGAAGAGTCCTTATCAGAAGGAGGAAAATGCAGAGCAGAATTTCAAATACTCATGGACGCCAAACTTTTTGAAGTTATAGAGGCTGAATGAACCCCTGAAACTATTGCCCTGGGATGATCTTCAATGCTTAAACCAAAGATATCTCCCAAAGCCTTAAAACCAAACTATAGTCTAGTTTCACTAGGAAAGAATATCTGCCTCGAGCATTAAGCTTTTTCAAGAACTATCTGATTACAACTTGAAAAATTAGATAGGAACCTTAAGGGGCAGTGAATTTATTATGTTAATGGGGGAAGAACAGCTCGGAAAAGGAGGGCAAGAATAGCTGTGTAGTGAAAGAATGTAATCACAGTTGAACTGGTGTATGTTTTGCTTTGTATATTCTCAACAACCACAAAAAAACAAAAATCTGGGGTTGGTAAACTTTTTCTGTAAAGGGCCAGATAACACATGTTTTAGGCTTTGTGCATCATACTGTGTCTGTTGAAACTACTCATCTGTGCCAGAAACAGCCATAGATAACACATAAGTGAATGGGTGTGGCTGTGTTCCCATAAAACTTGACGGATAGTGACATTTTCACATCATGAAAAATTGTTCTGTGATCCTTTCTAACCAATTGAAAAATGTAAAAGTCATTCATATTTTGCAGGCTGTGTAAACACCAGGCAGCTGGCTGGATTTGACCCAGAGACCATCATTTGCCTACTCCTGTCCTGGATCAATGGTTTTCAGGCCTTTTTGGCTGTAGCTGTATGAAATGCACTTTGTTTTATATTATAACCTAGATAACAAATAAACCCACAACCCATCTTTCAGTTTGCCGTACTCTAGTGGCTTCTGTGTTGGTATGACACTGCGAACTATGTCACTGATATTTCAAATGCCTGCACAGTAACCCATGGTGCACAGATTTCAACAGAATTTTCAAGCTTGGACAGACTGGAAGACTTTTGTATGAGCATATTGTCTGATACCACGCCGGAAAATGGGTTCCCTAAGTTTGAAGGCACTCAAAATACATAGTGGTCACACCATTGGCTCCTAGGGTGAAAAGATGCTCAACATCATGAGCCATTCAACCAAACCTGTTGTCACTGAGCTGCTTCCAAGTGACAGCCATCATATAGGGCTGCATAGAACTGCTCTAGGTGGTTCCCAAGGAGCAGCTAGTAGGTTCAAACTGTTGAACTTCTGGTTAGTAGTCAAGCTTTTAACGACTGCATCACCAGGGCTCCATCAGTAGCTAAAATAAAATAATAAACTTTTAAAAAATAATAATTTTTTTAAAAAACATGGAATGTAACAAATGTCTCCAAAGATGTGGGGGAATTAGAACACTGATCCATTGCTGGTGAAGATGTAAAATGGTGCAGCCTTTGTACAAAACAGTGTGGCAGTTCCTAAAACAAAAAAAATCTAGAAATAGAACCACCATAGCCAAGCCAAGTGCCATCGAGTCAGATCCAAACCACCACATGACCCAGAAATTCCACTCCTAGGTATATACCCACAGAATTTCAAAGCATAGACTGAAAGTCAGACTTGTACTCTAATGTTCGCTGCAGCACTATCTACTTAGGGGCATGGAGATGGTGCGGGATCAGGAACTCTTTGTTCTATTGTACATGGAGTTGCCATGAGTTGGAGCTCACTTGAGAACAGCTAACAACATACATAACTATACATGCACACATATATGTAGAGAAAACAAGTTTCGTGAAACTGTTCCTACATTATCAATGTACTATGAAATCTAACACTTTTTACTTTATTCTACCTGATTTTATTTCACAGTTACGATGCACCAACTTGTTCTTCCAGTGCACCAGTGGATCATGTGAGCTGTTTGTGAAAAATCATGCTCTTGATCTAGGGAAGTCTGGGCTCTGTATAGTAGTGGTGGTATAGCCACAGTGACTGATTCACATTCATCAGCACTGATGTTATTCAGAATTTGACATTAAGCAACATCAAGACCAAAAAAAGATGCTATCACCAACCTGTCAAGGGCAGCATGACAGGCTCTCCTGCCTCAACCTGCCCAACACCAGGTGTTTCAGGAAATCTCAGATGGTTCCCTGTCTTTCTTGATGGATGAAACATGAATTTCATCTGAAATGATCAGAATTCAGAACAAAAAAGAGAATTGCAAGCCCCAGCAAGCTCCAGCTTGAAACCACAAGATTGGCAGTTTTGAAGGAGAGGTAGGGTCATTTGCATTATAACCATGTTTGTCACCTGCATTTGAAGTGTGTCAGTTTCAAGGAGCAAGCTCTGCTATAACTCTGCTAAACTTTGAAGATTGGCTAGACCCTAAAAAAACCAAACAACAAACCCAGTCAATTCTGACACATAAGGACACTATAGGGCAAAGTAGAGCTTCCTGAAAGGATTTCCAAGGCTATAATCTTTATGCAAGCAGACTATCACATGTTTCTCTCATGGAGTGGCCAGTGGGCCCTAACCATTGGCCTTTCAGTTGTCCATCAAACCCTTAACCACTACATCAGCAGAGCTAGTTGGTTATAAAAAATAAGAAATCACTTTGATTGTAGGCAAAAAGATTGAAAGCCTCGTACTTTTATCTGAAGGAGACCAGATTCACACTCTTCACCTTGCAGCTCAGGGATGGGGATTTGCCTCTAGAAACTGGGGACTGGATGAAACTTGCCCTTGTCATTTCCCATTGTCCACTACTGTCTTGTCATTCTCCTTTGGCCTCCTTGTCTTGGTGTCCCTATCTAGATTTAAAAGGTGGGATGAGGGGAGAGGGGGTTTCAAATCCCATTAAAAAACTTTGTGCTTATCCTAGTTTTGAAAGCTCTTCTCCCCACTCTACCCCGACCCTGCGGTTTTCCCCCTGTTGTATGTAAATAATTGGAATCCTTCTGCCCTTCTAGCTCCCCAACCTCAGTCCAGTTCCATTTAGAAAACACGTATACCATGTGTTGCCTGAAGTACGTCCTGTGAATATAGTGCCTTGATGAAATAGGAACCTGGTCTCAAAGAATGTAGACTAGCACTAGAGCAGCTCAGTTAGCAGTATGATATGTACAGCAGCTCTTTTTTAGCTATGAAATTATTGATTATTATAGTAATGCTAATGATTAATCTTTCCTCATAGGTGTAGCCATTCTGACAAATGATCCTAGCTCTCCTTCAAAACTGCCAAGCACAATTATGGTCACCAGCAGAAAATTCTCACTCCCAAATTCCTTGGCTCTTTTTTCTTTAGGTACAAAAAGTCATAAAACCCATTGTCACTGAGTGAATGCCAACACATAGCAACACTATAGGACAGAGTAGAACTGCCCCATAAGGTATCCAGGGAGTGGCTGGGAGACTCAAACTGCTGACTTTTTTGGTTAGCAGGTGAACACTCAACCACTGCACCACCAGGGCTCCCAGTAGTTGAGTCAGAGAAAACAAAAAAACAAAAGGTTAACCCATGATAAACACGTAAAAATCAGTACTCACAAGGAAGATTCTAGAATATCCTAGATAGCAGATGCTTCATTTCTTCTTCTTTATAGTTTTCTCTTTAAAGTGCTTTAAAATATGCTGTATTATGTTCATGTTACGAATTTTCAAGATGCTATTAATATTTGTGAGCCAATATTTGTTAGCAGTGATTAATTTTTCTGACAAGAGAAGATTCAAATATGTTTGTAGTTCTGCTGTATCTCATCTTCCACCATCTCCAACAACATTTTTAATGATTAAGGTTATGTTTCTTTGACTCAAACACAAACCCACTGCTGTCAAGCCAATTCTGACTCATAGTGACCCTATAGGTCAGAGCAGAAGTGCCCCCTAGAGTTTCCAAGGAGCGCCTGGTGGATTTCAACTGCCAACCTCTTGATGAGCAGACGTAGTACTTAACCACTACACCACCAGGGTTTCCTATGTTTCTCTAGCCTTTATTTTTTTCTACATATACACATTAATGTGTAGGCATGTGCACTCATTTTGGACAAAAATTGAATTTAAAAATCCTCTGCTATTGAGTCAATTCTGCCTCTTAGCAATCCCACAGGACACGGTAAAACTGCCCACCAGGTTTCCCAGACTATAATCTTTATGGAAGCAAACAGGCACATCTCCCTCCCAAATAGCACGTGATGGATTTGAATCACCCACCTTTCATTTCACTGCCAAGAGCTTTAACCACTGTGTTACCAAGACTCCTCAAAACTGAAATACACCTTCAAATATAATTTTGATAACCTTTAAAAAAATGTTACAATACATTGTGGACATCTTTCCATATAAACCTACTTTTTTGTTTTAGCAGTAGCTTGACATTCCACATATGATCGTATAATTAAACTGCTTCCAAATTTGCACTCTCAATAACGCTACAGTAAATATCTTTAAACATTTATTTTTACATATGTGTGCAAGCATAGGTATAAGGTAAATCCTTAGAAAGAATTTATTTAAAGAGAACTTACATGTTATGCCAGTTTATCCTTCCACCAATGATGTAGAAGAGTTTCTCCACAACCTTAGCACACTGTATAGTATTAATTTTTAGATTTTTGCAACTATAATGATGGGAAAAGTCTTTTTTTTATTCTAAGTTAGATGAAATTTTACAGAGAAAATTAGTTTCTCATTGAACAGTTAACACACATAATTGTTTTGTGACTCTAGTTGCCAGTCCCACAATATGTTAACACTTTCCTCTTTAGACGCTGGTTTCCCATTATCAGCTTTCCTGGGGCCTCCTGCCTTCTCATCTTGCCCCTGAGCTGGTGTGCCCATTTAGTCTTGTTTTCTTTTATGAGCCTGTCTGATCTTCGGCTGAAGCACAGATTTCAGGAGTGAGTTCAGCACTGAGTTAAAAGGATATCCGGGGGCCATACTGAGAATTTCTTCCATCTCTGTCAGATCAGTAAGTCCTGTCTTTTGCGGGGGTGGTTCAAATTTTGTTCCACATTTTTCTCCAGCTCTGTCTAGGTTCCACTACTGTGAGCTCTGTCAGAGAAGTTGGTGAGGGTAGCCAGGAACCATCCAGTTGTACAGGACTCAGTCTGGTGGCGGCTGTGGCAGGTGTGGTCCATTACTCCTTTGGACTAATCTTTCCCTTGTGTCCTTGATTTTCTTCATACTCCCTTGATCCAGGTGGGTGGGAGCCATGGAGCATCTCAAATGGCTGCTCACAAGCTTTTATGACCCCGGTTACTACTCACTGAACTAGGATACAGAAAATTTTCTTGATAAACTATGTTATACCACTTGAACTAGATGTGTCCCACGACTATGGTTCCCAGCCCTCAGGCTAGTAATTTGTTCCTTCAGGGAGTCTGGACGTGTCTACGTAGCTTCCAGGACCTGTCCTTGGTGGAGCTGTACCGAGTTGCCCAGTGTTGTGTTAGTCTTACCCTTTACCCAAGTTACCACTTACCTGTCATCTAATTAGTGTTTTTCCCTCTCCACCTCTCCGCTGCCTAGTAACTATAAAAGATTGTTTCTTTCTGTGTGTAGATCCTCCCATGAGTTTTTATAATAGTATTTTTTTTCCAGTATTTGTCCTTTTCTGATTGATTTATTTTTACTTGGAGTAACGCAAAATCAGATTCATTCATATTGTTAGAGTTTCACCAATTCACTATTGCTCTTTATCATTGCATAAATATTTCATACTGTGCACACACCATAGTTTGTTTGTTCATTCATCTGTTGACTGGCATTTAGGTGAGAAAATTATTTCTGACTGTTGTAATGTGAACATTGAAGATTACAGGTGAGTTGGTATATCAAGACCCATGTTTATTGGAATTACCTTTTTTCATTATTTTTCTATTCAAATACCATTCAGGACAATAAAATTCATGGTTTTTAAAGCACACAATTTAATGAATTTTAGTATATTTACAAGGTTGTACAACCATGACCACTCACTGTCTAATTCCAGAACATTTTCATCACCTCAAAAGATACCTCATACCTATTAACAGGGTTACAAAGATCCCAGCAAGGTGTTCTGGTTGGGTTTGGTCCTGAGAGCAGTACTGTACTCCTTCTTTGTCTTGCATCTGTCAAAAGGAGAGGAATAGGAAGATAGCACACAGACAACGGCACTTCTGTGAGACTGTACAGATGGGCATTCAATGCTGTGATCTGAAGCACGTGCTCAGAGTTACGTGTCAACCCACACGTCTGTTCCAAAGACCCCAATATTTCTCAATGGGAGCACAATTAGCATTTTGGACAGGACACTTCTTCACTGTGCAGGACTGTCCACTACCAGACAGTTAATATCTCTGGTCTACTCCTACCAAAGTGTCTACCAGCAGCCTCCACCAGTCAGTGTGACTACTGAAAACCCCCCTACACTTTGCTCCATAGTCTTACTCACCTCTCTTTTGATGGATCCCCTCCTTCAGCATTATTTTTTTTTCTTCTGAGAACAGGGAACTCCTTACCCACTTTGGTAGAAAAAAATTCTAAAGATGTCCCCAAGATTCTTACCCCCTGTTTAGTAAACCAAACACTAAACTAGGTACTTCTGTGAAAGAACTTTGCAGGTGTAATTAAGGTCGCCAACTGGCTGACCTTAAAATAGGGAGTTTCCTGGATTGCCCAGGTGGACACAGTGTAATTACGTGAACTCTTAAAAGCAGCACTAGAGTCACAGAGATCTGAAGCTTGAGAAGGACTCAACTTGTCATTGCTGAAGAGGGTGATGTTGCACATGGGAAGCATGCAGGTGAATACAGGTGGCCTATAGGAGAAAAGACCGGCCCTGGTAGGCAGCCAGCAAGAAAACAGAGACTTATGGTTGTAGGTTCCTTCCTATAGCCACAAAGAACTGAATTCATTAAACAACCGGAATGAGGATTCATTCCCAATGCCACTGACACTGAGTCAATCCCAACACATAGGGACCCTATAGGTCAGAGTAGAGCCACCCCATAGAGTATCTAAGAAGCACCTGGCAGATCTGAACCGCCAAACTTCTGGCTGGCACACACAGTACTTAATCACTATGACACCAGGGTTTCGATTTCATCCAAAACAGAACACAGCCCCGCCAACACTTTGATGTCTGCCTTGTGAGACCAAGCAGAGAACCCAGCTGAATGATGCTACCTGGACTTCTGATATACAGAACTGTGAAATAGTAAATAAAATTTCATTTTAAGTTACTAAATTTTAGTGATTTGTCATGGCAGCAATAGAAAACTAATGCATTCTCCCAGGAACCTTTGAATGGTACTCATCGTGAGGAGATACTTCCTTATTTATGGTACTAAAATCTGTTTCTCCATTCCTCCACCATTAGACCTAACTTTAATTCTTGGAGCTATATGGACAGCCCCTCTGAGCCTTTCCTTCTTTGGACCACTGCTTCCCTGTGCCTTCTCCAGTGTAGTTGCCACCCTGCTATTAGTCAGTTGTGACTCACAGTGGCCCCACATGTATCAGAGAAGAACTGCACTACACAGGATTTTCAATGGCTGATTTTTTGAAAGTCAATTTGCCAGGACTCTCTTCTGAGGCAAGGTTTTGGTTAGCAGCTAGTTACTTTTCTCTAAACCTGTGGTGTTTTGTTTGGGCCTCTCAATTTACATTTTAGATAAATTGAAATGGACTCTAATAGCAAAATAAATTTGACAAACCTTTGTTGATCTCGTGTCTTACTCTTTAGTTATAAATAAAAAATTTTCTATCTTTATCACCCAAGTCAATCAGTTTCTAAATCATTGACCATTTTATTCTCCATGATAAAAAAAGTATCATGTAGAATGACCTGGAATCAAGGAAAATGAGTGGAAAATTTTCAGGAAGTTCTCGAAAGTAGCAATCTGTATGAGCATTCTAGTTAGCGATACTTCACTCACTTTAAAATTCAGTGCTTAGGTAGTTAACAGAAATTTCTTCAAGGAAAACAAGCTCAATGAAAAAGCATCATCTGAGAACTAGGATATTGTATTCCATCTGTTCATCTAGTCATCTAATGACATCCTTGCCTTGGTTTTTGGATCAGTACCAAAAGCTCTGTGCAGACATCAGGGGAGGCAAGTGGGATTCACTATTGGCATCACCCGTAAGCCAGAGCTCCTGAAATCTTCTAATGGCATGGGTCACGACCTACCAGGACAAAAATAAATAAAATGAGCAAAACCTTCATATTGGAAAAATGGAGGAAGGACACTTAACACGTGGAACAGCATCTGAAAGATCATTGTGATGATCAACTTTTCCATAAAGAAGGTGACTTTAAAGACACACTGATGTGAGGGACTCAGGTAACTAAATAGTAGGTGATTATCCTACCAACTTTGCATTACAGTTTCCAGTTCCATGCCTATCTAAGTGTCTTTCTGCAACTTATTTTTCAGTTCTTCTGGAAGAAAGACTATGTCTTACGGTTTCCTGAATAAGACAAATAGCAAGTACTCAGAAAATAATTAATTGAACTAAAAAAAATTGCCTGTTGGTTAGCCAAATACCAAATGGAGATGCTGTTCTAATTGGAATCCAGGTCCCTCGGGAGAAAGTTACAATGAGCCAGAAGAAACCATATGTCCTGATTCCTCCATCCTTCCTCTTTAAATGAACTGCTGCTTTGGAGTGGTTTTCAAAGTGTGGTCCAAACAATTCTGCATTAGAATTGTCTGAAGATGCTTGTTAAAAATTGGAGAATCCTACACTGCACCGCTTTACACCCATGAACGAGAATCTGGGAAAGAAGAGTATATGTGATTTTCTGAAATTGAAGTATAATTTACACACAATTAAATGCATAGGTTTTAAGTGCATTAGCCAATGAGATATCACAAATTTTTACATCCCATGTTACTACCACACCAATCAAAACTTCCAACATCCCGGAAAGTTTCCTTAGATCCCTTTCCAATCAATCGTACTTCCTCCTATCCACAAAGAAATCACTATTCTAGTTTCTGTATACTCCTTAGAATCAGGCTTCTCTTACTCAATACAATGTTTTTTTTTTACATTCATCCATGTTGTTACATATACCAATCATTATTCTTATTAGCTGCCATCAAGCTGACCCCCAATTCATGGTGACTCCATGCATGATAGCAGATCATTGTGATCCATAGGACATTTATTGGCCAATTTTTCAGAAGTAGATCTGCAGCCACATGGCTGTCTTCACAGCAGTCTACTACACAACCATCTGCTCCTTCAAAATCAGCAGAAAGCATATCTATCTCTCTTCAGTTCCTTTCTCAGCACCCACCAGTAATGTGAAACTTACCTCCCAAAGTGGAGAGCACTGAGAGACCAAAGAGGTAGGCAACTCTAAGGTGGCAGCAAAGGAGTTTATCAGGGAGACTTATAAACTAGGCAGATTCCGGGTAGCAGCAGTAGGACCAAGCAGATCTCCACACCCCTCAGTGGAAGACAGGTATTTTTGTAGTGGTGGTAAACAACAGTGGCTACATACCAATGCCTGTAGACTTACATAAGGACACCTCTCAGCAGGAATTCCATTAGAATGACTTAGCAAATGGCAGTGAACTAGTGGAAAGCATGAGGATGGCCACGGCAGGCCTTGAAAAGCCTGTTTCCCCTTCATTCTACGCCCCAAGGCTGGCTCTTACAATCTGGCAAGCTCACCCGCTTCTGCAAGTTTCCTGAGTGTTGTGAGAGGAGATGTCATAGCTTTGCAGGTAAAGACAGACAGTGTTGCTGTAGTTAGGGGCTCAGACTACACTGGCAATACAGACAAACACAGCAGAAAAACCCTATACCAAGGAAAGACCAAGACCCAACAAAAAACCTCTTGAGACACAGGGGAAAGAGGAAAAAAGTGGGCCACAGCAAATCATCTATAAGATGCGTCCAAGGCTTCTGTCAGTTTCTTACCTGGTCTAACATGTTGAGTGTATTCTGGTGGTAGTCTGGTATATAGGTATGACGTTCAGTTTTCACTATGGGACATGTCCCACCTTCAGTGGTGGTTTAGAATGTCTAGAGTCATTCTATTCTGAAGGACTACCTTCCTCATTTGGGTGGTTTGGGTATTAATACTCACAAGCTGTCTCTGCTATTGTCTAGGTCCTGTTTAATGAAATTAGTTAGAGCTTCATTTTGTCCCATCACTTCTAAGGAACCAAGGGGAGAAAAAAAAAAAAAAAAAACAATCAAAAAGAAGTCACACCAGTGGAAAAGACTATGATTGATCCACCTGGTTTTTACCATAGGGTAATTCAGAGACTTTGTTATAGCTTTTCTAATAGTTCCTGCAACATAGAATAAACCTAAAGTGTAACATCATATCTAATCATATGGTATCCAGAGTCTTAAGTAGTAGCCATCCAGCCATCATCAAGTGCTGCTGACAGTGAGGTACACTCCTGCAATCCTGTTGGAGTTTTTATACTGCAACCGTTCGGTTGTACTAGGTTATCACCCATCAGCAGTGGAACACAGCCTAGCTCACCAGGCTGGAGGAGGAACTGGACTGAGACAAGGGAACTCATGGGGTTTTACTTGGCTTAAAACAGACAGAACCGGGTTTCCCTAACACACCCTGTTTGGGCACCAAATGACCCAAGCTATTCTGAAAGTGGTAAGTGCTCTCTCACTACCACAACTGAGAGACATTGCAGTCTCATTCCGAGATATGGATGTCTGTGATCCAGAAAAAGGTGATGTTGTGTCCTTCTCTTTTCTGTCATGCCCGAGTTAGTTTAAAAGGCTTCAATACTCCCACATCTACCAGTCAGGGACTCCACTGTCCATGGCATGCCTTCAACACTTGAGAAGGTGGTTGTCCACAGACCTGGTAGATGCTTTTGGTGTAGACTACGGTGATGCTGTAGACCCTCTCTAGGAAGACATTGGAAGTTCTGAAGGAAAGAAAGCAGAGTCGGCCACACTCTGGAAGACAGGAGTTTAATAGGTACCAAGAGGGGTAACTCTTCTCTTCCCTACTAGGGTCTCACTAGTGGTTTCCCCTCAGGTAATGAGAACAGGGGCTGCTGTAGGATGTTTCCAGCCTGAATGTGCCATTTGTGCTGCCCTGGAGAGGTCACTTGAGGGACTGTGGGTAAAGGCACACATTCTGCTGTGTACCAGAAAAGGAGACCCACATCGGTCCCTCACGGTATAGCTGTCATACCTTTCCATGTAAAGTGTGACTGTGAAGGCCCTCCATGCAGTAGGATGACGGTCTGTCGCATTAAGCTGATCAGCTCCTCTGCCTAACAATGGACGAAGTAACCAGGGAACCTGGTGGAATAACCCATGCCATGTCCAAATTGATCATTTCACTTCCCAGCACCAGCTCCTGAGGTGTCTGAAGGATCACACTGTTTTGTTCCAACAATTTTGGTGGATGTGCTTCCAGAGTCTGTGCTGTCACTGCATCTTTGTTGAAAGGTCACTCGGGGCTCCTAATCAGGCACATGGGACTAAAGTCTTAGTGGGACCCAAATTTATCAACCTCAAAGCCTCAAGCATCACCTTGGTCCACTGCCAGGGAAGCCTTGCCTGTATTTGTTGTTTTAGGACACCGTTCTTCCCCTTTAGTCTGCTAAGATGAAGTCTTCTGTAATGTAACATTATCATGGGAGAGATAGCCTGTCATCTTTGCTCTATTGGCTAGAATTACTTCGCAAGTTTCGTCCACACTCAAGGGAATGGAATTATACAAGGATGTGGAACACTGAGGAGTCACCTGAGGATGTCTTGTTTCTGTATTGTGCTGATTTGAATTGAAGCAGCTCTGAACACGTGCAGAATTCTGCATGAACATACGCTTTCATATAGAGATTGGATGGATAGCTAGAAGTGGAATTGTTTGGTCAAAAGGTAGTTGTATGTCTAATATTATAAGAAAGTGCCCAAACCGTGTATTGAAGTGGTTATATAGTTTTACACTCCCAACAGTAACGGAATATGCAATGAGAGTTCCAGCTGCTCCAGTCCTCACTTCAGTTTGCTCTTGATTGTCTTTGTCAGTTTACCCATTCTATTTGGTAAGTGATCTGAATTTTTAATGAGTTCTGTGAGTGACTTCAGAGAGCCTGCCAACATACTGGTTAAGAGCTATGACTAATAACTAAAAGGTTAGCAGTTCGAATTCACCAGTCACTTCTTGGAAGCCCTGTGGAGCAGTTCTACTCTGTCCCAGAGTGTCGCTATGAGTCAAAATCAATATTTTGCTTTTTTCTGTTTTTTTTTTTAACTGGTGGATGAATCATAAACTGTTCAAGACTACCCAGCTGTTTTTTACAGTTGTCCTAGAAGTAAGTCCCTAAATGTGACTGATCAGCCAAATCACAAGGAATATTTGTTAAAAACGTAGATTTTTGAATGCTACTCTAGACATCCTAAATCGTGATTCCCAAGAGTATAATTTGGAGTGCCTGGGTTCAGCACAAAAGGAAAATGCACGTGACTACTAACTAAAAGTTTGGCAGTACAAACCAACCTCTAAGAGCCTCGCAGGAAGGTCCTGGGATTCTACTTCTGAAAAATCAGCTGCAGAAAACTCTATGGAGTATGGTTCTCTTCTGATACATGTGGTGTTGACCACCATGACTAGAAATTATCTCCAAATGAGCTAGTATTTTCCGAAAGCCCTATAGGTGATTCTTTAATCTGCTGGTTTGATCACCATGGTCCTCATTGCTTCTAGACCTGAAAGTGTCTTCAATGTGTTGTTCACACCAAGAAGTACTCTAGGCAGTGGTGTCTAGGACTCAGAGATGTCACCATAGCAACCCTGGTTCATTAACAAAAGCCAATAGCACACTGAGGTGCTTCTTTGCTTTCTTTGTATCTCTTAATCTTAATGACTCAGATTCATGGGAGATAAGAAGCTGGGGATTGTGGCTCAAATGTTTAGGTTTACTAACAAAGCTTACTTCCCCTGCCCCTAAATTTTGCTTACTTTGTTGTTTTTGTTGTTATTGAAAATATATGCAGCAAAATATACAACAGTTCAACCATTTCTACATGTATAAGTCAGGGACATTGATTACATTCTCCAAGTTACACAACCAACCATTCTCGCCCTCCTTTTCTGGGTTATGCCTCTCCGCTTAACATACACTCACAGTTCCTAAGGCTACTATCTAATCTTCTGAGTTATTGTCATCAATTTGATCCCATGTAGACAGTTACTAGAAGAATATAATGCTGAAGGTAGACATTTTTTACTAGTTAAGCTAAACTGTTGTTCAGTTTTAAGAAGACTTCAGAAGATACTTCTAGTTGAAGATGTAGAAATTACCTCTGAGCAATAATTTCAGAAGTTCATTGATCTTCCTTGGCTCCAGAATGTGTAACATCCACAAGGATCTGAAATTCTGTTCTGTATTTCCCCCTTTTGGTCAATTCTTCTATGAAATCCTTGATCAGAAATGTTCAGTAATGGTAGACAAGCACCATCCATTTTTCTGGTCTTATGGCAAAACATATAGTTGTTTCTGGAGGCAGTCTGCTACACATTCCATATTTTCCTCTTATTCCTGACTCTCCTCTGTTGCTCCGGGTGAACAGAGACCAATTGTTGTGCCTTGGTTGACTGCTTGCAAGCTATGTAGCACACTAGGAGGCAGAATAGAAGCACAAAATATGTTATTAGACCAATTAGCTTGGATGTCCTGTGAGACCATGGATCTAAACTTCCTAATCAAGGAACCAAATCCCGTGAGGTATTTGGTTGTGTATAAGCAGTCTCAGTAACTACTTTTATTATAAGCATATCTATCACCCAACTTTTGCCAGTTTAGGTTTTTACAAGTATACAACTTACTGACGGTGATGGAAAAAATCCCATTATGGGTAGAGCTTCACAGCAGATGAATGGATGAACAAGATGAGGTACATATGTACATGCAGTGGAATACTACTCAGCCAGCAGGAGAAATGAAGCTTCACAGCTTCATTGGCAATAATGTGAAGAAGCTGAACTCTCATCTACTGCTAATGGGGATGCAAAATAGTACAGTCATTGTGGGAAACAATTTGTTGATTCTTCAAAAAATTAATGCCAATGAAGCTGTGAAGCTCTACCCATAGTGAGATTTTTTCCATCACCATCAACCAACCCCTGTTTTCCTTCTGTCCTACCCCTGGTAACTACTAATAAACTTTAGTCTCTATACATTTGCCTTTTCTTTTTTACATAAGTGAGGTCACACAATATTTGTCCTTTTGCAATTAGCTCGTTTCACTCCACATAATGTTATCAGGCTCCATCCATACTGTAGCATGCCTGTATCAAGGCTTCATTTCTCCTGCTGGCTGAGTAGTATTCCACTGCATGTACATATGTACCTCATCTTGTTAATCCATTCATCTGTTGTGGGTTTTTGTTTCCACACTTTGACTATCCTGAATAGTGCTGCAGTAAACATTGGTATACAAGTCTCTGTTTAAATCTCAGTTTTCAAGTCTTTTGGTCATATACCTAAAAGTAGAATTGCTGAGTTATGTGATAGTTCTATTTTTAATTTTTTGAAGAATCAACAAATTGTTTTCCACAATGACTGTACTATTTTGCATCCCCATTAGTAATAGGTGAGAGTTCAGCTTCTTCACATTATTGCCAACTTTTGTTATTTTGTTTGTTTGTTTTAATCTTAGCCATCCTAGTGGGAGTGAAATGGTATCTGATGTAGTTTTGGTTTACATCTCTCTGATGGCTAATGACACTAAGTGTATTTTATGTGTTTGGTGACCATTTAAATGTCCTCTTTGGTAAAATGTTTATTCAGGTACTTCGCCCGTTTTATGATTAGGTTATTCACCTTTTTGTTGTTAAGTTGTTGAAGTTTTATATGTGTCTAGATTATTAGATTCTTGTTGGATACACACTTCCCAAAGATACTGTTCCAGTTAGTAGCTTGCCTTTTTACATTTTTGGCAAAATCTTTTGATAAACTTTTTAATTTTTTACAAGGTCCCATTATTTATTTTCTTTTGTGCTGTTTGCACTTTCATTATTACATTAGATAATCTATTGTTGAAAGTCACACCTGTCAGTGTTGCCCATTCTTGTTCTTCTAAGAATTTTATGGTTTTCAGTTTGCACATTTAAGTCCTTAATCCATTTTCAATTTGGTTTTGTGTACAGTGTGAGTCATGGATCCTGTTTCATTTTGCTACATGTGGAAATCCAATTTTCCCAGCACCATTTATTGAAAAGAGTCTTCTTTCCCTATCAAATAGACTTAGACCACTTGTCAAAAATTGGTTGACCGTAGATGTATGAGTTTACTTCTGGACTGTCAGTTCTATTTCATTGGTCTATGTGTCTATTCTTATACCAGACTGTCTTGATTACTATAGCTGTACACCAAAAACCAAAACCAAACCGATTGCCTTCAAGTCATTTCTGACTCATGGTGTCCATATAGCTGTGTGGGATGTTTTAAAATCAAGAAGTATGAATCCTACTTTGTTCTTCTTTTTCAGCATTATTTTAGCTATTTGAGGTCTCTTGCCTTCCCATAAAAAGTTGAGGATTGGTTTTTCTACCACTGTAAAAAAGGCTGTAGAAATTTTGTTTGAAATTACAATGAATTGATAGATCACCTTACGTAGTATTGACATCTTAACAATGTAAGTCTTCCAATCCATGAACATAGAACATCTTTCCACTTACTAAGTCTTCTTTAATCTGTTTTAACGGTATTTTATAGCTTTCATTGCTTAAGTCCTTCACATCCCTGGATAGATTTATTCGTTGGAATTTTATTTTCTTAGATATTACTGTAAATGGAATTGTTTCCCTAACTTCCTTTTCAGATTTCTCATTACTGGTGAGTAGAAATCCAATTGATTTCTGCTTGTTGACTTTGTACCCTGAAACTTTGCTAAATTCCTCTTTTACCTTTAGAAGTTTTCCTGTGGACTCTTTGAGATTTTCTGTATGTAGGATCATATCATCCAGGACAGGGATAATTTTACTTCTTCTTTTCCAATCTGGATATCTTTTATTTTTTTACTTGTCTATTTGCTCTGGCTAGGACCTCTAATACAGTACGCAGAAGTAGTAAGAAAAGGCACACTTGTCTTGTTCCTGATTTCAAGGAGAAAGCTCTTGTTCTTTCTCCATTAAGTATAATGTTGGCTGTTAACTTTTTATATATGTGCCCTGTATCACATTGAAGAATTTCCCTTCTATTCCAATCTTCTTTAGGGTTTTCATAAAGACAGGGTATTGGGTTTTATCAAATGTTTTTTTCTGCATCCATAGAGATGATCTCAACAAGATTTGCTTTTAACTGATAATTTTTTATCTCCAGATGTTGCTTAATAATTTCAACTAACAATTCTCCTGTATTTTCAGGAAGACATTAAGTTTCTTTGTTTAAGGGGTGATTCTCTGAAAAATATTTGTTGACCACGTGCTATGTACCAGGTACTATGATGTGATGGTGAGCAATGGACACAAGAAAGTGAGAATAGCAGACCATGAAAAAAGCAACTCTAATGTAGGATGCTAAGTGCTGACACAGGAAAACTGCAGGGGCTTCTGGGAACACAAAGTAGTGACACCTATCTTGATGAGGGAGTAATAAAGATTCCCCTAGGCTTCTTATTCTGTAACCATCTTTTTTTTTCTAAGCCATTTTTATATGAATAAATGTGACTGAAACGTTCTCTGACAAACAGCCTCAGGCCAGACACAGGATAGTTATCTGCCAGGGATGAGATCATAAAGACAACTGCTAGCTGCCTCTCTGCCAATGGAGTTGAGAAAGACAGAGGGATAGATGGACAGGGTTGTGGACAGCTGCACATTCAAGTTCTGGTGGCAAAGAGCTGACAGAACGTACACCAAGAATTAGGATAACTTCTAACTGTGCTTTTAGCTAATATCTTTGGAATTCATATAACTTCTTTTCTTCTACAGGAAAACTCAGATGGTGTCTCAGTAAAACCGTGAATAGATGGTTTTGCAAAGTATGAGAGCATGGTATGTATCTATCTTTAGACAGTATACTACTACACTTTCAAATAATGTGCTCAATGTTATTTTTGTTCAACCTCCAAACACCTTCTTCTGGTGATCTACTTCAGTTGAGTAACTGGGCTCATTGCTTTAAGATTGAAAAGTTTTTAATCTGAAAAAATTTTGTGGAGATTGAATAAATACTACGAATGCACTTAAACCCTAACTGTCCCTTGTGGATGACGGTATGGGGAGGACAGGGGCGTGTGTATATGGATCTCTTCCGTGAGGTACACAGAAAATGTAAAGGCATTATTTTCTATCCTCTACACAAGTAGTAATTTACCCCTGCTTTGAGAATCTCACTATTTTTGTGATTTTTTTGTTTTTAACCTTTTAAAATGATTTTTTTTAATTGTGCTTTAGATGAAGGTTTACAGAGCAAATTAGTTTCTTGTTAAAAAGTTAATACACGTACTGTTTTGTGACATTAGTTGCCAACAGTGTGATGTGTCAGCACTCTCCTCTTCTTGCCCACGGTTCCCCCATTTCCATTTGTACAGCTTTCCAGTCCCCCTCCTGCCTTCCTGTCCTTGCCCCAATGCTGATGTGTCCATTTAGTCTCACGTACATGGTTCAGTTATTGATATTGTTTGTTTTATGAACCTATCTAATGTCTGGCTCAGTGCTAAGTTAAAAGAGCCCAGGGACCATATGTGTCAATTTTTTTTTTTAATTGCTGAGAGTTAGAGGAATTTGTTTCATCTTTAATTTGTCAGAAAAGGAGTTCAATATTGTGTCAACAGAGACAGTTGCAGAATTCTGAGCTTCCATGAGGGAGAACCGGGTTTGAATTTCCAGGCAGTGCACCCCATTTGCAGCAACCACTCATCTGTCAGTAGAGGCTTGTGTGTTGCAATGAGGCTGAACAAGTTTCAGTAGACTTTCCAGGATCACACAGACTAGGAAAACAGGCCCAGTGATCTACTTCTAAAAATCAGCCAGTGAATACTATGTGGATCTCGAGGGACAGATCAGCATTTTATTTCTTTGTGCATGGAGTCATCATAAGCCAGAGTTGACTTGCCAGCAGCTAACAACAAATTACACCAACCTTCAAAGGATCTTAGTATAGAATGTTCACTCCCTCCAAGCTCAGGAAATAAGTTGGGAATACATTAGTATCACTCAAGTTTTCCTCCTCTCCGTTGTCTCACTCCCACCATTGCTACAGCATTCTGTCACACACACACACACACACTCACACACACACACACACACACACATACACTATCCTGATGGCTTTATTGTTTGTCAGGTAAGCAGTTTTTGCACACCAAAACAAGGAACGCACTCAGCTCACACAGACATCTTCCATCTTTACTTGAAGTTTCCATTGATGAATAAATCCCTCCCTTGGGCTTCACTGGCAGGAAAGACAAATGTGAGGCCGGGCCTGGAAGTGTATTATTGATCTCCCAGGGCACAAGCTTCTTAATGAAGTGAGAAGGAGGCAGGGACTATCCCAGCCCTTAGAAAGTCATTTCAAAGTTGCATTGTTTACAACTTTAGTAAATTATGTTCAGCCTGGTCTGGATCCAGATAGACTGCTACTCCCCAGTTTTATGAGACACAAGTAGTGCATTCATTCATTCAATAAACATTTTTGAGTAGTTGCTACTTGCCATGTGGCAGATGCCGCAAGACGGTGATCTGGTGGGAGTCACTGGCGAGTAAGTAGGTAGGATAATCAGGGGGCTCGCAAGTAGATAGGAGGAGCACTGCAAGGTGGTGATGGCTAGACCACGGGTTTGAAAAACTCCAGGAACTAGCCTCAAAAAGGTGGAATCAATCTGTGAAGACTTTCAGGCAGTGGTACGCTACAGCTTACGCTTTCTGATTCTGATAAGCTGTTTAAGTGTTTCACTTCCCAACTCCACATCCAGTGATATCATCTTTGGTTGCTTGAAATCAGTCACACTGGCAGCATTTATACCCCAGAAATTGGCAAACACTGAAAATCAGGACTTTTTGCTCCTACAGAGCCTCATTAAACAGTATACATTGTCTTATGACATTGGTTAACAACCCCACATTTACCAACACACCATTCCCCAGAGGTAATAAAGAATAGTAGCCCAGGGGAAACTGCCAGGAGGTCAATGTGTCTGCTGTTAAATAACGAGATTGATTAATAGTGACAGATGTGTGGGGCAGGTCATTAGCAACCAGGTCATGAAGTAGCTCCTATGGCATTCCAGGAAGTTTGAGAGTGATGGTATCTTCTTAACACATGTGTAGTGAACATCTATTGTTCATGCTTGCCCTGCATCTATTCCTCTTTCTTCTGGTAAAAGCAGTCAAGTTTTCTTCTTGAGAACCATCCCCTCTTATCATCAGTTCTTATGGTTTCATGGGTAGGTTCATAGCCCAACTTTGGCTATTCAGAAGACTTAATCTCCGTGGCCACAAAGGTCCAGTGAGAGTCAGCCTTGGGATCCGGGCTAGGCTTAGAAGGAGAGAAAGACACTCTTTCTGCTAGGGATGCTAAACTTGGAATTGTTGGTGGCCAACTTGCCACCATAAGGTGAGAGCTTCCCTAAGAGTAAAGGCAGTGGTAAAGAAATAAGACTAGAGAGGTGGAAGATGTTCTTTTTTTATTTGATACTTTAGATGAAAGTTTACCAAAACAACTAGCTTCTCATTAAACAATTAGTACACATATTATTTTATGACATTAGTTAACACAATATGTCAACACTTGTGTTTCTTATTACCAGCCTTCCTGTCCCCTCCTGCCTTCTAGTCCTTGCCCCTGGGCAGAAGTGCCCCTTTAGTCTCTATCTTAGTCATCTGGTACTGCTCTAACAGAAATACCACAAGTAGATGGCTTTAACAAAGATAAATTTATTCTGTTACAGTCCAGTAGTGTAAAAGTCCAAATTTAAGATGTGAGCTCCAAGAAAAGGCTTTCTCTGTTGGCTCTTGTCATGAACATTCCCCTGGACTGGGAGCATCTGAGGTGCAGGGATCCTGGGTCCTACTGGACTTGGTCTGATGTAGGCCACGGTAGCTACGGTCCATCAGTCCTTTGCACTGATCTTATTCTTGTATGTTTGGTTTTCTTCATTCTCCTTTGCTTCTGGAGGGGTGAGACCAGTGCAGCATCATAGATGGCCACTCACAGGCTTTTAAGACCCCAGACACCACTCACTAACGCAGAATGTGGAACACTTTATCAACTACATTATGCCAGCTGAGCTAGATGTTCCTCAAGACCATGATCACCACAGCCTGTAGCTCAACAATGTGGTCCCTCAGGGAATTTAGACAGAAGAGACACATTCTTGGTGTGTCTCTTACTTTGGTAACATTATCTAAACACCTTGATTCTGGACTTTTCCATCATTTGAGACTGTGTGTTTTCTTTTCTGCTTATGCTGGTTTGAGTTGAATTACAGTCTTCTGAAACGGAAAGAATCCTACCGTAGTACCTCCTTCCCAATCCCTGCACTTTCTTTCTACGCATATTTTTTCAAAGTGCCTTTTAAAATACAATTACATTATTTTTAAAAGTAAAACAATAACTTGATATAATTTTAGTAGGAATGAGTTTTTCAGTAGAGAACATGTGGTACATATACATAGACACGCAATCCAAATATGCATTACCATACTCTAGCATGAGTAACAGAATGAATGAGAATGACAAGGCGATTGCAGAATGCTTTTATTGAAATCTTTGTTTGTGTGTATGCATACCTAAAACAATGACCTAGCTACAGCATTAAATGAAGTACATACAAACTCCTTAAAGTCTTTGGGCCTCAAAGATGACACAGGCAGCTAAATGTTTCGTTTCTGTGACAGTGACTTTAGATAAGAGAGACAGATTTAAAGGAGACGGCTGACAATAGCATAGAAGACACTGTTCTCCAAAGACTAGACTTACTGGCCTGACAGAGACTGGAGAAACTTTTAAAGAATGTGGCCCCTGGACAAACTTTTAGCTCAGTAATGAAGTCACTCCTGAAGTTTACCCTTCATCCAAAGATTAAACAGGCCTATAAAACAAAATGAGACTGTCATGGATTGAAAAATGTCCCCTCGAAAATGTACATTCCACTCAAACCAGCACAAACAGAAAAGAAAACAGACTGTCTCTTATAATTGAGACTAACTGGCTTTCTCATCAGAAATGGTTTGTTCAGCTTTACAGCCAGACCACACAGAGGTCACAGCACATAGTCCTTTTAGGAAAAATATTATGGAACTCTGTTGATACCTCAACAGGGTCTAGGGGGTTAAAAAATTTACACCAAGACAATAAAGTGACTTATGCTATAAAATGTATTTGTATGAGAAGCGAGCAGCTTTGGCAGGGGGAGGTGCTCCAGTAAGGTCTGTGTTTTAGTAACACCTCTTACACTAATGAGCTGCGGGGCGTTAGTCACATCCCTGGCTTGTCTGTACCGCAGTTCTTCACATACAAAATTGAATCTAATGCTTACTTATTCGGGCCTTCAATTTTCTCATCTGTTAATTAAAGGAGGCAATCTCTGAGTGGCCCAAATAGTTAAGTACCCTACTATTACATAAAAAGATTGGAGTTTTGAACCCACCCAGAGAAGACAGGCCTGGTGACCTGCTTCTGAAAGACCACTGCCGTGAAAACTCTATGAAGCAGCTGTGCTCTGCACATATGGGGTCGTTACGAGTCAAAATCGACCAGATGGCAACAAACAGCGACGATGACAACAACAACAAACTAAAGAAGCGGCTCTCTAAGACCTCTGAGGTCCTGAGAGCTGAAGAAAAGTGACTACTTTTATTTCCGATCCAACTCAATGGCACTTGGCTGGCTTTGGCTTTATTTTGAATGATGTAACTGTAATACAAATATTGCTTTAACACACACACCACTTCTGGAATTCCACTCCCACTCCCCAAATAAAAGTATTGACTCTGGAGTGCTTCTGGCACATTCTCGCCTACTTTTCTGCCTGGTAAGTGAAGAACAGCTAGGCTTCTTCTGTGGGGCTGTGACCAGTTTAAGAGATTTGGAGTTTCAAAAACAAATACCAGAATTGGTGGCCTGACAGGGACTGAAGAAACCCTAAAAGTATGGCCTCAAGGTACCCTTTCAGCTCAGTGATGAAGTCACTCCTAAAGTTCATCAGCCAAAGATTGGAGAGACCCACAAAACAAAAGGAGAGTAGAGGGGCATGCCAGCCCTGGGGCAAGGACTAGAAGGCAGGAGGGAACAGGGAAGCTGGTAATAGGGTTGAGAAGGGAGAGTGTTGCCGTGCTGTGAGGTTTTCACTCAATGTCACAAGACAACGTATTTACTAATTATTTAACCAGAAGCTAGTTTGTTCTGTAAACCTCCATCTGAAAGACAATAAAAAAATAAAAGACATAAGCAGCACCAAGTAATTGTTACTATAAAAAAATGAAAAATGGTGACTTTTAAAATAATAAGAAGAAAAAGATTTAGAGTTCATTGATCCCCAATAACAAGAATACTTTGCAGTAATTCTCTACCCTCCTGAAGCTGGTTTTATCCTGATGAGCTCTTATCAGAGAGCAGTTGTTTCCTAAAAATAGTTTCTAAAGAGGCTTAAGTATCGGTTGCCTCCCTAAAGAAAGAGAAACAGAATAAATCAATGGAAAAGGCATCTCATGGTAGATGCCTTCACCAGTCCCTTTGAGTAATATGAAAAAGAAATGTTTTGGAGCAGCTGAGATATTTAGCTCTGAAATTTTGCCAGGAAGTAGCTACTTGGATAATGTTGAGTATTTTTTTGTCCACAAACCCCCTTTTGAAATAAATGAAACAGGGGTTTCTTTCACTTCCATGGGAGTTTTCAGAAAAAAACGAGAAAGGAGGACTTTATGAGCTCTGAACAGCCTCGAAGATCCATTCATGGACTTCTAGCATTCTCTACCATTTCCCAGGGCTAAGAAGCCTGAAGGTGGTTTCTCACTACCATCACTTTCCCTCCTGGGCAGTAGCCTGGCAGCTGAGCTCTCTGACGCTTGTACCCTTTGGAGTATGGAGAGAGGTTGCCGTCAGGTACACCCACAGAATATGCAGAGGAAGAGTGAAGGAATGTGGCACTAGACAAATAAAGAGCTACGGCTATTTCCACACCCTAGTATCCTATTTCTTGTCTCCTGAGTCCAATGTTCCCGTAGCAAGTCTGGAAAAACCTCTTTCGTGGGGTACCCCAGGAACCAATCCAGGCAGAGATTTCTCTAACTCTACCTCCAGGTTACTTCTGGGAACAAGGATTAAATTGACTAGTTCTTTAAAATGTTCTCCTTGCTACTCTTTGCTGCTGGTATTCTACTGACTTAGCTACACGAATTCTCAGATTTATTTCTTCCTGTTTTTTTAATTAAATAAGTTTCTTTATTTATTTACCACAGCAAATGAATAAAATTTCTAACATCTGTCAACTATCTCATCTATGATAAACCCTCACCGCACCCTCACACCCTTATAGCCATCAAAGAGCTCTTTTCTTCTGTAGATAATCCTATCTTAAGTACTTATAACAGGGGTCTCACACAATATTTGTCCTTTTGCCACTGACTAATTTCACCCAGCATAATAGCTTCCTTGGTGTGTGGAAGGGGCCGGTGGCAGAGGGTGGGCACAGCGTGCTCTGGTACCTGCCCACCACAGCCTGCACTGTGTTTCTGGCAGAGGAAAGTCTCTGCCAGGAAAGCCTAAAAAGGTTCTTATTTTCTCTCACACAAAATGACATGTTCCTTTCAAATTTTCTCTCTCTCTTTGAAAGAGTAATAGTTATAGCTTTCAGAGTGTGTCACCTACTTGTCTACCAATCCTTTAAAACCTCTTTCACTGTTTTGCCAGCTGTGAGTAGATTTCCTGGATATCTATCCACATAAGTGTTCAAAAATAACAAAATAATCCTAACAACTAATGATATCACGCCTAGATATCACTTCACAGTAATATTCATCCATGCTTGACTCATTTAGAACAGCTGAGCAGATCTACACAGGTCCAGGGAGATATCACAACTCTCAGTATCTTTTCTCCTTGTTCTATATCTATTTCCTCTTCCCTGTGACAGTATCCCCTTACTCTGAGTCCTGTGCTCTGTGAGGTTAGTGACAGGTTGGGTTTTACAAGTAGGCAGGAACCATAAAATAGAATTTGGAAAATTCTGAGAAGATGCTTCTACATGTAAGATATTTCTCTCACTGTACCAAATAGGAATGCTTTTGGCTGTAAGTAACAGAAAATCTAATTGTGGTTTAAACCATAATAACATGTATTTTCGTTGGAGATCGAGAGGTTCAGGGTTCAATCCATCGCCCCAGTGATGTTATCATGGAAATAGATACTTGCCACTCAGCTGCTCAGATATCCCCAATGAGTTGACTTTTCTTCTTTCTTCTGGTAGCCTTTTGTTACTTAAACCACAGTAGATGTACAGAAAAGAGTTCAAGGGCTTTCTTTTAACAAGGCTCTGGTTTTGTTTTCAGTCTGAGAAGAGATACTTAAACTGAGTCAGATGCTTGCACCTAGACCAATCATTGGTGAAGGAGAATTGCATTAACATGACTAATACAGAGTGTTCATTATCCATGGTGCTACCTTCCTTAAAATTAAGGAATGTAATTTTATGACAAAGAAAGGGGGGCAAGGGCTGTGAGATAAGCAGCCAACAGTGTGTTCCATAACCATTAAACTTGCTGATGCCTGAAATCCTACAGTTTTTCCTCAATGCTTTAAACCAACAGGGGTTCTGTTCCAGCGAAAGAAGAATCATTATATTTTCAAGGCAGTAATACATAACAAAAATTTAGTTCATCATATTTTTTTAGAGAAATATTGAATAAGAGCTTGAAAACCAAGGAGAAAACTTATATATTTATTATGAGCAGTTTTATGATTGTAAATGTTCAGCAGTCAACTGGAGAAGAGCCTTGGCTGGTAGAATTTGCTGATTTCTGCAGCACGAATCTTCTACTGTAGCTGATTTCAAGTTACCCATGGCACAGCAACTAGCTAGCAAAATTTCTACAAATGTAACAATAGGTCCTTATAGCTGATGTGAGCTGTCTTTGCTGTCTAGAGCTTCTGTAACAGAAACACCAAACAGCTTTAACAAATGAAAGTTTATTCTCTCACAGTTTACTAAGCTAGAAGTCCAAATTTAAAGCACCAGGTCTGGGGAAAGCTTTCTGTGCAGGCTGTAGGGGAAAGTCCTTGTCATCAGTCTTCCCCTGGACTACATAGTTCTCAGTGCAGGAACCCTATGTCCAAAAGACGAGCTCCACTTCCAGTGCTACTTTCCTGGTGATATGATGTCCCCAATTCTCTGCTCATTTCTCTTTCCTTTTATCTCTTCTAAGGCCACATCCTCTTTAACGTAATCTAGTCTTGCTTCATTAACTACCAGAGATTAGGATTCATAACATACAGGAAAATTATAATCACGAAATGGAAGACAACCAACGATACCAGAAATCATGGCCTAATCAAGCTGATAGATGTATTTTGGGGGGCACACAATCCATGACTTGAGCCAACTCCAGCAAATCACTGAATGCTATATACATGCTATATACTTTTATTTTCGTGATATCCACTTTAATATGGCAATTATAGCATCTTGTGAAGTACATATTATCACATTTTACAGATGTGAACCCTTGGCTGAAAGCCTTGAATCTTTTGCTGGGTGTTATAGATTACAACCGAATTCCTAGGACAAACATGAAACCCATGGGAACTCAAGACTAAGGGAGCCCCAGATGTTGACAATTTTACTTGGCTACCAAATACTTGCTACTGTCAGCTTTTAATGCTGCTGCAGTAATGAAGACTAATGCAAACAGAATGTCACCAGAAAAACTACTCTTTTTTGAAGAAAAGAAAAATATGAAGATCTCATCAGGAACTTCTAAATTTCTTTTTGATGTCAGAACACATCAAAAAAACCATACAGTCAGCCCTTGGTATCAGTGGGTTCTGCATCAGAGGATGCTGAATCTACACAAATGAAGTAATGCATAGGCATACCCTGCTAGGCCTTTTGCCATTTCACAGATCCTCTGTCTCTTTTCAGTACTTGGCATCCCATCTCATCATTATTCCCTAAACCAAAACAGCCTAACAACTATTTGTATAACATTTACGTTGTGTTAGGTGTTCTAAGAAATGTAGAGATGATTTAAAATATACAGGAGGATATGCGTAGGCTATATGCAAACACTACACTATTTTATGTAAGGGATTTCTGCATCTGTGAATTTTTTTCCTAATTGTTGTGATAATTTCTTTTTTTGTTGTTGTTCTTTTATATCTTTACTAATTTTTTTTTTATTATGACTGAGTGAAAATGTACATTCCCGTATAAATTTACACGCCCACCTATATGCAGCTTCCACTGCTCTCCCTGCCCGGTGACAGCACACTGTTCCTCTCTGCTCCATACATGTCTCATCCTCCCAATAGTCTCCTTTCGCCTCCTCTGCACCCACTCTCCTTCCTACAGCCAGAGGTCAGCAGGATGACATCCTATAGATGTATAGAACCATAAAGTGCATCAGATATGTGGTCACTCTGCATCATCAAATCCAGTCCATTCGTGTCTGAAGAGTGGACCTTCGTTATGATTTATGGGCAAGGGCAGCATCAGGGCCAGAGGCTGCATCTGTGAATTTTAGCGTGTGTGTGAAAACACTCCCTGGCAGATACTGAGGAATGACTGTACCATATGTTTTCATTGTGAACATTCTATGTTTGAAAGAAAGGTTAGGCCCTTCTTGTTTTTCTGACATCAAAAAGAAAACTTCCCAAAGAGCTCATATCGGCATTGATTCCTGTCTTTAACTATGCACCAAGTATCAGTCTCTTCAATGACTCAGATGTATAGGCGACTTTCACAATGTATAAGCATGGGCTTTCTATGAGTTGAGATCAACTCAACAACACCTAAGAACAACAAGAATACTCCCTTATTTTAGAAATACTCCTCCATACTTCTACCTGCTATAAGATTCACTGTTATCTTAGCAAATCTCTTTTGGTTGGAGCGAGAAGCAACTATGTTGTTATTGTTGTTAACTGCCACTGAGTAAGTTTGATGCATAGCAACTTTATGTACAACAAACAAAACACTGCCTAGTCCCGAGCCACACTCACAGTGATGCCATGTTTGAGCCTGTTGTTCCAGTCACTGTGCCAATCCACCTCGTTAAGGTTCTTCTTCTCTTCCCTTGACTCTATACTTTACCAAGTAAAATGGCCTTTTCTAAGGATTAGTCCCTTTTGATAACATATCAAAAATATATGAGACAAAATTGCACTCACCATCCTTTCTTCTAAGGAGTTTTCTGGCTGTATTTCTCTCAAGACAGATATGTTTGTCTGCAGTATATTCATTATTCTTAACAAACATCATAATTCAAAGGTATCAGTTCTTTGGTGTTTCATATTTATTGTCCAGCTCTCAGGTGCATAGCAGACAATTGAAAATACCATGACTTGGGTCAGGTATACCTTAGTCCTCAAAGTGACACCTTTGCTTTTCAACACTTTAAAGAGGTCTTTTTCAGCAGACTTGCCCAATATAATATGTCATTCCACTTATTGACTTGTTTACATACAGAAAAACAATAATCTTTGATTGTTACAAGAGAGAGAGGGTAGAAAGAGGAAATCACTTAATAGATACTAAGTAAGTGTTAACTTCAGTGGAGAGGAACAAAATACACAATATCAGAGAAGTCAGCACAACTTGACAAAGGAAAAGTCATAGAGGCTTCCTAAACACATCCAAATACCTTGAGGGACTGAGTTACTGAGGATCAAAGCTGGGGACGATAGTATTGGGGGACATTTGGGTCAACTGGCATACGAGTTCATAAAGAAAATGTCGTATACCCTACTTTAGTGAACAGTGCCTACGCTCTTAAAAGCTTTGCAAGCAGCCATCCAAGAGACATCTATTGGTGCAATCCAATCTGGAGCAAAGGAAAATTTAATAAAAAACAAAACAAACAAGCAAAAAACATCAAGACACAAGGAAAATAACAGTCCAAAGGACTAGTGGAACACATGAACCGCAGCCTCCACCAGCCTGAGCCCAGAAGAGCTAGTTGATGCCTGGCTACTACCATAGACCCCTCTAACAAGGATCGCAACAGAGGGCCATGGACAGAATGGGAGAAAAACACATAAAAAATTCAACACAAAGAAGACTAGACTTACTGGTCTGAGAGATAGTAGATGAACCCAAGATCATGGCCCCTGGACACTCTGCTAACACAGAACTGATGCCACTCCAGAAGTTCATCTTTTAGCCAAAGATTAGACAGGCCTGCAAAACAGACAATAATGTGTATGAGGAAGGCATTTCTTAGTTCATTCAAATATGTAAGATCAAATAGGTAACAGCCACCAAAAAGCAAAGACAAGAAGGCAGGAGAGCACAGAAAAACCAGGCAAAGGAATCCAGGGAAACTGGGGTGGAAAAGGAAAGAGTGCTGACACAGTGCAGGGATTGTAACCAATGTCACAGAATAATTTGTGTATAAATTTTCATATGAGAAACTAGCATGCCTGAAAACTTTCACCTACACAAAATAAAATTTTTAAAAAAAAGAGTAAAGTTGCTTTCTCCTTCCAAAAAGGAAAAAGAAATCAAACAATATATTGCATTGAGTAAAACTGCTGTAAAAGATCTCTTTAAAATGTTGAAAAGCAAAGATGTCACTTCAGAGACTAAGGTGTGCCTTACCCAAACCATCGTATTTTCAATCATCTCACATGCGTGTAAAAGCTGGAAAATGAGTAAGGAAAGACAGAATAAGAATTGATGTATTTGAATTAATGGTTTTGGCAAGGAATACCATGAACTATTTACATAACATAAAAAATACCATGAACTGTCAAAAGGAGGAAAACTTGCATCTCGAAAGAAGTATAGCTAGAATGGTCCTTAGTAGCAAGGATAGTGAAACGTCCTCTCACATGGTTTGGACATGCTATCAGGAGGGATCACTCCTTGGAGAAGGACATCATGCTTAGTGTCTTGGTTATCCAGTGCTGCTATAACATCCACATAACATCCACAAGTGGATGGCTTTCACAAAGAGAAATGTATTTCTTCACAGTTAAGTAGGCTAAAATTCATATTTAGAATGTTAGCTCCCAGGGAAGGCTTTCTCTGTGCTGATCTTCTCATCAGTCTTCCCCCAGACTAGGAGCAGAGACCCCAGGTCCAAAGGATTCTCTCTGATCCCAGTTCTGTTTTCTTGTTAGTATGAGGTTCTTAACTCTCAGCTTGCTTCCCTTTCATCTCTAGTAAGATAAAACGTGGTGCAGGCCACACTGCAAAGAAACTCCCTTTACATTGGATGTGACCTTAGTAAAGGTGTTGCAATTCCACCCTAATCCCCTTTAACACAAAATTACAATCACAAAATGGAGCTCAAAGACACAATGCTGGGAATGGTAGCCTAGTAAATTGGTATATTTTGGAGGGGACATAATTTGCTCCATTACATTCTACCCTTTGGCTTCCCCCAAAATCACATTCTTGCAATATACAAAACATATTCACCCCATCATATCATAGCAAAATTCCTAACTCCAAGTACAATATCCAAAAATTCTTCTTCATCTCTAAAATCTAGAATATAAGTTATTTGCTTCCAAAGGTACAATGGAAGAATAGGCACAAGCTAGACATTTTCATTACAAATGATAGAAATTGCAAGGAAGCAAATGATAACAGGCCCCAAGCAAGTCAACAGAACACATTACATTAGCTTTCAAGGCTTGAAAATTATTGTCTGTTCTCTGATACAATTTGTACAATGGCCTTCCCTGCAGACTCTAGGTACTAGCTTTACTCCAGATTCTGAATGGAGGCCCCTCGGCTCTGAGCTACAGCTCTGCCTTCCAGGCCACTGGGATTGCAACTGCGCGCCCTTGGCCTTAAGCACACCACTGTCTTAGTCCATCTGAGTGCCGTCTTCAACCTTAGAAAAACCAGAGGTGGTAGTCATACCTTTTGAGACTGAGGCAGCTCAGCTTCTTGTGTTTCTTGTTTCTCCAGCTTCCGCTTCCTGGTTTCTTGGCCTCTCTACCCACAGGCCTCATGCCCACATCTGTCCTGCTGGGGCACGTGTTCCAAAGCTCTGTAGCTCCACTGATTAGCGCTAGAAACACCTGACTCTGCAGCAAACTTTGGCCAGAAGTCACTCAGCTCTTTCTTTCCATGGGTCAACTCCAGAGGAAGGTCCTCATGATGTATCAGTCTTCCTTTGGTCTGGGAGCATTTCAGAGCAGGGACCTCAAGTACAGAGGATTCACTCTGTTCCCAGCACTGCTTTCTTGGGTGATCTGTGATCCCCAACTCTCTGAACGCTTCCCTTTGTAAGATAAAATGTAGTGCAGGCCAAACCCCAAGGAAATGCCTTTAACATTGAATCAGGGATGTGAACTTAGTCAAGGCTTACAATGCCACCCTAATCCTCTTTAACATAAAATTATAATCATAAAGTGAAGGATAACCACAGAACACCGGGAATCATTGCCCAGTCAAACTGATACATACATTTGGGGACGCAGGCATAATTCAATCAGGTAAGGAAGGTAACAGCATCAGGGAAGGGGGATAACAGCATCAAGTAAGGAAGGTAACAGCATCAGGTAAGGACAGAGTGAGCAGCCCCTACTTTTCTGTCAGTGGGGGCTTTCTTGTTGCTGTGGTGCTGGAAGCTATGCCACTGATACTTAAGTACCAGCAGGGTTACCCGTGGTAGACAGGATCAGCTGAGCTTCTGGACTAAGACAGACTAGGTAAAAGGGCCCAGTAGTCTACTTCTGAAAAGAATTAGCCAGGGAAAACCTTATGAATAGCAGTGGAGTATTGTCAGATATAGTGCCAGAAAATGTGCCCTCCAGGTTGGAAGGCATCAGAAGACAAATGGGGAAGAGCTGCTTCCTCAAAGTACGGGTGATCTTAATAATGTGGATGGAGTAAAGCCTTCAGGATCTTAATTCAATGATGAGGCATGACTCAGAGTGAAAAGAAAGAACTGCAAACATCCATTAATAATCAGAACACAGAATGTACCAAGTATGAATCTAGGAAAATTAGAAATTGTCAAAAATGAAATGGAATGCATAACATTGATACCCTAGGCATTAGTGAGCTGAAATAGACCCATATTGGCTATTTTGAATCAGACAATTATATGGTCTACTATGCTGGGAACAAAAAGTTCAAGAGGAATGGTGTCGTGTTTATCATCAAAAGAACATTTCAAGATCTGTCCTGAAGTACAATGCTGTCAATGATTGAATAATATCCATACATCTACAAATAAAGCCAGGTGATACAGCTATTATTCAGATTTATGCACTAACCACTAAGGCCAAAGATGAGGAGACTGAAGATTTTCTATCAGCTTCTGCAGCCTGAAATTGATCAAGCATGCAATCATGAGGCACTGATAATTACTAGTGACTGGAATGCAAAAATTGGAAACAAGGAAGGAGGAACAGTAGTTGGAAAACACGGCCTTGGTGATAGAAATAATGCTGGAGATCACATGATAGAACTCTGTAAGACTAATTACTTCTTCATTGCAAATACCTTTTTTAACCAAAACAAGTGGTGACTGCACAAATGGACCTCACCAGACAGAACACACAGAAACCAAACTGACTACATCTATGGAAAAAGATGATGGAAAAGCTCCATATTAGCAGTCAGAACAAAACCAGGTGCTAACTGTGGCACAGATCATCAATGGCTCATATGCAAATTAAAATCAAAACTGAAGAAAATTAGAAGTTCACAAGAGCCAAAGTATGACCACGAGTATATACCTTCTGAGTTTAAAGACCATCTTAAGAACAGATTTGATGTGTTGACCACTAACAACCAAAGAACAAATGAATTGTGGAATGACATCACAGACATCATCCATGAAGAAAGCAAGAGGTCACCAAAAAAACAGGGAAGAAAGAAAAGACCAAATTGGATGTCAGAAGAGACTCTGAAATTTGCTCTCAAACATTGAGCAGCTAGGGCAAAAGGAAAGAACAGCAAAGTAAAAGACCTAAACAGAAAATTTCAAAGAGCATCTTGAGAAGACAAAGTAAGTATTCAAATGACATGTGCAAAGAGCTGGAAATGGAAAACCAGGAGGTAAGAACATGCTTTGCATTTCTCATGCTGAAAGAACTGAAGAAAATATTCAAGTCTCAAGTTGCAATAGTGAAGGATTCTACAGGGAAAATATTAAACGACTCAGAGAGCATCAAAAGAAGATGGAAGGTACAGTGCCACAGTAGTCAAAACAGCCTGGTCCTCGCACAAAAACAGACAGATAGATCAGTGGAACAGAATCGAGACCCCCTAAATGACATCATCTGCCTATGAACAGCTGATATTCGACAAAGGCCCTAAGACATTAAATTGGGGTAAAAACAATCTCTTCAACAAATAGTGCAAGCAAAATTAGATATCTATCTGCACTAAATTAAAACAAGACCCATATCTTACACCTTATACAAAAACCAGCTCCAACTGGATAAAAGACCTAAATATCAAATCTAAAATGATAAAGCTCATCCAAGAAAAAGTAGGAACAATGGAAGGTTTAATACACAATGTAGGCAGACTTGAAAATCTATCAAACAAACCACAATCATCAGAAGAGAAAGTAGATAAATGGGAACTACTAAGAATCAAACACTTTTGCTCATCCAAAGATCTTATTAATAGAATTAAAAGGCCACCTACAGAATGGGAAAAAACATTTGGCAACTATATGTCAGACCGACGCCTGATCTCCACAATCTATAAGGTACTACAAAATATCAATAAGAAAAAGATAAATCATCCAATTAAGCGATGGGCAAAGGAGATAGACAAACACTTCTCTAAAGAGGAGATCCAGACAGCCAAAAAACACATGCGGACATGTTCACAATCATTAGCTACTAAAGAAACTTAAATCAAAACAACAATGAGATACCATCTCACCCAAACAAGGTTGGCCATGATCCAAAAACCACAAAACAACAAATGCTGCAGAGGCCGTGGAGAAAGTGGAACTTTCCTACACTGTTGGTGGGATTGCAAAATAGTGCATCCTCTTTGGAAAGCAATCTCATGCTCTCTTAAAAAAATGGATCTAGATACACCATTTGACCCAGTAATTCCACTGCTTGGAATATATCCTAAAGAATCAAGGCCATTCACACCAACTGATACATGCATACAAATGTTCATCACAGCACAGTCCACAATAGCAAAAAGATGGAATCAACACAGATGCTCAACTACAGAGGAATGGATAGGGAAACTATGGTATATATACTCAGTGGAACACTATACAATGATAAAGAACAACGATGATAGCAGGAAACATCTCTTAACCTGGTTTCAACTGGAGGACATTATGCTGAGTGAAAGTAGTCAGCAACAAAAGGACAAACATTGTATTGAGACCCCTACAATAAGAACTTAAAAACAGACTCATGCATAGAAGAAAAGACTCTGCAAGGGTGGGGAGGGAGGGAGGGTGTTGGGGGGAGGGTTTAGATTAGATAGTTAATAGAAATTTGGTTGGATGAAATCGGTAACAGCACACATTAGAAAGATCAATAATAATTGGACTTCACAATTTGAGTACTCCTCCCATCTTAACCCAATATTGCAAGGACAGAGTAGCTGGGGAGGGAGGGGGCCTTGATTTTGCCAGGGACCATACTCTCAGGCAAAATCAAGGCCAATTGGCACAGCTAGCATTTTGCTAATGACGACTCTCTGCACCCTCGCTGGTGAGTGGTGTCTGGGGTCTTAAAAGCTGCCAAGCTGTCATCTGAGGGTACATCAGATGGCCCCATCTCAACAGGAATGGATGACAATTGAGGACAAGGATGACATGGGGAAAAGAGAACCCAGAAGACAGAGAGACCCATGTGAGTGAGTCTCTACATTGATTCGTGACCAGAAGAACTGGATGGTGCCTGACTACCACCAGTGATAGCCACGATGGAGCTCACAAATTTGAATCTCACTGGGAACAAGAGAATAAATAGGAGTGCGCCCTGAGATCTCCAATAAAAGAACACAATTCATGGTCCAGGGGCTTCAGGGTTTCCCTGGGAGCATGGTCCCTAGCCCTGATGCTGCCCCTGTCCATAAATCACAATGAAGGCCAACTTTTCGGACAGCAATGGAGTGGACTTGGCGACGCAGAATGACCTATCTTGTGGGGCTTTTATAGTTCTATGCGTCTACAGGATGTCATCCTGCTGACCTCTTGCTGGAGGAAGGGAAGCGGGTAGAGAGGAGGGGATAGGAGACTGTTGGGAGGATAGGACATGTATGGAGCAGAGAAGAGGGGTGTGCTGTCCCTGGGCAGGGAGAGCAGTGGGAGCTGCATATAGGTGCCAGCCAAGTGCCGTCGAGTCGGATCTGACGCATATAGGTGAGCATGCAAATTTATATGGGAATGTACACTTTCATTCGATCATAATAAAAAATAAATAAATAAAAAGAAGATGAAAGGCATACACAGAGTCATTACACCCAAAAAGAACTGGTCAGTACTCAGCCATGTGAAGAGGTAGTATATGATCAACAACAAAGGGTACTGAAGGAAGAAGTAGAAGCTGCACTGAAGACACTGGCAAAAAACAAGGCTCCAGGAATTGGTGGAATATCAACTGAGACATTTCAACAAACAGATGCAGTGCTGGAAGTGCTCACTCATCCAGGCCAAAAACTTTGGAGGACAACTACCTGGCCAATTCGCTGGAAGAGACCCACACCTATACACATTCCAAAGAGAGGTGGTCCAACCAAATATGAACAATAACATTAACAATAACAATAACATTAATACCACACGCAAGTAAAATTTAGCCCAAGGTCACGCAAAAGTGACTGCAACAGTATATTCACAAGTAACTACCAGAAATTCAAGCTGATTCAGAAGAGGATGTGGAACCAAGGATATCCTTGCTGATATCAGATGAATCTTGGCTGAAAGCAGAAAATACCAGAAAGATATTTACTTATACTTCATTGACTATGCAAAGGCATTCAACTGTGTGGATCGTAATAAATTATGGCTAACATTGTGGAGAATAGGAATTCCAGAATGCTTAATTGTGCTCTTAAGGAATCTGTATATGGATCAAGAGGCAGTTGTGCGAACAGAACAAGGGGACATTGCATGGTTTAAAGTCACGAAAGGTGTGAGTCACGGTTGTATCCTTTCACATTTTCAACCTGTATGCCAAGCAAATAACCCAAGAAGCTGGATTATACGAACAAGAACAAGGTATCAGGATTGGAGGACAAGTCATTAACAACCTGCATTACACAGATGACACCACCCTACTTGCTGGAAGTAAAGACGATCTGAAACACTGATGAAGATCAAGGACCACAGCCTTCAGTATGGATTGCACCTCAACACTGAGAAAACAAATATCCTCACAACTGGACAAGTAAGCAACATCATCACAAATGGAAGAAGAACTGAGGTTGTCATGGATTTCATTTTACTTGGGCCCACAATCAATGCCCATGGAAGCAGTAGTCAAGAAATCAAAAGAAAATCTGCTGCAAAGGATCTCTTTAAAGTATTGAAAAGTAAAGACATCACCTTGAAGACTAAAGTGCACCTGACCCAAGCCATAGTATTTTCAATTGCATCATATGCATGTGAAAGCTGGACAATGAACAAAGAAGACAGAAGAAAAATTTATGCCTTTGAATTGTGGTGTTCGAGAAGAATGCTGAATGTACCATAGACCACCAAAAGAACAAACAGGTCTGTTCTGGAAAAAGTACAACCCGAGTGCTCCTTGGAAGCGAAGATAGCAAGACCATGTCTTACATACTTCAGACATACTGTTAGGAAGGATCAGGCCCTGGAGAAGGACGTCATGCTTAGTAGAGTGGAGGTTCAGCCAGAAAGAGGAAAATCCTTGATGAGATGGATTGACACAGTGGACACAACAGACTTAAACATAAAAAACAATTGTGGACATGGCACAAGACTGGGCAGTGTTTCATTCTATTGTGCATAGCATTATGAGTCGGAACTAACTCAACGGCAGCTAACAATAACTCAGTCTACAGCACTTGGTAAAGTAGAGGGTCAGCGAAAAAAGAGGAAGACCCTTAAAATGATCGACTGACACAGTGGCTGCAACATTGTGCTCAAGCATAGCAGTGATTATCAGGATGGTACAGGACCTGGCAGTGTTTTGTTCTGTTGTACACAGGGTTGCTACAAGTCAAAATTGACTCAGTGGTACCTAACACAACAGTGATAGGTTCTTTCAGAAGAATTTCACATGCATCATTCAGAGCCAAGGAAGGTGCCCAAAAGGCAGACAGTTTTCTTTTCCCTGACAAGTCAAATTGCATTGGTGTGACAAACATGTTCTGTCCTCCCTCTCTCCCACTTCAACCAGATTTTGTCTGGATTGTCCCGTTTCCAAGGAGCCCTTCCCTAGGGCCAGAGCCACAAACACAGCAGGTAGTTCAGCATTGCACAAGGGGATTTTAGAGACGGGCTGCCCTGTTCACTGTTCCATGGCTGTTAACACAATCCTCCTGCTCCACTCAGAGAGTAATTCTATGACTGCAGCATCCTTTAAAGGAATGATTATATTCTTATTTTAAAAATAAGGGGTCTTCTTCCCCTCATCCTAAGGAAAAAAGTAATAATTGCCTTACACACAAAGTTGTCTCTTTCCAGATGTTATCAGACATTTATTAATTGACCACTACACACTACCATAAGCAACCTGGAGAGAGACAGAAGATGTAGAAGTGACAGCTAACATTAGACTAATAGGAAACAACAGAATTTGTGTTAAAAGGCTGCAAAGCAAAATGTCTACTCCCTGTCTTCCTGCTGCCATTCACCCTTCAAAAGTAAACTCATATTTCTGTTTATTCTGAGAAGTAGGGATTAGCAGAAAGCCAGCAAGACAAACGTGAACATTGACATTGTTCCTGAAGCATATTATTGGACTTTTAGGCAAAGAAAGGCAAACTTTAGTATCAGCAGCACTGTAATTTGTATACAAACACACTGAAACAAGAATTGCATGAGTAGAGGAATAGTGTGCTGTCACTGGGCAGGGAGAGCAGTGGAAGCTGCTATATAGGTGGGCATGTAAATTTATATGGGAATGTACACTTTCACTCAGTCATAGTAAAAAACAAGGGGGGGGAATTGTTTGAGTAAAACAAGTCTCTTGTCTCCCAAATTCCTTTTCTTCTAGTTCTTGAAACATTTTCCAGTTTCAGGCATTGTGATCGTTAGGCTTATGTGTCAACCTGGCTAGGTCATGATTCTCAGTGGTTTGGCAGTTATAGTGTAGTCTAACAGTCATATGATCATGTGAACACTTCTATGATGAGATTTGATATACTGCAATCACCTCTATGATGGGATCTGCTGTGTGTAGCCAATCAGTTGAAAGGGAGCTTTTCCTTGGGCATGTGGTCTGCATTAAATGTAAGTGGACATTCTGGCAAGGCTTGTGGACTTTTGTTCATGCTGGATCCTGCAGCTGGCTGCTGTTTATCTCATCTCTGGTCTAGCAGTTTACCTGTGATCTTGTCTGCCAGTCTTGTGATTCATTGATCTTTGCAGCCTGTGAGCAACAGCCATGTTCTCTGACCTGCTGATCTTGGGATTGCCAGCTCCTGAGGCTGCATGAATAAGAATAAGGGGAAGCCTCTAGCTGTACACATGGATTTGGGCCCTTTTAGTCAACTCCACAAGCAATTCTCTTTATGTAAATCTCTCCATACATATGTTTGTATACTTTACTGGTTTTGCTTCTCTAGAGAATCCAGCTTAAGGCAGGTATACACCAATTTACAAGTGCATTGTCTTGACAGCATTATTCTAGAACATTAGTGTCTACAACTGATGGTACAACTTTGCTGAAGGCAAAATAGAGTGACAACAGTTTTCAAAAGAATGGTCTACAGATTCCTTGGGAACCCTTATGCCCCTTTCAGAGGTAACTGAAAAAGTTAAATCTATTTTCATTATAGTATCAAAAAATCAAAATACCTGATGCAAATATCAACAGCATTTTTTAGCCAGCTGAAAAAAATTAATCATTAACTTTATATGGAAAAGAAAGAGGCCCAGAATGAAGAAAAAGAACAAAGTAGGAGGGCTCATACTATCTGACCTCAGAACTTACTATACAGTTCTGATATTCTAAACAGCCTGGTACTTGTACAACAGACACATTGACTCATGGAACAGAATTGAGAATCGAGATATAAATCCATCCACTTAGAGTCATGTGATCTTCAATAAAGGCCCAAAGTTCATTAAATGGGGAAAAAATAGGCTTTTAAAATAATGGTGATAGTGAAACTAGACGTCTGTATTCAAAAAAAAAAAAAGAGAGAGAGAGAAACAGAAACTATATTGCACACCGTTCACAAAAACAAATTCAAAATGAGTCAAAGACTTAAATACAAAGATAAAAAAATACTAAGATCATAAAGAAAAAATAGAATCAACATTAGCAGCCCTAATGCACAGCATAAATAGCATCAAAACTATACCTAACAATGCACAAACACTAGAAGATAATCTAGGTAACTGGGATCTTCTAACAACTAAAAACATGTTCATCAAAAGACTTCACCAAAAGAGTAAAAACAGTACTTGCAGACTAGAAAAAAAGCTTGACTATGCCAAACCCAATGAAGTTTTAATCTGTAAAATCTACAGGAAAATCTAACACCTCCACAACAAAAAGACAAATAACCCAATTAAAAACTCACAAAACATGTAAACAGATGTTTCACCCAAGAAGACACTCAGGCGTCTAATAGACACATGACGAAATGCTCATGAGCACTAGCCATTACAGAAATAGAAATCAGAACTGCATTGAGATATCACTAACCCTGATGTTACTGGTATGAATAAAAAAAAAACAGGAACAGACAATAACAAATGTTGGTGAGGCTGTAGGGAGCTTGTAACTGATGCACTGCTGGTGTGAATGTAAAATGGTACAACTATTTTAGAAAATGATATAGTGCTTCCTTAAAAAGTTAAAAATAAAAATATTATATGATCCAGCAATTCTACCCCTAGAAATATATCCTAGAGAAATAAGAGCCACCACAGGAATAAGTGTAAATACACCTATGTTCATTGCAGTAATATTCACAACAACAGAAAGATAGAAACAACCTGTGTGCCCATCAAGAGATGAATGGATAAACAAACTGTGGTATATACACACAATGGACTATACAACAATAAAGCACAATGATCAGTCCGCAAAGCATCTCACAACATGGATGAATCTGGAAGATGTTAAGCTGTGGGAAATAAGTCCATCACAAAAGAACAAATACTACATGAGAACACTATTATAAAAATTCATGAAAAGGCTTACACACAGAAAGGAACAATCTCTGATGGTTATGGGAAAGGGACAGATGGGGAAGAAAAACACTAGCTAGATAAAAGATAAGTGGTAATTTTGGTGAAGGATAAGACAGTACACAATACTGGGGAAGTCAGCACAACTTGACCAAAGTCAGGTCATGGAAACTTCATAGATACACCTAAACTCACTGAGGGAATGAATTACTGGACTGAGGACTGGAGTCTATGGTCTCGGGAAACATCTAACTCAATTGGCACAACATAGCTTATAAAGAAAATACTCTACATCGTACTTTGAAGAGCAGTGTCTGGAGTATGAAAAGCTTGTGAACAGCCATCTAAGACACTCCACTGGTCCCACCCCACCTGGAGCAAGGGAGAATGAAGAAAACCAAAGGCACAAAAGAAAGAATAGTCTAAAGGAGTAAAGGACCACACCTACCACAGTCTCCACCAAACTGAGTTGAGCAAAACTAGATGGTGCCTGACTACCACCACAAGTATTCTGACAGAAATCACAAAAAGGATTCTGGACAGAGCTGGTGAAAAATGTAGAACAAAATTCTAACTCACGAACAAAGGTGAAATTCACTGATGTGACAGAGACTGGAGAAATCCCAAGAGTAAGCCCCTTGCACACCGTTTTAACTCAGTACTGAAGTCACCCTTCAGGTTTACCCTTCAGCTAAAGGTTAAAGAAGCCCAGAAAACAAAGCTAGACTAAATGGGCATACCAGTTAGGGGAAAAGATGACAAAGCAGGAGGGGACAGGAAAGCTGGCAATTGGGAACCCAAGATCAAAAAAAAGTGTAGACATAAGGGGTTGACAGTAAATGTCACAAAAAATATATGTACATTGTTTAACGGGAAACTAATTTGTTCTTAAATCGTCAGCTAAAGTACAGTAAAAACAACAAATTAATTTAAAATAAGTGAAATCAAAACCAAACCTGATGCCGTCAAATCAATTCCAAATTAAAGCCATCCCACGTGTTGTAGAATACAGTTGACCTCTGTAGGGTTTTCTTGGTTGTAACCTTTATAGAAGCAGATAACCAGAACTTTATCCATGGTGTTGCTGTGTTTGTATGAACTGCTAACCTTTAGGTTAGTTAGTAGCAGAGTGCAAACTATTCGCACCACTCAGGTGCGAATATATAATATCCCCAAAACACTCAAACCCATTGCCACTGAGTCGATTCTGACTCATAATCACAAAGTAGACTGAATCTGCAAAGCTCCTGATAGAATTTCCAAGAAGTACTTGACAGATTTGAACTGCTAACCTTTTGGTTAGCAGCCATAGCATTTAACCACTATGCCATCAGGGTTTCCAATTAATACTAAGACATTGTTTACTTTTTTTTGCTATGGTGATATTTGCACCGATGGTGTAAAAATAATGGTGATCAAACCTGCTGGTGCCTTAGTGTGAATCAGATACTAGCACCAGGTAGTAGTCATTGTATCTACTACCACCAGTGACTCACAATAAAAGTACAACCCTTTGGAAAGCAATCTGGTGCTTCCTTAAAAAGCTAGAAATAGATATACCATTTGATCCAGTAGTCTCACTTCTGGGAATTTATCCTTCAGAAACTAAGGCTGTCACATGAACAGACACATGCATAAGAATGTTTATCGCAGCACAGTCCACAACAGCAAAAAGATGGAATCATCCTAGGTACCCATCAACAGATGAATGGATAAACCAACTATGGTACAGATAGAACACTGTGCTATAATAAGAAACAATGATGATTTTAGAAAACATCTAATTTACATGGTTTCAATTGGAAGATATTATGCTGAGTGAAATTAGCCAGCAGCAAAAGGCGAAATCCTGTATGAAACTCCTGCTTTAAGGACTTAAAAATAGACTTATCTATAGAGGAAAAAACTTTTCGATGGCTATAAGGGTGGGGTGGGTGAGGGCTTATCACAGATTAGATAGTTAATAGATGTTAGAAATGTTATTTATTTACTGTAATAAATAAAATTATAAAAGAAAAGTTTTGATATATGTTACAATATCATGGCTCTGAAGACATTATGCTGAGTTAAATAAGTCATTCACTAAAGGACTAATATTTTATGGCACACAGAAAAAGATAAGAAAAGGCAAATATAGAGAGACCAAAGTTTCTTAACAGTTACCAGGAAAAAAGGCTGAGGGAAGGGAATGATATTGTTCATGGAGTACTGAGTTTTGTTTTACAGCAATGAAAAAAATCACATTAAGGGTAAGGATGCACAGCTGATTAATGTAATTGCTATCAATAAGCTGTACACTTGTAAAAAGTTGAATTAGTAAAAGTTGTGTGATACATACATTGAAAAATGACAGAGAGAAAGAAGGGAGGGAGGGGTGGGGAAGGAGGAGGAAGGGGGAAGAAGGGAAGGAGAGAGGAAGGAGGGAGGAAAGAGAGAGAGAGAGAGAGAGACTTCTGGCCAACATGACACCATAAACAGAAGCACAATGCTATCCCTCCACAGCAAAAACCTGAAAAACTAGGTAAAACAGAGACAAACATCAACCCTGGAACCCAGACTGCCAAATGAAGACATGAAGATCTCAGCCAAACACCGCATGGAATAACACACTGACAGAGAACAAGAACAGATACGAGATGAAGTCCCCTATTAGTCAACCCAGCGTGAATTCACCATCTCAGACTATTGTCGGAAACTGGCAGACAGGGAGCACAGGAAACCAGATACACGGAAATCCTAGCAGAAGACAAAGAACTTGGTAACCGGCAATACATGCTTTCCCACCACCTCTTTTTTCCCTGCTCCTCTACCTTCAGACACCTCCTGGCTAGCCGCTGTGGCTCAGCATCCATAAAGTACAGTGTCCATACTATTTGGATTCTCCCCAACTCTCCCCTGCCCAATCAGGGACTGGCAGATGAGGAGTATCTGAAAGCACCTTCAGGCGTTCCCAGCAGGACACAGATCCCCTGGTAACCTCACCACCCCAACACATACCCACCACCCAGCTTTCTCTGCTTCCTGCAGGCTACAATCTCTTGGCCAGAAGGAAATTTCTTTGGCCCTGTCTGCCTCAATTTGTTGCCCTCCCTACCACCATTTCTTTCAATTTCTTCTGTGCCTCCCATTACCTTCCCCATGCTTTCTCTGGAACTCCTGGCTCTATGTGCCATCTCTGTCTCTTCTTGAAAGGCTGTGAAATGTGGGTTAACTGGGGAACAATTTGCCAGCCCTGTGACACCATACTGGTGGAATCCTCTGGGCTTTTTTTCTTCTTTTTCATTTTTGTGGTGTTTTACTTTGTCTATTTGTTTGTTTCCCTTTTCTTTTCATGGCTTGGGAGTCCCTTCTAGCTGAGCTGCACTGCATGGCTTTGGGTCAAGATCCCAATACATGCTCCTGCATCAGTGGAATGCCTGTGGGCATTTCTTTCTTTCTTTTTCCTTTTTTGCTTCCTGTCTCTCTTTGTTTCCCAGTTCTTACCTCTGTTTACCTTCTTTTCCTATCTCCTGAATACCTGACATTGTGACATCTGTACTCCTTCTAGCCAGGCTATGCCACACAGCCTGGGAAACACTTCCCTGATCTTCACAGCAGCACCAGTAAGACTCCTGGGGGCCTTTCTTTTCTATTTTTAAATTTTCCAAGTATTCAACTGGTTAACTTTTCTCTTTTCATATTTTTTGTTTTAATGTATTTCTTCGTTTCTCATCCCTCCACCCCAGTGGCATGCTCCTTTATCACTGTTGGCTTGCTTGTTTGTTTTTTTGTTTTAGGCTTCTGTTTTTCTCTCCCCCTACTCCTTTTTCTCATACTCATTTTAGCTCTATACACCACAATTTCCTCACTCCTTCTTGCTTACCTGCATTGTGCTGAACATCACACTTCCAAGCAGCACAGGCACAGACTACTGTATCGTGCCCAGCACTGATCACTGGCATGCCCTGCTGGCCCTTATGCATGCCACAAACAACCAAGCCCAGCCCCTCTCCTTCAGTTGGACCTGCCCTGCTGCGCCACAGCTGAGCAACTGGCACTGTCTATTGGTCAAGGGGGTGAAAAATACTGTAAACACTGATGAGAAAATAGCAAAGAATGCCTGCTTTTACATAACCAAATAAAACAAAAAAGTAAGACAAAACAAACATATCTTTAATCAATAAACAAAGAAAACAACTACTGAATGTACTAAAGACAGCAGACAATATGAAAACATACTTTTTTTAAAAAAGAAAAGAAAACAAACAGGATAGGATAATTTCAGAAGGTGTCCAAAATAAAATATCAGATGAGTTTCCAGTAGAAGAAAAGACACTAGAATTTTGACAGAGAGCTCAAATCTGTAATATTCAGAGCTACCCAAGAACTGAAAAAAAAAGCAGATAAAAATGAGGAAAGAATAGAAAAGTTCATGGAAAAGGCAGACAAATTCATGGAGGAATTCATAAAAATAACACAGGAACAAAATTCCAAAATAAATTCACAACTAGAAATCATACAAAAACAACAATTAGAAATCCAAAACACAAGCAACAAGATTTCAAAAATGGGCAGTGTCATAGAAGGCCTGAGGTGCAGGTTTGAAATGATAGAAGTCAGGATCAGTGAAATTGAAGGCAAACACTTGTATACAACTCAGCTTGAAGAAACCCTGAAAACAGTGTTAGATACAATCAAAAGCAAAAATTTGCCAATGATCGGAGTCCCAGAACAGGAAGAGAAAATAAAAAACACAGACAGGATCACTGAAGAATTTTTGACAAAAAAGTTTCCTTAATATCATGAAAGATGAAAAGATAACCAGCCAAGAAATTCAACAAACTCCATATATAAAAGAAAATCACTGAGGCATATCAAAATCATTAAAACCAAAAATATTAATAAATTTTTAACAAAATAATAATAAATTAATAAATTCTGAGAGCAGCTCAACAAAAACAACAAAAGTTATGTACAGAGGAGAAACAATAAGACTAAGATCTGATTATTCAGCAGAAACTATTCAGCCATGAAAGCAATGGGATGATACACATAAAACCTTGAAAGAAAAAAACTGCCCACCAAGAATGATCTATCCTGCAAAACTCTTATTCAGATATGATGGTGAAATTGAGACATTTCTAGATAAGCAGAAATTAAGGGACTATGTAAAAACTAAACCAAACTTACAGCAATTACTAAAGGATGTCCTTTGGTCTAAGAACAAATAATGACAGACAACAGCATAAATCTAGGATGCAAGATTATACAGCCAGATACTATCCCAGGAAATGAACTTTCAAGGACTATCCAAACCAAACAAATTACAACAGGGAACCAGAGAATAATCCATAAATGACAACAAGATGAGAACAGTAAGACAGACTAAACAGTGTAGGTATACAACTTTCTAATGGAGGGGAAGGCAAGGCAATATCCTTATAATAAACTTCTTCAAACGTAGAAAGATAAGGGTAAATGGCAAGGTAACCATGAAATTAACAAACCTAATCACCAAAATAAAAGAAGTTTCAATAAAAACGAAAGAAATCTACAGACCAAAGAAATCCATCACAGGAGAGTAAGAGGAAGAAAGAAAACATCAGCACCACAAAAAAAAAAAAAAAAAAAAGGCAGTACAAAATGACAGCAGTAAACTCACACCAATCAATAACTACACTGAATGTAAATCACATAAATACACCCATAGACACATCCAAACTCCATGAGAGACTGGATTGCCAGGCTAAGGACTGTGGAAACCAATGTCAATTGACACAACATAGTTTATAAAGAAAATGTTCTACATTCTACTTTGGTGAGTAGTGTCTAGAATCTTAAAAGCCTGTGAGTATCCCTCTACAATACTCCAGTGGGAGCAAGGAAGAACAAAGAAGACTAAAGAAGAGAAAGATTAGTCCAAAGGACTAATGGACTACACCTACAATGGCCTCCAGCAGTCTGAATCCAGTATAGTATAACTAGATGGTGCCCAGATACCACCACTGGCTGCTCTGAGAGGGATCACAACAGAGGATCTGGGACAGAGATGGAAAAAATGTTTTCTAATTAATAAAGAAAGACCAGACTCTGGCCTGACAGAATCTATGAAACCTTGAGAATATGGCCCTCAGACATCCTCTCAGCTCAGTAACGAAGTTACTCCTGAGGTTCACCCTTCAGCCAAAGGTTGGAAGGGCCTATAAAACAAAATGAAACTAAAGGAGCATGCCAGCCCAGGGGCAAGGAAGGACTAGAAAGCAGGAGAGGACAGGAAAGCTTATAACAGAAGCCCAAGGTTGAGAATGGAGACCTGTTGTAGAGTTGTTAACCAGTCTCATAAAACAATATGTGTACTGTTTAATGAGAAACTAGTTTGTTCTGTAAACCTTCATCTAAAGTACAATTTTAAAAAATTAAAAAGAGTAGCTGCTGAGTCAGCTTATTTACAGCCAAACACCTCTTGGGATTTCATTCCTTGCTTTGGAGATTTAGGGTAATGGTTTCACGGGACATCACTGTTAACTGACCTAACATGTTCAGTGTCTCTTATCTAAATTCTAGTTTGTTGTACAGGACCTGAGGTCTTAAAAGCTTGCAAGCAGCCATCCAAGGCACAACAACTGGTTTCTACAGTAACAGAGTAAGAAGAGAGTCAAGAATAAGAGGAGAGAATGGAATGCATGGCTGACTGCCTCCAAAACAACTGCTTCCTTTGCCATGACATCAGAAGGACTGGATTGTGCCCCGCTACCACCGTTACTCAGTATGCTGATTGAAGACTCTGTAGAAGAATCTTCATCAAAAGAAGGAAAATGCAGAACAGAACTTCAAATACTCATGGGATCCAGACTTCCCAGAGTCATGGCAGCTACACAAACTTCTTAAACTATTGCCGTGAGATAATCCTTAAACCTTTAACCAAAATATCCCCCCAAATTTTCTTAAAATCAAGCAATGCTTTAGCTTAATTATTAAAAAATATCCCCCTTGAGCATCATCATATTTTAAGAACTATCTATATGGGATTCCATTGACCACAATAATTCAAAAAATTAGATAGGGGAACAGTGAGTTGATGTTTGTCATGGATTGAATTGTTTCCCCTAAAAAGCATGTGTAGTAATTTAGCTGGGCCATGATTCCCAATACTACATGATTGCCTTTCATGTTGTGATTTCCCTGTACTGTAAATACTAACCTCTGTCTGTGGTTAATAGACTGGATTACATTAAAGAGGATTAGGTTGGGACTGTAACACCCTTCTGAAGGTCACCTTGCTCCTCCAATGTAAAGGAAGCTTCCCTGGAGTGTGTCTTGCACTACATTTTATCCTGTAAGAGATGAAGGGGAAGAAAGCAGAGAGTTGAAGACCTCATACTATCAAGGAAACAGCACGAAGAACAGAGCTTGTCCTTTGGACTTCAGGTTTCTGCACCTAGATGCTGTCAGACCAAAGAAAGACTGATAATAACACTTCCTTTACAGCCAAAAGAGAGAAAAACTTCTGTCTGGAGCTGACACCCTGAATTCAAATTTGTAGCCTATTGGACTGTTTAAGAAAAAAGCTTTTCTTTGTTAAAGCCATCCACTTGTGATATTTCTGTTAGAGCAGTACCAGATGACTAAGACAATGCTAATGGGAAAGGAACAACTTAGAAAAGGAGGATGAGAGTGGGTGTAGACTTCAAAACAAGGAAGCAATGTCACTGAACTGTACATGTAGAAACAGTTAAACTGGTGTGTTTTGCTGTGTCTGTTCTCAACAAAAATGAAATACAACAAAATTAATAATATATTAAAAATAAATTTCTATTTTAAAAAGAAGAAAGTACAGCAGTGTCAGTTAAAAAATTCCTTGATGGGACAATAAAAATAATTAATTTTTTAATTCTTTTTTTCAAATGATTTATTTTAGTTTTGTTGTTGAGAATACATACAGTAAAAAAATAAACCAATTCAAATCTCTACATGTAGTGCTTGCTTTGGGAGCATGTATACTTAAACTGGAACAATACAGACAGTAACATCCCCCCCACAAAGATGACACACAAATTCAAGAAATATTCCATATTTTTTGTCAAAATTAGTGAGACTGAAGATAAAACACTTGACACTAATATATTTGATAAAAACAGATGAAATAATTTTTCAAAATGCAGAAACCACAAGAATTATGTGGGACTCTTACCAATAGAAATAACCTACAAGTGACTGGAATACCAAAACAGGGGGTATAACAGAAAATATGGAAAAAAATTGTTGAAGACTTAAGGGCGGAATACCTTCCCGATATCATGAAAGATGAGAAGGTAAGTATCCAAGATACTCATCAAACTCCATACAATGACCAAGAAGTGTTATAATCAGACTTGCTAAAACCAAAGATAAAGAGAGAATTTTAAGAGCAAGTAGGGATACACAAAAACTAAGCTACAAAGGAGAATCAGTAAGACTAAGCTTGGACTACTCAGCAGAAACTATGCAGGCAAGAAGGCAATGTGGTAACATATGTAAAGCCTTGAAGGAAAAAAAACTGGCAGCCGAGAAATTATAAAACTGTCTCTCAAATACTGGTAAAATTAGGACATTTCCACATAAACAGAAGTTTGGGAAATTTGCAAAAACCAAGCCAAAATTACAAAAAATACTAAAGGGAGTCCTTTGGTTAGAAAATTAGCAACATCAGATAACAACCCAAGAATAGAATGCAAGACAGAGCAACAAAATACCAACCTAGACAAGGAAAACACAAAATGAAATCAAAGCTAAAATACTGAAAGCAGGGAAATAGATATTATTATGTAAAAGATGACAACATTATAACAAAAAAGAAGAATTAAAAACTGTAGTCATAGATCTTTCCTATGAAGAGGAAGTAAAATTGATACAAAGAAATAAAAAGTCTCTACATGTAAAATCCAGTGACATTGATTACATTCTTCAAATTGTTCAGCCATTCTCACTCTCCTTTTCTGAGTTATTCCTGCCACATTAACATACATTCATTTCCCCCACGAGATTCCAATCTAATCTTTTGGGTGGCTGTCATCAATTTGATTGAATATAAATAGATCTTAAAAGAGCATAAAGCACAAGGCAGACATTCTGTACTAGTTAAGTTAAATTATCGTTTGGTTTCAAGAAAAATTCAGGATATACTTTTTATTTTAGTAATATTGTGTTTTCAGTGGAGGTTTACACAGCAGTTGAGGTTCCCATTCAATAATTTCTACACAAGTTGTTCAGTTACATTGGCTACATTCTTCACAATACATAAACATTCTCATTACTTCCGTTCTGATGCTGCTGCTTTCAGGAAATAATCTTGGTTTAATGCTTAAAGATTTTCTTAGGTCAACAGTTTTGGATACTTTCTTTTATTCCTCATCCCTGAGTTCTTGTCTTTTTTATTATGATGATGATTATGTGAAAGTATACAATCCAAATAAATTTTGCATGCTTGCCTATCAGCAACTCCATCCGCTCTCCTCACCCTGAGACAGCACACTCCTCCTTTTCGTTCTTTACTTCTAGTATCCTCTTAGCAAACATATGTTCCCTCCTCTCTACCCTCTCCTCTCGTATCTAGAAAGAAACCAGTAGGATAGCCTCCTATAAATGTTTAAAACCATAAAGTACACACACCATATGCTCACACTGTGCTCCCAAGTGCAGTCCATTCTTGTCTGAAGAGTTAACCTCAGTACTGGTTTCAGGTCAAGGCCAGTAGGGACCATGTTCCCAGGGCATCCTCCAGGCTGTCAGACTATCAGTTCTGGTATTTTAGTAGTTCTTGAACTGCACACCTCTTTTTCTCATGCTGCATCAGGGACTCGACATAGTATCCCTGATCATGGCCACCAAAGGGGTGGTGGCCAGGCACCATCTGGTTCTTATGGTCACATGTTGATGCAGTCTCCCATTCATACGCATCCTTCTGTCTCCTGGGCTTCGTTCTTGCCTTGTCTTTGATGTTCTCAGTCATCATCTGTTCCTGATAGGTTGGGACTACTTGGTGTTCCTCAGATGGCAGCTTGGTAGCTTTTAACACCCCAGACGCCACTCACCAATATGGGGTGCAGAAGCATAGTTATGTCAATTCAAGTCAATGTCCCCTGAAAATATGGTCCCCAGGCCGTGGTACCTGCTACTTTATCCTTTGAAATGTTGGGTTGTGTTTAGAAGATTTTTCAGTTTACGGTATAGTCCAGTTATGCTGATCTTCCCTCTACTGAGTGCTGTCACTACACTGAACTAACCAAATTCCTGTCAACTATATAATCTATAAATATCCCTCCCTCCCCACTCTTGTAGCCATCAAAGAGTCTTTTCTTTTGTACAGAAGTCCACTTTTAAGACCTTATAGCAGAGGTCTCATAAAATACTTGCCCTTTTGCAGCCCTTTTGATTTCACTCAGCATGTCTTCTACTTGAAACCAAATTGAAATGCTTCCTCAAATTATCAGTGTTCTTTATCATTGCATAGTGTTCTATTGTGTATATTACCATAGTTTATTTACCCGTTCATCTGGTGACACGCACCTAGGTTGATTCCATCTTTTTGCTACTGTGGACAGTGCTGCTATATACATTTGTGCTCATGTATCTGTTCATGGGAACATCTTTATTTCTGTAGGATACACTCTAAGCAATGGGGTTGCTGAATCATATGGTGTTTCCATTTCTAGCTTTTTAAGAAAGCACTAAATTGCTTTCCAAAGAGGTTGTACCATTTTGCATTCTCACCAGCAATGTAGGAGAGTTCTAATCTCTCCACAGCTTCTACAGTATTGACTGTTTTGTGTTTTTTGGATTATTGCCAACCTCATTGTGGTGAGATGGTATTTCACTGTAGTTTTGTCTTGGATTTCTCTAATAGCTAATGATCACTAATATTTCCTCATGTGTCTTTTGGATGTCTTCTTTGGTGAAGTGTCTTTCCATCTACTTTGCCCATTGTTTAACTGGGTTATTTACCTTTTCCTTGTTGATATTTTGCAGTACCTTTTGGATTACGGAAATCAGATATCAGTCCAACATACAGTTGCCAAATATTTTTTCACATTCTGTAGGTAGTCTTTTAACTCTGTTGATAAAGTCAATGGATAAGCGTAAGTGTTCTGTGTTCCCATTTATGTGTTTTCTCTACTGTTGTTTGGGTATTGTTAGTCAGATTTTGTAGTCTAAACTGTGTATTAGAAATTTCATTGTTGGCCCTATTTTTTCTTGCATGATCCTTATCATTTGAGTTTTGATATTTAGATCTTTGATCAATTTTGAGTTGGTTTTTGTGTAAGGCATAAGATATGGGCCTTGTTTCAATTTATCACAGTTGGACATCCCGTTTTGCCAACACCATTTGTTAAAGAGACTGTTTTTACCTCAGTTTACAACCTTTGGACCTTTGTCAAATATTTATTGTTCATAGCAGGATTGTGATACTTCTGGATTCTCTATTCTGTTCCATTGGTCTATATGTCTGTTTTTGTATCCGGACCAAGCTTTTGACTACTGTTGCAGTGTGGTATTAGATTAACACCTCTCTAAAAATTTGGTAGAATTCTCCAGTGAAGGTGTCTGGGCCACGACACTTTTTGGTTGATAATTCTTCAATTACATTCTCAATCTCTTCTTTTGTGATGGTTTATTAAATTGTTCTACTTTGTGTGATAATTTTGGTAGGTGATGTGAATCTAGAAATTTGTTCATTTCTCTAGGTTTTCAAATTTGCTAGAGTACGATTTTTCATAGTATTCTGTTATGATACCTTTGATTTCTTTTGGGTCTGTCATTACATCTCCCATCTCTTTTCTTATTTGGGTTATTTGTTTCCTCTCTTGTTTTTCTTTTGTAAGTTTAGCCAATGGTTTATCAATTTTGTTGATCTTTAAAAAAACAGCTTTTAGTTTTGTTAATTCTTTCAATTGTTTTTGTATTCTTTATTTCATTTAGTTTTGCTCTAATTTTTATTATCTGATTTCTTCTGGTGCCTGAGACATTCTGCTTTTGTTCTTTTTCTACTTGTTCGAGTTGTAGGGTTAATTTTCTGGTTTGGGATCTTTCTTCATTCCTGATGAATGTATTTACAGAGATAAATTGACCTCTGAGCACTGCTTTTGCTGCATCCCATAGGTTCTGGTAGGATGTATTTTCATGCTCATTTGATTCCATGAATTTTTTTATTGCATCTTTGATTCCTTCTATAACCCATGAGTTTTAGAGCAAGGTGTTGTTCAGTTTCCATGAGTTTGAATTTCCACCCATGTTTTCTGTGCTATTGATTTTAACTTTTGCAGCTTTATGGTCTCAGAACATGCTTTGCAATAATTCAATGGTTTGGATTTTGTTGACTGAAACTGACTTTACAGCCTAATTCATAGTCTATGCTGGAAAATGTTCCATGTGTTTTGGAAAAGATGGTGTACTTATTTGTTGTTCTGTAAATGAGGTTTAGTTGCTTCGTTGTCTCAATAAGATCTTCATATCTTTAGAGAGCTTTTTTTCTGGATGATCTGTCCATGACTAAAAGTGGAATGTTGAAGACTCCTACTATTATTGTGGAGTGATCAATCTCATTTTTCAATGTTGTCAATGTTTGATGTATTTAGATGCTCTGATATTGAATGCATAAATATTTGTTATATCTTCCTTGTGTACTGAATCTTTAAGCAATAAATACAGTGACCATTCTTGTCCACAATGGTAAATTTTACTTTAAAATCTATTTTATTTGACATTAGTATTGCCAATCTTTCTCCTTTGTATGTTGTTAGCTTGGTATATATTTTTCCATCCTTTGATCTTCAGTTTGTTCATATCTTTGAGTCTAAGGTGTGTTTCTTGTAAGCAGCACATAGACAGATTATGTTTTTTGATACATACATGTTTTTGATACCCTCTGTCTCTTTACTGGAACATTCAATCCACTTACGTTCCTTGTAATTATTGATAGATATGTATTTAGTGCTGTCATTTTGATGCCTTTATTTTTGTGTTATTGATGTTTTCTTTGTTCCACTTAATATGTTGTTCTGGATTGTTTTTCTTTATGGGTTTTGTTTTCATCCTTTTCAATGTTGCCTTTGTATCTGTTAAGACTCCTGTGTTATGTTTCTTGTTTTGATACATAGCATTGTTAGTTTACTTAGTGGCTATCCCTTTGTTCCCCCTTGATGTTCTAAGTTTAAACCAAGCTTTAACTTCTTTATATCTCCCCAACTTCCTCTCTATCTGAAAGAGCTATAAATACTGTAATGTATCCCTCTGTATAGTGTGATGATATCATAGTTTACATGTAAAGATCTCTGTTTCCCTAATTTTATATTTTAGCTTTGATTAAGCTTTGTGACTTCCCTAACTGAGTAGGATTATGGATGCTGTGTCCTGCATTACATTCTTGAGTATACACCTGATGCTACTGATTTTGTAACTGAAGAGGTTCTTTCAGTATTTCTTGTAATTTTTGTTTGGTTTTTGCAACATAACTTTCTGCTATTGGAGAATGTCTTAATTTCACCATCATATTTGAGAGACAATTTTGCAGGATATGTAATTCTTGATTGCAAATTTTTCTTCTTCAGAGCTTTTATGTGTCATCCCAATGCCTTCTTGCCAACATGGTTTGCATGGAGAAGTCAGAGGACAGTCTAAAGGCTTCCCTTTGTAGGTTAGTTTTGATTTAAGCCTAGCTGTCTTGGAAGGTCTCTCCTTATGTTTCATTTATTGAGCTTGATTATAATATGTCTTGGTATCTTTCTTTTGGGGTCTACCTTTTGTGGAGTTCAATAAGCATTTTGAATCGCTATGTTCTCTTCTTTCATGATGTCAAGGAAGTTTTCTATCAATGACTCTTCAACAATTCTCTCTATATTTTCTGCTATCCTTACCTGTTCAGAAACTTCAGTTACTCATAGGTTATTCCTGTTGATAGAGTTCCATGTGTTTCTTAAAGCTTCTTCATTTTTCCTGATTCTTTAATCTGATTTCTTCTCATAAATACTGGTGTCAGTTGCTTTATCTTCCATCTTGCTAATTTTTCATTCCATTTCCTCAATCTTGATGATTTGGCTTTGCACTGAATTGTCTAACTCTGTAATTTTATTAGTGATCTGCTGAATTTCAGATCATTGATGTTCTAGCAGTTCATACAGCTGGCTTAATTTTCATTTTGTTCTGCTGCACTTTGTTAATCTCTAGAAGGGCTCTATGCATAATTCTTTTGTATTCCCCCTTTGATAATTTCAGGAAGGCTTCTTCATCTGGGAAGTTACCTGATTCTTTATTTTGGGAGTTTTCTGGAGTCATGGTGGTCTGCTTCTTTAAATGTTTAGATGTTGGCTGTTGTCTTCATGCCATCAAAAAACAGTTCAGCTTCCCCAGTGTTGCACCAACAGGAGTTATGGCATAGCTCTAAGAAGAGAGTAAGAGCACTGCTAGACTTGGCCACCAGCCACCGTTGTGTACTCTACTTGCAGCTGACTTATGTACAGCTTCCATGTTGAGGACACTGTCCAGTGTCACAATGCTGCTCAACTTGACAGCTGGCCCTAGCTGGGCTCTAGGGGGGCAGGCCTTGCCTCCTGGCTGATAGAGATGGCAACCTACTTGTGCCAACTCTCCAGAATCATGCCAGCATATACTGTGGTGTAGCTCAGAGATGCACAATGTTCAATTGCCAGCTACCACAGCTTTTTCTAGATGCACTTACCTCAAAAATTGATTTTATGCTGAGAGAGGTACTATCAAGCAGCAGTCAATAGCAGTTGGGCCCTCAGGAATGGCAGGCCCTGATTCCTGACAGACAAAGATAGTGCCCTACTTATGGAATCTGTTGGGGGCCCATCATCAGATGCTATGGTGTGGCTCAGTGAAGGGAGGGGTAAATGGCACCACCACACTCAGCTGCCAGCCACCTCTGCATTCTCTAGATGCAAGTTTCTTGAGAATGGCTTTTCTGCTGAGAGAGATGCTGTCTAGCAGTAGCTGGGACCACCAGGCCTTCAGGGGTGGTAGGCCCCACTTCCTAGCTGACAAATAGTCTTTCAGGGGTTGCATCCACAGATACTATGACATGGCTCCATGAAGGCAGGGGTAAACACGCTGCCACACTTGGCTGCCAGCCACTACTACAGTCTCTAGGTACAGTTGCCTCTGCTGGGAGAGTCACTGCTCAGTATGACAGCCAGCCCCAATTGCACCCTCAAGCATGGCTGACTGTGCCTCTCAACTGACTAAGATGGCACCCTGCCTGAGCTACCTCTCCTGCACTGAGCCAGCAGTATCTATGGCACAGCTCAGAGAAGAGAAAAGAGGGGCCACTGGTATCCTTGGTTGCCAGCCACTACTAGCTTCTCTAGATTGACTGTCTTAAGCACAGCCTCTCTGCTGCAAAAGATGCCGTTTACTTAGACACTGCAGCGTAATATAGCAGCTGGCCCCTGCCGGGCTCTGGGGCTCAGCAATCCGGTCCTAGTCTCCTGGTTAACAAAGATAGCATCCATACTTGTAAGCCCCTCAGCTGCTGTGCCAGCAGAAGCAAGACTCTGTACTGCCATGATGTCCTGACAAAGGTAGTTCCTTTCCTGTCACCGAGTCTGATCTCACAACCCCACATCTGTTCTTGGGGCTCCTAGGATGCCCACTCTCCTCCATTCAGTTGTTTTCCTAGGCCTTAGTTCTCAGAGGGAATCGAGGAGACATGCGACTAGCCCACCATCTTGGCCTCGCCCTCCAGGTTCTTATCTTTTTAATATTCTGTCTGGCAAAATGAGTGATACTCATAAAGCATTTCTAGTATATGCCAAAGTTTGAAGCAGTTCAAAGAAAAATGCCTGTGTGATTGTTCGAATTGCAAACTGATCTAATACTCTTTCATAGTTATTTGGTAGACATTTTCTAGAAAATGAACAAAGTGGACCTGTCACCATCAACGGAAAATAACTAGCAGTATTTATTGCCAATGGTAAAATTCAAACTTTCGTACTAAAATTACTAATTCTGGAAAACTCATATCTGTCTTCAGGAACTTATAGTACTTACCTTTTTTTTTTTTTTGTATCAGTAGTGATATTAATGTTTTTTTAATTGTATAAGAAAATGTATCAGAATTTGAAAGATGAGTACAAATCACCGAAATAATATTTTCCAAGGCATCAAATATATGTTACAAAATTAAGAGTTCATTTAAAATGCAAGGTAGGCTAGTAGATTTTAATGTATCAAAGTACAAAATGTCCTTGATAGGGTTTCATACTTCATATTCAACTAATCTTTAAGAAGATCCCACTGTTGAGCTTTGATACACTATCAAAGAATATACAGTTATGTAGAAAGGCTATTAAAATACTTTTCCTTTTTATAACCACATCTCTGGGTAAGAATGGATATATTTCATATACTTCAACTAAAACAACATATTGAAAGAGAGGTTGCTGTTTTTAAGTGGTTAATAAATAAATGTTTTATTCTAATTTTAAATTTATTAGTTTTAATTTCCATAAGGTAAGTAATGATAATTATAACCCTAACTTAAAAAAAAATCACTTTGGGGTTCTCAACAATTTTTAAGAGTACAAGACAGTCCTGAGTCTGAAAAGTCTGAGGATCCTGGGCTAAACTAGGCATGCAGGAGAGCTAATCAGAAAGCAATAAAACTAACCTTAAACTGATGTGTTAGAACTCATGCAACCAGATGAGTGTTATTCCCTGTAGATTGTATACTACTGAGGATGGTACCATTATGCAACCATTAGAGTTCCTCTTCCGCAACTTTTCCAATGATACGCAGGGACAGATTACCCAACAGACAAGGTAAGCACAATGTTTAACTTGCTTACCAGATCATCTGTAGTGAACCTTTTTTTTTTTCTCATCTTACTACATTTTTTTTACTGTATCAAAGATTCTGCTTCTAGGTATGGTTGGCATCTGTCTCTTTTCCAAAACCACAGCACCCTTCTACAGAATCAAAACTTCTTTTCATATTCACAATCCCTGACAAGAACGAATGACCTACAAAGCGAAGTAAGCAAAGGCTTCCTTGTGACTACTTACTATCTATAATGAGACTGTTCACTACATGTGATGTGGCAAGCAAGGTAAGCACTGTGCTTACCATGTGTGTTCAATAATCCTTCCTGACAGCTGGACACACACACACACACACACACATAAACACACACTGTCTCTCACTAAATTTACCTTACATTCACACAGCACTTTGAACACAAGTTCAATCATCTGATTGTGACAAACTTGCTCACGGAAACTCTAACCTCAAAAGACTTTTAAGAATCTCTTAAAATTGAATATACTCTCACAGGATGAATATTTGCTTTCTCAGCAGTAAGTGGATAATAAAGAGTTGTGTCATAGACTCAAAAATTTAGGCAGTGCATGGAACTTGGGAAAGTTCTAAGGTGGGAAGAAAGTCAGAAGGGAGTCTATTCATGTATTCTTTTATTCAAATGATATTTACTGTGCACCTGTTATAGGTCAGTTACTGAGCAGAGTGGTGAAGAACAGAATGCCATGAGAGATTACATGCAGGGATACCAGTTTTAGGTTGATGAAAAGGTATGACCTCTCTGAGGACATAATATATAAACCGAAACCTAACAGATAAGAAGAGCTCACTATGTACAGAGTGTGGAAAGGTATTTCAGGCTGAAAAGCACAGTTTACGTGAAGGTCCTGAGTCATCCCTCTTCTGAAGGGTTAGGAACATGCTGGTCACCAAGTAGCAAAGTGGTTGAGCGAACAGTATTAGAAGCCTGACTGCCTGGGTCCCAGTTCCAGCTCTGCCACCAGCTGGCTGCCTAATCTTAGAGAAGCTACTTGGCTTTTTTTGTCTTGCTTTTTGTTTAGTGCATCTGTAAAACTGGATTAAATGCTGTGGGTTAAATTAGATACTTCATGCAATGTTTATAGAGAAAATAATAGCAGTATAGCATTGTTTTACAGAAACTTGTGATATTCGGCCTTGACCATGCTGAAATGTCATGAGGACAGAGTGTCATAAACTGGGTTTACTGTCATGTCCCAGCTAGTCCTGGTTATGCTATAGGAACAGTATATAGCTAGAGTGAAGACAGTGTCCAAAACCACAAACAAGATGGGAAGAAACATATTGTTGAAGGGAAAAGCTATCAAAACTCGTAATTCACATGCACTTTAGGGCTAAGGTATGCACAGAGAGTTCGTCAAAGGTACAGACTGGTGGAAACAAAGGTTATGGGCAGGGCAGATTGGAGCATAGGCAACAAGCCCAGATCAGGACTCCAGAGAAGGGACAGGCCAAAGCCAAGTCTTGGTCTCAGACAGCATCTAGTATCATCCATAATAGGGTTACCTATCCCAAAAAGGGAGTCTATCTATACGTGTGGCTGCTGATTCACTTATTAAATGTTGAGGCCTACTATAATGTTGAGCTGAGCTGTACCTTTCTTCATGTGTGAACCCTCTACATCATACCTGATAACGTGTTGTCTCCGTGGTGCATGAGGACAGGGTAGATGAGAGTTCACTTGGCATCACGTCAAAACTGACATCTCTGAGTTCCCAGAGGTGTCAGTATTTTCCCACTGACTCTAGGACCCTTGTCCAGATGGTCTTTTGTTCTTTACCTCTATAGTCAACAAAAGGCTCAAATGACTTGTAGTCTCCACATCATCAGCTTCACATTTGGGAACTAATCTAAATCTTTACTTTGGTCTCTCAGAAAATTCCACAGGAGGGTATAAATAGTGTGTGACACACAAACAAACATCCTAACACTTCCTTTTACCCATCTATGGCACCAAGGTCCTATTCATCTCTGAATTTTCTCAAACTCTTCCTCATATCTTAGCCCATGATAGTTCTCAACTCTGCCCCTCTACTTCCTTCACAGGGAAGTTAAGAGGAAGACACCTGGTATTACCATACCCCTAAAGGTGAAGGCAGAAGTCACAAGGTATATTAAATTTTTATTGATGTTCTTTTATGCAGTCATGCTCAAGAACGTAACAGGGGATGTAGAAGCTGGTACTAGTCACTGCAATGACAGTGAAAACTCTCAGATCTCAGAGAGAGTTATGCAGGATTTTTCTGTTGTGCCTGCTTTTGAAGTGTCTGCATACTTGAGAGTATATACGATCTCTGAGTTAAAAAAAAATACTATGTCAAACTCAATGTTAGATTACAAATCATTGCTGTTAAGTCAAAATAATGTTACAGTCCACCCTCTGACAACAGTGTGTAACGATACCCTGAGCTGGGTATCCTGTGCTGTTCTTCCAGGCCCTCTCTGCACCCTTGTCTCTTCCCCAACCCCAGAAGACTCACCTTTGTGTACTAAATCAGCAGGTGACCTTGTCCCCTAGCTTCAGGGCTTGCTCACCATCAATAGCATATGACAGAGAAAGAAGGAAAAAGAAGAAGAGGAGAAAGAAAAAAAGGAGAGGAGTAAAGCTGGATACTAATTTATTTTCTGGCTGTCTCCTCATAGGATCACTGAAGTCTGGTGGCCTCCCTCTTCTGAAAGCTGTAGCTCCTGGTAGGTGGCCATCCTAAACAGCTCTTCTGTATTCCTGTAAACATTCTCTTTCCTTTACTACTTCAACCATAAAGGTAGCAAGCAAGTCTCCCTCTTACTAGACCCCAAACATGGCATTGTCCTTTGTGGCTTTCTATACATTCTGTAAATAATCTCTTTATCAAGTTCATCTTTTTCCTATCAACACCCCGGCTCTAACAATAGTTAAATAAACAAAGAGCAAACAAGTCTACACAAAAACAGTTTAGAGCAGAAAAAGATGAAAACAATTTAAGAGCCTTCATTTGGAAAAGGTGTTAAAAGCAGATAAGACAAAAAAGCTTAGTCTTCACTTTACTTACATCTTCACGGAGGAGAACACTCTGTTACTCATTCATTAAAGGTAAGAAAAAAAAATGTTCACTTCTAGCCATGGATAGAGAATATAACAGAAGCTAGGAAGAGATTTTTTTCTCCCCTAGGTTTTCCCCTGCCCAGTGATCCCCTTGAGGGCCTCAGAAGCTAAAGACGCTGTCCTGCAGGTGGAGTCCTTCCAGAGCTAATGGTAATATATAAAGGTCCTTCCCATGGTCCAGGGCATTATGTGAGCCCCAGTTCATTCTGTGCATTTGCCTCCATGATACAATTCTTGTAGATGCAAACTCCTCAGGTGTATACATGCCGTTTGTTTCATAGTGTCTCATCAGAGACTTGCCTGCCACATTAGCTTCATAGCTGGCTCTCCCTGTCTTCCAATTATACAGGAGGCATATTGTTTAAAATCTCCCGTCTCTCTTGAACTGAATTGCTTCTTAGAGACCTCCAACCAGTGATTTATACCTATATTTCCTTCTAGGTTTTTTGTTTGTTTTAACTTGCTATTGAGGCTAGGATAATACCTTTTGCCTCTGGATCCCACTCTTTCTTTCACACATAATTTGTTACTGGCATAGCTAATATGAGCCAGGCACTATGCTAAAAGCAGGGCACACAACGATGACAAAACAGACCCAGCTCCTACTTTTATAAGTGTTATAACCTAAGAGAAAAATAAACAAACAAGAATGCTGAGAAATGTATAATCACTAACCTCTAAACATGTTATGAAGAAATGGTACATAATGTTTTAAGAACATGTCGTGGGCCATTTGATCCACTCGAAGAGTTCAAGGAAAGCTCCCAAGAGATAGCGATCATTAGTTAAAATTTGAAGATCAATTCTCAAGTAAAGGTGATTTTACCCCCTGAGGGAACTTCTGGCAATGTCTGGAGACATTTCTGGCCCAGAATACTGCTAAACATCCAAGAGTATACCAGAAAGCCTCTCACAACCAAGACTTAGCTGGCTCCAAATGCAGCCAAGAATGCTGCTAAACATCCTACAGTACACCAGAAAACTCCTCACAACAAAGAATTATGAAGACCAAAATGTCAAAGGTGCTGTGGTTAAAAAACCTGAAGTGGGTAGAGGATTCCAGCTGAAGAGAACAAAATATGCAAACACCTAATCTCACACAGAACCTGACACAGAGAAAGCATCCAATATGGAACTGAATTATGATTTAAATTGGTTAAGAACTGTCACCTCTGTTTTTCTTTTCTATCATTACTTCTCTTGGATAAGTTTCATTTTACAAGACATCTTGCGGAAGTAGGAATGAATATGACAAAACCACTTCTCTCTAAAATATGTGTGTAACTGAGGGCTTGACTCAAGGAAGAGAGTTATAGTTGATGGATGTGAGGATTTTTGCTTTCACTCTAGAGTAATATTGCTTGAAAATAGAAAGGGGCCTCTTTATAGAACTAATGATATGACTCCCTAAAAATGGAAATTTGTGGCTGGGTCTCTATACGTATTAAAACTGTTGCTGTTGAGTTGATTCCAACTCATAACAACCCTGTAGGATTAAGTAGAACTGCTCTGTAGAGTTTTCAGAGAGCACCTGATGGATTTGAACTGCCAATTCTTTAGTTAGCTTTCAACAAATACTCCACTAGGGTTTCCAGGTCTCTGTATCGGTGAGGCTGAAATGAAAATTAAGGTTTTTTTAGGGACCAAAGAAAATATGAGTTAAGAGAAAGAGTGAATAGGACTACAATTTGTTGAGAACACTATGTAGTCAAGTCTGTGTATATACTATTCATTCATTCAACATTTATTGGGCTCACCCATCTTAGATGCCAAAACATGGAAAAACAGAAGACTCAGGATCTACTGAAGTCATAGATGAGTTAATAAACAATAACACAATGTGAACAGTTCTGTAACAGAGCTAATTCTGCATAAATTCCTGAGCATAGGTTGTCAATGAAACCTGATGCAAGAGGTATTCTCTTTAGGAATGTCTTCATGGAGGAGTTAAGAAATGTGCGATATGTAGGTAGAATATGAAGATACTGAGGTGGAAATTTAACAGCACATGCTGTGGGATCGAACTGTGTCACCCCAAAACATGTCAACTTGGCTAGGCCATGATTTCCAGTATTGTGCGGTTATACACCATTTTGTTATCTGATGTGATTTCCCTACGTTCTGAAACTCCTACCTCTCTGAGGCTGATGAAGCAGGATTAGAAGTAGCTATGTTAATAAGGCAGGACTCCTATCAGATCAGGTTGCATCTTGAGTCAATCTCTTTTGAGATATGGAAGAGATAAGTGAGTAGAGAGTTAAGGAGACCTCATGCCACCGAGAATGAAAAACTAGGAGAGGAGTGTGTCCTTTGAATCAAGGATCCCTGTGCTAAGAAGCTCCTAGAGCAGAGGAAGATTGATAACAGGGGCTTTCCCCCAGAACCAGCAGAGAGAGAGACTTCCCCTGATGCTGGCACACTAAATTCAAACTTCTAGTCTCCTAGACTGTGAGAGAATAAATTTATGTTTGCTAAATCCATCTACTTGTGGTATTTCTGTTCTAGCAGCACTAAATAACTAAGACCACGCGTGAAAAAGGAAGAAAACTGTGACAGAGCACGGCTCACTTACTGTAAAGTGAGTACATAGTATGATGTAATGGATCTGGAATTGGAGGCTTGGAGAGTGAAGAATGAAGACTAGTGTCCGGGTGAGATCAAGGAGGGTGATCAAGGAGGGGAAAGGCACAGACAAATTTTCATGGCCTGAATGGCCACCCTGGCACCACTGTAGGGACTGGATAGATGGGAAGCAAGACCAGAGAAGAGAGTTTAGTTAAGAGACCACTGGAGCTAGGAAACTGATAGGACTCTAGGTGAAGTTACGTGATCATAGAGATTCCCTTTCTCTGGTCTGTCTCATAGCATTTTTCTGTTGGATTCTCTTTAAGATGTCTGCCACTTGTTGTGTTGTACCATATATATCTTGTTTCCTCTACTAAGCAGTTAGCACTAATGGCAGATAGTTTGTCTTTCTCCTTTTGGGATCCTAGTAGAACTTAATAGAAAGTCTTAGGGCATTGTAGGTATTACCAAATGTTTGAATGAAGCAAGAAAGGGTAAATATACTCACCATAATGAATTTAAATTGCTTTTTACCTGTGTGAACAGGGAATTCATTTCAACCTGAGGTAAGTAGTGTATTCTGGGCATCAGACCCGAATTCAGTCTAATGGGATCATCAGGTTTTAGAGGACTGCCGAGTAATGCCCTAGCACGGTTCTGAAAGTGGTAGTTGTAAGAATAAGAAATAAAAATAGTGACCCCTTGTCTAAGCCAGAGGACAAAACTGTCAGCCAACAGTACAAGAAAACAGAGGAAACCTGCTTAAAACTTTAATCTATCCCAAGTTGATTTAATACAGTGAGTTACAGGTGTACTAAGTATGTACACGGAGCTAGCATGTGGATTATGTCATATTCTGTAAAGAAGGTATCTGGTAACATATCTGACAAAGGTCTGATCTCTAAAACCTACGGGAAATCCAACAACTCTACAACTCTAAAACTAATCCAATTTTAAAAAGAGAGAGGGCAATAGACACTTTACCAAAGAAAACTTTCAAGTGGCTAACAGACACGTGAGGAAATGCTCACAATTACTAATCAGCAAATCACAAACACAACGAGATACAGTCTCACCCTCCTGAACAATACTGGCACAAATCAAGAGAACAACAAATGCTGGAGAGATTGTGGGGAGATAGAAATTCTCGTACACTGCTGGGCAACTACTGATCCATCTTTTTTGTTTCCAACTTTTGTATTCCAATCACCAGTAATTATCAATGCATCGTGATTGGATGTTCAATCAATTCAGACTGCAGAAGCAGTCAATTTCAATTATTTGAAATTCAATTTCTTCATCTTTGGCCTTAGTAGTTCGTACATAAGTTTGAACAATAGTCATATTAACTAGTCTTTCTTACAGGTGTGTGGATATTATCCTATCACTGATAGTGTTGCACTTCAGGAAGAAGGACTGGCAGTTGGAAAATACAGCCTTGATGATTGAAATGGTGCTGGAATTCATGACAGAATTTTGCAAGACCGACAATATTGCCATTGCAAATACCTTTTCTCATCAGTATAAACTGTGACTCACCAGACGGAATACACAGGAATCAAATTGACTACATCTGTGGAAAGACATAATGGAAAAGTTCAGTACTTTTTACTGGAAGACTTCTATATTCATGCCTATTCTCAAGAAAGGTGACTCAAAGAAACGTGTAAGTCATCAAACAATATCATTAATATTACATGCAAGTAAACTTTTGCTAAAAATTACTCAAAGTGGCTGCAGCAGTATATTGACAGGGAACTGCTAGAAATTCAAGCTAGATTCAGAGGAAGACATGGAACCAAGGATATCATTGCTGATGTCAGATGGATCTTAGCTGAAGGCAGAGAATCCCAGAAAGATGTTTACTTGAGTTTTATTGACTATACAAAGGCATTGAACTGTAGATCATAACAAATTTAGGAATAACATTGCAGAGAATGGCAATTCTAGAACTCTTAATTATACTGATGAGGAATCTGTACGTGGATTAAGCAGCAGTCATTCAACCAGAACAACAGGACACTGCATGGTTTAAAGTCAGGAAAGGTGTCTATCAGGGTTATATTCTTTCACCATACCTATTCAGTCTGTTTGCTTAGCAAATAATCTGAGAAGTTGGACTATATGAACAAGAATAGGTAATCAAGATTAGAGGAAGACTCACTGACAACTTGCATTATGCAGATGACACAACCTTGTTCACTGAAAATGAAGAGGACCTAAACCATTCACTGAGGAAGATCAAAAATAAAAATCCTCACAACTGAACCAATAAGCAACATCAGTTTAAATAGAGGAAAGACTGAGGTTGTCAAGGATTTCATTTTACTTGAATCCATAATCAATATCCAAGGAAAGAGCAGTCAATAAATCAAAAAATGCATTGGGCAAATCTGTTGCAAAAGACCTCTTTAAAGTATTAAAAAGCAAAGATGTCACCTTGCAGACTAAGGTGCACCTAACCCAAGCCATGGTATTTTCAGTTTCATCTTACGCATATCAAACCTAGAGAGTGAATAAAGACGACAGAAGAAGAATTAACACTTTTGAATTGTGGTATTGGAGAAGAATATTGAATATACCATGGACTGCCAAACGAATAAACAGATCTATTTTGGAAGAGGTACAACCAGAGTGGTCCTCAGAAGCCAGGATGGCGAGACTACATCTTATCTACTATGGTTATGTTGTCAGGAGGGATCAGTCATTATAGAAGGATATCATGATTGGTAAACCAGAGGGTCAGCAAAAAAGAGGAAGATCATCAACAAGATGGATGGACACTGTAGTTGAAACAATGGGCTTAAGCATAACAAAATTGTGGGCATAGTGCAGGACCGGGCAGTGTTTCATTCTGCTGTACGTGGGGTTGCTATGAGTCAGAACTGACTTGATGGCACCTAACAACAACAGACAGTAGATAAGTGGTAACTTGAGTGAAGGGTAAAACAGTGCACAATACTGGGACAGTCAGCACAACTTGATCAGGGCAAAGTCACAGAAGCTTCACAGATATTCAAATTCCCTAAGAGGCTGAGCTACAGAGCTGAGGGCTGGGGGCCATGGTCCTGGAGCATACTGAGCTCAAATTCTAAAAAGAAAATGTTCTATGTCCCACTGTGGTGAGGAGTGACTGAGGCCTTAAAAACCTGCGAGCAGCAGTCTAAGATACATCTACTAGTCCATTCTGGCTGGAGCAAAGGAAAATGAAGATCAAAGATTAGTGCAAAGGACTAATGGGTCACAACTACCACAAAGTCCACGAGACAAAGCCCAAAACAGCTAGATGGGTCCTAGTTACCACCACTAACTGCTCTGGCAAGAATCACAATAGAGGGTCCTGGACAGACCTGGAAAAAAATCTAGAACAAAATTCAAATTCCAAAAAAAAGACCAGGCCTGCTTCTTGAAAAATAACTGAAGAAATTCCCACAGTATGGTCCCTTAACATCTTTTCATTTAGTACTGATGTCAGTCCACTGTTTCACCCTTCAGATTAGACAGGTCTATAGGGCCAACAATAAGAAACATGAGGGACATGCTTCATAGTTTAATCATGTGTACAAGACTAATGGACATACGAGCCCAAAAGCAAAGACTAGAGGGCAGCAAGGAACAGGAAAACTGTACTAATGAAAATAAGGAACTTAGGGTAGAAAAGGGGAGAGTGTCGACAGGGTTAGCAACCAATGTCACAAAATAATCTGTATGTTAACTGTTTAATGAGACACTAACTTGCTCTGTAAACTTTCACCTACATCACAATTACCTGAGAAGCAATGGGAACTGTCAGTGATGGATCTTTGCAATCTGTTTCAGGGTGGCTCACATAAACCACTTAGCCTGAGTTTCAGGACTTCTTGCATTTTATTCTCACCTATTAATAAAAGCTCCTTATGTTTAGCTTTTTGTGATTTACAAAGCATTTTCACATGCTCTTCTATATGTCATACTCACAATAACTCTGTGCTTTTGGCAGATAGATAATTTGTCATTTGCAATAACAAAAACTGAAAATGAAAGAAGCAAAGTACTTTGACCAAGCAGCCATTATCAGGCAGGACCAGTTTCCATCCTTCTATTGCTGATCCTGGAATGCATCCTATCATTTCATCTTCATGCTTTTGTTCCCATGTTTCTTGCTACCAAGAACAAACTTTTTGTGCCATTTCTACCTGATCAGATCTTCTTCAGGGCTCAGATACCATTTCTTCCCTGAAATTTTCTCTGCCATATTCCTAATCCCATAAACCAGGAATAATCTCTTTCTGACCTCTCTTTCATAGCAGCTTTGTGTTAGGTTCTTTTAAGATACTCACTACTTTCTATGTTGTATCATATATGAGGTCCAATGATTAAGTCTGTGAACTTAATTATTCTAAGTACTATGTACCTCACTGCTGAATATCACTGTGGCCACCTTTGAAGTACTCATCTTGGGAAGCTACACACTGATGCCTATGCCTAGTCCCATCTTCAAAGCAATTTTGGAACTGTTTCTGGAGCAGCCACTGTGCACAGTGGCAAGTTCATGAACTTAATTGTATAGTGTCTGTGAGAGAGTTTTTAGCCAGTATACAAATAACTGTATTGGAACACTTTTCTACTCAGCTGTTCTGGCCCCCAGTGACTTTTTCTTTACCTAAAGATAGAGGAATATATTTTGATGACATTCAGAACATCAAGGGTAACACGATGACAGCCCTGCTGGTCATTCCAGAAAAAGAGTTCCAAAATTGCTTTAAGGTGTGAACTAGGTACATAGCTTATTGTGACCATAGTAATATTCAGCAATGAGGTATGCAGCACTTTTTATAGAACAAGTTTGCAAACTTAACTGTCAGACCATATGTCTTGTCTCCTAGGCAGTTAGCACCAATGATAGATACTTAATCTTTCTTATCTTTGTATTCTAAAAACACTTAGTAGAAAGCTTAGAGTATTATAGGCAATACTGAATGTTAGAATGAAAGAAGTGAAAAATTCCAGAGACATGATTTTTGAAAATAAACAATTTTTAATACCTTACTCCCTCCTCAATTTCTTTTGTTTATTCCCAGGCTAAGAACAGAAACTTACTCTAGAGAAATTGAATGATAACCAGCTAGTGAGCCTTCAATTTAATTTCTCTAGAGAGTTTACCGAATTTCCTACAGTACTCAAATTTATTTCAAAATATAGTGGTGCCCTGGCATTATGGGCACTAAAAATAAAATAAAGTAAAATAAAAAGTGTTGGAGAGGTTGTGAGGAGATTGGGATCCTTATGCACTGCTGTTGGGGAAGCAAAACGATACAACCATTTTGAAAAACAATATGGTGCTTTCTTAAAACGCTAGAAATAGAAACACCATACAATCCAGGAATCCCACTCCTAGGAATATGTCCTAGAGAAATGACAGCTTTAACACAAATAGATATATGCACATCCATATTCATGGCAGCACAATTCACAATAGCAAAAAGACAGAAACAACCTAAATGCCCATCAACAGATGTATGGATAAACACTCTGGTACATACACACAATGTAACACCATGCAACAATAAAGAACAACAATGAATCCATGAAACATCTACCAATATGACTGAATTTGGACAGCACTAGGCTGACTGAAATAAGTCAATCATGAAAGAACAAATATTGTATGAGACAGCTACGATAAAAACTCAAGAAGAGATTTAAATACAGAAAGAAATAAAATCTTTGATAGTGGGTGATGGAAAGGGAAATCACTAGCCAGATAGTACACAAGCATTAACTTTAGTGAAGGGAAAGACAACACACAATGAATTGGAAAACCAGGGGTAGGCTGAGATGGTATAGCAGTTACATGTCTCCTCAATTCCCTCTGAGAACTAAGGCCTAGAAAAATAATTGAACACAGCAGTGTGGACATTCTGGGAGCCCCAAGATCAGGTATAGTGTCATAAGATTGGACTTGGCGACAGGAAGAGGAAAACTGTCTTTGTCAGAGGTGACACAGCAGCACAGTGAGTCCCGCTGCTACTGGCACAGCAGGTGAGAGGCTTATAGTTAAGGATGCCACCTTTGCTAATGAGGAAACTGGGACCAGGACTGCCAAGCCTGAGAGCCTGGCAGAGTCTGGGTGCTATTCTGTGCTGCAGTGCCTAAGTAATCAGCATCTTTTGCAGCAGAGATGTTGTGCTTAAAATAGTTACACCTAGAGAACCCAGCAGTGCCTGCCAACCGAGGGTACCAGTGCCCCCTCTCCCTTCTCCACCCTGAGCTACTCTGTAGATACTGCTGACTCAACATAGGAGACATGGCTAAGGTAGGATGCCATCTTTGTCGGCTGAGAAGCAGAGTCAGCCATGCATGAGGGTCCGGCTGGGGCTAGCAACCATGCTGAGCAACAGTGCCTGTCCGGGCACTGCCTCTACCAGCAGAAAAGATGTTTTTAAGGCAACCGTACCTAGAGACTCATCTCAACTCGATGACACTCGGTAGTGCCTAGAGAATATAGTGGCAGCTGGCAGCTGAGTGTGGTGGTGCCCTCCTTTCTTTGTCTCACATCATAGTGTCTGCTGACAGGCCCCCAAGAGACTCCATAAGTAGGGCACCATCTTTGTCAGCCAGGAGGCAGGGCCTGCCACCCACAAGTACCCAGCTACCATTGGCTGCTGCTGGAGAGTGCCTCTCTCAGCAAAAAAGCAGTTTTTAAGATCAGCGCGTCTAGAGAACGCAGCGGTGGCTGGCGGCCAACTGTTGTAAGGCTATTTCCACCTTCCTTCACTAAGCCATGCCATGGCATCTGCTGACAATCCCCTGATTGTCGGTATGGCATCATCATTGTCAGACAGGAGGTAGGCTGTGCAACCACTAAGGGCCCAGCTGCTTTGGCAGCCACTGGAAGGTGCCTCTCTCAGCAGAAGTCTTTAAGATAAGCACATCTAGAGAATGCAGCAGCACCTGGTGGCTGAATGTAGTGGCATCCTTCTCTTGTCCCTTCTCTCAGCTATGCCATAGTGTTCACTGGCATGACTCTGGAGAGTCAGCGCAAGTAGGTTGCCATCTTTATCAACTGGAAGGTGGGGCCTGCCACCCCACAGGGCCCATGTGGGGCCAGCCACGAAGCTGAGCAGCACTGCAGAGCTGGACAGTGTCTCTCTTACCAGAGAAGCTGTACATAAGTCAGCTGCATCTAGAGAACACACCAGCAGCTGGCAGCCAAGTCTAGCAGTGCCCTTATCACTCTCTTCTTAGAGATGTGTCAAGTTTCCTTTTAGTACAACACTAGAGAAGCTGAGCAGCTTCTAGATGGCATGAAGACAACAATCAACATCTAACCATTTAAAGAAGCAGACCACCATGGATCCAGAAAACTCTCAAACTAAAGAATCAAAAAACTTCGCAGATGAAGAAACCTTCCTGAAATTATCCAAGGGAGAATACAAAAGAATTATGCATAGAGCCCTTCTAGAGGTTAAACAAAATTCAACAGAGCAAAATGAAAAATTAAGCTAGCTATGTGAACTTCTACAACATCAACTATCTGAAATTTAGCAGATCAGTAATAAAATCACACATTTAGACAATTCGGAGCAAAGCAAAAGAGCAAGATTGAGGAAATGGAATGAAGAGTCAGCAAGTCTGAAGATAAAGCAACTTACACCAGCATTCACAAGGAGAAATCAGATAAAAGAATCAAGAAAAATGAAAAAGCTCTGAGAAGCATATGGAACCCTACCAAAGGAATAATCTATGTATAATTGGAATTTCTGAATAAAGAAGGAAAGCAGAAAATACAGAGAGAATTGTTGAGAAGTCGCTGATAGAAAACTTCTCTGATATCATGAAAGAACAGAACATAGTTGTTTAAGACGCTTATTGAACTCCACACAAGGTAGGCCCCAAAAGAAAGCCACCAAGACATATTATAATCAAGCATAATAAAATGAAACATAAGGAGAGACCCTCCAAGCCAGCTAGGCTTAAATCAAAACTAACCTACAAAGGGAAGCCTTTAGACTGTCCTCTGACTTCTCAGCAGGAACCATGTGGCAAGAAGGCATTGGGATAACACAAAGCTCTGAAGAAGAAAAATTTGCAAGAATTATATATTCTGCAAAATTGTCTCTCAAATATTATGGTGAAATTAAGATATTCTCAGATAAACAGAAGCTTAGAGACTTCACAAAAAAACAAATCAAAATTACAGAAATACTGAAAGAACCTCTTCAATTACAAAATCAATAACATCAGATGTATATTCAAGGATGTAATGTAGAATACAGCACCCAGAGTCCTACTGTTAGGAAAGTCACAAAGCTCAATCAAAGCTAAAATATTAAGAATAGGCAAACAGATCCTAACATGTAAACTATGCCATCATCACACTATACAGAGAGATATATTACAGTATTTATAGGCCTTTCAGATAGAGAGGAGGTTGAGGAGGTATACAGAAGTTAAAGACTGGTTTAAACCTAGAACATTAAGGAGGAACAAAGGGATAGCCACAAAGTAAGTAACAATATTACGCATCAAAACAAGAAACATAACACAGGAGTCTCAACAGACACAAAACCAACATTGAAAAGGATGAAAAGAAAACTCATAAAGCAGAAGAACCTGGAACAGCATGTTAAGTGGAACAAAGAAAATGTCAACAACACAAAAATGAAAGCACCAAAATGACAGCACTAAATACATACCTATCAATAATTGCATTGAATGTAAATGGATTGAATGCTACAGTAAAGACACAAAAAGTAACAGCTTGGATCAAAGAAACATGATCTGTCTATATACTGCTTACAATAAACACACCTTAGACTCAAAGACATGAACAAACTGAAAATCAAAGGATGGAAAAATATCCAAGCTAACAACATGCAAAGAAGAGCAGGAGTGGCAACACTAATCTCAGATAAAATATATTTTAACGTAAAATCTATCAACATGGACAAGGATGGTTACTACTTGCTGCTTAAATGTTCAGTACATAAGGAGGATATAACAATATTAAATTTTTATGCACCAAATACCAGAACATCTAAATATATCAAACAAATGCGGACAACATTGAAAAATGTGATAGATCACTTGACAATACTAGTGGGAAACTTCAACACTCCACTTTCCGTAATGGATAGTTCATCCAGAAAAAAGCTCAGTAAAGATACAGAAGATCTTATTGAGACAATGAACCAACTAGACATCACTGACATACAGAGAACTTTTTACCCAACAACATAAGTAAACCTTCTTTTCCAATGCACATGGAACATTCTCCAGAATAGACCACATATTAGGTCATTAAGCAAGTCTCAACAAAATCCAAACCACTGAATTATTGCAAAGCATCCTCTCAGATGATAAAGCCATAAAAGGTGAAAGCAATAGCAGAAAAAAGCATTGGCAGAAACTTGAACTCATGGAAATTGAACAACACTGTCATGTATTGAAATGTGTCCCCCCAAAAATATGTGTAGCCATGTGGCTTGGCCATGATTCCCAGTATTTTGTGACTGTTCTGCATTTTGTGGTTTTCCTATGCTGTATGTTAAAGGATTAGGGTGGGACTGTAAATCCTTTTATAAGATCACCTCCCTGCTCCACTGTAAAGAGTTTCCCTGGAGTGTGGCTTATCCCACCCTTAATCCTTTCAGCCTGCAAGAGATAAAAGGAAAGGGAGACAGGCTGAGAATTGGGAACCTCACACCATCAAGAAAGCAGCACCAGGGGAAGAGCACATCCTTCAGATCTGAGGTTCCTGTGCCAAGACGCTCCCTGGACAAAGACTGATGCAATACCGGCCTTTCCTCCAGAGCCAACAAGGGGGAAAGCCTTCCCCTGGAGCAGACACCCTGAATAGGGACTTGCAGCCTACCAAACTATGCAAAAGTAAAAGTTCATTTGTTAAAGCCATCTACTCTGTGTTATTTCTGTTAGAGCAGCCCTAGCTGACTAAAACAAACACGTTTCTCAAAAATTCACAGGTTATAGAAGAAATTAAAGACACAATAAAGAAATTCATGGAATCAAATGAGTATGAAAACACAACTTACCAGAACCTATGAGATACAGCAAAAGCATTGCTCTGATGTCAATTTATCTCTATAAATGCATGCATCCAGAATGAGGGACTCAAACTAAAGAATTAACCCTACGTCTTGAACAAGCAGAAAGAGAACAATGAAAGAACCCCTCAGGACCCAGAAGAAAACAGATAATAAACATTAGAACAGAACTAACTGAATTAGAGAATACAGTAACAACTGAAAGACTTAACAAAACCAAAAATCGGTTTTATGGAAAGATCAACAAAATTGATGAGCCACTGGCTAAATTTACAAAAGAAAAACAGAAGAAGAAACAAATATCCCAAATAAGAAATGAGATGGGAGATGTCACAACAGACCCAACTGAAATTAAACATACCATAACAGAATACTATGAAAAATTGTACTCTAACAAACTAGAGGTAATGGACAAATTTCTAGATTCATATCACCTACTAGAATTATCAAAAAAGAAGTAGAAAACTTAATAAATCCATCACAATGGAAGAGATTAAAAAGGTAATCAAAAAACTAGTAACCCAAAAAAAGTCCTGACCCAGAAGGCTTCACCAGAGAATTCTACCAAACTTTTAGAGAGGAGTTAATTCCCATACTACTGAATCTATTTCACAACATAGAAAATGACACAATATTCCCAAATTCATTCTATGAAGCAATCATAACCCTGATGCCAAAGACAGGAAAGATCCCACCAAAAAAAAAGAATGAAAGAAAAGAAAATTACATACCAATATCACTCATGAAATTATATGCAAAAGTCTTCAACGAAATCTTAGCAAATAGAATTCAAAAACATATTAAAAAAATAATTCATTATGACCTAGTTGAATTCATACCAGGGATGCAGGACTGGTTAAACATCAGATAAACGAGTAAGGTGATTAATCACATAAATAACACAAAGGGTAACAGTTATCTTATTTTGTCAATTGATGCAGAAAAGCCATCTGACAAAATCCAACACTGATTCACGTTAAAAACTCTTAGCAGAATAGGAATAGAAGGCCAATTCCTCAATACAAGAAGAGGCCTCTAAGCAAAGCCAACTGCCAACATCATCCTGAATGGAAAGTGGCTGAAAGAATTCCCCCTGAGAACAGAAACTAGACAAGGATGTCCACTCTCACCTCTCCTATTCAACATTGTACTAGAAGTTCTAGCTGGAGCAATTAGACAAGACAAACAAATAAAGGGATCTGCATCAGTAAAGAAGAAGTAAAAATATCCCTATTTGCAACTGACATGATCATATATACTGAGAGTCCTAAAGAATCCATAAGTAAAGTACTAGAACTAATAGAAGAGTTCAAGAAAGTATCAAGATATAAGATAAACATAAATAAATCAGTAGAATTCCTTTACAGGACAAAGAGATCACCAAAGAGGAAATTTACCTAACAACGTAAGTACACCTTCTTTTCCAACGCACATGGAACATTCTCCAGAATAGACCACATATTAGTTCATTAAGCAAGTCTCAAAACCAAGTCAATACTATTTACTATAGCCCTCAAAAAGATAAAATACCTAGGAATAAATTTAACCAGAGAAGTAAGAGACCTATATAAAGAAAAGTACAAGACTCTACTGCAAGAAACCAAAAGAGATTTACATAAGTGGAGAACGAAATCACAAACTTCATTTGGAAAGGGAAGAAAACCCAGATAAGTAAAGCACTACTGAAAGAGGAACACAGTGAAAGATCTATACCACCCAATCTTAGAACCTCCAACACTGCCACAGTAGTCAAAACAGGCTTGTACTGGTACAGAAACAGATATACAGACCAATGGAACAGAATAGAGGCCCCAGAAATATCACCATCCTCTTACGAACAGTTGATGTTTGACAAAGGCCCAAAGGTTGTAAATTGGGGTGAAAACATTGTCTTTAATAGATTGTGTTGGCAAAATTGGATATCGATCTGCAAAAAACTGAAACAGGACTCGTACCTCACACCTTACACAAAAATTAACTCAAAATGCATCAAAGACCTAAATATCAATCCTAAATATCAATAAAGATCATGCAAGAAAAAATAGGGTCAACAATGGAAGTTTTAATATACAGCTTACACAGGCTACAAAATCTAACAATGCACAAACAACAGAAGAAACTAGATAAATGGTAACTATTAAAAATCAGACAGTTATGTTCATCAAAAGACTTTATCAACAGAGTTAAAACGACTACCTGCAGAATGGGAAAAAATGTTTGGCAATTACATGTCAGATTGATGTCTGTTTCCATAATCTACAAGATATTTCAAAATGTCAGAAAAAAAAAAAAGATGAATAACCCAATTAAGCAACAGGCAAAGGAGATGGACACTTCACCAAAGAAGACATCCAGGCAGCCAAAAGACAAATGAAGAAATGTTCAAGATCATTAGCTATTAGAGAATTCCAAATCAAAACTACAATGACATACCATCTCACTCCAACAATATTGGCAATAATAATAACAATAATAATAAAAAAACACAAAGCAACAAATGCTGGAGAGGCTGTGGAGAGATGGGAACTCTCTTACACTGCCAGTGGGAATACAAATTGGTACAACCTCTTTGGAAAGCAATTTGGTACTTTCTCCAAAAGTTAGAAATAGAAATACTACATGATCCAGCAATCCCACATATATCGCACAGAAATAAAGACTGTCACACAAACAGATAAATGCACATGAATGTTTATTGCAGCACTGTCCACAATAGCAAAAGAATGGAATCAACCTAGGTGCCCATCAACAGATGAATGGGTAAACAAACTATGGTAATACACGCAATGGAACATTATGCAGTGATAAAGGTGATTTTAGGAAGCATCACATAACTTGGTTTCAACTAGAAGACATTATGCTAAGTGAAATCAGTCAACTGCAAAAGGACAAGTATTTTACAAGACCTCTGCTATAAGGTGTTAAAAATGGACTTATGTACAGAAGAAAAGACTCTTTGATGGCTACAAGAGTGGGGAGGGAGGGATATTCACAGGTTATGTAGTTGATAAGAATTTGGTTAGTTGAGAGTAGTGACAGCACTCAGTAGAGGGCAGATCAGCATAACTGGACTATACCATAAACTGAAATGTTTTCCAAACACAACCTAACATTTGAAAGGATAGAGTAGCAGGGACCAGGGTCTGGAGACCATTTTTTCAGGGGACATCAAGGTGAATTGGCATAACCAGTCTTTTGCTAAGAGAGTTTTCTGTACCCCATATTGGTGAGTGGTGTCTGGGATGTTAAAAGCTAGCAAGCTGCCATCTGAGGAACACCAAATGGTCCCAACCCATCTGGAACAGATGACAACTGAGAACATCAAAGACATGGTGAGAACTGAGACCAGAAGACAGGAAAATCAATATGAACGGGAGACTGCATCAACATGAGACCAGAAGAGCCAGAGGATGCCCGACCACCATCAAAGGCAGCCATAATCAGGGACACAGGTTGAGTCCCTGATGCAGCGTGAGATAAAGAGGTGTTCAGTTCAAGGACTGTACCAGAAGACCAGAACTGATAGTCTGACAGCCTGGAGGGTCCCCTGGGAACGTGGCCCCTAGACTTGCTGCTGGCCCTGACCTGAAACAAGTACTAAGGCAAACTCTTCAGAAAAGAAGGGACAGGACACTGGGACACAGTGTGAACATACAGTGTATGTACTTTATGATTTTATACATTTATAGGAGGCTGTCCTACTGGTTTCTTTCTAGATGGGAGACGGTAGAGGGTAGGGGCCAAGGGTTCATTAAGAGGATACTAGAAGTAATGCATGAAAAGGAGGAGTGTGCAGTCACTGGGTGAGGAGAGCAGATGGAGTTGCAGAAAGGTAGGTAGGCAAGATTAATCTGGATAGTATACTTTCACTTAATCCTAACTTAAGAAATAAAATAAATGGGCAAGTCAGCATAACTTGACCAAGGTAAAGTCATAAAAGCTTCCTAGACTCATCCAAACACTTTAAGAGACTGAGTTACTGATGCTGAGGGCTGGTGATCGCGTCTCTGGGAACATCTAGGTCAAGGGACATATAACACAGTTTACAAAGAAAATGTTCTACATCCTGCTTTAGTGAGCAGCATCTGGGGTCTTAAACACCTGCAAGTGGCAATCTAAGATACATCTATTAGTCTCATCCTCTCCAGTGTAGAGGAGAATGAAGAAAACTGAAGACACAAAGGACTAATAGACCATATGAACGACAGCCTCCATAAGCCTTCACCAACCTAAACCTGGAAGAACTAGATGGTGCCCAGTTACCCCCACAAACAGCTCTGACAGAGATCACAATATAAGGTTCTGGACAGCAGGAGAAAAAAATGCAGAACAAAATTCAAATTCATAAAAAAGAAAAGAAAAAAGAAACAGATTTACTGTTCTGATAAAGGCTGGAGCAACCCTTCAGACAACAGGCCCCCAGACACACTTCTAAATTAACTCCCAAAGTCCACTTTTCAGTCAAAGGCTAGACAGACCTATAAAACAAACAATAACAGACACAAGGAGGGTGCTTCTTAGTCAATTAAGTATGAGAAATGAGACCAAATGGGTAACACCAGCCCAAAAGCAAAGAATGCAGGAAAGAAAAGGAAAGCTGAACAAATGGGCACCTGTTTTCACAGGTGTGAAAACAGAAAGGGGGAGAGTGCTGACACAGTACAGAATTACAGTTGATATTACAATACACTTCATGTGTAAATTATTTAATGAGAACCTTATTTGTGCTGCAACTTTCACCTAAAGCACAATAAAGTTTTAAAAGCCAAGCCAAAAAAATGTAACATATAAATACAGTGATGAACCTGTATCATGTTTGGGAGTCAGGGCCTTTAACTTATATCGTCTCTAAGGATAAAGGCCTCAAGACCATGATGGGAAACTTTTTCTTCTTAGTATTTTATTGTTTTTTAAGTGAAAGTTTACAATCCTAATCAATTCCTCATACAAAAACTTGTACACACACTGCTATACAACCCTAGCAGCTCTTCCTAACCTGTGACAGCACACTCCTCCTTTTCACCCTGTATTTACTGTGTCCATTCAACCAATTTCTGTCACCCTCCACCCTCTCATCTCACTTCTGGACAGGATCTACCAAGTTAGCCTCATATATATACTTAAGTCAAGAGGTACATTCTTTACCAGTATCATTTTTTATGTCTTACAGTCTAGTCCAAACTGTCAAAAAAGTTTGCTTCAGGAATGGTGTCACCTCTGGGCTAACAGAGAATCCAGAAGCTATGTCTTCTGGAGACCCTCCAGTCTGTCACACTACCAAGTCTGTTCTTTTTAGCAGAGTTCTAGTTCTCCACACCCATTTTTCTCCCACTACATCAAGGACTATACATTGTATCCCCTGTCAGGGCAGTCATTGTGGTGACTGGGCACCATCTAGTTCTTCTGGTCTCATGCTGATGAAGTCTCTGGATTATACAGCCCTTCTCAATGGGGTAGTTCTGCTTTAATTTAAAGGGTCACTGTTTTAGTCAGTTAGGGCTGCTCTAACAGAAATACCACAGAGCGGATAACTTTAACAAAGGAAGGTTTATTCTCACACAGTCTGGTAGGCTACAAGTCCAAATTCAGGATGTCTGCTCCAGGGGAAGTCTTTCCCCGTTGTCAGCTCTGCAGGAAAGTCTGGTATTGCATTAGTCTTAGTTCAGGGAACATCTAGGCGCAGGAACCTTGGCGCAGCACTCTTCTCCCGGTGTAGCTTGTTTGATGGTGTGAAGTTCCCAGTTCTCTGCCTGCTTCTATTTCCTTTTATCTCCTGCAGGGTGAAAGGATTAAGGGTGGGGCAAGCCATACTCCAGGGAAACTCCCTTTACAGTGGAACGGGGTGGTGATCTTATAAAGGGATTTACAGTCCTACCCTAATCCTTTAACATACAGCATAGGAAAACCACAAAATGGAAGATAGTCACAAGATACTGGGAATCATGGCCCAGCTACACGGCTACACATATTTTTGGGGGACACAATTCAATCCATGACAGTCACTATGAGTCAGAATTGACTCAATGGCAGTGGATTTGGTTTGGTTTGGTTTCCTGTCTCTTGGGCTCATGTCTTTCTATGTCTTTCATGCTTCTCTGCTGCAGGTGGGTTGGGACTAATTCATGCTACTTAGATGGTTGCTTACTAGCTTTTAAGACCCCAGACATACCACTCATCAAAATGTGATGCAGAACATTTTCTTAAATGTCTTTGTTATGCCAATTGACTTAGATGGCCCATGAAACCACTGTTCCAGATCCCTGTCCCTGCTACTCTGTCCTTCAAAGCTTGGGCTACATTTGCGAAACCTCTTAGCTTTTGGTTTAGTCCATCTGTGCTGACATCCTTTGTACTTCAAGCTATATCTCGCTTTACCTTACCCAATTCTTATCTACTCTCTAATCAATGAATACCACTCTCCCTCATCTCACCCTTGTAACCATCAAAGACTGTTTTCCTCAATGTTTAAACCTTTTTCTGAGTCTATAATAGTGGTCTCACACAATATTTGCCCTGTTGCAACTAATTTCATTCAGCATATTATCTTCTAGATCCCTACAGGTTTTGTTTCCCAAGATGATCATTCTTTATCATTGTTGATAAGCACTAAGGTTGATTCCATGTTTTTTCTGTTGTCAACAGTGCTGCAGTAAACACTGCTGTGCTTGTATCTGTTCATGTGACAGTGTTTATTTCTCCAGGACATATTCCAATAAGTAAGATTCTTGGACCTTATGGTATTGTTATCTAGCTTTTTAAGAAAGCACCAAATTGATTTCTAAAGTGGTTGTACCATTTTACACTCCCATCAACAGTGCAGAAGTGTTTCAGTCTCTCCACAGCCTCTTCGACAGTCATAATTTTGTGTTTTTTGGATTAATGTCAACCTTGTTGAGGTGAGATGGTATCTCATTAGAATTTTCATTTGGATTTCTCTAATGGCTAATGATTGTTACCATCTCCTCATGTGACGGCCCGCCATCCAGAAAGGCCCTTGTAGACAGTCACAAGCTTCTGTAAATGACAGGCCGAAGCATCTCACCCGTGACATGTTTTTTAGCCTATTACCCCTGATAATATTTTGCTTCCTAATTAAATTTTCCTAAAAAGATACCCCCTCCTAATACGAGGATTAAGAAGGATGCCTTCTAAGAGGGGCTTCACAACTCCTCGGTTTATGAGACTATATTGGGACAATCTGACCAGGAACTTCTGGAAAAAAGAGATCAGAGGAATGGATTTTAATACAGCATGCCTAATAGCACTAAGGCCTGCCCGGCCTCACTGGCTTCCCCCTAATTGCATTCCTCCCTCCCTTTTCTCCACATACACAGGTTTACAAGCTAACCCTTGAAAGGCTTTCCAAGGACAATTCTCCACACAGCCATTAAAACTGTACAAGCATCTCACTCCCTGCTGCAGAAAGAACAAATAAACTTCTAGGTTCTTTATAGTTGGTATGACAAACTGATAACACTGAAGAGACATCTTTCTTAGTGCAGCTGGGCTTAATTAGAGAATGGCAGACACTATCTACACAGGAAGATATAAATAAAAACTTAGAGAAACAAATGGAGACAGCCAAATGGTGAGGTTTTGAGGAATCTACCCTTCTGTGCTTTTCACCTTGAGGCACGAATAGTCATTAAGTTCAAAGCATAACTTTGTTTTCACTGTTAACTTGGTTTTCACTGACATTTAACACCTGGTTCAAACCATTATCCAAAAAGCCTTGGCAATTAAGTAGAAGAAGGAGACCACAAGAGGTCACTTTCTTGTTAGCCAATAATATTAGGTCAGTTTCTTGTTAACCAATAGTCTATATTATGAAGAAAATAGGGTGAACACTGTATCACCTCACCTATAAAAAATAAAGACGGACAACTCTCGACACACAGACAATCTTCTGTTGGTCGGGCTGCCTTAAACCAGAAAATTCTTTCCTGTCTCTTTTTATTCATTTCCCACTGACGCCTTCCCTCCCTCCGTGTGGGACCCTGAAAAGTGTTGGGACTGGCTCCCGGCATCCTCACGTATCTTTCAGATGCTTGGATGTTGTCTTTGGTGAAGTACCTGTTCATATCCTTTGCCCATTTTTCAGTTGTGTTATTTGTCTTTTTCTTCTTGAGGTTTTGCAGTATTTTGTAGATTATGGAGATTAGATCCTGATCAAATTTGTATTTGCTAAAAGTTTTTTTTTTGTCTTTTTACTCTTGTTTGGATGAGCATAAGTATTTGATTTTTAGGAGTTATAAGTTCTTTATTTTCTCTTGTGGTGTTTGTGCATTGTTAGTAATGTCTTGCAGTCTCTTTATGTGGTGTGTTAGGGCTCCCATTACTGCCCCTATTTTTTCCACCATGATCTTCTTTGTTTTAGGTTTTTAATTTAGCTCTTTGATCCATTTAGAGTTAGTTTTTGTGCATAGTGTGAGATATCGGTCATGTGTTATTTTTTGGAGATGGCTATCTCGTTACAGCAACATCATTTGTTGAAGAGACTATCTTTTCCCAGGTTTATTCTTTGGACCTTTGTTGAACACTAGGTGAATGATGTTTTATATGGGTTCTCATCTGTGTTCCATTGGTCTATTTATCTGTTTTTCTACCAGCACCAGGCTGTTTTAACTACTGTGGCAGTGTAATAGATTCTAAAATCAGGCAATATCAGTCCTCTTACTTTTTTCTACTTCTTCAGTAATGCCTTACTTATCTAGGGTTTCTTCCTTTCCATACATATAGTTGGTGATTTGTTTCTGTATCTCATTTATAAAAATTCCATTGGAGTTTGTATTGGGATTGCATTGTATCTGCAGATTGCTTAGGGTAGAACAGGTATTTTCATGATGTTGAGCCTTTGTATCCATGAGTAAGGTAGGTTTCTCCAGTTAATGTAGGTCTCTTCCAGTTTCTTGCAGTAGTGCTTTACAAATTTCTTTGCATATATCTTTTCTGTCTCTGGTTAGATTTATTCCTAAGTATTTTATCTTCTCAGAGGCTGTGGTAAATGGTATTGATTCAGTGGTTTCCTTTTCAATGTTCTTTGTTGAGTGTAAAGGAATCCAACTGATTTGTGCACATTTATCGTATATCCTTATACTTTGCTGAACTCTACTATTAGTTCCAGTAGTTTTCGGTATGTGAATTCTTTAGAGTTTTCTATATATAAGATCGTATGTGCAAACACAGAGACTTGTACTTCTTCCTTACCAATTTGGATGCTCTTTATTTATTTTTCTTGCCTGATAGCTCTGGCTAGAACCTATTGCACAGTGTTGAATAAAAATAGTGGCAGAGGGCATCCATACCTGATTCCTGCACTTAAGAGGAAAGTTTTCAGACTTTCTCCACTTAGGATGATGTTAGCTGTTCACTTTGTACAAATGCCCTTTATTATGTTGAGGAATTTCCCTTCTATTCCTATTTTGCTGAGGGTTTTCAGCATGAATTGGTGTTTGAGTTTGTCAAATGCCTTTTCTGCAATGATTGATAAAATCAAGAAGTTCTTATCTTTTGTTTAATTCTTGTGGTTGATTACATTGATTGTTTTCCTGATGTTGAACTATCTCTGCATGTATGATAGAAAACTTTTGAATGCATTTCCTAGGGTTCATTTCCTACTGCTTCCTTGTTTCACCTTCCTCAGTAGGTATTGCTAATCCTCAAATCCAAGGACATGGAGGAAAGTCTCTTAGTTTGGGAAAGGAAGATTCCATTGATAAGGGCTTTCTGACTACTTGGATAAAGAAAATCTGTGTGGTTAAGCAGAACACAGACACTAAGAATGGCTTCACAAAACACTGGGAAATTTATCTCCAACTCACAGCTTACCTTTCATTTCTGTATTTTTTAATGAGTGATCCCTAATTTCATGCCATTTCTACTGGCTTTATATACATATTAATGTTTGAACAAAAATCCCATGGCACTTGGCTTTGACTTTGGCTAGGAAATCCAAGGAAATCGGGCTTTCAGGCTGTTGTTAAATTTTTCTGATTGGCCTCTGTCTGTGTTGATGGAAAAAAATCAAAACCTAATGTTAGCAAGTCAATTCTGACTTACAGTGACCCCATAGGATTTCTAAGGCTGTAAATCTGTACCAAAGCAGAGTGCCACATCTCTCTCCTGTCAAGTACTTGGTGATTTTGAACTATGACCTTTCAGTTAACAGTCAAGTTCATTAACTACCATGCCACCAGAGCTCCAGATACTTGATAAAAGTTAAAAACCTATATTCTTAAAATGTAATTTATTGATTAAAAGGAGGTAATACTTGCTTTGTAATTCCTGAATAGCTCGCTACTGAGCAGCGCTTCATATATCACTAATATCAATGTGGAAAAGGAAAAAGAAAGGTATTGTCTTGGGCTAGGTTTTCTAGAGAAGCAAAACCAGTAACACATATACACACAAGGTAAGATTTATATAAAGGAAACAGCTCACCCAACTGTAGAAGCTGAACGTACCAAGTCCTGGCACAAACCTCAAGTGGCCACAGGAGCTGGTGAACCCAAGGTCAGCAGGTCAGAGACTAGAGTTCTAGATCGCAGGCTGCACAGACCAGTGGATCCCAGGCTGGCAGGGGAGAATGCAAGGTGTGTGCTAAGGGGAGCTGACGGGGCTGGCATACCCAGAATCGGCAGGTTAGGGAACAGGACTCTCACTTGCAGGCTGTAAGGGTTAATGAATCCAACGGCTGCTAGTTCAGGTCCAGGAACCAGACACACACACACACACACAAAGCAGGAGCTATTGGCAACGTGAGCAGACAGAAAGTAGGTGGTGGAAGGCAGAGAGATGAGAGCTGAGGCACGGGAAGCGACCACAGGCCCCGTCCTGCCACTTGATAAAGCCACCAAAAATGGAGTTGCCAAGCTGATACAGCCTTAACTGCCAAAGGTATGTCTGTCCCTAGTTAGGGGAAGAAAGAACATTTTGAACGTCATAAATGCAATAAAATGCAAGGTGAGCAGTGCATGGGTCAATAATACTTTTAAAGACAGTTGTGGGATTGAATGAGGATAAAGTTACTTCTTTCTTGTTCACCATCGCAGGCTACTAGGCTAGGCATAGAAAGCACTCACATTTATTAAAGGAATTTAAAAATGTCTATTATACTAATGTGGGCCCAGTGGCACAGTGGTTAAGTGCTACATTGGCTAACCAAAAGGTCAGCAGTTCAAACCACCACGTATTCCTCAGAAACTCTATAGCGCAGCTCTACTCTGTCTTACAGGGTTGCTATGAGTTGGAATCAACTCCATGGCAGGGTATTTGGTTTAGTTTATACCACTGTGAGGAGACCTGGTGGTGCAATGATTAAGTGATAGGCTGCTAACCAAAAGATAAGTCATTTGAATCCACGAGGCACTTCTTGGAAATCCTATAAGGTAGTTCTACTGTGTCCTATAGGGCGACTATGGATCCAAATTGACTAGATGGCAACTGGTTTTTATTTATATTAATGTGAGCTATAGACTTTAGTTAATAATAACAGCAATATTGGTTCATCAGTTGTAACAAGTAACACCACCCAAATGCAGGATGCTAACAATGAAAGACACATTGCACAGGTATATGGGAACTTTGTACTTTCAGCCCAAATTTTATGAATATCTAAAACTGCTCTAGAAAATAAAGTCTACTAAAGAAAAAAAAATGCCTACTAAAGTGTCTGGTAAATCATATTGTTCTATAAATTTCCTTCCTCTCTTCTTGTATTTCTTCCCTTTCTCTTCTTCCTTCTATGAAATACTACCACAAAAGCTGATCCTTTTTGCCCAAGCAAAAATGTTTTCTATCCCAAGTACCCCATATGTTTTAATTCCGTTTCATATTCTTATTGTTTTTTATAAGTGCTTAGAAAAAATTAAAAATACTCCTTCATATTATTTAAGGGGCAACTAAACATGGCTTATGATAATGATAAACCACTGTTTTAATGCATTAGAATTGTTTACTTTTTAAAAAGTTTTCTAATAGTTGCTTTAGTAGACAGCCATGATTTTAAAAAGAAACTATAGCCTCAGTAAAAATAAAAAAGTTTAAGAAAGCAATGATTTAATTAAAAACATTTTCTTTGTAAATTTGTGTTTTACAATTCAGACACCTTTGATTATACTCTAACAAAAACAGTCATTTAATTTCAGCTCTAGATAAGATACTGTTCATTTAAATTTTTTAAGGTCAAAAATATCACATATTCTGTACACTGCAAACATTGTCATAATCCACACCTAGCTCTATTCATCTTGAAGCCTTATGGGAGAGTAATATAACCTCTTCTTCTATATAACTTGAGAACTAAAATGAGTATTGCAGATAATCTCTTCATGTTATAGGTGAGGAAAATATCACAAGGTTAACTAGTACCAGGCTCAGATGCAGACACGGGTCTCCTGACTCCTAATTTAAGGTTCCTCAAATGATACTGCTTCAGCCATGTTGAAAAACCAACCAGGGCAGAAGAGAACAAACTGAGCAGTCTGTAAGCAGATAGAAAACAAGGGTGGAGGACAGAGGGAACAGATAGTAGTGAATACCAAACTCTCATTATCTTCAAAGACCTTTGTTGGGAAATTAAGACAATATTTGCTCCAATTCTAGGTTTGCTGTATTTTAAACAAAGTGTCTTTTAGCTGGGGGAACCAAGCTTGAGCAATTGAGGGATCAATCCAAGATCTCTGTCTATCTTCTCTTGGCTCTGATGACCTCCCTCTATTAACCAGGAATGCAAAAAATTAGGCAGCATGATCCGTTACTTACAGTTAAAAGAGTATACAGAATATGATATGAGACCTTGTATTGTTCAGGAACAGAACTTGAGGCTGATGAAATTGTCAGGGATTTTTTCCTTCTGTTTCTTCCATGACTCTCCAACCAACCTCTCCATCCCTGCCAACAACCCCCTCCCAGCATTTACCTGCCCATAAACCAAAAAAACAAATCTGTTGCTACTGATGGAAACCCTGGGGCATAGTGGTGGTTAAGTGCTATAGCTTAACCAGAAGGTTGTAAGTTCAAATCTACCACGCACTCTTTTGAAAATTCTGTGGGGCAATTCTCTGTCCTACAGGGTCGCTATGAGTTAGAATTGATTCAACAGCATTGGGTGTGGTGTGTGTTGCCACTGAATCAATTCTGACTCATAGTGATCCAAAAGACACAGTAGAACTGCCCCATAGGGTTCCCAAGGATCAGCTGGTGGATTAGAACTTCCAATCTTTTGTTTAGAAGCCATAGCTCTTAACTACTGTGATACCAGGGCTCCTAGCCAAAGGATACAAATAAAGTGTTTTTAAGGTAGGGATGAATAGTGAAGGAGACAGAGGAGACTAAAAAATAAGACAGGAAATACAGAGAGGAAGATAAAAATTAGAGAGGAAAAGATGAGGAAGAAAAGAACCAATGGGCTGGAAATGTGTATAGTATTCTGGTATAGAGTCATCTGGAATATCTGGTAAATATACACTTCTGGGCCACATTCCAGACCAAACAAATTGGAATATATGGGCCAGCCAAGCCAAGTGCCATCGAGTTGGATCCGACTCAATGGGAGTAGCATCATTTAAAAGCAAATGAGTAGCTTTTTTTTTCTGATAATTACTTCCCTTTTGTTAATTTGATTTCAAATTTTATTTTTATTTTAAATTTGCAAATCCATTTGTTTCCTTAATGGTGGCTATATACATATATGTATATATACATATATATGTGTGTGTGTATGCTATATACATTTATATGTATGTATTCCATTTGTTTGCCTTAAAAGCTTTTTTATTTTTTTATTCTACACAAATATAGATAAATTACTTCACAAGTAAAACGCCAAGAGGAAGTTACTGGTGTATTTTCACACATACCAAAACAGCTTAGAAACACAGCACCTTCCGTCAAAAGAATTTACTCTAATGAGAGTAGCAGGATAATGTCAAACATGTTATCTTTTGCTGGAGGCATTAGTGTTGTAGGTGCAGGAAAATCTACACTCCAAGTGAGGCAGCTTGCTCTTTGTCTTTTTCTTGTGGTCCATTTGTTAAGATGTTTTCCAAATGACAGAGCTTTTGATCATCATCAAGGTTTTTCATATTAGCACTTCACCAAAATCAAAACATCATGTGCTATCTTAGCAGTCTCATTAGAAGGTCCTTGATCACACCTTGTCTGCAGAATCAGATGTGTTTTTGCTGTGTCCGTGGTCAAACTTCTCTATGGTAGAACCTGCTATGCTAAATGACCTTGTACAGGATACATACCCCTGAGTGTACATGACAAGTTAGGAATTATATGGCATGTTCCCCTTACTCTGTTCCTGTATTGATAGTGGCTGCACTTGAGATGCATGCAAGTTGCCTGGTGTATTTGCCATAGCCATGTTAGGAATCCATATTGAAAAGGGCCTGCTGTGTAGAGATCATGTCTAACTACATTGAACGGTGCCTACTGGGTAAGTGATCATGTTGTGTATCCACATGTAGCTGGACCTGCTGTGATAGTGACCACATTGTGTGTAATTGTGCAGCTACTCTGGGAATTTATTGCTACAGATCAGGCGACAGGGCAGAAGAGAACAATAATTGTGTCTGCTCTGGCCTATTAGCTGTACAATTGAGACAAACATCAATATCTGGCATGGGAAAAAAAATCCTTGGTTTAGAGACAGAAATTAGGTCGACAGTCTCAAGTCTAAATATTTAAATCTAAATATTTGGGGGCTAGTTCCTCTCTTGCTATTTGATATAGTAGCAAACTACATGTAATTAAGGTAAGGTAACTCCAACGATGAAATGTGCACTAAATTCTATATTAAAATTAATAAAAATCAAGCTTGAATAGTGTATATCCTGTTCAAATAAAGTGCCTTTAGGAGTATTCATAAATTTATAAATATACTAATGAACAAATATCTTACCTAAGAACACAGTGCCAAACTGGATGCTTATAGTTCTTTTTTGGTTAAACTCATGTCTGCAGAAATTTCTTATTGCTCAGATGTCAAGAAAGGTTAGTAAAGGCAAAGCTACCAGCCTAATGTTCTAATACTTTCCTGTAACTTAAATTATATTGATGGATAATAAAGAGAGGGTCAGTAATTAATGGGCCTGGCTTAGAATGTACATCAGTATGAATGTCCAAATCAGTGTGAACCTTCAATGTGGAGATTTGGTAAGTTTGATGCATGTCTGGAACTCTTCTTTGGGGAAAAAATTCACAGTCAGGTTTATAAATTAAGTAAACCAGTGTCATTGCTTCCTCTCTTTATGACTCGTAATACAACAAAATGAAATGATCTATACAAATGGCATACTTACTTTACTCACCATGTTTGACTTTGAGGGATTTCTAGCTCTTTACAAAACCAAGACAGATGTGTGGAAATGAGCACATGCACATGCATACATACACACAAAGACTTACAGAGTGAAAAGTAAGGAACTCCTATTACCAGTCTTCACGTGTAATCTAATTTCTATGTTTCGGAGCATAACCTTCAAGACTTAGCTCTCTAACAGATATGTTGAAAACAACTAGATGTACATTATTTCTCTTGTAGGAAGAAGGAAGGAAGAAAAGAAAGAAAGAAGGGATCTCTCCTCTCAAATCTGATCTCAAGGACATGTGATTGATCATATTACAGTCATTGAAGAGCACTGCCAGAAATGGAGAAACAGATCTGACTTGTCAGAGAGTGTGATTAAGAATTTAGATACGTGTGTCCATTCTTAAGACAGACTTTATTTTTCCATTTAGAAGCACTGAATGTTTTCTCTTTAGCAGAGTTCTGTAACTATGAAGACTTGAATAGTAGTTCCACTCTGTGCTTGAGTAGTAAATGAGATGCAAAAAAGGGCCACGGAACAGGACACTAATTAAGGATCCCTGATAGTAACAATAGTTAAGTGCTTAGATACCAACCAAAAGGTCAGCAATTCAAACTCATCAGCCACTCCACTGAAGAAAGACATAGATATTACAGCCCTGGAAACTCTACAGGGTAGTTCTGTTTAATCCTATAGGGTTGTCGTGAGTTGAAATAGACTTAGCTTCAGTAGGATACGGTTGTTATCAACAGCATAGAATAGACTCAACAGCAGTGGGTTGGGTGGTACAGTGGCTAAAGATAGTGGTTCAAACCCACCCAGTGACTCTGCAGGAGAGAGACCTGGCAATCTGTTCCTGTGACTATCACAACCAAGAAAACCCTCTGGGGCAGTTGTACTCTGTCACATGTGGTCACTGTGAGCTGAAATTGACTCAGTGGCACCTGAAGACAACAAGGGAGAATAAGGTTTTGCTTAGTTTTAAAATAAAACATGAAGTATAGAAACTCAAGATTTTGTTTTATATGTGCTATGGTTCTAATTTTAATCACCTCAAGACACATAAATAAGAAGACAGAGGAAAGGGAAAAGAAACATTAGTTTTAATGTTGATCCAGCCTCTACTATTTGCCAGGCACTGTGCTAGCTAATGTACATATGTAAAGCCTGTGAGATAGGCACATTATATCCATCCTACAAAAAAGTCACAGAGGCTGAGAGACCTAACAGCAGTCATAGAATGTGTGGAGATTAGCTTTCTCTGTTTTCAAAGCCCCAAAGTGTTCCACTATCTGACTTTAATTATTTTAAATGAGTATTGAAAAACTTATATTTGGAAATGAGCACATGCACATGCATACATACACAGAGTGAAAAGTAAGGAACTCCTATTACCAGTCTTCATGTGTAATCTAATTTCTATGTTTCGGAGCATAACCTTTGAGACTTAGCTCTCTGCCTAAAATAGGTTTCAAATGTGATTTTCAGAGTCATTTAGAATGGCTAAAGCTATCTCATACATGGGTTGAAACATACTAGGTCGGTCATTTCATCATCACAAAATACAGAAGTAGTAGGAGAAAGAACCAAGAAAGTCAGTAAGGCCTTCAAGCAGCAAGCTCCTGACCAACGTACACCAAGCAAACTAAACCTGTTTCTGTTGAGTCACTTCTGACTCAAGTGACCCTACAGGGCAGAGCAGAGCTGCCCCATACGGTTTCCAAGGAACAGCTGGTGGATTAGACCTGCTGGCCGTTCAGTTAGCAGCCAAGCTCTTAATCTCTGTGCCACCAGGGCTCTGACCAACCTATAGCTGCTCCAAAACATAGTAAAGGGCATGGGTGTGATGTTCAAAATTGGCTTTCAAACTAATATCCACCTTCTGGAGTCACTTTGTCCATGCAGATCTTCTTAAATTATCCTAAAATAGCAGGCAAGGGTTACCTGCAGGCATTGGCCTGTGTACCAGCCCCAGAAAATGATGCACGGTGGTGCTGAAGACTGCTGCAACAAGTGGGAAGATGCCAGATCTGGTGCACAAGTGTTCCCTGTATGGCTTGGAGTAGGAGGAACTAATGTGTGCAAAGAAGACACTATAAAGCTCTATTGCCTTCAAAACCAGCCTTAGCACAGCCTGCTGCCTATGGTGAGTAGCAGTAAGAGATGAGGGTGCTCTCTTTCTAAGTAAAGGTATAATGTAAGCCCTGGAGCTAGAAAACATAGCTGGCAACCAACAGCTATTGCGTCTAACCAGAAAGCAACCTTCATGTGGATGCAGTGTTAAAGAACACCTTCTCTTACTTGACCTCTCGCACTACAGTTAAACATCTGGGTAACAGTACCATCAGCAATGCCATCCAACCCGAAATAGCAACGTACACCTTGTTTAGCAAAGGTCAAATTACCTCTTGGCTTTGCCAGTGCATATATCCTTAGCTCATCACAAAAGCAGGGGGGATAACTTTCTCTTCCGGCACTGGTCCTTGTTACATGCCTATCTTTCCAGAAAAGGACGATAACTCTACTTTCCTCATCGTGATCATTTAAGGCATTGGTGTCTGTCCTTAATTGGGCACTTCTCAGGCAATTATAATAGAGCACAATTTTGAGCTTACAAAGTTTTTGTTAGGAGATAGTTAAAAAGAAACATTACTCAGGGAGGATTGCATGGAGGCCATAATGTCTATTCATATTCTTAGGTATGTTGGGGTGCACAGCATGGCCTCAAACATCCAGGTCCATTCAAACCCTTGCAGAATTGTTTGCAAAGTTGTGTAAAATGCCATCAGTCTACAATGACAGTCACTATTTAAGAAACAGCCCCCAGCATGTCTTTTCTGTGTCTATTATAAGGGCATTGTTGAGTAGTCCACGACATCTCCCAGTTGCCATATTGTGAAGACTCCTGAGCATTCTGATCAGGACTAGGAATAGATGTAAATTTCCTGAGCAATCATTTTACCTAATGGATATTGTGAACTGTGATGCAGACAAGGTTTCCTATTTGGACATTCATTATGAGGAAATTTAGAGCCCCAATACTATCCTAGTATATTTTAACTACTTGCCAAAGCCACCATAAATGCTTTCTGAAGCAAGATAAGTGTGTGGGGGTGTGGAATGGGGGGGTAGGGGGGGAGGGTGAACCAATAAACATCCAAGTAATTAGCGGTTTATTCCAACAGTTTCTGTTTCTTTCCCTGCCAATGTCACCTTTAACAGCTGATGAAAAACAGGTACACCTACCTTCTAATTTACAGACAAAAAGTTGCTTCCCTTTCTGCTCCCTATCCAGTCATTCTGGCATTCAGGGGACAACAATAATAAGATCAATATGGCATAGCTGTTACTAAGTTAGTTCACCAATTTTCTTTAATTCAGGATCCCATCTGCATACTCCATTTGCAAATCTGTGCTTGTGAACAATAGTGCTTTGGTGCAAGAGAGATGAAATATAAGTGAGGGTCGTCACATGTAGAATAGCAATCCAGGTTTCCTAAAAATGGTATCCTCTCAGCTAAGACCATGAGACCCCAGCTAGCTGTGCACTGTAAGCCTGCTTCAGCCATCTGATACTAAGCAGCCTTCCCAGAGAGAGAGAACTCACCTTCCAACTTACCTTTCAAAGATGCTTGGGGAGAAAACGATGAGGGAGAGGAGGAAGTCAGGGAAGACAGTTGAGGGAAGCAAATGTTACAGGAGACCTAGACCAACGGTAGAAATGCACCCTAACCCCTGAAGTCTTAGGATCTCCCCCATCCAAGTCCCTTTGAAAATACTACGAAAGATCCAGCCAATTCTATGAAAGTTACAGCAGCTACAGCTGAAAGGCAGCTGTACTGAATTTAGAGCTGGTTTTCTCAAGGGCAGGGTAGCTGGATTGGACAGGGTCCTATTTTACATCCCATAGCCTTGCTCCTTATGAACTGTGTTTCCCAGTTGCAAGCACAGCCATTTTTTAAAACCTCACTATTATCTATTTTACTAAAACAAGTAGGATCAAATTCATAACCTCTACAGAATTAATGCAGCTCAGAAATCCAAAGTACTGAAATTGTATCTATGTAGCTTGCTCAGTGTTTGGACACAAACAGTTGTCCCAGTCAGATTCATAAGCTCTGTCACAAGAGCTTTACTTATTTTTGGCATCCTCATCCAAAACCCTGAGCGAGCTGTGTCAATCTATTCCATGTGTGGGGTGGTGGGTGTGTTTTCCCTTCAGGGGTGGGGCAGGCTGTTGGCATGATTTAAAATAGAGCCTGTGAACCCTCAGGAGCTGTGTGCTGCCAAACTTGTTTCCCCCAATTACATCTGTCTCCTTTTGCCTTAGTTAATAAAACACAGAGCTTTCACGCTGATGATTTTTGAGTCTATCTGCATCTTTTGTGGAACTGGGAAGTAAATTATCAGCTTATACACAAGGTGGCACCCTGTGATCCCAACCGGGTCTGAGTAGAGATGCTTCTAAGAGACTAAGCCACAGCCACACATTTTTATTTACCACCTGGTATTTCCATTGTAGTGAATACAGAAGTGGAGTTAGATGTCAGGCATGTCACCTGAGTAGAGTCCTGCTCCCTATGTCTCAAACATTCGGACCTGCATCAGTAAAAAGTGCAATGAATCAGGGAAGTAATTCTGGTGATTGTAACAAATGAACCCCACATTCAGATTGCATATGGAAAGCAGCACAGCTTTACTGGTACTGGGCTCATTCCTGGGAACACAGGGGGAGGAGTGGGGAAGGCTGTTCACATACCAACCCAATTAACTTTCAACTGGGTTTGCTGAAACAGGGAGCCAATTAGAAGGAACGTGACATTTACAAAACTCTGAAATAGTTGAAAAGCAACTGTGTTTACTAGTTTTAAGGCTCTTTTTGAAAAAGAATTTGTCCATTATTTGGAAACTGCCTGCCCTGATTGTAGTACTGGAAATAGAAACTGGAATGAATATAAGTTCAAGTCTTACAGTTACTTGACATTTATTCTAATTAAGAGTACATTTAGATGGTGGTTTTATTTTTGAAATGTCTTTAAAACTGGTTCTAATTCTTGGTGTTTATATATATTACACTTTCTGTGTTAAATGCATTTCATTTGGAATTGGTCCAGAGAATATTTGAAGTGGACTGATTTTAGAATGACTACACTCAGTGCATTATACTGAAATTAAAATAGGCCATTAGGCTGCACAACCACTCAAAACAAGTTTTGATAAAGCCATTTCATAAGAGGATCTACTTAAACAGTTGAAAAGATATTTTGTGTTCAGCACTAATAATTAAATGGGTGTTCAAGCAATAACAGTGTTACTTTATGGGAACAAATATTTATATACAAATAAAAGCTATTCTCCAAATGTAAAAGAGAGGCACATTCTAGGTTGAGGACTGAACTGGAAGCCAAGAAAACACAGGCTGTGCCTCACTTGAAAAGTGTATTGTGTTATTTGCCTCAAACTGTTTTATTCCCAGCTCTGTAATCACTGCTTACAGGGCAAGAAGAAAACAGAGATTTGGAGAAGAAACATACAGTCAAAGTAAAAGCATAACAACAAAACTGATGAAAACAACTACTACTAAAGCAAAAACTCATTGTTACAAATGAAGTTGAGGTTTCAAAAAAATTTCTTTTGACAGATTGGAGGGTCCCTGGAAGACACGGCCCCCGGGCTCTCTGTTAGCACAAAGTCGATACCATTCCCAAAGCCAACTGTCCTAGACTAGGCTGGACTAGACAGCAAGACATAAACCCATACTGATAACAAGTCAGCTTCTTGGCTTGAGTATATACATGAGGCTAACTGAGCAGCTGTAGTCTACAGGCGAGTTGAAAGGGCAGAGAAGAACAGGAGCTGGCTGAACAGACATGGGAAATACAGGGTAGAAAGGAGTGTGCTGTCATAGGGTGGGGAGAGCATCCAGAGTTACATAACAGTGTGTGTGTGTGAGTTTTTATACGAGAAATTGGCTTGGATTGTGGATTTTCACTTACAGCACATGAGATATGTATCTATACATATATATATATGTAAGTTTCTTTTAGTTGTTTTAACTTGTTCCAAAATTCCTAGACTTAAATGTAGGAAGCTGGAGAGCTGAGTCAACAATAATAAGAGCAAATATTGGCAATGATGGCTAGCTCAGGCCAATAAGGTATCTGAACTCCCAGCTGAAATGGAATAGCGTCAGTATAAACGAATTTCCTGATGGAATATCTGTCAACAAGTAAATGTACTAGGTGCCTGCTATGTATGTGTGAAGTATGGTGATTAACAGAGCAGTCATTATTCCCGCCCTCCTTGGAGTAACTACATCTTTAGGCTCTGGAACCTGATCGAAAAATTTCAGTGGGCAACTTTGGATCAGTAACCCTGGAATGTTGAATAGTCAATAAACAGATCAACTTGGAAAGCAGTGTAGCATTGCTGAGAAAGCATGAGTTTTAGAGTCAGGCCAGACCTGGATTTAAACCTAGTTACTAACTACCAGTTATGTGTATAGACAAATCACCCATCTGAACCTTAGTTTTTTCATTGGGTTATAATGAGACCTTAGTGAAATTAAATTAATTGGCATTATATATATGAAGTGTCATTACAGTATATATAAAGTCACTGGGTAGTGAGAGTAGTGTCAGCTGCTAACTGAAATGTTGGTCGTTCAAATCTACCCAGAAGTGCTTCAGAAGAAAGGCCTGACAATCTTCTGAAAGATCACAGCCATTGAGAACCCTATGGAAGACAGCTCTACTCCAAAACACATGGATAAATTCACGTAAAAAGACCAGAATTACAGGTTTGACAGAGACTAGAGGAACCCCTCAAATGATGCCCCCAGATGCTCAGCTAACCTAGGACCGAAGCCACTCACAAAGCCCACTTTTCAGATAAAGATTAGACAGGCCTATCAAACAAAAAATAACACATGTGAAGAACATGTTTCTTAGTTGAATCAAATATTCAAGACCAAATGGGCAGCACCCGTCCTAAAGCAGGGCAACAAGGCAAGTAAGAACAAGAACTGGATGAATGAACCCAGGGAAAACAGGGTGGAAAGGAGGAGTGTGCTGTCTCACAGTGGGGTTTGTGATCAATGTCACAAAACAATATGTGTATAAATTTCTGAATGAGAAATTAGCTTGAGCCATAAACTTTTATCTAAAGTAAAAACAGCCAAGTAAAACACATGGAATCTCTGTAAACTGGAAGCAGTTCAATGGCAATTGTTTTTTTGTTTGTTTTCTGATTCACCACGATAAAGTCTGGCATATTACAGGTACTCAAAACTTTCTTTCCAGAGTTAACAGTGACTACAGGGAACAGAAAAAGCTCTACTTTTTGAACTTGAGAAGTGCTAGGAATACAGATAAAGGCTTGGATGACTCATTTCCTATAATAAGATGCTTTATCTCTCTTTCAGCCTTGAACTCAGTGCTGATCGTCTCCCAACAATTTCTTGTTCTTCTTTGCAGAGGATTGAAACTCTTTCAGAGTGTAGTAGTCAGAGCAGGACATGCCCATAATCTGAGGAAGGTACTGCTTACAGGAAGAAATGAGTCATAAAATCTCCATTGTTTTCATCAACAAAGTGATGGAAACACTCAAGTTCCACTAACAATGCTCAGAGTCATGCTGGGCCGAAATGGTTAGGTTTAAAAACTACTAGAAAGTCCCTATACACTCTCCCACTTTCAAAGGAAGAGGGACAGTAAAAGAGCCAGGAAAAAAAGGAGGAGGAAAAAAAGAGTCAAGAGGTGGGAGGGAAGGAGAAAATGAGGCAGAGATGCAGTTTTCATGTCCTGTGGAAAGGATATAAATCAGTTTTTTTCCCTGCTGGACTTCAGCAAACCATCTACATTCCTCTCAGCTAGTGTCAATGATTAAGAACTGGTAAAACTGGTGCACTCATTCTAGGGATTTTTGTAAGAAATCTGTAATGTTTTAGCTAAGAAACTCTTGGTTATACAAGGATGATGCGAGCAATATCAATTACTTAATTTCTTATCCTTAGAGCTTTCTCTGACCAGCTCGGGCTAATGTCTCCTTTCACTGAACTCTCATGGCAATTATTGCCTGGACAACTCATTTGATAATGAAACCACGTGCCTTGTGTGAACTCCTGGGTAGTTTTCAAGTAATTGTATCTTTTGCTGTCATTTATTTTTCCAGAGGTTCAACGGTGTACATTTTTCATTGTTACTACCTTTCTGATTGTTCTGATATTCCATTAATGCCAAAGTGCAGGAGGGCAGAAGACTAACTTCTTTGCATCTTCCACAGCACCCAGAATTTTACACATCCCTGCCACTAAAACGGTCAAATTTTGCGATTTTAATTTTTAAAAACTCTTACTTCATTGAAATCTGAGAAATATCTACCGTCTTCTAAATAACTCTACTTAAGTTTAGGGGACAGGTTCAAACACACTTGTTGCATCCATCAGCCTCAAATCACTAACCCTTTCTTTCTGCTCCCATTGGCACCCTCGCAATGAAGGCGAGGACGAGCCAGGATGCCTTATCTTGGAGAGCTCCATCGGTGAGGTATTAACGCGAGGATGCTGGCAGGTGGGCTGGGGCGCGCGGGCGCCTCGAGGTGGGTGAGACACCACAGGTCCGCTCCTCTCTGAGAGGGCAGAAGGAATCCACCTTTCGCACCTTCCCAGGATGTGCGATTTGGCACAAGCGAAGTAGCCGTCCCTTGCCGCGTCGTAGAGATAGATGCTTTATAAATACACGCTCGGGTAGCGGCCGGAATCCGCACCTTCCTTTCCCGCTCACAGACTTCTGCACACACGCGCTGCTCCGCGTGGCCGTGTCTTGACCAGCGCCTTCCTCCGGTGCACCCAGTGAGAGGAGTGATGGGGCCAAGGTGGCATTAGCGCAGGCTCTGGGGCACGGGTTAACTTGCGCACCTGGCACCTGCCACGCAGCGACAGCTCGGGCCAGCCAGCGGAGACGCGCCGTCGCCCCCTCTTGTCCCAGCGGCCGCAGGCTGAGGCGCGCTCCACAGGGCCGGGCGCCGCGGAGAGAGTGGGTGGGCAGGCAAGGGAGGGGAAGGGAGAGGAAGGAGGGAGGGAGGGAGGGAGGGAGAGGGCGAGGCGCGTCCCCGCGGCGGGGGCGCGCTCTCGCGCGGGCTGCCGGGATCGCTCGCCGCCGCTGTGGTAATGTCCGCCATGTTGGCCATGGCGCAGGGAGCGGATCGGGCGGGCGAGCGGCGGATCTAGTGTGTGGAAGCGGCCGCGGGCGGCGGGGGGCTGTTTTCGGGTGGGGTGGGCGCCCATGCTGTGGCCGGGGCCAGTGAGGAGGAGGAGGAGGAGCGGGCCGGCCGCGCTGCACTGAGGAAGGAGGTGGAGGAGGCGGCGGGAGTCCTCCCCCCCTCCCCGCCCGCCCCGACGCCGCCGCCCGGGCTGTTCCTGTAAGGCGGGGAGACAATGAGTAAACTCTCCTTCCGAGCGCGGGCGCTGGACGCCGCCAAACCGCTGCCTATCTACCGCGGCAAGGACATGCCTGATCTCAACGACTGCGTCTCCATCAACCGGGCCGTGCCCCAGATGCCCACCGGGATGGAGAAGGAGGAGGAATCGGTAGGGACTCGAGTGTTTATTACCCCCCTTCCCTCCTCCCCCCTCCCCTTTGTCAGTCGGGCCTCGCCATTCACAGAGCTCTTTACGCTCGCTGGAGGGCGCCGCTGCCGCTCTTATGGATGGGACCCTACGCCGGCGGAGTAGCGTAAACTCTCTCGGTCGGCGCAGCGCCCGCCCGCGGTCGCCATGTTGTTGCGTCCCAGTGTTGTGATTAGCTCGCAGCGCTGCTTACGCTGCCGTAAGGGGGCCTTGCCGTAAGCGGCGTTCGGGAATGGCGCAGGGGATGCTCTAGCCGCATTTGGCGTACGGTATCTGTTTACCTTTTTTCCCTCCCTCGCTGCGGCCGGGTTAATTGATAGGCAAGGGATTCTTCGTCTAGGAAAGATTTGTTTTCTACCCACTTTTGAATTTGCTTTTGCATTGGGTTCTTTTTGCAATGACTTATGAAAATTAAAGTGCCTTAAGAACAAACATCGTTTTTTTTCTGGCAAGGTAATTGTCACTCCTGGCTTCCCCATCTGGGAAGGTGAAGCGGGATGAGCTGTGCAGCACTGCGGCGGGCGAGGGCGGGGGCCGCGACTACCACGCTGGAGGTAGCGTTAGAGACATGAAGGGTTAACCACCCAGCCACGGGGTGGACAGGCTCTGTCTCCCTCGCCGGTACGCCGCCGAATAAACGACGGATGTTTGGTAAAAGCCGCGGGCGTTGCGCGGTGCCCACGCTCTGTCCCTGACAATTGTCAGTCGGAGGTTGGTCATTTTAGAAGTTGAAGACCTCGTGCATATAAATCGGCCGTTTATTTGATGATACAGTATCTTGTAGCAGAAATGCTCCTGGCTTCGACTGAGGCTTGAGTTTTAAATATAGTTGATTTTCATCTGATTGACAGTGTTTATGACTCGCTAGTGGTGTTAACTTGCATGCGAAGTTCATAGTAACTGTACCCTCAAGAATTTCTTCAATGAACCTGCGGTCCCGCCTTATTGTCAACCCCGGGCGTGTGTGGATTGGTTCTCTTCCTTCAGTGTCTGTCAAAAGAAGGCTCTAGGTTTCCGTGATTGGTTTTCTCTTTTGACTGTTAATATTGCAGGAAATGCTTTTATGCCTTTGATTGGCTGCTCGAGTTCTGATCTCATTATGTTACCCGTTATTACTATTTCCAGCAGCAAGTTAATCACATTTTTATTTATTTTTTTGAAAGACTTAATCTTTTCAGTGGAAAATGAATTTTATAGCCTTAGTAGCAGGATGAGTGTACTCAACATTTTTAAAATAAGCAAAATGAAAATCCATTTTAGTGCTGAATGGTACTTGAATTTTTTTAAAAGAAAATTTGTTCCTAATTTAGCTCAAGTTTCCATCCAGAGGATATTTAAAATAGTGAAGTTAAGATATACAAGGATTAACTGAATTTTCTTCAATAACATTTAGAAACACAGCTTTGGATTTCCACAGAGTTAAATTTGTTAGTATTGTCTTAATGGGTTTTGGCCCCAAAAGAAAGGTTACTTAGGAATCTTTGTATCAGTTTGGTATGTAATTACTTAAATTCTCTTATTTTCGTTTGGTATGAATTTGAGTCAAGAAAACTGTTCCAGAATGAACAGTTAAACTCTGGGAGGTATGTGTACATGTGTACCATGACCGGTAAAATTTGGTTCATAGTTTTCTTGATATTTTATCTGAATTTAAGAAGAAAATTGGCGCTTTATTGTGTTCATGCTGTATTCAAAGTAGATGCTTAACTCTTTGTCACGGTCCAGTACTGTTATTTTTTCAGTAAAACTTGTTTCTGTCTAGAACCAAAATTGGGCCACAGTTGATTCTTTTCAGTCTTCTGCCTCAGCTCCCCAATTGTAAGGAAGAAGTGCAAATTCTGATAGAACCATAACTGAAACCCAGAGCTTCTAACTCGTTTCCTCTGTCCTTTCTGCTGCTTTAATGTGACAAGTGGAGATCCTTAAGCCCTGAAAGTTAAAGTTTATAATAAAAAATCTGGTTTCCTGGAGTGTCCAATTGGGAAGTTATTTTTCTCTTCCTTTTTTCTTAATCAGAAGACTTGCACTTTTTTTGAGTGATACTCAGTTCAGTTTTAGTCTTATTTACAGCGTTACCTGTTCATTAAAAAAGACAAGTTTGCTTGTTATGAGTTTCACTGATGTTTTGTTTTTTGTTTCCCTTGAGTTGTGTTTCAAACTCACCTTCCGTGATCTACATGTTCAAATTAGTTACCTTTCTAAGTATTTTGTAAACTAGGTAGAATTTAGAAAAGAAGGCATATTTACTGATTTTTCTTGGCATTTTCAAAATGTTCACAGTGACCCCTTTTCTGTTTGGCTTGGCAAGATCTTTTAAATTGTGAGGCCTTCATAGATGTCTGTCTCCCTTACCCCCAACCCCCAAGGAAAATAGGAAGGGCGCTCTCTGCTGTGCATAGGTACTGGACTATCATTAGGCTTTATAAAATCATTGACTTTGTTTTGAATTACATTCAGACAATGCCTGGTTGAGGTAATCTGGGTGTTCTTTGGCATTGATAGCACTCTTTCATTTTTGAGAAAGTCGTTCTCTTAATCCTTTTGTCAAGTAGGCATCTTTTACTTTTTTTCTTCCCTTTCGTTATTTTCATTATCGTTTGCCAAACGTTTGCCAGTTGAGATCCTCCTGTAACTTGGTCTCTGTAGTTTAGGTCATGGCACTATGCAGTCAGGTACTATAAATTTTTATTTATTCAGAATCTGAACCAGATTTTGATCAGCCATTCTGCCACCTCCCTGTGTTGATCTTTTAAATAATACCTACCATTTATTAATTGCTGTGGTCTGAGGGTTTTCTATGTACTATCTCATTGAATCATTTTTTTGAGGTATAATTTACATATAGTAAACTGTACCCATTTTAAGCATACAGTTTGATGAGTTTGGACAGATGTGTACACCCATGCAAGCTTTATCACAACACCCCAGAAAGTCGTCTTGTATTCCTTTGCTGTCAGTCTACCTCCACCCCAGTTCTAAGCAACCTCTGATTTTCTTTCTCTGTAGATCAGTTTTACCTTTTCTCAAATTTCACATATGTAGAGTTATATGTAGTATTTTGTGTCCAGCTCCTTTTGCTCAAATAATGGTGCTTTTGAGGTACTTTGATTCCTATTTTATAGATGAAGAAACTGAATACTATCACAGTAAGAGGCAGAGCTAGCATTCAGATCCTTTTAATGGTGTAGAACTCCTTGTAACCACTGTGCTTCATACTGATTTTGTAAAGAACCCTGATTTATCTTTGAACTGTTGTGTAATTAGTAAGTTCATTATAATTGCAGTATGTAGTATTTTGCTTGTTCTCATTTTGGCAACTTAAAAAGTGCTCTTGATTTGATCAGAATATTAAATTGTTAGGAAGTAAGCCCTTTTTTTTCCCCATCACTTAACAGTCTCTGACATTTCCTTTTGGCTTTTCACTTTCTGTCTCTTTTTCTTTGCAGTTGCTTTTCTCTGTATTAGCACTAATTTGTTATCCTAAGTGTGTAAGAATCTCCTGCTAGAATATAATCTCTGTAATCTTGGGGATCTCTCCTTGTTTTGTTCATTGTATTCCAAGTGCCTAGAACTGTGCGTGACACATGATATATGCTTGATGAACATTTATCATTGAATGTTGGAAGACTGTGTAATTTATTAGCAGACTTTGGTAAATTTTTCCAGTTCTTTTTGGTTGTCTACCATATTACTGTGTATACCTAATACCAAATCTTTTTTTTTCCCATGAGTCAGAGACCTATTTAAATATGAAATTTTCTACACATAGGTATGGCTGCAATGTTATCTTTTGCTAATCAACTCATAAGTGTTATGTGGTGATGTTGTGTTCTTATTTTTAGTTTCTTTTGGGTCGATTGTGACTCAAGGCAACCTCATGTGTAGATTTTTATAAGACATATCTTCGTAGTAGATTGAGCCTTGTCACGTGAAACTTGGGATTTGCTTTTTGTTTTTTAAGGGGGAGGGACAATACTGTGACTGATTTGTCATTTCAGTTTTTATGTTTAACCTTTTGCCACTATCTGGATATTTTAAGCAGTGTTTTGAATGACGGAGTAGGAAAGTGTTCAGTGTTTCTACCTTTCAGAATTATTTTTGGCAGTAGTAAGCTATGCGTCTCTTAATAAAGGGTTCCAAAGAAGATATAAAAAACAATTTTGTAAATTAACGTAGTAAAAACATTAAGCATTTTTTTTTCAGTGAAAATAAATGCCATGCGACATTTAAATGCCAGGTGTTAGCTAAATAAGATACTGAGAAGCTATTGGAGCGAGTATCTGTGTATCAGAAAATAGGTGTAAAACTATGCTAAAGGATTGTTAAGAATAAAAGAACAGTAAGATACAGGTCTTGAGTTCAGTGCACTTGGATGAGTCACTGAGCTAAAAAACAGGTATCTGGAGAGTTAGCAAAAACTACCGGGGCGTCAGATATTAAAAGAGCTGTAGAAAAAGTTAAATGTCAGTGTAGTTGAGATGAGTGAGGAAAACTATCACTAGGAAGCCATCTTGGAGATTCACAGTTTGGGCTTTCAGCTTTGGTTGTGTGAGAGAAGGCACCCGGCTTTCCAGATGTGGTGCATGTTGAGGCAAATGTGAAAGTGCAGGAATGTTTGAAGTTCTGTTGCTCTTAAGAAAACTAAAGGAAGCTTATCTATGTTACGTTTGTCTCTTTTTGCCTATTCTGCCTCCTGGGTGGAAACTTCTCAAGGATAGGGGTTTTTTTCCTCTGCTATTTTTTCTAGTACTAGAAGCATCTGGTACTAGAACATGAAGGCATTCAGTGAAATGTTTGGTTGGTGGATGAATAAAAGTTGGGTTGGTGATGAATGTTAGGCCATGAGCTTGTAGGGTAGTCTAGAAGAAAGGAACATTAAAGTAAAATCTGGACTCCCTGTTTCTGGTTCTTTTTCTGTCCCTAAGTGGCCATGTGGAAACTCTGGTGTTATAGTGGGTTAAGTGCTATAGCAGGTCGGCAGTTCAGATCCTCCAGACGCTTCTTGGAAACTATGGGGCAGTTCTAATCTGATTTATAGGGTTGCTGTGAATTGGACCTGACTTGATCACAGTGGGTTTGGTTTTGGTTTAAATGGCCATGTAATCTAGGAAACTCCCTCTGTGTGCCTGAGGTTGTTCATCACTACTATCGTTGGGAGTGTATTAGTGAATGTGTTGAGCATGCCCTAGGCACTTTGCTAAACTCACTAGGTGACTTAGAGCTCATTATAAACCTCAGGATGTGTAAATTCTTTTAGCCTTTTAGGAAAAGAAACTAAGAGTTTAGAGATTAACTGACTTGCTGAAGGTCACATACTTAGACTAGAACCTGTTAGAACCAGGATTTGAGTTTAGACTTAATGATCAGTTGCCTCCAGGCTTTGAGTGTAAACAGAGGGTTGCACTGAGTGGGTTGAGAACTCGCTGATTTGGAATTAAAGGATAGCTAAGGTCCATTTATAGTTTTCCTTTTCTATCCTTTTTACCCAGTAGGTGTAAAGGAGCCTGTGTGAATAATGTTTTGAAAGTAACTTGCGGTGAATCGTTTTATAAACAAATCTTACCAAAAAAAGTTGAAAGGAATGGTTTATCTGTGGTGTACATTTGTTTGTTCTGTGTCTGCTTTGTAATCATGTGGCTTATGAATGTTTGATTGGTTGGATTATTAGGTTGACTTCAAGTAAAATAAACCAAATCTAGATCCTGCAGGATGGCTGAACAGACTCTGGGTAAATGTTGAAACAGTCAGCGCTTGGGAAGTGCAGGAACCAGAGTAGCTGTGGCCCTTCAGTAGCTAGTGACACTGATGTCCCTTGACATAAATTCCTAACCTTTTAAGAAGCAGTGTAGAGTCATAGTTAAGTGCCTGTGTTATGGAGTCAAACTGTATGAGTTTGACTCTTTGGGTAGGTTAACCTCATCTATAAAATTTCTTAGGCTTGTTGGGAGTATTACGTGAATTGCAGTATGCTTGGAACAGTTCATGGCATACAGTACCGCTGTGGTTGTTGTTGGGTGGGGTGGAGTTAGTTCTGACTCATAGCACCGTTGTGTACAACAGAACAAAATACTGCTCCATCCTGTGCCAGGCTCAACAGTCATTTTACGCTAAGTCCATTGTTGCAGCCATTGTGTGGATCCATCTTGTTGAGGGTGTTCTTTTTTGTGTATCTCTGCCAAGCGTGATATCCTTCCCCAGGGATTGACTACTCCTGACAACATGTCCAAAGTATGTAAGACACAGTCTCCCTAACCATGTTTCTAAGAAGCACTGTTGAACTTCTCACAGAACAGATCTGTTTGTTCTTTTGACTGTCCATGGTATATTCAGTTTTCTTCGTCAACACAATTGAAGGCATCAGACATCAGCACTGATATCTCTGGTTTCATGTCTTCCTGTGAATATGGCTTGAGTTTCTGACAGTTGCTTTCGAATAATCTTTAACAAAATTTTACTTGCCTGTGATATTAATGATATTGTTCGGTAATTTCCACATTCAGTTGGATCACATTTCTTGGGAATAGGCGTAATATGGATCTCTTCCGTTCAGTTGGCTAGGTAGCTGTTGTATAAATTTCTCGGCATAAAAGAGTGAGCACTTCCAGCACTGCTTAGAAGAGTTAGCACTTCCAGCATTGCTTGTGTTTGTTGAACCAGCTCAGTTGATATTCCATCAATTCTTGGAGTCTTGTTTTTCACCATTGCCTTCAGTGCAGCTTTGACTTCTTCCTTCAGTACCATCGATTCCTGATTGTATGCTACCTCTTGAAAATAGTTGAACGTCAATAAATTGTTTTTGGTTGACTCTGTATTCCTTCCATCTTCTTTTGGTGCTTTTTGAGTCATTTAATAATATTTTCTGTGTGGAATCCTTTACTATGTCAACTTAGGCTTGGATTTTTTTCTTCAGTTCTTTCAGTTTGAGAAATGTGGAGCATATTCTTCCCTTTTGGTTGTCTACTCTAGCTGTTTGCACATCATCCTGATGAGTAGTCTTCTCAAGCTGCCCTTTAGAAATATCAGTTCTTTGACTTCATTCTTTCCTCCTTTAATTAATTTTAGCTACTCAGCATTCAAGAGGAGGTTTCAGAGTCTCTTCTGGCGTTCATTTGAGTCTTTTCTTTGTTCCCTGTCTTTTTAAGGACCTTTCCTTGCTTCATGGATGATGTCTTTTATGTCATTCCACAACTTGTGTTCAGTCATTAGTGTTCAGTGCATCAACTCTTTTCTTGAGGTGGTCTCGGCACTCGGATGGGATATACTTAAGGTCGTAATTTGGCTCTCATGGACTTGTTCTAATTTTGTTCAGTTTCATTTTGAACTTGCATTTGAGCAGTTGATGGTCCATGATGCAGTCAGTGTTTGGTCTGGTTCTGACTGATGCTGTTGAGCTTTTCCATCTTGTCTTTCCAGAGATGTAGTCAGTTTGTAGACAGACAAGTGGGGGTAATGCAGTACCAGCATTTAGTAACTATTAGCTACTACTATTACCATCCTTGTTAGTATGCTTTCCCACAGTTCGAAATTCCAGATTCCTGACATGGTGTGGTTGGTCTGGCTTGTGTCAGGTCTACCTCCCCAGTCAAAAGGTCAGGGAAGGTTAGTATGCATTTGTTGGTAAGGTCTGCCATCCTGAGAATGAGGCCTTCACCATCTCTCTTCACTTGAGAGATGTACTGATGGGTAAAGAACATGGTGACCAAAAGTTAGGAAGTTAAAATGTTTTAATTTATGGTTTGTCCGAGGACAAACACATATTGTCATTAATCTTAAATATGTAAAGTGTTTTAATGAGATTAGAATCTTCTGTTAAATCAAAGACTATAATAAAAGTCTCCAAAATCCTTTTAAAGAGAGCACTTTGACACTTACTTTTAAGGTAGCGAAAGGATGAATTTTGAGTGACCTCGAAAAAATTATTTAACTTTTGTGACCCTCACTCGGTTTTCTTATTTATGAAATAGAATTGGATTAAGTGGCCTTTAAGGTAATTTGACTTTGAAAGTTACTTGCATTTGTGAATCCACATGTCTGCCTACAGGGCATGTTGTTCAGAATGTTAATTAGATGAAGAAAACTAATAACTGTGAAACTTATATTAGAAAGATACTAAAATTTGACTCCTTAACACTGCTGAGATGCTGCCAGTTTGATTCAGTTTTTTTCTTTTTTACTGAAGATCAGTTAATTTATCCACAGTCTGGTACTAGTATTTCCTAGAAGGGGGTAGAACAATGTACTCTATGTGTTTTGAATGTGATCAGCTCACGTGCTTTCATGAAATTTTCTCTTTTTTTATTTTTCTTACTCATCCCTGTAAATGTTGTGAATTTTGATCATACTTTTATTCTGTACCACTGGAGTCTATTTTAATTTTATGTCTCATGTTTCTCACTTGAGATTTGAGAGATGTATGTGTGTGTGAGAACAGAAAATACTTTTCTAACTAGCTAAATGCCATAAGTGTTGCGTTGTATATTTTACTCAGTACGGTACCTGAAGCAGGGTAGGGAGTTCTTAGGCAGTGCAAATTATTAATACACAAGGCTGCTAACTGCAAGATTGGAGGTTCGAGTCTACCCAGAGGCACCTTGGACAAAAGGCTTAGCAATCTACTTTCAAAATAATCAGCCTTTGAAAGCTCCGGAGTGTGGTTCTGTTTTGACACATGTGAGATCACCATGAGTCAGAATCAACTTGATGGCAACTTGTTTTTTAAGGACAAGCTAGATACCTGGGTTGGCACTAAATAATGGAAAGTTAAAGTAGTTATTGGCCATTACCCTGGACACTAAGAGTGAGTTTGGTTGTATTACTACGCATACAGCTGTGTTTATTTCAGTTGGAGTCCTTTTCATTTCAAGTAGAGTTGAAGTAGAAAAACGGTAATTTAGGGTACAGAGGGGACAGCATGAGGAACGGTAGGAATGAACCATTTAAGGAGATCAAAGCAGGTAGCAGAATGTCCAGCATTATTACCTGATTTCTTTTTAAAGCTGACTCTTGATTATTTACTTTGTCTTCATCACTTAAATGAACAGAACTTTTAGTTTTTCTGTTTCACCGTGCAGGGCAGTTTCTTCTGTGGTTAATATCGTCGAGGAAATTGGCAGTCAGTTCCAGATTCTTCTCAGTACCATTCCTTACATCTGCTTTTAGGTTTCTTTTTTTCTGTCAACTGGCATGGCCATGAAATTAGAGGGATGCGGAGTGGAAGTGTCAGCCTGTCTGCTAGCTTTCTGACTCACACCATTGCTCGCAGCTTTCTCTTTGTTAGGAAAGGACGTGAGGCAATTGTTTGGAGAGTTGACAAGCTGCACACGGTTGTATTGCAGGTTTGGTGAAGTGGTTGAAACTTGGAATTGTCATTTAGGTTCCAGTCCTGGTCTCTGCCATTTTCCCTTGGTAAGGTGAATTTACCTAATTTTGTTTAGCTGCGTTTCTTCATCTGTTCAGTGGGAAGTATCACAGAGGGTATTTTTAAAGATTAAATTTCTTGTAGACTTAAAGTCAGTGGTTATACAGGCAGTTGCAGGGTTTGTTTGTTTTTTTTTTTTTTGGTTGTTAATTTTTGGTTATCTAGGGCAATGAGTAGGGAGTATATGGAAGAAAAACATAGTCAGAGTATTTCCATGTACTATTCTGTGATTTATTTTCACTTTTTTCCCCCTGCCAATTAAGTATTTTTTTTACAGCCATCAAGTATTAACATGTTGGTAAGGGTATTTTCTTCCTTCTCCAATTTCTGGCAGGGCAGTTCATAATCACATTGATTAAAAATACTAAAGACTTTGAAAATTAGCAACCAAGAGAACGAAATCATCTGAAACCCTGAGGAATAATTCGGTCCTGAATAATTGATATTAAAGTGTGGCTTTTCAGAGATAATTTTTTGGAGATTAGACAGCTTAGGTGGTCATTGGGGAAAACAGATTTTGTGATGAAAATCTGCTCAGTGGATAGGAAGAGAATGGAGAGAGAAATTCTGCTACCAATGAACTTTTTAGGATGAAAACTTTAGTTTGGAAACTTTGGAAAGCATGTTATTGATGAGGATACTCATGCCACTTATTTGATTTTGATCCTTGAGCTGTTTCTCAGCAGGGACACAATTGGCATTCAATTCATAATTGTTTACATGGTACTTTTATAGACACAACAGAAAGTTTATCACATCTGTTCCCGACCTACTAATTTTTTTGTAGTTGTCTAATTGAGATTACCCCAAAATGCTGTCATTTTCCTAATGGCAATTATTACACCTGGTATGAGAATCATTAGGCATAGTGGTTAAGTGCTACAGCTGCTAACCAAAAGGTTGGCAATTCAGATCTACTAGGCACTCTTGGGAAACTGTATGGGGCACTTCTGTCCTGTAGGGTCACTGTGAGTGGGAATCAACTCAGTGGCAGCGGGTTTGGGTGTATACAGGGATTAGAAACCCTAGTGGTTTAGTGTGTGAGAGCTGAAGCTGCTAACCAAAAGGTCAGTAGTTCTAACCCTATGGTATAGTTCTTCTCAATCCTTTAGGGTTGCTGTGAGTCAGAATTGATTTCATGGCAAGTTTTTAAAATTGTATCTAGGGACTGTTTACTTTTTTGTGCTGTAGATCTCTTGTAGTCTGGCTAAACTCATCATGATGTTTTAAATGCATAAGATAAAACCAGTTTTCTTGAAATACAGTAATCAAAATATTAAAATAATATGTAATATATTATTTTAAAGTAGAACAAATAAAGTAATATATAAGCCAAGGCCAAATGCCGTCGAGTCGGATCCGACTCGGTGCCTTATTAACACAGTGGAAACCTTGGTGGCATAGTGGGTTAAGTGCTGCCTCTGCTGACCAAAAGGTTGGCAGTTCGGATCTGCTAGGCGCTCCTTGGAAACTCTATGGGGCAGTTCTGCTATAAAGGAGCAAGACCAGTGGAGTGTCTTAGGTGGCTGCTTGCAGGGTTTTAATACCCAAGATGCTACTCACCAGAAGTACAGTGTCACACATTTTCTTTGTAATAGTGTTACGCCGGTTAAGCTAGATGTTCTATGAGACCGTGATTCTCTCAGCTCTCAGACCAGCTATTCGGTCCCTTGGTGTCTGTGGAACTTCCATGGCTTTGACTTGAACAAGTTGTGCTGGCTTCCCAGGTATTGTAGACTGTGTTACCCTTCCCCGGAGTTACCACTTATTGTCTCTTTAGTGTTTTTCTTTCTGCTCCTTTCCTCTCTCATAACCATCAAAGATTGTTTCTTTTTGTGTATAAACATTTTCATGAATTTTTACAGTAGTGGTCTCATTCAGTGTTTGTCCTTTTACTCAGCATGATGCCCTCCAGATTCATCCATATAACAAGATGCTTCCCAGATTTATCATTGTTATTGTTACATAAAACTCCTTGATGTGTATGTACCATATTTTGTATATCCATTCATCTGTTGATGAGCATAGAGATTGCTTCCATCTTTCTGCTGTTGTGAACAGTGCTGCAGTGAACATGGATGCGTGTTTATCTATTTGTGTGATGACTGTTACTTTGCTAGGATATATTCCTAGGACTGGGATTGCTGGGTCATATGCTGTTTCTGGTTCCATCTCTCTAAGGAAGTGCCCTATCATTTTCCACAATGCTAGTATAATTTTGCATTCCTACCAACAGTGCAGAAGAGTTCCAGTCTCCCTACAGCCCCTCCCACATTTGTCATTTTCTGTGGTTTTAATTGTGCCAGCATTGTCAGGGATTGGGTGGGGGAATGCTATGGTACCTCATTGTGGTTTTCATTTGCATTTCTCTAGTGGCTAGTGATTCTGAGCATTTCCTCATGTGTCTCTTAGCCACATGAATGTTTTTGTTGGTAAAGTGCCTGTAAATTTCCTTTGCCCAATTTTTAATTGGATTGTTTGTCTTTTTGTTGTGAAGAGGTCAGATTTTGTCGTAGATTTTAGAGATTAGACCTTTGATTTGTAATTGCTGTACTTGTTTTACAAGTGAGTAATAAGTGATGTTTAAAGTTCTTAATCTGAAGTTATAAAATCAGTGAATAAAACCTCTGAACTGAAAATTGGTGATTTATAGCTTTTCTGTTGGGTACTTGAAGTTTGAAATGTCTAACCTGTCATTTCCATGAGGGAATGCAAAGCCTTGCGTTATGCATAGGACTTTTTCTTGTATTACTATATATACAGAATATTAAAATAAGATTAACTATTGATTAACCCAAATCTGTTGCTGTTGAGTTGATTCTAACTCATAGCCACCCTATGGGACACAGTAGAACTTCCCCGTAGTTTCCAGGGGGTGCTTGGTGGATTTGAATTGCCCACCTTTTGGTTAGCACCTGTAGCACTTATCCACTATTCATCTGGAGTTTCTGTTAATTAAATGGCTTTGTAATAGATTTTTTTCTAATGTTTAGTTAATGATCTTATTTTGGAAGTCATTGGCAAGCTAGATCTTTCTTACAGACTGCATTATCTCAGACTTTTATTGTATTTGTGATGAACACAAGGACTGTCTGTATCACCTTTGTACCTCTCATAGTCTGGTATAGTGAATACTCATGGTAGCTGCTCACTGAACATTTGTTGACTGAATAGCACCTGCTTTGTGCTGTTAGACACAGAAAGAGACAAGGTTTTGCTGTTTGTATTCAAGCAGCTTTTAAGCGTTGTAAATATGAGAGGAAAGAATAGTATACAAGTAACTAAGTATGAAGTTTAATGTATTTGAAAGATAGCAGTTATACTGTAGATATTCATGACATAGATATGATTTGAATCAGTGTATATGTGACTTCATGTAATAGCTGGAAAAAAAAAACCCACTGCCATTGAGTTGGGTCTGACTCATAGCGATTGTACAGGTCAGGGTAGAACTGCTTCCATAGAGTTTCTCAGGAGCGCGTGGCGGATTTGAACTGCCAGCCTCATGGTTAGCAGTTGTAGCACTTTACCTGCTAACCTGCCAGGGTTTCATCATGTAATAGCTAGTTGAGTGTATTTTTTAATTTTTACAAATTAGTCTTGAAATTATTCCTTTTGCCAGGATGCCATAAATTAGGTCCGTGTCACTTTTTTCTATAGGAATATATGCTGTATATACCATTAAAGTTATTTAGAGGATTGAATCAGTTTTTGTGCTCTATTTTAGATCTACTTTTTTGTTCTTGTTAACTGTCATTAAGTCACCTCCTGATTTCTGGTGATCCCGTGCTGGGTTAGTGGATGCACAACAAAACAAAATGTTATCTGGTTCTTTGCCATCCCGTGAGCGTTTGCAGATCAGACCCTTGTAGTGGATAGAGTTTTCATTGGCTGTAGTTTGCCAGGCCTTTTTTTCAGGTTCTTCGTAGTCTAGAGACTCTTCGGAACACACAAGCCTCCGCTTATGGAAGGATGGTAGCTGTGCATGAGATCCATTAGCTCAGAGTTAAACTCAGGTGTCCCACATAGAAGGTGAGGATTCTACTGCTGAATCACCATTTGTCCCCCAGATCTACCTTTTAGGACAGAAAATCCCGTTACAGAGAGTGCCAATTAAAAGAATTCTGTGGAAAAGAAACTTTGTGTTATGGTGGGTGATCTAAAGAAATAATACTGCTTAATTATTATACAAGCAGTGCGCAAGATTTACTTTATTTGAAGCTGAGGGCCACTTTCCAAAAAGAAAGTGGATTGTCTGTGTAGAGGCTTAAGTCAGTAGCAGTTTTCCTTTCAGCTTTACTTGGAATAGTTCTGCAACCTTGGCAGAATTCCTAAGGACTTTTCAAATACCCACAGAAGAAGCAAAAGCTTTAAGAAGATGATCCTTAAACTTTCATGTGCATCAGAATAAGCTGGAAGAGACCTTGTTAAAAATACTGATCACAGGGCCCCATCCCTCTAGAGAGTATCTGATTTAGTAAGTTCCCGGGTGGATCCTGATGCTATTGCCTGGGAACTCCACGTGGAAAACCACCAATTTAGGAAGTATTGTAGTGCTGGGATGCCTTTATAAAAAGCACAAGTAGGCTTTATCCTAGATCTACCAACGAAATCACAGTTTATGGATGATGTTGATTAAATAGGATTGATTTGTCTAGGTAGGAAAAAAGGCTTGGGGTGTGTGTCCATGATATGTGCCTTGTCTACTTTCAGGGTTTTTGATTCTTGTGCTTTAATGCGTTCAGACTGTTGACCAACTCAGTGTGTATGTGTAACTGAAATAGTACATTTTGATATATACACATACACAAACACACATATATCTATATGTTTTTCATTTGCAGTTAAGCTTTTTTAAAAATAATTTTGGTCATGAGTTGAACTTGATTTCGTGATTTAACGCACAGTTTGAGAAACACTGCTGTAGTTAATTTAGCAAAGATAGATAGTACATCATTTGCTGTGTATGCAGTGATAATTAAATTGTATTAAACTAGATATGTGTGTATGTATTTCTTTTATACCTGAAAATACAGAGTTTAATCTTGATGGGAGGTCAGACTTTGTAGGTTATGCCAGTCAGGTTTTTATTTGTAAGAGATCGTTGTAGGATGCATTGTGGAGGCAGTCCACGAGTGTTAGTTGTGGCAGAATATTAGGAGGCTAAAAATGCATCAAGAATGTAATTTCTTTTTAACTGTGTTGGCAAATTTATAACTTAAAAAATATTTGAGTATCTTCTATATTCAGACCCTTCAGTTGTTTACCTTTTATATCAAGGATCTCTGGGAAAACAAAACAAAACCCTGTGGGTGAGTCAGGTCTGACTCATAGTGACCCTAGAGGTCAGTGTAAACTGCCCCATGGGGTTTCCAGGGAGCACCTGGTGGATTTGAACTGCCAACCTTTTGGTGAGCAGAGGTAGCACTTAACCCACTATGCTACCCGGCTTTCCCTTTAGTACATAGATAGACTTAATGGAGTCTGAAATTCCTGTGCTTTTGTTCCCCCACAGCTTTGTATGTATGTGTTCCCTCCTCCACCTCCAAAAGAGTATTCAGATTATTAATAGAGCATATGATCTAGAGGAGATTAAGAATCACGTTTTAGTAGATAATGTAAACAAACCCATTGCTGTTGAGTGGATTCTAACTCATAGCAACTCTGCCCCCTAGAGTTTCCAAGGAGCACCTAGTGGACTCCAACTGCCAGCTTTTGGTTAGCAGATATAGCTCTTAACCTCTATACCACCGGGGTCTTCAGATAACATAGATTACTTTTTATTGTCAATTTTAATTGTGTATGGATCTCAAAGTTTTAAAATTTATGAAGAGTTTAAGGGAATACTTAAACTTGAGCGTCTTGCGTTTACACTGTTGTAAAATTCAAAACTTATTTGCAGATTCTTAGATTCTTTTACATGGAAATACATCACTGAAGAATGCAAATACAGTTTGTAAATGGAGTGATTCTTTTAAGTATTAAAATAAATAGGTAATGTTTGCCTGTGTTGTGGTAGAATCATTTAGAAACAGCATAATTAAAATTTGCCTGATAGTTATTCCCCATGGTGGACAGGTTTCACCAGAGCTTCGAGACTAAGACAGACTAGGAAGAAGGAACCAGCAGTCTACTTCTCAAAAGAATTAGCCAGTGAAAACTGTAAGCCAAATAGTGTGCTGAACGTGGCGGAGTGATAAGGTGGTAAAAATATGAAGTAGAAAAAGAGAGAGAGAGTCAGGCAGGCAAACAGGCTTTATTGGTGCGCTCCCGGGCGAGATCTGTGAGCTCCAGGGCAGGAGTCGGAGAAGTCGTGCTTTCAAGTTGGGGAAGGGGGTTTACACAGAGGCAGACGGTTCCACCTGGCCTGGACCTTAGTGTGGACATGGGGAAAAAGGCGGGAGCCAATAGGATTTAGGTACAGCGAGTCGCCTGATTAGTATATAAGGTGGAGACCTTAATCAGGTGAGATGGGGTGAGAAGGTGGGAGCTGACGGAATTTGGGTATGGTGAGCCCTTGATTGGCATATGAGAAAACAACTGGGGACTTTACAGGAAGGGGAGGGGTCTCGTCCTGCAGCTGGCGTGCCTGACAAAAACCATAAGAATAGCAGTGGAACATTGTCGGATATAGTTCCAGAAAATAACCACCTCAAGTTGGAAGGCACTCAGAAGATGACTAGGGAAGAACTGCCCCCTCAGAGTATACTACAGTTTAGTGACGTAGATGTAGTCAATCTTCCGGAACTTAATCATTTGCTAAAACGGCACTGACTCAGAATGAAAAGAAACAGCTCCAAACATCCATTAATAATTGGAATGTAAACTATACAGAGTAGCAATCTAGGAATATTGGAAGTCATTAAACATGAAAAGGAACCCATAAAAATCGATATCCTAAACATTAGTAAGCTGAAATGGACTGATAGTGGACATTTTGAATCTAACAGTCATATGGTCTCCTGTGCCAGGAATGACAACTTGAAGAACGGTATTGCATTCATTGTCAAAAAACATTTCAGAATCTGTCCTGAAGTACTCAGTGATACAATAATACCATTATGCTTACAGGGAAGACTGGTTAATATAACTAGCACTGAAATTTATATACCAACCACTAAGGCCCAAGATGAAGAAACTGGAGATTTTTACCAGCTTCTGCAGTCTGAAATTGATTGACCATGCAATCTGGATGCATTAATACTTACTAGTGATTGGGAAACAAAAGTTGGCAACAAAGAAGAAGGATCAGTAGTTGGAAAATAAGGCTTTGGTGATAAAAATTATGCCAGAGATTGCATGATAAAATTTTGCAAGACTACTGCCTTCTTTGTTGCAAACACCCTTTTTCACCAACATAAACAGTGACTATACACATGAACCTTGCCAGGTAGCATAAACAGGAATCACATGGACAACATCTGTGGAAAAATGTTGGAAAAAGCTTAGTATCATCGGTCAGAACAAGACCAGATAGACTGAGAAATTCCTCATATGCAAGTTCGAAGTGAAACTGAAGAAAATTAGGGCAAGTGTATTAGAGACAAAATGCAACCTTGAGAATATCCCACTTGAGTTGAAAGACCGTTGCAAAAACAGATTTGATACATTGAATGCTAAGGACCAAACACCAGACAAGTTGTAGAATGACATCGAAGACATACGTGAAGAAAGCAGGAGGCCATTAAGAGAAAGAGAAGGAAAAGACCGAATTGGATGTCAGCAGAGACTCTGAAACTTGTTCTTGAATGTCAAGTAGCTGAAGCAAAAGGAAGAAATCATGAAGTGAAAGAAACTGAATAGAAGATTTTAAAGGGTGGCTCAAGAAGACAAAGTGTAACTGTTATAGTGACGCGTGCAGAGCTGGAGGTGGAAAACCAAAAAGGAAGAACGTTTTTGCGTTTCTTAAGCTGAAAGAACTGGGTGTGGGATGGACTGGGGTGGGAATCAAGCCTTAATTTGCAGTAATGAACAATTCTACAGGGGAGATAATAAAACAATTCAGGAGACATCAAAAGAAGATGGAAGGAATGCACAGTCATTACACCAGAAAGAATTGGTCGATACTCAGATGATGGCACTGAAAGAAGTAGTCAAAGCTGCATTGAAGGCGTTGGTGAAAAACATGGCTCTAGGAGTTGATGGAATATCATTTGAAATGTTTCAACAAACAGATGCAGTGCTAGAAGAGCTAACTCACTTATGTCAAGAAATTTGTGAGACAGCTACCTGGCTAACTGACTGAAAGAGACCCATGTATAGGTCTGTTGCCAAGAGAGATGATCCTGCTGAATGTGGAAATTATTGAACAGTATCTTTAAAACTGCATGTAAATAAACTTTTGTTACAGATCCTTCAAATCTGACTGCAGCGATATATTGACAAGGTACTTCCAGAAAACAGCCAGATTCAGAAGAGAACATAGAATGAGGGGTGTCATTGACGATGTCACATGGCTCTTAAGTGAAAGCAGAGAATACCAGAAAGATGTTTACTTGTGTTTTAGTGACTGTGCAGAGACATTCCACTATGTGTATCGTAACAAATTACAGACAATGTTTTGGATAAGGGGAATTCCAGAATACTTGATTGTGTTCGTAAGAATCTGTACTTGAATCAAGACTTACTCAACTAGAGCGAAGGCATGCTGTGTGATTGAGAGTCAGGAAAGGTTATGTGTCAAAGTTGTATCCTTTTACCATACCTTTTTAATCTGTATGGTAAACAGGTAACCCAGGAAGCTGGACTGTATGAAGAAGAACGAGACATCAGGATTGGAGGAAGACTCATCAACAACCTGCTTTACGTTGTGTAGAAGACACAACCTTGCTGGAAGTGAAGAGGATTTGAAAAACACTTACTAATGAAGATCAGAGATCATAGCTTTCAGTATGGGTTGCACTTCAACATTGTGAAAACAGGAAGCGTCACAACTGGACCAGTGAGCAACATCATGATAAATGGAGAAAAGATTGGAGTTGTCAAGGATTTTATTTTATTTGGTTTCACAATCAGTGCCCATGGAAGCGGCAGTCAGAAGAACAAATGATGCATTATAATGGAAATATCTACTGCATAAGACTTCTTTTAAGTGTTGAAAAGGAAAGATGTCACCTTGAAGACTAAGGTGTGTCTGACCCCAAGCCATGAGTGTGAAAGCTGGACAGTGAATGAGGAAGACAGAAAAAGAATTTACACCTTTGAATTGTGGTGTGAAAAAGAGCAAGACCCTCAACAAGACAGATTGACAGAGTGGCTGCAACAGTGGACTTAAATGTGAGCACATGGCGGAGGACCAGGCAGTGTTTCTGTCTATTGTGTGTAGTGTCACCATAAAGCAGAGTTTATTCAACAACACCTAGCAACAACAACAACACAGCGTAAGGAAGATGTTCATGCCCTCTTGTAGAGCCGTGGAATGGAAGGAAGGGTGAAAAAAGAAGTACAAAGTGATCACTGGAAGTGTGTGCAGCCATGTGAGCACATCTTCAGGTAGATAATTTCTCTGTAGCTGGAAAAATGAAATACCCAAACATCGAACTTTTGCTTTCAGAAATAAACCCTCACTCCAGTTTTGACAGTATCATATGTTTTTGTAAGAAGAAATTCAGAATATGCAGGAAAAGAATAAAGAAAACATAGAACATTCTCTCAGTCCTACCACTAAGTAGTCAAGGTTGACATTTGAGTAAGTGTGTACCATTCTATGCTTTTTTGTATGTATCTGTATATAAGGGACCCATGTGGCACAATAGGAATCCTGGTGCCGTGGTTTAAGTACTCAGATGCCACTGTAAATGTTGCCATTATGAACCCACAAGCCATGCTCTGTAGAAAGATATGACAGTCTTCTTCTGTAATGACTACGTCCTTGAAAACATTCTCTGGCAATTCTCCTCTGTGGTATGGGGTCACTGTTACTAGTCAGTGTTGACTATATGCCAGTGGGTTTTTTTTTCCTTTTCCTTTTTTTAACGTGTAGAGTCCCTGGGTGGTGCAAATAGTTAATGGACGTAGCTGCTAATCAAAACTAATTGTTTGAATCTACCAGAGCAGCCTCAGAATAAAGACCGGGTAGTCTGCTTCCAAAAGGTAGTTGTTATTAGGTACTATTGAATAGGCTTCAACTCATAGCAATCCTAAGTACCGCTGAGGGAAACACTGCCCATGCTGCACCATGGTCACAGTTGTCGGTATGCTTGATCCCACTGTTGCAGCCGCTGTGTTAATGTGTCTTATTGAGGGTCCTCTTCTTTTCTTTTGACCATGCACTTTACCCCATGTATCATGTCCTTCTCCAGGTACTGAACCCTCCTGACAGCAAGTCCAAAATATGTGAGACATAGTCTCTCTGTCTTTGCTTCTAAGGAGCATTCTGGTAGTGTTTTTCCCAAGAGAGATTTCTTTGTTCTTGTGGCAGTCCATGGTATAGTCAATATTCTTCACTAACTAACACTGCAGTTCAAATGTGTCAGTTCTTCTTTGGTCTTCCTTGCTCACTCTCCACCTTTTGCATACATATGATGTGATTGAAAATGCCATGGTTTGGGTTGGGTGCACCTTAGTCTTCAAAGTAACATCTTTGCTTCCTAATTTTAGCAGTCATTAAAATTTTGTTTAGTACAGTTCTACTGTAACCATACATGGGGTCACTAAGAGAATCAGCCTCATGGCATCAGGTTTAGATGTGTGTGTATGTGATTTGTTTTGTCACCTGTTCCTTCAGATTGATAAATCCAAAGAAAAAAGTCTGTTTGGCCCAGCTTGCATCATCCTGACAGTTACTAGTCTAGTCCTTGTCACAGTAGCCTGGGTGGTGGGTACTGAAAGAGAATGACTGCTTGCCTTTAGATCACTGATCTAAACTGGAGTTTGGGAGGAAGACGTAGTCCTTGACCAGAACAAAGGAATTTAAAGCATAGATAGGATCTTTGAAGAAATTCTTGTGGGCTGGGCATTGATCTTTGTTATTAGTGTAACTAGGTAATATTGTATAGTTACTGTAGTTGATACTGTGTACTTACTGTCGTTTAGTTTCGTGTTGATGAATATTGATTGCCATGTAGAGTTTTCAGGTCTTAATGAAAAAATGGTCTTGGCTCTTGAATTAAAGTTCAGATTTTCCCCTCTCCCAGGTTACTAATTACATCAAATTTTCTCCTAGAATTCCTGCTGTTTATTCTAGCAGTATTCACTGCTCTATAGACCTGATTTTCTCATCCAAATGGATATTTAGTTATCTAAACAGTTTCTGAAAAGTCATCTTTTCTACCTGGTTTGAGATACTATCTTCCTTAGGCATTTGGGTCTATTTCTTAACTTCATGTTTTGTTTCATTGACCTTTGGTCTAATTTTCTGTAAAATATTTTAATATTTTAGTTGTCAGTCTTGATTATGCATTTATATCTGATAAGGCTCGTCCTTTCCCGCCATTCTCATTGCTCTTTAAGAGCTTTCATGGCTGTTACTACTTTTTTAAAGTTTATTGTGTTCTGTGTGAAACTTTACAGTGAAAATTAGTTTCTCCTTAAAAAATTGATACACAAATTGTCATGGCATTGGTTGTAATCCCCACAGTGTATCAGCACTGCCCACCCTCCCTTTACACTTTGCATTCACTGTGTTTGTCCAGGTTTTTATGCCTTTGTGCCTTTTTGTCTTTGCTTTTGGGGTATACAAGTAATTATACAAGACCCGATGACCAGTTTTGCCCATTTGGTCTTATATTCTTGATTATGCTAAAAAAGATGTTCCTCATGTGCATTATGGTTTGGTTTATAGGCCTAATTTTGTGGTGAAAAGTACTCCCGTCAGCTTCAGGTCTGAGTTAGCAGGATATTTCCTTACTATTCTTGTTTATTTTTCTGTATGAGCTTTATAATTATTTTGTGTAACCCCAGGAAAAAATGTTAGTCTTTTTATTGAAATTCATCTTTTATAGATAGACTTTTGGAGAATGGCATCTGCATAATGTTAACTCTCTGTTCAAGAATATGGTTTGTCTCTTCAGTTTCTGTTTACTTATGTGTCCTTGTAGAGTATTTTTCCTGTATTGATTTTGCGCATTTTTGTTAAGCTTATTCCTGGGAGTTTTATTTGTGATTGTAGATGGTATCTTTTCTTCCATTATTCCATATAACTTGTTAGTGCTTGTATATACTAAAGCTTATGATTCTGTATGTTTATTTTTTTTGGCTACCATCTTATTTTATTGTGTGTAGTACTTTCTGTTTTATTATTATTGTTATTTTTATTAAATAAAAAATGAAAGTGTACATATGCTGTGCTTACAATATTGGGTTAAGAGAGGAGGAGTACACAAGTGGTTTCAAAGTCCCATTAATATTGATCTTCTTACTAATGTGTACTGTCACCAATTTCACCCAACCAAATTTCTAACAACTATCTAAACTCTCGCCCTACCGCCCTCCTGCCCTACTGCCCTTTCACCCTCCCCACCCTTGTAGCCGTCAAAGAGTCTTTTCTGTTATGTATGAGTATGCTTTTAAGTTTTTATTGTAGAGGTCTTATATAATAATTGTCCTTCTGTCGCTGACTAGTTTCACTCAACATAATATCCTCCAGTGGAGACCAAATGGAGAGGTGTTTCCTGCTATCATCGTTGTCCTTTATCAATGTATAGTACTCCATTGAGTATGTATACCAAAGTTTACCCATCCATTTCTTCTGTTGTTGGGCATCTGAGTTGATTCCAGCTTTTTGCTATTGTGAACTCTGCTGCAGTGAACATTCATGTGCATGGGTTTAGATTAGATAGTTGTTAAAGACATTTGGTTGGGTGAAATTGGTGACAGTACTCATGTGCATGTATCAGTTGGTGTGAATGGCCTTGATTCTGTAGGATATATTCTGAGCAGAGGAATTACTGGGTCAAATGGTATATCTATATCTATTATTTTAAGGTAACACCAAATTGCTTTCCAAAGAGGTCATACCATTCTGCAATCCCACCAACAGTGAAGGAGAGTTCCAGTCTCTTCACAGCCTCTCCAACATTTATTGGTTTGCATTTTTTGGATCATGGCTAATCTTGTTGGGGTGAGATGTATCTCATTATCGTTTTGATTTGAATTTCTTTAATAATTAATGATCGTGAGCATGTCTGCATGTGTTTTTTGGCTCCCTGGATCTCCTTTTTGTGTAGTACTTTTGTATTGATTCTCTTGGGCTGTTGAGGTAGGTAGCATGTCATCTGCTGATAAGAGACACTTTTACCTCTGCTTTTCTAATTAGTATGTTCTCACTGTCTTCACCTAAGTCTGTTTCAACTCCATGTTAAAAAGTAGTGAAAATAATGGGTATCTTTGTTTTGCCTCTAGATGTTGATTTTTTTTTGTAGTTTTTGAGCTGATTGATAGCTGCTGTTAGTAGCTGTCCCCGAGTTGACTCTGACTTGTGGCTGGTCCTGCAGTTGTTGGAGCTGCTGTGCTAATCTGTCTGACCAAGAGTCTCCCACACCCTTTTTAGCCATCTAGTTGACCAAACATAACATTCTTCTCTATAGCAATAGATCCCTTGTGATGGGGTATCTCAAGTGAATGAGTTGGGCAGTGTTCTTTTGTGATCCATAAGATTTTCTGTTTTCAGAAATAGATCCCAGGCCTTTCTCCTTAGTCTGTCTTAGTTTGTCAACTTCACTGCAGTCTGTCCACCATGGATAGCCTCTTAGTATTTGAAATACCAGTGACATAGCTTTCAGCACCATAGCAATATACAAGCCACCACAGTACAACAGACTGACTGATGGGTGGTGGGACTGATACACAGATGTAGAAAATTAATAATATATATACTATAAATATACTTTTATACGTATAAATATATAACTGCACACATGTATATAATACATTAAAACATGTATGTGGGTATGTATATATGTATATGAAGCCCTAGTAGTACAGTTGTTAAGCATCGGACAGCTAACCAAAGGGTCAGCAGTGTGATCTGCCAGCTGCTCCTTGGAAACCATATGAGGCAGTTCTACTGTGTCCTGTAGGGCCTGTATCAAGAATTGATACAGATTTGACTTTACAGAATTGACTTGATGGCAATGGTTTTGACGTGAGTGAGTGAGTGAGTGTGTGTATGTGTGTATGCACATGCACACACACACATAAAAGGTAAGTTAGAAATTATTGCTACTAGGGTGCTAGGGTTCTGATTCATTCCAGACACAACATCTCTGGTTATAGGCAAGTTCTCTGAGTAATGCATACACTTGTCTTAGTCTCATTAGGGTGCCTTCAAAAAAGAATACTTGTTGTGCCATGGAAAAAAATGATTCTGAGATTAGGCCTAATGACACATTTTTAACAAAACTAAAGTGTACATCTTCCCAAATCATTGAAGTTTTGCAACAACTTCATGGGACTACTACCCCAAATAAAACATCAGTTTTTAAGTGGAACACGTGCCTTAAGGAAGGCCAGGATGACCTCAAATATGAGGCAGGAGTAGGAAAAACATTCAAAAGGGTATGGATGCAGTTTTTTAAAATTTTGAATTCCAAAGGGGTAATCTTGATAGATTTTTCTCAAAGGACACAGGATGATCGTGAGGGCTTATCAGGAAGAAGTTTTTAAGAAAATTGAAAACTACATTAGTGAACAAAAGTCCAATAAAGTTGTAGCAAGGAATTTTTTTTTTTCATCACAACAATGTACCTGCTTGTTATTTAAAGGTAGCAGGGGCTATCTTAAGAATATTTCGTTGTGGAATCTTACCCTAGTCACCCTACAGCCCTGTTCTTGGCCCTTCATTCTTCTTTTTGTTCCTCAAACTCAAAAGAATGTTGGAAAGGAACACAGTTGGAGTACTTAGAGGATGCCAAAACTGCCGTTTTGACGTGGTATAAACAGAAGAACATAGAATTCTTCAGGGAAGGATTAGAGGTGGAAACACCACCTTCAGAAGTACATAGACCTAGATAACGGGTATGTTGAGAAAGAATAGCATCACACTTTGATGCTTTTGTTTAATAAACGTTTCTGTGGTTTTGTAGCAGTACTTTTTGACTTTACCCTCTCTGTGTGTGTGAGAGAGAGAGAGAGAGAGAGAGAGCAAAAGTGAGAGATCGCCATTGTTTTATCACGAAGAAGTGGACTTTTCATAGCTGCTTTTTTGGCATCTGTGAAGAAGATAATCATGATTTTCCTTTAGATATATATCGTATTGATAAATGTAATATTGAACTATCCTGGAATTCCTGAAATAAACTCCATTTTGTAATGAGGTAGTATTCTTTTTAAAAATGTTTTTAGTGTTGTTATTTTTCTCCCCTGCAAAAGAATTTTCAGAACTTTGGCCTTCTCTTGGCCAACCGTGGCCACTGCCAGCTTCTGACTTCACCTTTTTGTTTAGGCACCCAACTCTGAGAGTAGTGATTCACTGTCATTTCCAGCAGATGGAATATGATTGGCCTGGTCAGTTATAGCCTGGCTCCAGAAACACTGGTTTAGGGTAGGGCAAAATGATTTGCCAGCTTGCTTGATGGCAGCCTGTTGGAGTGGCAGTTCTTAAACAGTAGACATTGGTGTGAGTGGGACAGATACCTCTGAAAGTATCGAATGTAATTTTTGTGTCGTGCAGTACAAAATTTACAGTTAAAGCTACCCAAGTTCTATGTTTATTGTACAGATTCCTTGTTGGTAAATGGCCTTCTGTCACGTGCATCACCATCAGTTTCCTCACCTACCTCACAGTACGTGTTTCTAAGAAACTAAGACTGAAAGTAGACTCTGAATCATTCAAAACTACTTCTCTCCAGAACAAGACTGTTATTTTAAATACGGGTATAAGATTGTGTACTACATCAAATTCTAAAAAAAATTAGTATGTATGTTGCAAAGTGCTTTGGTGATGTAGTGGCTAAATGCTGTGGCTGTTCACCAAAAAGTTTGCAGTTTGGATGTACGAGATGCTCCTTGGAAACGCTTTGGAGAATTTCTGCTCTGTACCATAGAGTTGGTATGAGTCAGAATCGAGTTGACAGCAGTGGGTTTGTTGTTGATTTGTTCTATGTGGTGATACTATTTTAGCCAGAATTTTGTATTTGAAAGGTGTGTTTAAAAATAGCTTCATTGGGCTATAACTGACACATGCTGCTGTCTGTGGTCAGATGAATTCCAACTTGATGGTGAATCTGTATGTAAACTGCACATATTGAAAATGTGCAATTTAGTGTTATGTATATATAGACCTCTGAAACCATCAAAGTCAAGATGATATACATATGTATCATCCCTAAAAGTTGTTTGTTCACACCCATAAGTACTTTTCACCCTTATTTCTCAGACAAACACTGATCTGCTGTCATTGTAGATTCTTGTTGTTAGGTGCCTTCAATTAGATTCTTGGCCCAGAGACACTATAGGACAGAGTAGAACTGCCCCGTAGGGTTTTCTAGGCTGCCAGCTTGATGGAATTGCCTATGGAGTGCCTGGTGGGTTCAAACAGCTCACCTTTCAGTCAGTAGCCATGTGCTTAACTGTTTTGATGTATAGTCATGTTGAAATTATATGAATGGGTTATTTAGGTACTCTTTAGTTTTCAGGGAATGTGAAGGAATTTCAGAAGTGATTTTATAAATCAGTAGGAAGCACAATTTTAGATAATGCTATTTAAAGCCAAATATCTGTTATTTATTTTGCCTAATGTTTTGAATTTTCTTTGCTGCTGTTCATTTCCACTGTTGTGTGAATATTTAAGCATAAGTCATGCCAGAGTTTAGTGTCACCTTCCTACATCAATAAGTTGTGTAGTATTGAAGATAGTGATCTTAATCAGAATTAGGAAAATTTCAATTTACAACAAGCTTTCAGAAGCCCAACAATTAGATATGGAAACAAAACTTAAAATTCGATAACTTTATCGAGTTTGGTGGAACAAGTTTAGGATCATTCAACTTTATAATGTACGTGTTTTCCAAAAAGTGATTTGTATTCATGATATTCTGGAATTATAATACTTATGATCCAATATTTCTACGTAGTAAGGTCACTTTCAGTTGTACATTTCTGTTTAAGAAGGTTATCCGGAACCTTATTTTATGCAGATCATAGATGGCTTCTAGGTTTGTTTGCTGACTATGTCCACTTCTCAGAGGTATTTTCTTAGGCACCCTGTGCCGGTTTTTTGTTTCTAACATATTGCTGTGAAGAAAAATTAGCCTAGGATATGCTACTAGGTTGCTTGGGTGGGTGGGTGAGGGCATAAGCTGCAGATCAGTGTAGAAGGCCCACATTATAGTACTGAGGCCATTGAAGTCCTCTTCTTATCCCTTTCTCACATTCTCCACAGGCAGTTAAGATAGAAACACAAGTATGAGTTCCATCTTGGTTGCAGCAGTACATCCACGGGAATATGTCAGAAATTCAAACTAGATTCAGAAGAAGACATGAAATCAAAAATATCATTGCTAGTGTCAGGTGAATTCTGCGTGAAAGCAGAGAACAACAGAAAATTGTTTACTTGTGTGTTACGACTATGTAAAGGCATTGGACTGTGGATCATAACAGATGGTAGATAACTTTATGAAGAATGGGAATTCCAGAATACTTAATTGTGCTCGTGAGGCACCAGTACATATCAAGAGGCAGTCTTTTGATTTAAAGTCAGGGACGGTGTGCATCATGGGTATATCCTTTCACCATGTTTACTCAATCTGTATGCTGAACAAATAATCTGAGAAGCTAGACTGTATGAAGACCACAGCATCAGGATTGAAGGAAGCTTATTAATAACCTGTGATACGCAGATGGTGTAACTTTGCTGGCCAGAAGTGAAGAGGACTTGAAGCAGTTACTAATGACGTTCAAAGACCACAGCCTTCAGTATGGATTATACTTCAACATAAAGAAAACAAAAATACACAAAGGTGGGTCGGTAGGCAACATAGTGATACGTGAAGAAAAGACTGAAGTTGTCAAGGATTTCATTTTACTGAGATCCACAATTAGGAATAATGGAAGCAGCAATCAAGAAAATCAAAGGACACATTGCATTGGGCAAATTGTCTATAAAAGACCTCTTTTTAAGTGTTCAGAAAAAGCACAGATGTCACTTTGAAGACTAAGGTGTGCCAGACCCAAGTCACACTGCTTCCAGTTGCCTCATATATGTGGGGAAACTGGACAAAGAATGATGAAGACTGAAGAATAACTGACACCTTTGAATTGTGGTGTTGGCGAGGTATGTTGAATATACCAAAAAAAAACAAACTCACTGCCGTCAAGTCAGATCTGACCACAACACCCCTACAGATCAGAGTAGAACTGCCCCATAGAGTTTCCAGGGAGTGCCTGGCAGAGTTGAACCGCCAACCTTTTGTTTAGCAGACCATGAACTACCAAGAAAGGAAACAAATCTGTCTTGGAAGAAGTATAGGACGTACAACCAGAGTGCTCTTTAAGAAGCAAGGATATCTGGATAACGTTTCATGTACTTTGGACATATTGTCAGTTGAGATCAATTCCTAGAGAAGGTCATCATGCTTGGTAAATTAGAGGGACAGTGAAAAAGAAGACTTTTGAGGAAATAAACAGGTTGACATAGTGGCTGCCACAGTGGGCCCAAGCATAACGATTGTAAGAATGGCACAGGACCAGGCAGTGTTTCATTCTGTTGTATGTGAAGTCACTGTGCATGAGAACTGACCCACTACCTGACAACAACAGGGTTCTTCCAGTCTTACTTACTTAAAATTTAACAGCTGTTTCTCAGGAGAGAAAAATCTTTACCATGGTAGCAAGTTCAAAAGGAATTTATTGCAAATGATCACTTACCTGTTTAGTTGATTAATGCCATCAAGTACAGTTTTGCAGAAACCTTAATGTGATTGTTTATTTTATTGACTTTTCAGCTAATACCCACATATTTATTTCTTTGTGACACTACGTATGAAAGAAATGAAACTTGTACCTACAAAGGCAGTATTGAGAATACTAGAGAAATGGTTGAATAACATGGCCTTCAGGTCAGTGTTTCTCTAAGTATTTGACTGAAAGACAAGTGTTTTTATAAATTCTTAATTTATTGCATACTAACTTTATAAAGTATGGTAAAATGAATTACTAGAAAAATTTATAAAATACAAATGGATGTACATGATTTAAAAAAACTTTTTTTAGTAGATCTAAAATTATGCTGTCATTCATACCACTTTAAAACTTTCTAAATGTTTACTCTAAATTACTTGTAGAGGAATTTAGCCTTAGTAGCCCTGTCTTCGACCAGCCATCAGTAAGGACTTGTTAGAAAGGTGATTTGACTAGTTCTAATCCAGAGCTACTGAATCAGAAATTTTGAGGTTGGATCTAGCAGTCTGTGTTGAAACAAAACCTCCAGGTAATTTAATGTTGATTTTATTATGTGGGCTATTTGAAGTATAGACTCTTGTGAAGTCAAAACTTTGAGTGCCAACTATTTGAGTCAAAGACTGAAAAAATTATTAGTTGTAAAATTAAATGTCACTGATTTGTAGGTAGCATATTAATACATGTATTTGAGGGTGAAATATTTAGGTATTTTAAAATTGTGCTAAATGAAAAGAGAAAGATTAACGTTTCAAGGCACTAGATGTGTGGGTCAGATAACTAAAATTCTGCTGGTAGAGTGCCTGACTTGGCTGTCATCTAGGCGAAGACTTCCCTGTCAAAACTCTTCACAGTTGCAAGACCTTGAGGCTATACAGCAACTGATTCATAGGTATCTCTAAGCTGAACCTTTAGTAGGTTGTTTCACTACACATTAAACTAAACTAGCACAGCATTATGTTTCATATCACATCAGATTGAAATAGGATCTTTTCAGAGATCTGTCTTAAACTATTGTAGTTTTTTAATTTTAGTGTCCTGTGTTTGTAGCTGATATGTAGAAATACTACTCATTGTGTATTTTGAATTACATGGCAGTATTGCTAAATTCACTTATTCTGGTAGTCTTTTGTAGATTCTGTTGGATTTTTTACTTAGACAATCAGGTCATTTATGAATAAAGGTAATTTTTTTATTTAGTGTGAATGCTCGATCATTCTTCCTGCCTGTTTGCCTTCCGTCCTTACAGTTTTTCCTTGTGCCTAACTAGAATCTTGAATATAATGTTGAGTACAAGTGTTGAGAGTGCACATTACAGTCTTGTTCTTGATCTTAAGGGGAAGGTAATCAGTATTTCACTGTTAAGTATGATACCAGTTGTAGGTTGGTTTGTTTGTTTGTTTTTTGCATTGGACGGAGGTTTATCATTTATCAGGTTGAAGAAGTTTCCTTTTATTCCTAGTTTCCTGACAGTTTTAATGAATAAGGGATGTTGGATTTTGTCAAATGCGGTTTCTGGAAATTTGCTGTTACTCTGTGCCATTGATTCCAACTCATACTGACCCTATAGGACAGAGTAGAGCTGCCTCATAGGGTTTTCTTGGCTGTTATCTTTATGTTACAGAAGCAGACTACCACATTTTTTCCTGCAGAACAGCTGATGGGTTTGAACTGCCAGTCTTTTGGTTAGCAGTCATGCATTTTAGCACTGTGCCATCAGACCTCTGCTTTGGATCTGTAAACCCTAAAACCAAGTGCATTGCAGTTGAGTTGGTTCTGATTCATAGTGAACATGTAGAACAGAGTAGAAGTGCCCCACAGAGTTTCCAAGGAATGGCTCGTAGATTCAAACAGGTAGTCTTTTTACCTCTGAACCACCAAGTGTCACTCTGGGTCTGTAGAGATGATCAAATAGTTTTCCTTTCTTTTTTTGGCCTGTTAATATGATGAAGCATCTTGATTTTTGAATGTGAAACCAATTCTGTGTTCTCTAGGATATACTCAACTTGGTCATGTTATATTATCCTTTTAATATGTTGTTGGATTCCATTTGCTAAGCTTTTGTTTGAAATGTTTGTATCTATACTCATGAAGGATAGTTGTAGTTTTCTTAAAATCTCTTTTATTAATTTTGGTATCATGATATTACTGGCCTGATGGGAGTGAGTTGGGAAATACTTCTTCAGTATTTTGGAAAAGTTTCTATAGAATTGGTCTGTTTGCTTAAATACTTGGTAGAATTTACCAGTGAGGCCTTCTGTCCTTGTAGTTTTCTTTGTATCAAGGTGTTTAGCTGCAGTACAAGTACTTTAACAGATAAGGGTTATTCTTGTTATCTGTTACTTCTTGGATGCACTTTAATAGTTTTATTTCTTTCAAGGAATTTTTTTTTTTTTTCATTTACATTGTTGATATGAAGTTGTTTGTAATATTTTCTGGGGTAATGTCACCGCTCTTGTTCCTGACATTAATCATTTGTGTCTTATCACTTTTTCACGTGACCAGTTTGGTTGATCTTCTTAAAGAATCAACTTTTGGTTTCATTGATTTTCTGTTTTCTATTTCCTTGATTCCCGCTTTGATCTTTATTATTTTCTTTTTTGTACTTAACTTTGGATCTAATTTGTTCTTGTCTAAAATTTTCTAGGGATAAAGTTGGGATCATTGTTTTGAGACCTACCTTCTATTTTAATATAGTTGTTTAGTGCTAGAAATTTCTCCCTGCGTACTGTTTTAGTAACATTGCACAAATTCTAATGTTATGTTTCTTCGTATTTTCCAGATCAAAATACTTTCTAATTTCCTTTTCTGCTCTTTAATGTGTGAGTTATGTAGAAGTCAGTGTCCTTGGGTGGCACAAATGGTTAGATCTCAGCTACTAACTGAAAGGTTGGCACTTTACATCCACCAGAGGTGCCTCAGAAGACAAGCCACATGATCTCCTTACGAAAGATCACAGCCCCTGAAAACCCTAAGGAGCATATTTCTGCCTTGAAACATGTGATTGCCCTGGGTAGGTATTGATTTGACGTCAACTTGTTTGGTTTTTGTTTAGAAGGATGTTATTTAGTTTTCAGATATTTAATGATCTTACAGAAGTCTGTTAAAACAGATTTCTAATATAATTCTATTGTGGTCTGAGAACATGCTTTGTATGACTTAAATCCTTTTTAATTTAATGAAGCTTCTATTGTGAAGCCCAGGTGGCTTAAGAGCTTGGCTCCTAAACAAAAGGACAGCGGTTTGAATTCACCACCTGTTCCTTGGAAACCCTAGAGGGGACAGTTCTGTGCTGTCGTATGTAGAGTTACTGTGAGTTGGAATAGACTCAGTGGCAACAGTTTTTATTTTGGTTCAGACTATATTCTGTTTTGATAAATGTTCCAAGTGTGTGGAAAGAATGTGTGCATTGCTTTATTCTATAAATATTACTTGGATCAAGTTAGGTGGTAGTATTGTTGAAGTGTACTGTTGTTGTTGCTGGGGGCCATGGGATCACTTCTGAGTCATAGCTACCCCATGCACAACAGAATTGAAACACTGCCCAGTCCTTGCCATCGGCACAGTCATTGCTGTGTTTGAACACATTGTTGGAGCCACTGTGGTAATCCATGTCTTTGAAGGTTTTCATCTTTTTCGCTGACCCTCTACCAAGCATGATATCCTTCAAAGGGACTGGTTCTTTCTGATAAGATGTCCAAAGTAAGCAGAACAAAGTCTCACTATCTTTGCTTCCAAGGAGCATTCTGGCTGTACTTCTTCCAAGGTGGATTTTTTTTTTGTTCTTTTGGCAGTCGATAGTATAGTCAGTGTTCTTCAGCAGCACCATAATTGGAAAACATCAGTTCTTCACTCTTCCTTATTCATTGTCCACCTTTTGCATACACATGAAGTGATTGAGCGTGTCGTGGCTTGGGTGAGAGGCAGCTTAGTCTTTCAAGGTGACATCAGCTTTTTTTTTTTAATTGTGGTTTTGGTGAAAGTTTATACAGGAAATTAAGTTCTCATTTAACAATTTCTGTATATACTGTTCAGGGACATTGGTCATATTCTTTTTTTTTTTCTTATATATTTTTTTATTTTTATTTAACATAACTGAGTGAAAATGTACATTCACATGTAAATTTACATGCCCCCCTATATGCAGCTTCCACTGCTCTCCCTGTCCGGTGACTGCACACTATTCCTCTCTGCTCCATACCTGTCTCATCCTTCCAACAGTCTCCTTTCCCCTCCTCTCGTCCACTCTCCTTCCTCCAGCCAGAGGTCAGCAAGATGATATCCTATAGATGTATAGAACCATAAAGTGCTTCCAATATATGGTCACTCTGCATTGGCAAGTCCAATCCATTCCTGTCCAAAGAGTGGACCTTTGTTATAATTGATGGGAACGGGCAGCATCAGGGCCGGGAGCCATGCTCTCAGAGGAACCCCCAAACCGCTGGACCATCAATTGAGGTCTTTTAGTGGAGATCTCATGATGCACCTCTTTTTATTCTTGTGTTGCCAGTGAGGCTCCTCTCTGTGAGCTCCGTCATGGCTATCACTGGTGGTGGCCGGGCACCATTCGGTTCTTCCGGTCCCAGGTCGATGTAGGCACCCACTCTTGTGGGTCTCTCTGTCTTCTCGGTTGTCTTTACCGCATGCCATTTTGGCCCTCGGTGAGCATCCGTTCCTGCTGAGTTGGGACCATTTGCTGTGTCCTCGGATGGCAGCTTGGCAGCTTTTAAGACCTCAGACGCCACTCACCAATGTGGGGTGCAGAGAGCTCTCTTAGCAAAACGCTGGTTGTGCCAATTGGCCTGGAATTCGCCTAAGAGCATGGTCCCCCGCCCCCCGCCCCAGCTACTCTATCCTTGCAGTATTGAGTTAAGATGGAAGGAGTACTCAAGTTATGCTGAAGTCCACTTAATGTTGTTCTTGTTCCTAATGTGTGCTGTCACCGCTTTCTCCCAACTAGATTTCTGGTAACTATCTAAACTAAACCCTCCCTCCCTCGCCCTCCCTCTCTCCCTCCCCTCCCTTGCAGCTGTCAAAGAGTCTTTTCTTCTATACACAAGTCTGTTTCTGAGGTCTTATCATAGAGGTCTCATACAGTATTTGTCCTTTTGTCGCTGACTACTCTCACTCAACATAATGTCTTCCAGTTGAAACCAGGTTAGGAAATGTTTCCTGGAATCATCGTTATTCTTTATCATTGTGTAGTGCTCCATTGAGTATATGTACCACAGTTTACCTATCCATTCTTCTATTGTTGGGCATCTGGGTTGATTCCACCTTTTTGCTATTGTGGACTGTGCCGCGATAAACATTCTGGTGCATGTGTCCGTTGGTGTGAAAGGCCTTGAATCTGTAGGATATATTCCAAGTAGTGGAATTACTGGATCAAATGGTATATCAATATCCATTTTTTTAAGGAAGCGCCAGATTGCCTTCCAAAGAGGCTGGACCATTTTGCAACCCCACCAACAGTGTAGGAGGGTTCCACTTTCTCCACAGCCTCTCCAGCATTTGTTGTTTTGTGTTTTCTGGATCATGGCCAATCTTGTTGGGGTGAGATGGTATCTCATTGTTGTCTTGATTTGAATTTCTTTAATAGCTAAAGATCGTGAACATGTCCGCATGTGTTTTTTGGCTGCCTGGATCTCCTCTTTAGTGAAGTGTCTGTCCATCTCCTTTGCCCATCGCTTAATTGGATGGTTTCTCTTCTTCTTCTTGATATTTTGTATTATCTTATAGATTATGGAGATCAGGCGTCGATCTGAGATAGAGTTGCCAAATATTTTTTCCCACTCTGTGGGTGGTCTTTTAATTCTATTAATAAAATCTTTGGATGAGCAAAAGTGTTTGATTCTTAATAGTTCCCATTTATCTACCTTCTCTTCTGTTGATTGAGGTTTCTTTGACAGATTTTGGAGTCTGTCCTCATTGTGTATTAAAACTTCCATTGTTGTTCCTACCTTTTCTTGGATGAGCTTTATCGTTTTAGGTTTGATATTTAGGTCTTTTATCCAGTTGGAGTTGGTTTTTGTATAAGGTGTAAGATATGGATCTTGATTCAGTTTATTGCAGATGGATAACCAATTTTGCCAGCACCATTTGTTGAAGATACTGGTCATATTCTTTATGCCTTACAAGCATCCTCATTTTTCCTTTATGGTTGTTCTGTTTCGATTAATGTAGCTTCCTCGTTCTCTTTTACCTAGCCATCTTTAGTCTAGGGTAAACTACCGTTTGGCTTCATCTAGACGGTTACTTTGAGGAGTACAGTACTCAAGAATGATACAATTTATTTCATGGGCCAGTCTCATTTGGCTGAGAGATATCTGTGGGACTGGTTTGAGTTCTGAGTGTAAAGAGTATCTCAGGCAGGGTGACAGCTTCATGAGTATTCAGTCTGTATACTGGTACAATAAGTCTGGCTGGGTTTTTTTTGTTGTTGTTGCTATTGTTGGGGATTTAAGTTTTGTTATATATTTTTCCACTATTCTATATGGGACCATCTGTTGAGTATTCGGTCAGAAGAGCTGGTAGCGGTAATGTGGCACCATCTAGTTCTTCTGGTCTCAGGGTAGGTGATTGATATCATTGTTCATGTAGACTTGCTTCTGTAGACTAGTTTCATCTTTGTGTCTTTGGTTTCCTTCTTTTTCTTTTGCTGCGGATGGGTAGAGAATGATACTTGATCTTAGATGGCTACTACAAGCTTATAAAGACCCCAAATGCTACTTAACCAAACTAGAATAGAGCACATTGTCTTTATGGATGAGGGTATGGTCTTTAAGCCTTCAAACCCAGCAGCCCACTCCCATAAGGTGTTTGTGTCTAGGAAGGATGATACGTTTGCTTTTGAACACTTTAAAGAGATCTTTTGCAGCAGGTTTGCCCAGTGCAGTACATTGTTTGATTCTTGACAGCCGCTGAATCTGTGAGCATTGATTGTGGATCCAAGTAAAATGAAATTCGTGATCACTTCAGTCTTTGCTCCATTTATCATGATGTTGCTTATTAATACAGTTGTGGGGATTTTGTTTTTTTCATGTTGAGGTATAATCTATATTGAAAGCTGCAGTCTTTGATCTTCATTGGTAAGTGCCTCAGTTCCTCCTGTCTTTAAGCAAAATTATTTCATCTGTGTATTGCAAGGTGTGAGTCTTCCTTTAGTCCTGATGCCCACCCTTCTTCATTTAGTGTAGCCTCTTGGATTATTTGCTCAGCATACAGATGAAATAAGTACAGTGAAATGATGAAAACCTTTGCTGATTTTAAACCATGCAGTAACCCTGTATCCTGTTCAGACAACTGTCTCTTGGTTCGTGTAGTTTCCACATGAGCATACTTGAGTGTTCTTGAATTTGCATTCTATACAATGTTATCCACAATTTATGATACACACAGTTGAGTGCCTTTGCAAAGTCACAGATAAACATCTTTCTGATATTCTCTGCTGTCAGCCAAGGTTCATCTGACATCAGAAGTGATAGTTTCTTCCACATCCTCTTCTGAATCTGGCTTGAATTTCTGACAATTCCCTGTTGATGCTCTGCTCCAGCCATTTCTGAATTAGCTTCAGCATAATTTTACTGGCATATCATATTCCTGAGTCTCTGATTATTTCTGCATTCTCTTACATCACCTTTCTTAGGAATGGGCACAGATATTGATCTCTTGCAATCAGTTGGCCAGGTAGCTGTCTTCCACATTTCTGGGAGTAAGTGAGCACTTCCAGGCTTGCCTCATGTTGAAACATTTCAGTTGCTATTCTGTCAGTTCCTGGTGTTGTTTTTGAGTGCAGCTTGGGTATCTTTCTTCTTATCATTGATACCTGATTATATGCTGTCCTTGTTAATTTTTCTATTTGTTCTCCTGCTGAGAGAAGCACTATTTGAAATCTGATAAGTTTCTCTTATTTCTCCTTGAAGTAACACAAATTTTTACTTCATGTATTATGAAGCTCTGATAGTAGATGCACGAGTGTTTTGGATTGTTGTATGTCCTGTTGATTAATGTTCCCCATTAATTATAATGAAATAAACTTCTGCATCCTTGATAATAGTCTTTGCTCTGAAGTCTGTGCCCGATATTAATATCATCACTCTTTAAGTTTGGCTCGTGTTAGTATGGTGTGTCTTTTTCCATCCTTTTAACCTAATTGTATTTTTATATTTAAAGTGGGATTCTTAGGCACTGCTTGTAATTGAGGTGCACTTTTTTAAATCCAGCTTTGGAATCTCTGCTTCTTAATTGTGGTGTTTAGTCTATTACATGTAATGTGATTTTTGATATGGTTAGAGTTAACTCTTGTTATCTTGCTATTTATCTCTCTTTTGTTGTTTTGTACCCTTTCCTTTCTTTTTCTATGTTCTTTTAGGGATGTGTTTCTTGATGGGGAAGGATTTTATCTCCCACAGGACTCCTGCTACTGTCTGGAAACATTTTTCATGTTCATACCTGGGGCCGTCCTGCTGATATCTGGCTAAGTAGATGGAGACCGGAGATGCTGCTGAACAGCATATTAATGCATGGACAGCTTTCCACAACAGTTACGCAGCCCAGAATGGAAAGACTTGAGAAACTCGGCTTAGGGTTTATCATGTACATTTTGGACATTGTAGTCCACTTTCAAGTGGCATACCATGCCCTGTGTAGTAAATTTATAAGAACCTTGAAGCAGTATGCTTGCATTTCTTCCTGCTCATTCCTTATGCTGTTGTGTTCATACATTGTACTTTCACATATGTAATAAAATCCTTCAATATATTGTTATTTTATTGTTTAAACTGTCAGTTATCTTTCAAGTAGCTTCAAGTAAGAAGGTGAAATCTTTATATTTACCTTTATAGTAGTCATTATCGGTGCACTTCATTGCTTTGTATTAGATCCAGATTTCCACCTAGCATATTACTTCTTGAAGGACTTCCATAAACATTTCTTGTACTGCAGGTCTGCTGGTGGCAAATACTGTTTTTCAGTTTTTGTATGTCTGGAAATGTCTTTATTTTGCCTTTTCTTTTTTGAAATGTTTTGGGTGGACATAGAATTCTGGGTTTGCCATTTTCCTTTTGGTATTTTAAAGTTGTCTCTCCACAGTCTTTTCACTTGCATAGTTTCTGATGAGAAGTTTTATGTCATTTTTTCTTTGTTGTGTATATAGGAAAGCCTGGTGGCATCATGGTTAAGTGCTAAATCTGCTAACCCAAATGTCAGCAGTTCGAATCTGTCAGGCACTCTTTGGAAACTATGGAGCAGTTCTACTCTGTCCTCTAGGGTTGCTGAGTCGGAATCCACGCAGTGGCAGTGGGTTTGGTATATAGTATACCACCCCACCCACCACCACTGCTCTTTAGATACTTTGTCACTGGTTTTTGAGGAATTTGAGTATAATGTGTGTTGGTGTAGTTTTCTTCTTATTTCTTGTACTTGGTTTTTAGCTTCGTGGATCAGTTGGTATATAGTTTTCGTCACGTGGAGAATTTGAGACTATCATTTTTTCACATTTGTTTCCTCTCACCTTCCTTCCCTCCTCCCCCATGGCCACTCCCTGCCTTTTTTTTCTCTCTCTTTCTTTAAGACTGTTTGAATTCTCACTTTTTGCTGATGCACTTTTTTCCTTCTTTCCTCTTCTCTCCCCGCTTTGAATTCTGGTTCTGTTGATAAATCTCAAATGGGTTGTATTTTTCTACTTTTGCATACTTGGGGTAATAACCTTTGGTTGGACATCTAATACTGTGTTGGGTGCTGGATATTTTTGATTCCTGTGAATCCCTTTGGGATACCCTGATGACTTACTGGTCAAGAGCTACAGCTGCTAACCAGAAGGTTTGTTTGTGAGTTTATAAATCTCCTTGAGCTTTGTTCTCGGATCCAGTTAAGTTGTGAAAAGTTTGATCCTTTTGGTTCTTCCTTTAATGATTTGTTAGATGGATCTGAAGTAATGATCAGTTTAGGGTTAGTTTCAGCACTGAATGAAGACCTTCTTGAATACTCTGTTCATTGCTCTGTGACTTTTTAGGTTTTCCAGTCTAGTGGGAACAGGCGTTCTTCCTGGCCCTGTGTGCTGGGTACTGTTCCTTGTAATCCTTTTAAATGGTCTTCTCTAGCCTCAGGTGGTTTTCTTTGCATACCTGTGTCAATCAGTACTCTCCTGAATACTTAAGGGAACCCCCTGCAGGGATCTGGGTTTTTTTTTTCCTGTTAAGCCCTTTCTTCTCTGATACTCAGTTCTGTGAGCTCTAGCTGCTTTCATCTTTGGACTCTGTGACTCCTCAGCTTTCAAGCAGCGTTTCAAACTGATTTGTTCTGATTTGAACTCCTGCTAAAAACTTGCCTGACAACTCCCTAGGTGATGCTAATGCAAATAGTTAGGAACCAATTCTGAGAACACTAGTAAAACTCCAGACTAAACCGAATCCACTGCCATTGTGTCTGTTCCAACTCATAGCAACCCTATAGGACGCAGTAGAACTGTCCTTGCAGATTTTCCAAGGAGCTCCGTGTGGATTTGAATTGACGATCTTTTGGTTAACAGCTGTAGCTCTTAACCACTAGACCACCAGGATTTCTACTAGTAGAACAGTGGTTTGCAAAATTTATTATAGATAAGAAACCTGGGACTCTTGTTAAAATACACATTCTGATTCAGTACATCTGAGATGGAAATGCAAGTTCTTAGGAGGGTTTCAGACTGGAGTAAATAGGCTCAAAGCCTGTTGTGATGTCCTCTGAGCTCAGCCTCGCTTTACCCTTCTGCTGCAGGGTGACACAGTGGTTGCTGTGAGTTGGAATTAACTCAATGGCAGCAGATTGGCACAGCCTTTAAACTCTTTCAAGGCAGGAAATAGAAGCAGTCTTACGGCTTGTATTGTTTTTCTTCTCTCAGCGATCACTGTTCCTTATTGCCTGTCATGTCCACTGTCTTGAAAACCATTATTTCATGTGTTTCATTAGATTTTTTTGGTTTCTTCAGGTACATGGGTGAATTTAGCTTCTCACTTCATCTATTTTTTTTTAATAATCTTTTTAAGTGAGGTAAAAATTCTTGTAGCATAGAATTCGTCATTTTAAAGGGTACAAGTCATTGGTTTTTAGTACATTCACAGTGTTGTGCAACTATCTCACGATCTAGTTCTAGAACATTTCAGTCACCCTGAAAGAAATTCTGTACATCTTAGCAGTCATTTCCACTTGCTTTTCCCCCTGCCCCTGACAAACACAGTTATACTTTTGGTCTGTGTGGGTTTGTTTGTTCTGGACATTTCATGTAAGTGGAATAGTAGAATATGTGGCGTTTGTTGTCTGGCTTCTTTCACTTAGCATAAGGGATAGATTATCTGATGGGTTTACCATACTTGTAGTGAACAATTTTACATGGGAATCGCCTTGCATGATTTGATGAAATTGTTCACTACAGATTAGTAAGTAAGTTTGTGTTTAACTTACTGGCTCAGCTGCTCTCTCAGGGATTGTAAATTTGAAGAGAGACTTTGATTCTAAAGGTGCTGTGGGGTTGGCAAAGAGAGATACCAAGCATACCAGAAGCAAAGTCTTCAGTGTGGTGAAAAAATGTGAAATTGTTCACTACAGATGATCTAGCCTTACCCATTGGATAATATGCTTCTACGTAGCATAATATTTTCCAGGTTTGTGTTGCAGCATGCACAGTGCTTCATTCATTTTCATGACTGAATGATAATTCCATTGAATGTACTTCGTCTTGATTGAAGTGAATAGCTGAAGCCTTCTAACTGGTTTCTGCTACTAATTCCTGCTACTACTTTTGTCTTTTGTAAAGTCTATGTTTGACCTCTCCAGGTGATTTTAATGTGCTGCCACAGCTGAGAATTGCATTTGGAAAGCTAATATTTGAAGAAATGCATATTTAGTTAGAGTAGGATAGAGATTTTTCTGAAGTTTTTTTTCTCCCCATCTTTCTTGACTTCTTCTTTTCATCGATTCTGAAAGGGACACAGATCAATTCACGTGGTTTCAAAGGTTGGCATTGGTTGATTTTTGTAATACATTCCCTCTGAGTAAATTGTAGAAAAGGTAGTATGGTATAGAGAAGAAAATGTAAACATTTAATTTCACTACCTAATATTTTGGTAAGTGTATTTCCCACTTAGAATTTTTTTTTAGATTCTGCATCTGTGCATACTGTCATGTATCATTATACTTGAGATTATATTGGCTATGTGATTTTTGTTTCCTGCTATTTCTATTTAATATCTAAGCATTTTCAAATATCATTAAACTGTTCTTTGTTTAAAAGACGTTATAAAAGTCTATTATATGGATATTATGGATATTTTAAAAAAAGCAAAACCAAACCTGTTGCCATCAAGTCAATTTCAACTCATAGTGATCCTATAGGACAGAGTAGGACTACCTTATAGAGTTTCTCAGGTGTGGCTGGTGGATTCGAACTGCTGACCTTTTGGTTAGTAGTCAAATGCCTAACTGCTAGGACAGGAGAGCTCCATCATATGACTGTATTTATTTTTTAAAAAACTGCTGTTGAGTCAATTCTGTCTCACAGTGACACTGTAGAACAGGGAAGAACTGCCCCATTGAGTTTCTGAGGAGTGCCTGGAAGATTTGAACTGCTCACCTTTTGGTTAGCAGCCACAGCACTTAACCACTATATCACAGCAGTTTTCTCATATGGATATAGTAAGAAATAATTACTGCAGTGTTTTGGGACAGGTGTTTCCAGTTTTTCCTATTATAATTATTGTGTGAGTATTAAGCTGTTAGAAGTTTTGTTTTTTTAAGGCTTAGAAACTTACTGCCAAATTGACGTCCATGGGTACCAGTTTATACTTTTGTGTGGTCAGTAGCACTCATTTGTGAAAGTGCTTCTCATACTCATCATTCTCTCACCACATTGTAATTACTACCTTACCAACGTGTTTTAAGTTCAATTTTTGCTTATATTGCAATTTTTTTTAACTGGCTTAATTTAAATATAATTTATACATGACACAATGCATTAATTTTATGTATAGACTTATGTGTTTCCACAAACACACACAACTGTGTAACCATCACTCCTGTCAAGGAATAAAACCTTTTTATTTCCCCCAGAAGATTTCCCCTTTGCAGTCACTTGCCACACCCTCATCTTGGGCAACCACTGGTCTAATTTTATCACTGTGGGTTAGTTTTGTCTCTTCTAGAATATCAGATAAAGAGAGCTATATCCTAGGTAGTCCTTTTGCTTAGCATACTTTGGAAATTCATCCATGTTGTCTCTATCAGTAGTTTGCCCCCTCTCTGCTGATTATCATTCCATTGAATGAGTGTTACAGTTATGTTTGTCAGCTCAGGTGCTGATGGACATGTTTTGTTTCTAGTGTTTGGCAATTATGGGTTAAATGGCAGCTAGCATTTATGTGCATACAAGTGGTTTGTGGACATGTTTTGCACTTTTCTTGAGTTAATACCTAGCAGTAGAATTGTTGGGTCATGTAAGTATATATTTATTTTATAAGAAATTGCCCAACAGTTGTGTCACCTGCAAGTAATGACATTTTTACTTTACTTTTCCAGTATGCATGCCTTTGTTTCTTTCTCTTCCCTTACTGCACTGAATGTGATCTTCAGTAAAATGTTGGCTTAAGCCAAGCCAATGCCATCAAGTCCGTGACTTGCAACATCCCTGTAGTAGAACTGCTCTATAGAATTTCCACAGAGTGCCTCGTGGATTTGAACTGCCAACTTTTGATTAGCAAAGCACTTAATCACTCTGCCACCAGTGCTTCCAAAAATGTTAGCTAGAAGTAGTGAAATCCAGTCTTATAGTCTTACTGATGTCAGGAGAAAGACATTCAGCCTTTGACCGTTAACTATGATGTTAGCTGTAGATTTTTTGTAGCTGCCTGCCCTTTGTCAGGGTGATTGAGGTTTTTTTGGATGTTTCTTTTATGAGTGGGTGTTGAAAGAAGATTTGTTAATTGTCAGAATTTTTTCTTTTTTTATATTTCCACTATTTTGATTACTGCACGTTTATAACATGTTTGATGAAAACATAAACATCAGGCCATTCAGGCTATTCTGAACACTTTATTCAATAATCATGACAGCTCTTTGAAGTATATGTTACTAAGTTTTACAGACACACTTCAAATTACTGTCTTCAAAAATATCTTCATTTGTTTTCTTCCCTGCTTCTTTCAGTGTGGCAATCTGAATACAGTCATGAGCTGCAAGCACATCGTTCATTCGGGCAGCATCCAAACGTATATGAGCCTGTTGTCCCATAAGATTATAATAGCATTTAGAAACCTTCATTGGAGAACAGGAGGTAGTGGACATTATAGAATGCAGTGTATGTAACAGCTCCCTGTGCACAACGCATGTATTTTGTGTTCCTTGTATCCAAAGCAGTTGTACTGCCAGGCTTATAATAGAACAAGCGGTATGTGTATATAACCTATATACAGATAGAGCGATCAATCGATCGATAGATCTCAAAAAGTTGTTGATTCCAGCTCACAGGAACCCTGTAAAACAGTAGATTTGCCCCATAGGGTTTCCAAGGAGCAGACAGTGGGTTCGAACGGCCCACCTTTTGGTTAGTAGCCAAGTTCATAACCATCATGCCACCAGGGCTCCGTATAACATATAACATGTGTTTTAACAGTCGTAATAAATGCCTGTGTTACTAGCATGTGTATGTATTGTACTGTGCTATCTTTAATGTGAAGTTTTGCTTCTTACAGTATAACAGTATATACTTTGATTTATAGGTAGCAACATCCAATGTTGCATTGAGCATCTCTTAAGTGTTGTAGCTTTATCTCTCCATTTAATTTTCTTTTGAAAATATTATTGTGATGGCTCCCAAATGCAACAAAACGAGTGCTAGTGATAGCAGCAGCAAAAGGGAAAAAGAAATACTGATTTGGAAGGGAAACAAAAGGTATTCCATATATCTCTCCTAAGTGTACAATGTGTTTGCAGAACTAAGTGGTGCCCAGCCATCACGAGTGACTGCCCTGACGAGGAATACAACATACAGTCTCTGACCTAGCAGGATAGGAATGCAAAACTAGAACTCTCTTCAAAAGACCTGACTTTGATAGTCTGACAGCCTGAGGGGTCCCCTGAGGACATGGACCCTGAGCTCTTGTGTTAGCCCAGAGCTAAAACCAATACTGAAGCCAACTCTCTAAAGATTGGACTGGTGATGTTGGTGAAGAGTGTGCTCGTTAGCTTAAATAGAGGTCTGAAATTAAGGTTGCCAACTTTCCACTGTGTGCTTACATTGGCAGCACTGTACAAACAACTCAGTGCAGTTTCATAACCTTGGTTTATCAGTGTCTCACAGCTGTGTTCGTGTCCGTGTATGGCATGGCAGTGTCTTGCTGAGTGACATTCATTATTGCATGTTTTTGTGTGCTGTCTCGAGAATGTCAGAGCTTGAATTTAGAGCAACAAACAAACATTAAATTTCTTGTGTTTTAAGTGAAAGCTTACAAACCAAGTCAATCTTGTTAAACTTGGCAAGAGTGGAAGTGGAATCAGAGACACATTACTCCTAGTTTATGAGGATAATACCATGAAGGAAATGGCAGTGTACTAATGGATTAAACATTTTTCTGAGGGGAGAGGGTGTGTCACTGATGAAGAAAGGTCAGGACAGCCAGTAATGAACAGAATTGACAAAATATGGCAAAAACTTGTCTGATTGTGTGTCAGAATTGTCAGCTGACTGTGAGAATCACAGCAGACTGAATAAACATTGGTAGAAAAACAGGAAAATCTTAACTGAAAATCTTGGCATGAGAAAGATGTGTGCAAAAATGATCCCAAAGGTGAGTAGAAGTTTGCCAGGACCTTTTGGAGAGGCAAGATGTTGTTTGGGGCCATGTTATCACTGGTGATGAAACATGGGTGAACCAATAAGACCCTGAAACTAAGTGTCAAAGTTAACTAGTCTTCTATGACCGAAAAAGATCTGTCAGTCCAAATCACGAGTCACAGCGATGTTGCTAACCTTTTTTTATATCAGCGGCATTGTTCATTATGAATTTGTACCAACTGGACAGTTAAGTTTACTGTTTGGAAGTGCTGAAAAGGCTGCATGGAAAATTTAGACAAAAACGATGTGAACTTCTCACCAGCAATTCATGGATCTCGTATCACGACAATGCACCAGCTCACACAGCACTGTCTGTGAGGGAGGTTTTACCCAGTAAACAAATAACTGTGTTGGAATACCTTACCTACTCACCTGATCTGGCCCCTAGTGACTTTTTTCATTACCTGAAGAGAAGGGAAATATTGAAAGAAAGGCATTTTGATGACATTCAGAACATCAAGGATAATAGGATGACATTCAGGACATCAAGGGTAATATGATGACAGCTCTGATAGCTATTTCAGAAAGAGTTCCAAAACTGCTTTGAAGGATGGACTAGGTGCTGGTGTCAATCCATAGCTTCCCAAGGGGAGTGCTTCAAAGGTAACCACAGTGATACTTAACAATGCGCTATGTAGCGCTTTTTAAGGATGAGTTCGCAAACTTAACTGTCAGACCTCGTATATACCTGAGGCTGTCTGAGCACCTCCTGTCTAGAAGTGGGGGGGGGGGGGGGCTTGGGGAAAGGACAGGAATTGGTTGAATGTATATGGGAATTACAGGATGGAAAGGAGGAGTGTGCTGTCATGGTGCGAGGAGAGCCACTAGAGTTCTATAGTGATGGGTATGGGAGGTTTTGTATGGCAGATTGACTTGGATTGTAAGCTTTCACTTAAAACACAATGAATTTTTAGTGTGTTTTCACAAGGTCTGGTGCATAATGTTCTATTTTACAGAACATACCTTGAATGTTAAGCAATGTATGACTGTTTTCCTTTGTTATAAGTTAGGTTTATTTGTTGTTGTTCTTTGTCAGTTTGATCATTTCTTTGATTTTATTTTTGATGAAAACACACACAACAAAACCCACTGCCATTCCACAGCTTTTAGACATGATGTTCAGTGACATTGCTTACATTGTGTCAGCATTCTCATTGTGTCTGTTGTAAATTGTTTCATTTCCATTTCTTGTTCAATCTTAAATATGTTTTACAGACTTCCATAATGCATAGCAGAGGCCCTCAGTGGTACAAACTCACATTCCACTACTAGCCTTAGGTTGGCAGTTTGACCTTTCCCGAAGATTCCTTGAAAGAAAAGCATGGTTATCTGCTTCCAAAAGATCACACAGCCTTGAAAACAAAGCAGTTATACTCTACATGCATGGAGCCACCATGAGTCAGAATTAACTTCATGGCTGTTGACAGCAGCCATGATACAGAGTTATATATAAAGGTGTATTTCATCCATTTGTTTATTTAGGGGGGAAAACTCAGCTGCAAAGGATTGCGTTATTCATGCCTCGTGTCTGTGGTACATTGCTGTGCTGCTTGCAGTGGTCTTCTCTCTCCCCCCACCTCTTGTCAGTCTGTATATTTTGACTTCTGTCATGGGCATTATTAAACATACACGGAAGTAGAGAATATAGTGTAATTAATCTCCATGCACTCACCTTCTGTGGTTAAGAACATCTGACCAGTCTTTTTTCTGACACCACACCTTCACCCATGGGCAATCACTCTCATATGTCGAATGTCTCTCTTTTAGCAAAATGTATACAGTTTTGAGTACATTTAATTTATATAAATGTTTTCTGTTTCTTACAACTTTTATTCACTCAGCTCTGCTTTTAAGATCCATCATGGTGCAGTATCAACATCTTGACTGTTAAATACTAACTGCTGCATAATATTCATGCTGTATATCTTACCAGTTTTACCTCTTTACTCTCTATAGACAGGTGCACACTCTCCTTCTAATTTTCCTCCACAACAAATGCTATTTGACTGAATGTGTCCACTTAACAGGCTGTGTGAAGTTGTCATGGAGTTATATGTCCCAGATAGAGATTTTGAGGTCACTGAGTATGATGTTTAGTTTGGCTGATACTGTCAGGTTGCTCTTCATGATGATAGTAATAGTCTACACTTCCATAGTCAGATTCGACTCGACGGCACTTGGCTTGGCTTCCATAATCATGCACATGGGAATCTAAATCTATGCCCTTACATCTTTGCTAACAGCTGGCATTATCCTCATTTCTAATTTTGACCATTTGATAGAAATAATCTTGTTTTATTGTGCATGTATCTGATTATTAATGAATTTTAGCATCCCTTCACACACATATTAGCTCACTGGATTTCCTTTTTGTAAATTGCTTGTGTATGTCTTTTATCCATTTTTCTATTTGCGTTGCTGCCTTTTGTTGATTTGCACCAGTTTCTTACGTATTTTAGGTATTAATCACTTGTAGGCTTCAGACATTGAGAATAAAGCCTGCCATTTTCCTAAATTTATTAGTAACTATGTTCTTCCTGTCCTTCACTGAACAGAGATCTTTTGATAATAAATTTTATCAATTTTTTTTTTTTTTGCCTTATAGTTTCTATTTATGAACTTTTTAGAGAAGTCATTCTCGTATATCCGAAAGATATTTTCCTTTGTCTTCTTCTGTTAACTTTATGGCAAATCCCTGACATATTCAAATATATGATCCATCTTTTACCCAGCTTTGTATGTGGGCATAAGGTGGGCCTTTTGTGTTGTTTTTCTTTGTACCTTGAGTGGTTTGGTCTTTGCTAATTAACTGTGTGCTTCTATCTTTATCTGAAGTTCCTGTTTATACATGAATCTTAGAGATTGATTGCTGTATTAAGTGGCTTCTTGTGTAGTTCATACTAGGGATGTAAAAGCAAACAAAATCTTTGCCTTCTTGAAGTTAAATTATTCCTAGGGAAGATGAACAATAAACAGATCAGATCTATAGTGTAGAGTAGTAAGTAGTGTGGGGAAAAATCAAGTTGGGAAGGAGTATAGAGAGTGCTGGAGTGGGGTGCTCTTTTAGGTAAGGAAGTCATAAAAAGCCTCTCACTGAGATGAGACTTAAATAGTTTAGAAGCAGGTCATTCAAATAATTCATAAACAGCAAGGAGAGACAGTATGGCTAGAATGAGGAATAGGGGGGGAAGAAGGAGATGAGGTCACAGAGAGGTATAGGGCCTTATAGTTGTTGAGTGATTTTAATTTTTACTCTGAATACCAAATCCACAAGAGAGATGACATAACCTAATTTAATTTACCTTTTGAAAGGTAAAGCCGTTTTGTTGGGAAACGGAGAAGTGGGGCAAGGGAGAAGTGGGAAGAATACTTACAGACTATTGCAGTAAAAGATGGCAGTAGTGAAAAGTGATTAGAACCACAGTGTATTTTATAGGAATTTCTTTGATTAGCCTTTGAGGGAAGAGAAAAAAATTCATGCCTTGATAATGTAATCTGTTGAACGTAATTTTATCTTTCTTTGGCGTACTAAGAATTTTGTAGTGCTAAAGTTTCAAGTGTATAAATGTAGAACTCAAAATGATCTTCCTGAGATCTGCATATTTTCACTTAATCTGGAAATAGTGACAAACAGCTCAGATAATTTAAAAAATGAAACTTTTTTTTTAATGGTGATTTCAAATTGTAATTTGTGAATATGTATATTAACCTTTTTATTTCATTAAAAATGTAATAATCTAAACAGATCAATAAAAGCACAAGTCAGGGGAGAGCAATGGCAGTGTTTTCCTGCAGTCATTTAACTTAGTTAACTTATAAATAGAATTATGTGTTCAGTTAATACCTTTATAACAACTTATGTTTCCTACTTTACATTTTCCAGGAACATCATTTACAGCGAGCTATTTCAGCCCAGCAAGTGTTTAGAGAAAAAAAAGAGAGCATGGTCATTCCAGTTCCTGAGGCAGAGAGCAACGTCAACTATTACAATCGCTTGTACAAAGGAGAGTTTAAACAGCCCAAACAGTTCATTCATATTCAGCGTAAGTTTGTTAGTTTATTTTCTGTTTGTAATTTAAATTGATCAATCAGTAAAAATCTTTTTTTCTTGCCCAAAGAGATTTTATTTTAATTTTCAATTCATGCACACTGATTAATAGATATAAAACATTAAAGAATGAAATCCCTCTATGCTTATGTCTGAACTTGAAGATTACTTTGACTGTTAGTAACATTTAGAATATTTAATGTGTGTGGCTCAGGATTTTTTACACTTGATTTTGCAGCTGAAAGGTTGTGTATTACATACCCAGATAGGATTTATTTTTAAAGGCCCAGTGGTTGTAATGCCCAGGAGAGTAGGAGTGAGTTTTGTGAAATCTTTAGGAAGCAGTTTCTACACCTCTGTCACCATCTAGTTTTTACAAAAATCTAATTTTGCTGCCTTAAAATTATCTTTTCTTTATTCCACTGTTACTGTTTTACGTTGTCACCATTTCTTACCTTAACTTTTTCAGTAACTCCCTAGTATATTTACTACTTTCTGACTCCCACCTTCTATCCTAGTCTCTTCTAATGGATCTTCTTCACAAAGTTCACCAGCACCAGAGTGGTTGTCTTAAAATATAATTCTGATCAAATTATGCTCTTGCTTAAAGTCATTCTGTTGTTCATAGTGGGAATTTTCAACTGCTTCTGCTGTTGGGTGCCTATTTCTTGGTATATTGGCTGATTCCATTAAAAAAATAAAGGCCCTGGGAGTCTTGTAAAAGTAGAGTTACCAGGACTTCCCTAAAGGCCTACCTGTCTGAGAATTTCTGGGTATGCAGCTTGGAATAATTCTGAATTTCCACTAGATTTAAGACCAGCTATGAGATCTTTCCTTTTTATGATTCTGAGATGCAAATTTTTCATCTTTGAAATGATTACTTTGCCTTAAGTTAAAGTCACTGTCTATTTTTGTTTTAGACCACACTGGTAACTCTCATTCAGGTTGCAGACCTGCCTGTGGCTCAATTCTGAGGGGGATTTTTTTTTTCTCCATTGCTGTTCCTTTCTGAATGGAATGGTTTATTTCTTACTTATCTTTGTGGAATATCCTTAGTATACATAAAATAATGCTGCATCCATTAAAAAATTGATGACAGTTTAGATTTGATAGCATTGAGTAACACTTAAGTTCTCTGTAGTTACACGCTACATAATTTCCATTTGGGCAACATCTCAACACATATATGTGTGTGTGTGTGTCACATAAAGCTATGATAGAACTCAGAAATCCCCATGGAGATCAGGATGTAGTAGATGCAAGCATGTCATGCTGGACAGTTGAAACAATGCTCAGAAACTTATCCAACCTGTTAAAGGATCAGCTCCACTGAAAACTACAAGGCTAATAAAATATAAAAGGGACCTGTAAGTATCCGATGACGGAGAAATTATTAATGATGAGGACTGAGGACCATACACAAAAAAATGAATCCTCAGCTTGGTAATGATCACTGCGAAGACATGAAGCCTGTTCAAGAAGCTTAAGGAAAAGCAAATACAGACTAAGATAACAGGTTTAGTGCTAGACTTGGGTAAATCAAGCACTTCAAACATTTGTCACTGTATAACGTGAAAGTGAGTGGTGAATCTGTAAGTGCTGATGCAAACACAGCAGAACAGTGTCTTGAAACCTTGGATAAACTAATGGTAAAAGGAGGTTATTTGCCCTACCAAATGTTGAATATGGACAACACCTCCTTATTCTGGAGGTGAATGCCTGAAAGAGCTTTCATCTATAGTGTTCATAAAACTTCCAGATCATAAAATCGTGTTTCACAGAGTACATCATAGACATGAAGTGATGCAAGACTGTAGTACAAAGTCCTTCTCGGATGTTACTTCTCCGACCATTTCTTGTTGTTTTTTACTCACATTGTGTGTCATAGAGACTACTTAAAAGTACCCGTGTTGGCCTTATTGTTTCACATTTCACACTTAATTGCATTTGCTATTCCAGTCTTCTTCCCTTTCTGCAATTCATGTAAGACCTGACTCCTTTTTAAGCCTGCTCTGACTTTTCTGTATCTCTCTTTGTTTATCACAGTATCTTGTGCTTACTTTATTAGAGGACTCACTATACTTTATTACAGTTATTTGTAACATTCTTTCCTTTTAGACTGTGAGCTCCTTGAGGGCAGGAATTGTTTTATTTTTTGGTATCTTATTCGGAGAAAAGTGCTTAATTATATAGATACTCAATAAATGCGTGTTTTTGACTGACTGAGTTGTTTTTAAGTGGCTTTTTTTAAAAGCTATTAGGTGTTAGAATCATTTCCCAGAGATTCATCTCCCTAAACAATTCAAGAAAAAAAGCACAAAATTTTTTGTGATTTGTTCCCTCTGTGTTCTCTGACTTGTGAGTTCCACTAGCTTACTGAATTTGCCTTACCTTTTTGTATAAGTTGTAAACAAGACAGTTGTTCATTATGGGAATGTAAGAATTCCTTTTAAGCCAGACTATCATGTTTTTGTATCATAATAACAGTATAGCAGAACAACTGGACCATTTATACGAACCATTCTGCAAAACCAAAAACCAAAATTTGAGTTAGGGATCAGGCCCACTAGGTACAATAAATATCTTATGTTGGTTTTTATTATTTTACTTTATTACTGTAAAACATGGAATAAAAATAATAAAAATATTTTAGCTCTTCATTTCTGTCATCAGCACATATTAGAAACCCTGGTAGTGTAGTGGGTTAAGTGCCATGTCTGCTAGCCAAACGGTCGGAAGTTCAAATCTGTGAGGTGCTCCTTGGAAACTATGGGGCAGTTTTATCTTCACCTATAGGGTCTCCATGAATTGGACCTGACTTGATGGCAGTAGGTTGGGGTTTTATCAGCATATATATTTTACATACTATACAGTATCATACAATGTATAAAAGGCTTTTAGTTTGTCTTTTCTGCGTGACATTTTAAGTTTCTGAGGTCTCTTTATTTTAAATGTGTACATGTTTTTTCATGAAATTAATATTCTATGTTTTGCATAACTGTACGCACGTTGTTGGGCAGGATTATCTGTACTAAATTTTTTGTTATTATCAAGATGTTTTTCAAGGAGGGCTTCCCCCCCCCTCACTTTACAAATTTATGTGTAATTACTGCCGATTCCTTATGTACATGGAATTTGAGAAAAATACCATTCTGGATTTTTCTTTCTTCTTCCTTTTTTCTTTTTAATGATAGATTTGAAAGAACCTCCATGTACCTGGTTAGGGAAAAGATTATAACATGACCATGGGACTTCACAGTAGAATAGCCTGATTCAGGCCTGTTACATTGCTTGTCTGAACTTAAGCAAAGCCTGTTTTTCAGTCTTTTTCTGCTCTAGTCTTGATGCATTCCAGTCCATCATTCACACTGCTGCTGTTGGACTTACTAACCACCTTAGAATTTTTCAGAGACTTTCTGTTGCTTGGGAACCCTGGTGGCAAAGTGGCTAAGTGCTGTGGCTGCTAACCAGCAGTTTGAATCTACCCGGTGCTCCTTGAAAACTTTATGGGACAGTTCCACAGTGGCCTGTAGGGTCATTATGAGTTTGAATTGACTCAGTGGCAGTGAGTTTGGTTTGGTTTTTTGGTTCTGTTCCTTACAGGATAAAATTTTAACACCTTAGTATGATATGTAAGGCTTTCCTTTGTTCCTTTACAGCCTTGTTTCCTTGTGCATTCTTCTTTTGTCATAGTTATTAAAATTGCCTGTTTAAGGGTCTTTTTCTTCCTCTAGGCTATAAGCTCTTCAGGAGCAGAAATTTCATCTCATTCGCTGTCTTGTTTTCATTACTCAGTACAGACCCAGACTATAGTCTCAGTAGACTTTTTCCCCGTAATTCCTACAACCGTTCACGCTGTAAGCTGTAATAATAATGAGCTTCTTGCAGCCCGTTGACTTAATGCCTTCCTTTCTTCTGCTTCCATACCATCACACAATACTTCTCTACTTGTCAAAAGAAAGCTTGTTTTCCAAGTCTCACCTACAGGGTTAACTTCAGGAGACTTTTTCTGATTACTGTAAGCAGAGATCTTAGATCTTACTGTAAGCTGATACTTTAAGCCCTACTATGCATGCATTCATTGTGGCATTGACCACCTTCAGTTGTGATTACTTGCCTCTTTTGCTTACTAGGTTATTAAACTCACTGAGAACAGTCATTTTTTTCTTTTAAGTTCACACCCTCCTACAGCACCTACTATGTGGCTAAGTATACATACACTGTTAAGTGTTTGCTGGATGAGTAAATGATGGAAGACAAAAACACACTATTGATCAAGCATAAGAGTATTAGTACACACAGTGAAATTAAGAATTGAGAGACCAGCGGTGTGACATCCTAGTTTGAAACTAAAAGTTGATCTCTTATCACCAACAGTGTCATTTGGGGCAAGCAGTGTCTCTGGGGAACTTAACACATTGAAATATTCTTACCAGGTTGGAAGAATCTTGAAGGCGTTTAATCTGTCATGATCTGAGATACTGTTACTCATTTAGGCTGATGCTATGTGCTCATCAATTGTGTAACACATGCAGGGAGTGCTACTTCGATTTTACTTACTGTTACAGAATACATTTACTTTGGGTACTCTGGGGGTCAATTCTACCCTGGCCCCTAGGGTCACCATGAGTCGGATCTGACTCAGTGGCACTTGGCTTGGGTACCTCAAGCAGATGTTATCATTTCTTTTAGATTTCAATAGCTTCATTAAATTCAGGACCTAAATACTTCTCTTCAGGAAGCAGTTTTGTTTATATTGCAGGAAGTCGTTATTTGATCTCACATTACCTCATTTGTTTAATAAGGTGGTAGTTTACAGTTGGCATTAAATATCTCAGTTTTAGAACACGAAGGACTTTGAGGTGTCCCTGCTTCAAAAATATTCTCAAAAGTTAGTTTGTATACAGTTTTGAACTCAAGTATTTTTTTAAATTTTCAATGAAATGGTTGTTGGAAGCAGGAGTCCCTTGCTTATTTTGAAATGATTTGGTCCCTGTTCTCAGTGCATCACACCTACAAACATATCTCATCTGCCTTTTTGGTTGAAAGAAGGGGACGTGTTAAGGAGAAGGGGATTAAAAAAAAAAAAAACCCAAACCCATTGCCACTGAGTCGATTTCAACTCATAGCGAGCCTACAAATAGCATAGAACTGCTCCATAAGAGTTCCCAGATTTGAACTACTAGCCTTTTGGTTACCACCTGTAGCACTTAACCACTGTGCCACAGCGTTCATATTTTCCTAGTTTTAGTAAAAACCTGCTGTCAAGCCAGTTTCCACTCAAAATGACCCTGTAGGACAGAACAGAACTGTTCTGCCTCTTCCCCTCATAGCATTTAAGAGGCTGTAATCATTATGGGAGCAGACTGACACATCTTTCTCCCATGAGAAACAGTCAGTGGCTTTGAGCCTTCTGTCTAGCAGCCAGGTGCTGACCCAGGGCTCCTATGGGTATGTGTTTAAAAGAAGAAAAAGAAAAAAAAAACAAAACCCATTGCCGTTGGAGTCAATTATGACTAATAGTGACTCTGTAGGACAAAGCAGAATTTCTTCTTAGGGTTTCCAAGGCTAAAAATCTTTACAGATGTTGACAGCAGCATCTTTTATGAAACAACTGATGGGTTTCAATCACTGAGCTTTTGTTTTGGTTGGCAGCCAGGGTTTAACCTCTGCAGTGTGCTTTCTTCTCACTATCTGTCAGGCAGGGAGAGGAACTCATGCAAAGGAGTTTGAAATCCGCCATTTGTGTCTCCTCCCTAAATGTGAAACACTGGAAAAGCTCCTGTCTCTGTGCTACACTCTTGTATACCTAAGTAAACTTTTCATCTGCCTCCTTCTCAGTCTCATAAAGCTGACTACTGTCAAGTGTATGCTGGAAACAGGAAAGATTATACTTACTCTATATAAAGTGGACCTGTGTATTCCTCTGAAGTTTTTGGCAAGAGTGAGACAGATCAACTCCAGTCAGACTGTCCTTGGAGTGGCAGTAATTTGTGTTCTTCCCATTAAATAAATAAATGATAAGAACAAACATATTTTGATTAGAAAGAGTTGGAAAAGATCCCAAATAAAGAACATTGTCTTGTTTATATAGTAAACCTTCTTAATGGAAAAAATGCATTTCGTAATCATTTTCTTAACAAAAATTTACATGAATGTGTATTAAGTCATACTGAGCTCAAGTCCCTTGAAATTACATCACCGGTTTAAATAAACACTGGCAAAGCCGTGCCACAACTAGATGAGCACTGTTGTGATATCCTTTATAGAAAGATTGTATCCCATTTGTATAGAAAACATTCCAGGTGAAGTTGGGTCTCCGAATCTACTGAGGAAGGCCAGATGCCAAGGGCTAACCATATTGAAGTCAACTGGCTTTAAGCATCCCACCTCTCAAGATTGTGCCGATCTAACTGCCTTTATCCTTGGTTAAAGCTGTCAATTTGGGGCTAGAGAGTTAAAGAGTAGTATGGGTAGCTACTAACGAGAAAGGAAGAGCAGGCCCTAAACCCAGAAGATGTTAAAGTAATGCCCAGTGTTTGGGGGGGGGAAAGCAAAGTAATTTAGCAGTCTGGGTCAGAGATGAAAGTCTGAGTTAAAAGAGAATACCCCTTTGACCTATATGGATTTATGTATGTCCACTATTCAGAAGAAAAAGTTAATATTTGAGATAACTTTGAATAAAACACAGCACCTAGATTAAGGCTATGCTTAAAGGAATCAGGAAGAAAACAGCACAAACCCACTGCTGTCGAGTAGATTCTGACTTATAGTGACCCTATAGAACAGAGTAGAACTACTCCATAGAGTTTTTAAGAAGCACCTGGTGAATTTGAACTGCCAGCAGTTTGGTTAGCAGATGTAGTATTTAACTACTATGCCACCAAGGTTTCACTTAAAAAAAAAAAAAAAAACTATTTCCTTCAAGTCTGTTCTGACTTAGAGTAATCCTCAGTGAGACGTAAATTTGATAATATAGAGGTACATATTTAGGTGCAGTGTAATAGATAGACAAAACAAAAAAGCAGAATTGTTCACAGGTACATATTTTAGTGCATGTTTCCTAACCTTGACATATTTAGACTACTCCGGTGTGGCTTCATGAAAAAGATGTGTCATGTAACCCTTCGACACCTGATTGTAATAGCAAGAGTTGGTAGGAATAGCTCTTTAGCATATTCACCTAGCAGCTCACATCCTTGTAAAAGAGTCTGTGTCTTCCTGAGTATTAGTACGTTTCAGCATCTCTTCCATTTCCCTGTTGATCGTAATAGGTTACAGGAAACTTGCCTTTTCAGCTTACCACAGTAATATAACATGGGCCACCTCCATATACATTTTTTATTTGTATGTCTATCATGATTGAGTAAAAATGTACCGTCCAATTTAAATGTGCATGCCCTCCAGTGTGCAGCCCCTACTACTCTCCTCGCCAGGTGACGGCACACTCCTCCTTTCTGTTCTGTACGTGTCATATCCTCTTAACACTCTCCTGTCTCCTCTTCTCCACCCTCTCCACTCCTGTCTAGTAAGAGGCCAGTAGGGCGACATCCTATAGATGCATAGAACCATGAAGTGCACACACGATATGGGCACTCTGTGTCCTCAAGTCCAATCTATTCCTGTGTGAGGAGTTGGCTTCAGTAATGCTTTATGGACAAGGGCAGCATCAGGACTAGGGGCCATGCTCCCAGGGGAATCCTGAGGCCTTTGGACCATCAGTTGTGGTCTTTCAGTGGAGTTCTCAGGATGCACCCCTTTTTTTTCTCGTGGTACCACTTGAGACTCACCTTTGTGAGCCTCATCACGGCTGTCACTGGTGGTGGCTGGGCACCATCTGGTTCTGGTCACGTGTTGATGTAGTCACCCATTCACATGGGTCTTTCTGTCTTCTGGGTACTCTTTCCCACATGTTGTTTTGGTCCTTGGTGATCATCTTTTCTGCTGAGTTGGGACCATTTAATGTACCTCAGATGGCAGCTTGCTGACTTTTAAGACCCCAGACGCCACTCACCAGTATGTGGTGCAGAAGACTCTCTCAGCAATACGCTAGAAATGCCAGTTGACCTCGATGTCCCCTGAGAGTATGGTCCCCAGACTCCCTCCCCCAGCTACTCTGTCCTTGCAATATTGGGTTAAGATTGGACGAGTATTAATGTTATGTTGAAGTCCAGTTAAATTAGTCTTCTTTGGAATGTGTGTTGTCCCTGATTTCAGCCAACTAAATTTATAATGTATAATCAGCCCTCTTCCTCCCTCCCCTCCCTTGCCGCTGTCAGAGAATCTTTTCTTTTGTACCTGAGTCTGTTTTAAGTCCTTGTAGTAGGGATCTCAAACAATATTGTGTGGCTAACTAGTTTCACTCAACATGTCTTCCAGTTGACACCAAGTTATGAGATGCTTACTAAAATCATCATTGTTCTTTATTATTGCAGAGTGTTGCATTGAGTATGTATGCCATAGTTTATTTATCCATTAATCTGTTCTTGGGCATCTAGATTGAGTCCATCTTTTTGCTGTTGTGTGCTGTGCTGCAGTAAACATTTCATGGACATGCATCTGTTGGAGTGAATGCCCTTGCTTCTGTAGGATATATTCCAACCAGTGGGATTACTGGGTCAAATGTTCTATCTGTTTCCAGCTTTTTAAGTCAGTGCCAGATTGCTTTCCAAAGAGGTTGTACCATTTTGGCAATCCCACTGGCAGCGTAGGAGAGTTCCAGTTTCCCCACAGCCTCTCCAGCATTTGTTGTTTTTGGATCATGGCCCAACCTTGTTGGGTAAAATTTTTTTTATATGTTTATTTTCTGAAAATTTTAATAGAAGAGTAAAATTTCCTTCCACAGTGATAGGTAAAAGGCAAAAGAAACCAAAAACTAAACCCAGTATTGTCAAATTGATTCTAACTCATAGTAGAACTGACTGCCCCATAGAGTTTCCAAGCAGTGCCTGGCAGGATTGAACTGTCTACTTTTTGGTTAGCAGCTGTAGCACTTAGCCACTATGCGACCAGTGTTTCTAAAAAGACATAATAGCTGAAGTTTACTGACCTCTGCATAATGGTTAAATGTTGCAACTGTTAACCAAAGGTTCAGCAGTTTGTATCCACCAGGCAGTCTTTGGAAACACTAAGGGGCAGTTCTTCTCTGTCCTGTCAGGTTGCTATGAGTCAGAATTTACCTGTTGGCAACAAGTTTGGTTTGGATTTTTATTCTCAGATTTGGAAACCCTGGTGATGTAGTAAAGTGCTGTGGCTGCTGACCCAAAGGTCAGCAGTTGGAATCTACTACATGTTCCTTGGAAACTGTGGTGCAGCCCTACTGTGTCCTATAGGGTCACTATGAGTTGGAAACCACTTAACATCAATGACTTTGAATTGTGTATGTGTGTGCATGCGCAGATTCTGTTAGTTCTTTACATACTTGGGGCCAGTTATTCCTCAGAGGTGCGCTGTGGGGCAGCTAATGGTTTTATCTTCATTTTAAAATAAAAGATTTAAGTAAATAGCTGTAGATACTATCGCTAGTAAGTGGAAGAGTCGGTTTAAATGCAAACCTATCTGGCCTCCACAGTCTGCCCCCTGACTGTGTTGTACTGTCCTTGTTCATGGTTTTTTATTTTAAGATACAAGTACTAATATACATTTGATGCAAGTCCATTACCATTCAAATATTAATAATAGAATTAACAATGAGATAAATCATTCCCTTTTTTTGATGGATGATTGCAGAGTAAAGGCTAGGCTGCTGGCTGACAGAAAAGGGACTCTTATGTGCAAAAGACAGAGGCAAACAACTATTGTGAGATACTTCTCCACCTTGGCCTGGCAGAAGGGTGGTGAATAAAAGGGCAGTATGCATGGAAGTGAGGGCAGTTACCAAGGAAGAGATAAAAACTTGAAAAAGGAACTATGAGAGTAATAAAAAGAAACATTTAACATTTAATGATTTTATTTAAGGGAAAAGTGGAGCACTATGAAAGGAAGTCAGGTTTAGCTCTGAGAAAGCTCAAGGCCAGTTTTAAAAGAACCTTTTCAGTTTTGCAAGCCATTACGGCAACAGTATAGGCTGAGCTTTTTTTAAACAATTACTGTCACTCCCACACACACAGACACACCCATGAAATAAAATCATCCAAGACCTTCGGGTTCTTGGAAGTAATGGAGCACAGCTAGAGAATCCCTTCTACTGTGTCTGAATGTTCTGGCCTGCTCCAGGTCCAGTCCATCTTTGAAAATGCTCTAATAGAAGGAAGCCCAAGTTGATAAAGGGATGTGTGGCATTCATGTCTAAAACTCCAGCCAAAGCATTGTGTTTGCTTTAGATGGAATGAGTTGGACTTGAGTCAAGTGCCTTCATATTCTCCATCTTTTTATAAGGCATGGTTACAGAACCTTTGACAGCAGTCCCATAGAGGCTAAAACTAATAAAAGTGATTTGAAGGATGAGAGATTAAAAAGCAGTCCTCATGTTGTTTCCAGATAGTCGAAAATAGCGTTTTAGTCATTATTGTCTTTTGATAATTACTTTATAGGTGTGCTCATTATCAGTAAAATAACTAGAGTTGTAGGAAAATAAAATCACCTACCCAATGTGAGGCAGTCTTGGTGGCTCAGTGATAAAGTACTGTATCTGCTAACCAAAAGGTCCAGAGTTGAGATCCACCAGGCACTCTTTGGAAACTAGGGAACAGTTCTACTCTGTCATAGAGGGTCACTATGATTTTGGAATCGACTCAGTGACAGTGGATTGCCCAGTGTGAACTGAAGAGTTAAAGAGCGGCTCCAGAAGACAAACTAAACCTTTACAGTGAAATCTCTTGAAGACAAACTAAACCTTTATAATGAAATGTGGAGTTAGAAAACGAAAAGGGAAGAACATGGTTGACTTTTCTAAAGTTGAAAGAACTAAAGTAAAATAGAAACCTTGAGTTGCAATGTTGAAGGATTCTAGGAGCAAAATGCTGAATGATTAGGGATGCATTAAAAGAAAATGGAAATAGTTACGAATGTTAGGTGGCAATGAGTTTATGTTAGTAGTAAGGGAGGAACAACTCAGAAAAAGAAAGAGAATGGTCCTGTGACTCAAAAGAATGTCATCAGTATCACTGCATTGTACACATAGAAAATGTTAAATTGATGTGTTTTACTGAACATATTAGCAACAACAAAAAAGATTAGCATGGAGTATTAGCCTTCTAGGTCTGTTGATACATATAAGCTTGGCTGACAAAAAATTTTTTTGTTGTATAACTAGCCAAGTGCCGTCGTATAACTACAGGAATATTTTTATAAAAAAATAATAAACTTTTGCTAAAACAGTGCACACAAAAGGAAAGAGGATAGACTATACACAGAGTCACTGTACCAAAAAGAATTGGTTGATGTTTGTCCATTTCAGGAGCTAACACAGAATAAAGAACCAGTTGAGAAGGAAGAAGTCCAAGCTGCACCGAGGTATTGGCCGGGAAAAAAAAAAAAACAACCCAAAGCTGCCAGGATTGACAGAATGCCAACTGAAGTATTTCAACACATGGATGCAGCAGTGGGAAGACCCACTAATCTGTCAAGAATTTGGGAGACAGCTACCTGGCTAACCAACTGGAAGAGATCTGTGTAGTGCCCATTTCAAAGAAAGATGTCCAAGGGAATGCGAAAATTATTGAACAATATCATTAATATCACATACAAGTAAAAAGAAAATTATACTTTAGATGAAAGTTCACAGAACAAGCTAGCCTTAGGTATTAATTTAACGACACACACTGGTTTGTGATACTGGTTACAGATGTTATAAAATGTGAGCAGTCTCCTTTCTTGACACTTAGGTTCCCTGTTACTAGCTTTCTTTTTCCTTCCTGCTTCTGGTCCTTGCTCCTGGGCTGGTATATGCCTTTGGTCTTGTTTTATTTATAGACCTGTCTCATCTTAAACTGAATAGTAAACCTCAGGAGTGATTTCATGACTGAGCTAATAAACATATGCCTGGGAGCCATACTCTCAGGGTTTCTCCAGTCTGTCAGGCTAGTAAGTGTGGTCATTTTTAGTGAATTAAATTTTGTTCCGCATTATTATGTAGCTCTTTATGGGACCCTCTGTTGTGATCCCTGTGAAAGCATTCATTAGTGGTAGCAGGCCAGGTACCATCTAGTTGTACTGGGCTCTCTCTGGTGGAGGCTGTGGTAGTTGTGGTCCATTAATACTTTGGAGTAGCGTTTCTCTTGTGTCTTTAACCTACTGCTATGGAGGCAGTTCCCACTCATAGCAACCCATAGAGTTTCCAAGGAGCACCTGATGGGATTCAACTATAGACCTTTTGATTAGCAGACGTAGCACTTAACCACTACACCACCAAGGTTTCCTTGTTTCCTTGGCGTTCTTCCTTCTCCGTTGCTTCTCTGATGGGGTGACATCAGTGGAGTATTGTAGATGGCCACTCAGAAGCTTTTAAGACCCCAGATGCTATTCATCAAAGTGGAATGCAGAATATGTTTTTTATAAACTATGCTATAGTGGTTGAGCTAAATGTTTCACCATGGTCCCCACAGCCCCAGACACAGCAGTTTGGTTCCTCACGGGCCAAATATGAGCATATCTATGTAGCATACATGACCTTGCCTTGTATAAGCTGTGCTGGGAAAGCTAGCATTGTACTGTCTTACCCTTCACCAGGGTTTTGGCTATTTAAGTATTTTTGCTTTCTGTACTTCCCTGCAAAACCATCAAAGATTGTTTCTTTTCTATGTGTAAACCTTTTTGAGAGTTTTTAGTGGTGGTCATATACAGTAGTTGTCCTTTTGTGATCTACTTGACTTCACTGAGGGTAATATCCTCCAGCTTCCTCCCATATTAGAAGATGCTTCACAGATCCATGATTTTCTTTATTGTTACAGAATACTCTGCTGTTTGTCTATACCACAGTTTATTTATCTATTGATGGGCATCTAAGTTGTGTTCATCTTTTTGCTATTGTGAACGGTGCTGTGGTGAATGTGGGTATGCATGTGACTCTTATTTCTCTAGGATATATTCTGAGAAGTGGGATTGTTGGATCTGGATACAGTATTTCTATTTCATTGGATCTGATACAGTATTTCTATTTTTCACTTTCTAAGTAAGTGCTATATCATTTTCCAGAAAGGTAATATCATTTTGCCTTCCCACCAGCTTTGTGTAAGAGTTCCGGTCTCCCCACCGCCTCTCCAACATTTGTTATTTTCTGTTTTTTTTTTTTTTAATTCATGCCAGTAATTCTGGAGTGAGATGGTACCTCGTTTGTGGTTTTGATTTGCATTTCTAATAGCTAGTGATCAGGTGCATTTCTTCTTGCATCTGTTGGCCACCTGAATGTTGTCTCTGGTTAAGTGCCTGTTTCCTTTGCCCATTATTTATTTATTTTCCTTTTTTTAAAAAAAATGTGTTTTAAGTGAGTTTGCAGTTCAAGTCAGTTACCCGTACAAAATCTTACACATTACTTTATGTGACCCTAGCTGTGTCCTCATACTGTGACAGTATGCTCCTTTCCTTGTCCGTTCAACCAGCGTTGTTCCCTTGTGCTTGTTCATCTCACCTATGGAGCATTCTAGTTAGTGTAATTTATCTACTTAAGCCAAGAAGCACACACTTCACCAGTGTTATTATGTCTTATTGATCAGTTCAGTCTTTAAGGAGTTGGTTTCTGGAGTGATTTTACTTCTAGGCTGACAGAGACTGGGGGCCATGTTTTCTGGGGATCTTCCAGTCTGTCAGACCTCAAGTTTGGTCTTTTTACTGGAGTTGGAGTTCCCACATTTCTCTTGTCCTGCTGGGGACTTTTTTGAGATTCTTCTGTGGGGAGCCATTGGTGGTAGCCAGGCACCATCTAGTTCTGGTCTCATGTTTATGTTGTCTCTGGTTTATGGGGCCTTTTCTGTCTTTTACTGTCTATCCATGTTTTAATTGGATTGGTTGTCTTCTTACTGTGAAAGTGATGGATTATCCCATAGATTTTAGAGATTACACTTTGTCAGATTTGTCATAGTCAGAAGGTTTTTTCCAGTTTGTTTTTATTTTGGTGAAGTTTTTTGATGAGTGTGTTAAATTTTTAGAAGATGCCAGTTATCTAGTTTATCTTTGTATGTTGTTAGTTATGGTTTGTATCCTGTTAATGCCATGTGTTAGGGCCTCTAGCATTGATCCTGGTTTTTTTCTTCTGTGATTTTTATAATTTCTGAATGTGTAGTTAGGTCTTTGACTACTTTTTGAATTAGTTTTTGTGTGTGATGTGAGGTATGGATCTTGTGTCATTTTTTTGTATATGGACTACTTTTTCCTCTTGGATTGTGGACCCTTGGTGAAGATCAGGTAACAGTAGTTAGATACATTTACCTTTGATACATTTACCAGTTCTGTTTCATTGTTCAGTGTATATGTTGTACCAGTAGTAGGCTGTTTTGATGACTACAGCTACGTGGTAGGCTCTAAGGTCAGGTAATGAGAGTCTTCTTACTTTGTTCTTCTTTATTGGTGCTTTATTTAGCCAGGGCCTCTTCCGTTTCCATGTAAGGTTAATTAGTTTTTCATCTCTTTAAAGTGTGTTCCAGTATTTGGATTGAGATTGCGTTGTATTTGCATTTTCACAGTGTTGAGTCTGTGTATCCATGGCAACACATCCAAGAGCAATTTTACAGAAAATTCAGAAATGATTGCAGCAGTACATCAACAGGGAACTACCAGAAAGTCGAGCTAGATTTGAAGAGGATATGGAATGAGGAATATTGTTGCTGTTGTCAGATAGAACTTGACTAAATGCAGAGAATGCTATAAAGATTTTGCCTGTGTTTTATTGAATCTGCAAGGGCATTTGATTGTGTGGATCGTTACACATTAAGAAGAATGGGAATTTCAGAACACTTTCTTATGTTCATGTGGACCTATACATAGACCCGGGAGGGCATCATTCAAGCAGAACAAGGGGATTCTGTGTGGCTTAAAATCAGGAAAGGTGTGTGTTGGAATTGGATCCTTTTTCTCATACTTAATCTGTATACTGAGCATGTAATCATAAAAGGTGGGCTTTATAGAAAAACATGATAGTGGGTTATTATGATTGAATGAAGCCACATTTTTTTCCTCCCAAAGTGGACCTTATTCAGAAGTACTTCTTTCTCATCATTGGTGTAAGTATCTCGTTGGTATTCAACTGAGACCAAAAGGATTAGATGGTGCCTGACTGCCACTACTGACCACTCCGACCAGCTAACACAATAGAAGGGTTTGGTTCAAGAGGGAAAAAAATGTAGAACAAGCTCCACATTCATTGAAAATGACCATACACTTAACTGAGGAACCACCAAGGTCTGTAACCCTAAGACACTCTTCTGATGTGCAACAGAAAATAATCGGGGGATCACCTTTCGGCCAAATAATAAACAGGCCTACACAATAAACAATAATACCTGTGTGGCAGGTACTCCGTGGAATAATCAACTGTATGAGATCCTTAAGGTTATATTTTACCTAAAACCAAAGATGATCCTAGGGACAGGGAAACTAGACTTGGAAACAACCCAGGATAGAAATGGGGAGAGTGCTGATACATTGTGGGGATTGGAACCAATGTTATGAAACGTTTTATGTGAGAGGTGTTGAATGGAAAACTAATATACTGTATAAACTTTCACCTAAAGCACAGTAAAATGCTCCCCCCCGCCCCCAAACTCCTTTGTGTTTCTCTGATAGAAATTACAAAATCAGGTTTCCTTTTGTTTTCGGGGAAGTTGATGTTTATAATGAAAAGTGGAATGTTCACTGCAGGAAAAACATTACTAATTTCATCTCAAAAAGATAAGCACCAAGTATAAAAGTTTCTTTCCTTTTATTCTGTGCATGTATTTTTCTAGATTTGCATTATGCTATATATATCTCTGCGTGTGTATTTGTGTATACTTGTGTTTACTACACACGTGTTTTTCATGTGTTGCCTCAGGGATTCTTGTGTCTTCCATCATGGCTGCCTTTGGTGGTGGCCAGACACCATCTGGTTGTTCTGGTCTCATGTTGATACAGTCTCCCATTTATATGGTTCCTTGTGTGTTCTGGCCTCCTTTTTTCTCATATCTGTTTTTCTTGTTCATCATCTGTTCCAGATGAGTTGGGACCATGTGTGTACCTCAGATAGCAGCTAGCTAGCTTTTAAGACCACAGACGCCACTCACCAATATGGGGTGTGGAAGATTCTCGTGGCAAAAGACTAGTTATGCCAGTTGGCCTCAATGTCCTTTGCAGATATGGTCCTCAAATTCCGATCCCTGCTACTCAATCCTTTGAAATATTGGGTTAAGTTTAAAAAGCGTTTCAGTTTATGGTGTGGTCCAGTTAAGTTGATCGGCTCTCTACTCTATGCTGTCCCTGCTTTCACCTGACCAAATTCCTATGTACTATCTAATCTGTGACCAACCCTCTCCCTCCGAACCCTTATAGCAGCCAAGAAGTCTTTCTTCTATACATCAGTCTATTTTTCAGTCATTACAGTAAGGGTCTTGTACAATATTTGTCCTTTTGCTGCTGACTGATTTTACTTAGCATGTCTTCCAGTTAAAACCAGGTTATGCTTCCTAAAATCATCGTTCTTTACGTTCCATTGAATATATGCACTATGGTTTGTTTATCCATTCATCTTTTGATGGGCACCTAGGTTGATTGCATCTTTTTGCTATTGTGGACAGTGCTGCAGTGAACATTTGTGTGCATGTATCTGTTCATGTGAGTGCCTTAATTTCTCTAGGGCATATACTGAGCAGTGAGATTACTGGATAATATGGTATTTCTACTTCTTGCACTTTGCAGAAGCACCAAATTGCTTTCCAAAGAGATTGTACCATTTTGCATTCCCACCAGCAGTGTAGGAGAGTTCCAGTTTCTCCATAGCCTCTCCAGCATTTGTTATTTTATGGTTTTTGGATTATTGCCAAATAGTTGGGGTGAGATGGTATCTCATTGTAGTTTGGGGGTGAGGTGGTATCTCATGGTAGTTTTGATTTGGATTTCTCTAGTAGATAAGTATCATGAGGATTTCTTCATGTGTCTTTTGGCTGCCTGTATGTCTTCTTTGGTGAAGTGTCTGTCCATATCCTTTGCCCATTGCTTAATTGGGCTATACTGTTTCTTTGTTGACATTCTTCAATACCTTGTAAATTACAGAAATCAGACATCAATCTGACATATAGTTGCCAAATATTTTTTCACATTCTGTAGGTAGTCTTTTAACTCTTGGTAAAATCTTTGGATGAGCATAAATGTTTGATTCTTAGTAGTTCCCATTCATCTGTTTTCTGTTGTTCATACATTGTATGTCAGATTTTGTAGTCTACCTAAGCTGTGTATTAGGACTTCCATTGTTCTCTGTGTTTTTTCTTGCATGATCTTTATTGTTTCAGGTTTGATATTTGATCTTTGATCCATTTTCAGTTAGCTTTTGTGTAAGGTGCAAGATATGGGTCTTATTTGAGTTTTTTGCAGATGGATATCCAATTTGGCCAACACCATTTGTTAAACAGACTGTTTTACCCTAGCTTATGACCTTTGGGCCTTTGTTGAATATCAGCTGTTCATAAGAGCATGGTGATATTTCTGGGGTCTCAGTTCTTTTCCGTTGGTCTTTGTTTTTGCACCAGTACCAGGCTGTTTTGACTGCCGTGGCAGTGTTACAGGTTCTAAGGTTGGATAGTGTAAGACCTCCCACTGCGTTCCTCTCCTTCAGTAGTGCTTTACTTGTCTGGAGTTTTCTTCCCTTTCCAAACAAATTAAGTGATTTGTTTCTCCATCTCATTAGAAAAGAACACTGGAATTTGTATTGGGATTGTGTTGTATACATAGATCGCCTTGGGTAGAATAGACATTTTAACAATGTTAAGTCTCTATTCATGAGCAGTGTAGGTTTCTCCACTTACGTAAATCTCTGTAGGTTTCTTAAAATAGGGTCTTGAATTTTCTCTGTATAGGTCTCTTACTTGTCGAGTTAGATTTATTCTAGTTATTTTATCTTCTTGGGGGCAATAGTAAATGGCATTAGTTTGGTGATGATCTCTTTGTTGGTGTAAAGGAATCCTACTGATTTGTTTATGTTTATCTTATATCCTGATACTTTGCTGAACTCTTTTTATTAGTCCAGTAGTTTGTTTATGGATTCTTTTCGGTTCTCTGTGTATGCTATCGTATCATCTGCAGACAGGAAGATTTTTAGTTCTTCTTTGCCGATGCAGATGCCATTTATTTCCTCATCTTGTCTGATATAGCTCTGGTCAGAACCTCTAGTACAGTGTTGAATAGAAGTGGTATGAATACGCGTCCTTGTCTAGTTCCTGTTCTCAGGAGAACTCCTTCAGTCTCTCTACACTCAGGATAGTGTAGGTGGTTGGCTTTGCGTAGATGACCCTTAGTGCATTGAGGAATTTGCCTTCTATTCCTGTTTTGCTGAGAGTTTTTAACATGAATCGGTGTTGGACTTTGTCAAATGCCTTTTCTGCATCACTTGACAAAATCAGATAATTCTTATCCTTTGAGTTATTTATGTGGTTGAGCACATTGTTTTTTCTGATGTTGAACCAGCCTTGCTTCCCTGGTATGAATCTGACTTGGTCATGATGAATCATTTTTTTAATATTTGGTTGAATTCTATTGGCTACGATTCGGTTGATTTTGCATTTAGATTCATGAATGATACTGGTCTGTAATTTTCTTTTTTTGTGGAATCTTTACCTGGCTATAGTATCAGGGTTATGCTGGCTTCATGGAATGAATTTGGGAATATTCTGTTCTTTTCTATGCTGTGAAATAGCGGCAGTAGAAAAGTTTGATAGAATTCTCTGGTGAAGCCGTCTGGGCCAGATCTTTTTTCACTGATAGTTTTTTGATTACTTTTCCAATCTCTTCTTCTGTGATGGGTTTATTAACTTGTTCTGCATCTCCTTGTGATAATTTTGGTAGGTGATGTGAGTCTGGAAATTTGTCCGTTTGTCTAGATTTTCAAATCTGTTAAAAGTATAGTTTTTTTGTAGTATTCTGTTACAGCACTTTTGATTTTGGTTGGATCAATTGTGACATCTCCCGTCTTATTCGGGTTGTTTCCTCTCCTGTTTTTCTCTTTTCGTATGTTTAGGCAATAGTTTATCAGTTTTGCTGATCTTTTCAAAAAGCCAGCTGTTGGTTTTGTTAATTCTTTTGATTGTTCTTCTGTTCTCTAATTCATTTAGTTCTACTCTAATCTTTTAATACCTGTTTTCTTCTGGTGCCTGAGGGTTCTTTTGTTGCTCTTTCTGTTTGTCCAAGTTGTAGGGTTAATTCTTTGGTTTGGGCCTTTTCTTCATTCCAGATGTGGACGTTTATGGAGATAAATTGACCTCTGAACACTGCCTTGGCTGTATCCCATAGGTTCTGGTGGACTGTGTTTTCATTCTCATTTGAGTCATAAATTTCTTTATTGCATCTTTGATTTTGTTTATAACCCATGAATTTTTGAGCATGGTGTTGTTCAGTTTCCATGAGTTCATATTTCTACCTAACGTTTTTTATGCTGTTGATTTCAACTTTTATTATTTTATGGTCTGAGAAGATGCTTTGCAATATTTCAGTGGTTTGGATGTTGTTGAGGCTTGCTTTATGACCCAATAGGTTGTGTATTCTGGAGAAGGTTCCAGGTGCATTGGAAAAGGAGGTGGTTATCTGATGTTGGATGAAAAGTTCTGTATATGTCGATGAGGTCTAGTTCGTTGATTGTTGCAGTATGATGTTCTGTATCTTTACTGAGCTTTTTTCTGGATGATCTGTCATTCCTGGAAGTGGAGTGTTGAAGTCTCCTACTGTTGTGGAGTAATCCGTCTCATTTTTCTTTGATGTCTCAGTGTTTGAATGATGTGTTTATATGCACTAGTGTTGGGTGCATAGATGTTTAATATAGTTGTATCCTGCTTAGATATTGAAACGTTCAGTAATAAATAGTGACTATCCTTGTCCATGATGGTGGATTTTACAGTAACATCTATTTTATCTGAGATTAGTATTGACACTCCTGCTCTTCTTTGTGTGTTGTTAGCTTTGTATATATTTTTCCATCCTTTGGTTTTCAATTTATTCATGTCTTTGAGTCTAAGGTATGTTTCTTCAAGCAGCATGTAGCTGGATTGTGTTTTTTGATCCAAGCAGTTCCTATCTGCCTCTTTAATGGACTGTTCAATCCATTTATATTCAGTGTGTAATTACTTGTATATATGTGTTTAGTGCTGTCATTTTGGTGCCTTTATTTTTGTGTCGTTGATGTTTTCTGGGCTGTTTTTCTTTATGGATTTACTTTTCATCTTTTTCAGTGTTGATTTTGTGTTTGTTGAGACTCCTGTATTATATTTCTTGTTTTGATGTGTTGCGTTGGTAGTTTGCTTTGCAGCTACCTCTTTGATGCCTCTTAGTGTTCTAAGTTTAAATCAATCTTTAACTTCTGTATATCTTGTTAATTTCCTCAACATCTGAAAGGGTTATATCTACTATAATATATCCCTCTCTGTAGTATGGTGAAGTCACAGTTTTTGTGTTAAGATTGCTGGTTCTTTATTCTTAATATTTTAACTTAGATTAAGCTTCGTGATTTCCCAAATTGAGTAGGACTCTGGATGCTGTGTCTTGCATTATATCCTTAAGTATACATTTGATGTTAATGTTTTTCTAAACAAACAGCTTCTTTCAGTGTTTCTTGTAGTTTTGGTATGGTTTTTGCAAAGTCTCTAAGCTTCTGATTATCTGCAGATGTTTTGATTTCCCCATGGTATTTAAGAGATGGTTTTGCAGGATGCGTAATTCTTGATTGGAAGTTTTTCTCCTTCAAGGCTTTGTATGTGTCATCCCAGTGTCTTCTTGCCAGTCTGGTTTCAGTCAAGAAGTCAGACAAAAGCCGTACAGGGCTTCCCTTTGTACGTTAGTTTTGCTTTAAGGCTCACTGCCTGTAAGAGTGTCTCCTCATGTTTCCTTTTATGAAGCCTGGTTGTAATATGTCTTGGTTCTTTCTTTTGAGATCCGGTTTTTGTGGTGTTCGATAAACATCTTGAATTCTGTTCTTGCATGATTTCATGGAAGTTTTTTGTCAGTAACTCTTCAGCAATTCTCTCTGTATTTTCTGCTATCCCTCCCGGTTTGGTAACTCCAGTTATTCATAGATTATTTCTCTTGATAAAGTCCCACATGCTGTTTATGCATCTTCATTTTTCTTGTTTCTTCTATCTGATTTCTCCTCATGGATGCTGGTGTCAGTTGCTTTGTCTTCAAGTACACTAATTCTACATCCCAGTTCTTCCATGCTGCTCTTTTGGCTTTGCTCTGAATTGTCTGATTCTGTAGTTTTATTATTGGTCTGCTGGATTTCTGATTGTTGATGTTCTGGCAGTTCATATAGCTTGCTGAATTTTTCATTTTGTTCTTCTGCATGTTATTTAATCTCTAGAAAGGCTCTATACATGATTCTTTTGTACTCTACCTCAGTTAATTCTCAAAAGGCTTCTTCATCTGGTAACTTCTTTGATTCTGTATTTTGGGAGCTTTACAGAGCCATGATGGTGTGCTTCTTTAAATAGTTAGTGATTTTTGTCTTTGTGCCATCAAGAAGCTTTTCAGTTTCTCTAGTGTTACATGGATGGGAGCTGTGGCATAGGTGTAAGAAGGGAGTGAGTGAGGGCACTGCTAGGTTTGGTTGCCAGCTGCTGCTGTGTTCTCTACAGGCAGCTGACTTAAGTATAGCTCCTCTGGTAATATAGACTGTCAAGCCCCATAATGCTGGTTGTCTTGGTGGCTTGTCCCTGCTGGGCCCCCGGAGCTGGTAGGCCCCACCTCCTGGCTGCTTAAGATGGTGAGATACTTGTGCTGACTCTGTCGTCATACCAGTTGAGACTACAGTATAGCTCAAGGAGGGGGGGAGAGAAGGATGCCACCACACTCGGCTGCCAGAGACAGCTGCATTCTCTAGATGCCTTTGTCTTAAATACTGCTTTTCTGCTGAGCAGGGCACTGTCCAGCAGCCACAGAAAGCAGCCAAGCCCTCAGGGGTGGCAGGCCCCACCTCCTGGCTTGCATAGGTGGTGTCCTACTTAGGGAGTGTCTGGGGAGCCTCAGCTGATGCTGTGATGTGGTTCAGTGGAGGATATTGGAAGTGGCACCATCACACTCAGGCACCTGTCAGCACTGCTATCTCTAGCCACTCCTATCATGAAAGCTGCCTTTCTGCTGAAGTGAGTTGTTGACTAGCTGCAGCTGATAATTATTGGGCCTTCAAGGGTGGCTAGCCTCGCCTCCTGGCTGACAAAGAGGGTGCCTCATAGGCCATCCCCAGAAAGTATGACATGGCTCAAGTAAGGGAGGAGTTAGGGCACTGGTGCACTCTGCCACCTGCCCTTCCCACATTCTCTAAGTACAATTGTCTTAAAAAAAGTTTCTGCTGGGAGAAGCACTCTGCAGATTGGCACTGTTGATCAGCATGGGGATTAGTCCCAGGTGAGACCCCAGGTATGGCTAACTCCACCTTTCAGCTGGCTAAGAAGGCATCCCACCTGAGCCACCTCTGATGCAGTGAGTCGTTAGAAGCTGTGGTGCAGCTAATAGAAGAGACAGTAGAGGGACACTGGCACTCTTGGTCACCCTCTGCGCTATATAGATATGGCTGTCCCAACCAGTCTTTCTGCTGCAGGATACACTGTTTACTTGAGCACTGCAGTTCAGCGTATTAACCAGCATGTGCCAGGCTCACAGGCTCAGCAGTCCCAGTAGTCCCAGTCCCAGCTTCCCAGTTAGCAAAGAAGGCCTCTATACCTGCCATCCCCTCAAGCAATGCACTAGCAGAAGTAGGACTCAGTGTGTCACTGCCTCCCCTCCAAAAGAGGTAGTTTTCACCTTTGTGTGTCTCAGTCCAGTGTTACAACCCTACAACAGATCTTGGATCTCCCAGAATGTCCACACTGCTCCATTCATTTATTTTTCTAGGCTTACTTCTCAGAAGGAATCAAGAAGATGTGTGTCTGGTCCGCCATCTTGGCTTTGGGTCCTGATCTTTTTATATTTCACAGGGTTTTGCTTTTCCCAGAATGTTATACAGTGAGTAGTCTTTTTCAGACTGGCTTTTCTTCCTTTTAAAAAAAAGAAAAAAATAGTCATCAGGTAGACTGATATTCTGCAGAATAGAACAGCCACAGATGGTTTCAAGGAGTGCCTGGTGGATTCCAGCTGCCTGCTTTTTAGCTACTGGCTGTTGCTCTTAAGCGGTATACCACTAGAGTTTCTTCTTTCCCTTAGCAATATGCATTTAAGGGTCTTTCATGTCTTTGTGTCGCTTAATACTTCATTTCCTTTTCTTGTGGAGCCCTGGTGCCATGCTGGGTAAGAGCTTGGCTGCTAACCAAAAGGCTGCTGTTTGAATACACCAGACAATCTTTGGAAGCCCTAAAGGATGCTTCTGTGCTGTCCTATAGGGTCACTGTGAGTGAGTCAACTCTGGCAGTGGGTTTGGTTTCAGGTTTGGTATGGATATACCAAATCTTATTTTTCCATACACCTGTTGTAAGACATAGTTTCCAGATTTTGACAATTATGAATAAAGCTGCTATAAACATTTGTGTGATTGGGTAAGGGAGATAACAGCATCGGGTAAGTGGATTAACAGCATCAGGAGAGGAGGGTAAAGATAGAGTGAGCAGCCACCACTTGTCTGTCAGTGGAGGCTTGCTTATTGCTGTGATGCTGGCAGCTGTGTCACTGGTATTTACGTACCAGCAGGGGCACCCATAGTAGAGAGGTTTCAGTTGAGCTTCTGGGTGAAGACAGACTAGGAAGAAGGACCCAGCAGTCTACTTCTGAAAAGAATTAGCCAGGGAAAACCTTACAAGTAGCAGCAGAACGTTGTCAAATATGGTGCTGGAAAGTGAGTCCCACAGGTTGGAAGGTACTCAGAAGACAACTGGGGAACAGTTGCCTCCTCAAGATAGAGTCAACTTTAATGACATGGATGGAGTTAAGCCTTCGGGATGTGGCTTATGTGGCGCTACTCAAAATGAGAAGAAACAGCTGCAAACATCCATTAATGACTGGAACATGGAATGTATGAAGTGTGAATCTAGGAAAACTGGAAATCGTCAAAAATGAAATGGAGTGCAAACATCGATATCCTGTGCATTAGTGAGCTGAAGCTGACCGATGTGGGCCATTTTGAGTCCGAAATCACATGGTCTACTATGCTGGGAATGAAAACTTGAAGAGGAACTGTGTTGCATTCATCATCAAAAAGAGCATGTCATCATTTGTCCTGAAGTACAGTGTTGTCAGTGATAGGATCACATCTTTATGCCTACAGGGAAAGCCAGTTAATACGACTAGTATTCAAATTTATGTACCATCCACTGGGGCCAAAGATGAAGAGACTGAAGATTTTTACCAGCTTCTGTGTCTGAAATTGATCAAACATGCAGTCAGGATGCATTGATAATTACTGGTGACTGGAATGCAAAAGTTGGAAACTGAGAAGGATTGATAGTTGGAAAATACGGCCTTGGTGATAGAAACAGTGCCAGAGAACACATGATAGAATTTTTGTAGGACTAAGGACTTCTTCATTGCAAATACGTACTTCAACCAACATGAACGGTGACTGTACAAATGGACCTCGTCAAATAGGGTACACAGGAACCAAATCAACTACATGTGTGGAAGAACACAATGGAAAAGCTCCGTATCGGCAGTCTGAAAAAGACCAGATGCTGACTGTGGCACACATCATGAATTGCTCTTATGCAAATTGAAATGGAAATGGAAGAAAATTAGAACAAGTCCACAAAGGCCAGAGGGATGACTTTGAGTATATCCCTTTAAAGGCCATCTCAAGAATGGATTTGATGTGTTGATCACTAATGACTGAAGACCAGATGAACTGTGAAATGACATCGGAGACATCATCCATGAAAAGAGCAAGAAGTCATTAAAAATTCAGGAAAGAAAGAAAATACTGAATTGGATGTCAGAAGAGATTCTGAAACTTGCTCTTGAATGTTGAGTAGCTAAGGCAAAAGAATGGTGAAGTAAAAGACCTAAACAGAAGATTTCAAAGAGCGTCTTGAGAAAACAAAATAAAGTATTAAAATGGCATGTGCAGAGAACTGGAAATGGAAAACCAGGAGGTAAGAACATTCTCTGCATTTCTCAGACTAAAAGAACTGAAGAAAAAATTGAAATCTCAAGTTGCAATAGTGAAGAATTATACGGGGAAGATATTATGACCAGGGAGCATCAAAAGAAGATGGAAGGCATACACAGAGTCATTACACCTAAAACAACTGGTCAGTGTTCAGCCATGTGAAGAGGTAACTAAGGGTACTGAAGGAAGAAGTTGAAGCTGTACTGAAGACCTTGGCAAAAAACAAGACTCTAGGAGTTGGTGGAATACCAACTGAGACATTTCTACAAGCAAATGCAGCACTGGAAGTGCTTGCTCATCTGTGCCAAGAAATTTGGAGGACAGCTATATTTATGCCCATTCCAAAGAAGGTGATCCAACTGAATGTGCAAGTTACTGAACAATCTCATTAATAGCACACACAAGTAAGATTTTGCTCAAGGTCTTCAAAAGTGATTGCAACAGTGTATTCACAAGGAACTGCCAGAAATTCAAGCTGAATTCAGAAGAGGACTCGAACCAGGGATATCCTTGCCGATACGAGATGGATCTTGGATGAAAGCAGAGAATACCAGAACAGTATGTCTCATTGACTGTGCAAAGGCGTTCAGCTGTGAGGATCATAATACATTATGGCTAATATTGCAGAGAATGGGAATTCAGAACACTTAATTGTGCTCTTAAGGAATCTAAAGGATCAAGAGGCAGTTGTGCAAACAGAACGGAGGGGACACCGCATGGTTTAAAGTCAGGAAAGGTGTGCGTCAGGATTGTATCCTTTCACCATACCTTTTCAGTCTGTATGCTGAGCAATTAATCCAATAAGCTGAGTGATACGAAAAACGAGATGTCAGGATTGGAGGACAACTCATTAACAACCTGCGTTACACAAGCATCACCATCTTACTTAGTGGAAGTGAAGAAGATGTGAAACACAGGTGAAAATCAAGGGCCACAGCCTTCAGTATGGATTGTACCTCAACATCAAGAAAACAAATCCTCACACCTGTACCAGTAAGCAACATTGTCATAAATGGAGAAAGGATTGAGGTTGTGAAGAATTTCGTTTGACTTGTGTCCACAGTCAACGCCCATGGAAGCAGAAGTTAAGAAATCAAGAGACACATTACATTGGAAAAACCTGCTGCCAAGGACCTCTTCAGAGTATTGAAAAGTAGAGATACCACCCTGAAGACTAAAGTGTGCCTGACCCTTTGAATTGTGGTGTTTGAGAAAAATGTTGAATGTACCATGGACTGCCAAAAGAACAAACATCTGTTCTGGAAGAAGTACAACCAGAGTGCTTGTTTGTGCTTGTTTTAGTCAGCTAGGGCTGCTCTAATAGAAATACCACAGAGTGGATGGCTTAAATAAAGAAAGGTTTATTCTGACACAGTCCGGTAGGCTACAAGTCCATATTCAGGGTGTCCACACCAGGGGAAGGCTTTCTCCCTTGTCGGTTCTGGAGGAAAGTCTGATCAGTCTTTGTCCAGGGAGCATCGTGGCACAGGAACCTCAGGTCTGAAGGACGTGCTTTTCTCCCAGTGCTGCTTTCTTGATGGTATGAGGTTCCCAATTCTGTGCTTGCTTCTCTGTCCTTTTGTCTCTCGTAGGATGAAAGGATTAAGGGTGGGGCAAGCCATTCTCCAGGAAAACGCCCTTTACAGTGGAGCAGGGAGGTAATACTATGAAGGTATTTGCAGCTCCACCCTAATCCTTTAACATATAGTTTAGGAACACCACAAAATGAAAGACAATCACAGGATACTGGGAATCATGGCCCAGCCACATGGTTATACATATTTGTGGGGGGACACAGTTCAATCCATGGCACCCCACCCTTTGGCACCCCCAAAATCACATCATAGACACATGTAACGCATTTATCTCATCATAGCAAAATGATGTCCAACCCATATGGTAGAAGTCTTAAATCAGTTCCAAGTCCAAAATACAAAACTCTTACACATCTGTGAAACCTAGAAGGTAAGCTGTGTGCTTCTAAAGGTACAGTGGCAGAATAGGCACAAGTTAGACATTCCGTTACAAATGGGAGAAATTGCAGGAAAAGAAGACAACAGGCAACAGGCAAGTCAGCTGAACACATTACATCAGCCCTCAAAGCTTTGGAAATACTCTTAATTTTCTGATATATTCTACGCAATGACACTGCCTTCCAGTCTGCAGGTACTGGCCACACTCTGTGGTTTCTGAGTGGGGACCCCAGCCCCGTGCTACAACTGTGCCTTCAAGGCCCGCTTGGACAGAAACTCTGCCCCATCAGCTTTAGGAGCACCCTAAGCCCAACTGAGGGGCAGTTCCACCCTTTCAAACCCCTGAGGTCATGGCCATACCTTTTCAGACTGAGACAGCTCAGCTTCTCACACTGTTGTCTCTTCAGCTTCAGCTTCCTAAGGCGGATGGCCCGTGCCTCAGGCCCACATCTACCCTGCTGGGTCAAAAGTTCCAAAGCTCTGTAGCTCCACTGATTCAAGTGCCTGGAGGCACCCCACTCTTCCTGGAAAGCGTCCTGCCCAAAGGCACTCAGCTGTCTCACTCTGGGGGTCAGCAAGGCTAGCTGCACCGATTCAAGTGCCCAGAGGCACCCTGTTAACACGAGGAAGACTGCGCGCAGGTACTTAGCTCTCTTGCACTGTGGGTCGGCTCCCACGCTGCCTCTGGTTCTGCTGCTGCTGGTCCTCTGTTATTTCTCACCATCTGAGCCTTCGTCCCTTCTGAATCTTCTATCCATTTGCAGTTTCAAAATGGCTTCCACATCTTAGGTATTTGTTAGAGCAACACCCCACTCTCACGGTAGCAAATTCAGCTAGGGCTGCTCTAATAGAAATACCACAGAGTGGATGGCTTTAATAAAGGAAGGTTTATTCTTACACAATCCAGTAGGTTACAAGTCCATATTCAGGGTGTCCGCACCAGGAGAAGGCTTTCCCCCTTGTGAGCTCTGGAGAAAAGTCTGGAATTGTATCAGTCTTTGTCCAGAGAGCATCTTGGTGCAGGAACCTCAGGTCTGAAGAACACGCTCTTCTCCTGGTGCTGCTTTCTTGATGATACGAGGTTCCCGGTTCTGTGCCTGCGTCTCTGCCCTTTCATCTCTCGTAGGATGAAAGGATTAAGGGTGGGGCAAGTCATACTCCAGGGAAACACCCTTTACAGTGGATCACAGAGGTAATCCTATGAAGGTATTTGCATCCCTACCCTAATCCTTTAACATAAAGTTTAGGAAAACCACAAAGTGGAGGACAATCATAGTGGGAATCATGGCCCACCTGCGTGGTGACACGTATTCTGGGGGCGACACAATTCAATCCATGACAGTGCTCCTTGGAAGCAGAGATGGCAAGACTACATCTTATATACTTTGGACATGTTGTCAGAAAGAATCAGTCCCTCGAGAAGGACATCATCCTTGGTAGACTGATGGGTAATCAACGAAGAGGAAGACCTTTGATGAGGCGGGTTGACACAGTGGCCACAACAGTGGGTTGAAGCATAAAAATGATTGTGGACACGGCACAAGACCAGACAGTGTTTCATCGTGTTGCGCATAGGGTCGCTATGGGTTGAAAGTGACTTGCTGTCACCTAACAAGAACAATAATAAACATTCGTGTGCAGATTTTTGTGTGGCCTTGAGTTTATAACTCAATTGAGTAAATTTTTAGTAGCACTGGATTTTATGATAAAACTCTTTTTAGCTTTTTAAGAGATTACCAAGTAATCTAAGTGGCTTAATTTTCCATTCCTATCAGTAACGAATATGAGTTACTGTTGTTTCTCATCCTCACTGGGACTTCTGTTATCCGTTGTTCGAGTTTTACCTACTGTTAACATGTATGGTGTGGTACCTCATTTTAATTTGCATTTACTGAATGACATGTGGTGTTGAGAATCTTTTCATATGATTATTTACCATCTGTATATCTTCTTTGATGATACATTTGTTCAGATCTTTTGCCCATTTTCTAATTGGGACGGTTGCTTTCGTATTGTTGAGTGAGCAGTAAGAGTTCTTTATCCATTGCAGATAGAAATCCTTTATCAGACATGTACTTGTGCAGATATTTTTCCCCCAGTCTGTGGCTTTTGTTTTTGTTCTTTTAACACTGTCTTGCACAAAGCAGGTGTTAATTGTAGTAAAGTTCAAATTATGAATTTTTCATGGATCATGCTTTTAGTATTTATTTGAAAACTTATCACCAAACCTAAAATCACCTAGATTTTTTTCCTGTTCTGTTTTCTAAAAGTTTTACAGTTTTGTGTGTTATATTTAGGTTTCTCCTTTGGAATTGCTTTTGTTCTTTTGTCAGATCAGTTGATTATGTGATTATATTTGTATGGCTCATAGTTCTGGGCTCTCTGTTCTGTTCCGTTGATCTATTAGTCTCTTCTGTCACCATTACCACATATCTTTATGTTAAGTCTTCCAAGTCCGATAGTATTGGTCCTTCAACTTTATTCTTTTTCACTGTCATGTTGTCAAGTCTGTTCTGACTCATAGTGACTCTATATACCATAAGTCTGAGTCATTTGGCTTTCCATATGAACTTGAAGCAGTTTGTGCATATCCACAAAATAACTTGTAATGAGTTTAACTGAAATTTCACTGATCAAGTTGGAAAAAATTGACATCTTAATGATATCTTTGTGTCAGTAAGCATGGAATATCTCTTCTTTATTTGCATTTTTGATTTTAAAAAATTTTGTGTGTGTATGATTAAATAGAAGTTGAGAATACAAGTCAGTTTTGCATACCTGCCTCTCTGCAGCTCCCCTGTTCTCCTTACCCTGTGACAGCACACTGTTCTTTTTCACTCTTAAGTGTCCATCCAACCAACACTTGCTCCTTCGTCTGTACCTTTTTCTCTCCCTTCCAGAAAGAAACCAGTAGGACAGCCTCATGTATATAGAAAACCATGAAGTACACACACCACATGCAGCACTCTGTGTATCTTTGATTTTTTAATAAGAATTTTGTATTTTTCCTGAAACAGATTATGCCTATTTTGATAGATTTGTACCTAAAGATCTTGTCTTTTTGGTGCTAATGTCTTGTGGTGTCAATTTCAGATTCTAATTGTTCATTGATGATATGTATGCCCAAAATTTTGTTTTGTGTACTAACTTTGCATACTGTGACCTTGTGGTAATTACTTAATAAATTTTCGTTCTAAGAGGTTTTTTTTTTTTTTTTTTTTGGTGAATTCTGTGGGTTTTTCTGCATACTAGACAGTCATTGGAAACCCTGGTGGTTAAGTGCTACATTTGCTAACCAAAAGGTCAGCAGGTCGGATCCACAATGTACTCCCTGGAAACTCTTATGGAGCAGTTGTACTCTGTCCAGTCAGGTTGCTGTGAGTCACAATTGACTTGATGGCAGTGGCTTTTGTTTGGTTTGGAAACAGTCATATCATCTGTGAACAGAGAGTTTTATTTCTTCCTTCCCGGTCTGTACCTTTTATTTTGTTATGAATTACATAGAACTTCCAGTACACTGTTGATGATGAATGATGAGAGAAGCCATCCTTACCTTGTTTCCCAACGTAAGTGGAAAACAGCTCGTTTCTTATAATTATGAGGTAGCTGTTAAGTGCCGTCAAGTTGGTTCTAACTCATAGTGATCCTGTGCACAACAGAAGGAGTCACTGCCTGATTTCTGCACCATGCCTGCAGTCATTTTTATGCTTAAGCGTATCATAGCAACTGTGTCGGTTTATCTTGTTGAGGCTTCTCTTTTTCCACTGACCACTGCTTTGCCAGCCATGATGTCCGTCTCCAGAGATTGATCCATCCTGACAACATGTCCAGAGCATGTAAGATGCAGTCTCACCATCTCTGCTTTCGAGGAGCACTCTGGTTTGTTCTTTTGGCAGCCCATGATACATTCAGTATTCTTCTCCATCACCACAATTAAGAGGCATCAATTGAGGGTACCTGTAGGTTTTTTTGTAGATGTTCTCATCAAGTTGAGGAAGTTGCTCTATTCCTGGTTTGCTGAGTGTTTCTATTGTGAATAGGCATTGGATTTTGTCAAATGCTTTTTCTGTATCTGTTGATAATATAATTTTCATTCTTTAGCCAGTTGGTGTGATTCTTTAGCCAGATGGAATGATGAACCAGCCGTATGAGCCTGGAAATAAATCCTCCTTGGTAATGGCATATAATTCTATTCATACATTGTTGGGTTTAGTTTGGTAATATTTTGTTGAGAATTTTTGCATCTGTGTTCAAAAAGGATAGTAGTCTGTACTTTTTCTTTCTTATAATGTCTGTCTCGTTTTGATATTAGGGTAATTCTGGCCTCATAGAATGAATTAGGAAATATTCTCTCTGATTCTATTTTCTGGAAAATGTAGAGAATTGTTATCATTCCTTATTATCTGAACTTGGTACTTTCTTTTTGAAAGTTTAAGTACTGATTCATTCTCTTGTTATAGGTCTATCCATCTTATGTGTTTCGTCTTTTGTCTGGTTCATGGTTTGTAGGAATTTGCCTGTTTTACCTAAGTTACCAAATTTGCAGATATAAAAGTGTTTGTATTGTTATTTTATTATCATTTTAATGTCATCATTTTTGATGTTAGTAATTTGTGTCTTCTCTCTTTTCCTTGGTTAGCCTGGCTAGGTGTTATTAATTATATTGAGTTTTTTTTTCTCAAAGAATCAGTTATTTTTATAAACTCTATTGTATTATTTTAGAAACTTGAAAGCTGTGGAAGAATTTTTGTTTTGGTAATGGGGCTAATGTGTTCAGTGAATTCCACTTTAACTTCATTTTTGGAGTGTTAAAATTGTGCAGTCCTAGCTGCTAGGTAAGTTTTGGCCTTACTGCAACAAATCAAAACCTTGTGCTATTAAATTTATCTAATATAAAAATAGCTTTTTCTTGCGATTAACAAGAAATGAAAATGTGCCTTTTGTTACTCCCCTGTTTTCACGTAAGATCCAGGAACTTGCAAAACTGGTGGAGACATTATAAATTCTAGTCTAGCCCAGAGTCAAAATTAAGAGGTTCTGTATGGTTTCTACACAACTGAGAGCTAAGGATTCAGCTAATAAGTTTTTAAAAATAGGGGCTATGGTTATTAATAAACGTGCCACATACATGGTCTTACACTATTAAGTGAGTAAAAGCATAAGAAATGTGCTATAATGGAAGACTTCAAGAAATCAGAAAACCTTGCCTTTTGTTATTCCCCTATTTTCCCATAAGATGCAGGAACTTTCAAAACTGGTGGAGACATTAGAAATTGTAGTCTAGCCCAAAGTCAAAATTAAGGGATTGTGTAGGGTTTCTACACAACTGAAAACTTCCCCTGTCTGAGAGCTAATGATTCAGCATGTCTGAAAGTGAATCTAGCAATCTGAATTTTTAACTAACTGTCCAGGTGATCCTTTAACCAAGCTGGGCTCCTGCAGTGGGAAACCAGTGTTGTTCTGTTTGCTGTCCAGTCAGTTCTGTCCTATAGGTGACGCCATGTGGCATAGTGGGTTAAGCACTGAAGCTGCCAACCAAGAGGTCAGTACTTTGAATCCAGCAGGCACTCCTTGGAAACTTCTGTGGGTCAGTTCTCCTCAGTCCTATAGGGTTGCTGTGAGTCAAAATCGACTCAATGGAAGTGACTTTTTTTGGTTTATGTACAAGACGAAACACTGCCAGGTTCTCTGCCATTCTCACAGTCCTGATAACATGGCCAAAGTACATGAGATGAAGTCCCTGCCATCATCACTTCTAAGGAGCATTCTGGCTATACTACTAAGACAGATGTGTTCATTGTTTTGGTAGTTTACACTGTAATCAGTATTCCTCACAAACACCATAACTCAAAAGGATCAGTTCTTCAGTCACATGCATATGAGGTGATTGAAAGTACCATAGCATGAATCTGGTATACCTTAGTGTGTAGAATACTGACATGTTTCCTTTTCAAGCATTGGGAAGAGGTCCTTTGCAGCAGACTTGCCTGATGTAATAAGTTTGATTTCTTGACTGCTTCCAGTAGTGTTGCTTGTGAATTCAAGTGAAGACAACTCTAGAAGGGCCAGTCCCCTCATTTCAGAAATTAGTAACAAGACCTGGGAAGTTTAAATGACTTGTGATAACTTGTATAAGGTTCATACCTGTTGAGTGAGAAACAAGACTGCAGGTTTTCTGATTTCTTGAACTCTTCCATTATAGCACATGTCCTATGCTTTTAATCATTTAATAGTGCAAGACCATGTATGTGGCACATTTATTAACTACCATAGCCCTGAATTTTAAAAACTTAAAAAATAACATTTTACTCATTATCTGTATTTAGAACAATGTCTTTGGTGGCTAGATTGTGAGCCTTCAGTGCTTTTTAAAGTTTTAATTATTGTAAATTCATCTTTAGTCATAGAAAACCTGCCCTGTTTTTCTATCAACAATGTGTTTTCCTTTCATTTCTATCAGGTACCTCAGTTTATTAAATTATAGAACAATGTCTTTTAAAGCATCTTCTAGGGAGCTCTAGTCAGCTTGATACTCTCTGGAATGGTGGGGCAATTTCTCAAACCCGTGTTCTTGGCTATATTTTATCACAGTCACGTGTTCTAGGTTTTGTTTTTTTTTTTTAAGATTCAGGTTCTTGTCTTTGGAGGTTGTTAGTTGCTGTTGATTCTTACACAAGTAGCTTTGAAAACATGCATTGTAGGTGTATACTCAAATTTGAGAATCTCTTCATCTCCAGAATCTTAGTGATTATGTGACACTTTAACCTCCTGTGAGGAGCCCATGTGGTGCAGTGTTTTAAGTGCCTGGCTACTAACCAGAAGGTCAGCAGTTTGGAAATTTGTAAGGCACTCCCAGAGAGAAAGATGTGGCAGCCTGCTTCCATAAAAACTGACTGCCTCAGAAACTGTGGGGGCAGTTCTCTTCCATCCTATTGGGTCATGGTGAGTCCGGGTGGACTTGAAGCGGCGGGCCTAGAGTCCTGTTGGTCTGGTTGATCTTCTACGGAGTTGGTATGTGGCAGCTTTGGGGACCTGGAGCCAGACTGTGGGGTCACCACCAACAACAGAAAAGGATACCCACTGCTGTCTAGTTGGCTGACTCATGGTGACCCCAGAGGGCAGAGTAGAGCTGTCCCACAGTTTCCAGGGAGCTCCTGGTAGCTTTGAACTGCCCGCCTTTTAGTTAGCACACACAGCAGTTAACTGCTTTGCCCCCAGAGTTTCTAGGTGGGATAAGCAAGCCCACAGTTGTACATCGTGGCCAGAGAAAGCCTTCAACTTGGGAACTTAGCTCATGGCTACCTAAACTGTCCTGCTGATTTTAAGAATTTTTAATGTGCTTTTCCTTCTTGTTGTTTTGTTTTGCTTCATAGTTTTCTTTGTCTTTTCTTCAAGGTACAGAGACCATTACAAGGAACCTTTGTACCTATTACCTAGTCTCAACCAACTTCTTGTTTTATTTTTTAAAATGATGTATTTTAAAACAAATCTCAGACATTTGATTTTGTCCATAAATGTTGTAGTGTCTCCAACAGATAAAGATTTTCTTTTTAAAGAAACAAGCTTAACTGTAATACCATTATAATAATTTTTTTTTTTTTTTACATTTTCTAACATAGGGGCACTTTTGACCAGATAACAGTTTCTATCTTAGCTTCTAATCCTCAAGTAAGATACTACTCTCTATAGGTTTCCACTAGGTAAGTGTCATTTAAAAACTGTCTGATACTTTACCTACTGGCAGTAGTTTAGGAATGATGAGATTTGGGTAAATGAAACACACATGTCGTTTAAAGCTAGGAATGTAGCAGAGGCGATCTATCATTAATATGAGTTGACCTTGTTAATACTTGCCATAGAACCTGCCTGGACTCTGACAGTATCTTCAGCAGTAGATCATGATAATTAGAAAAACAACCAACTGCTGTTTAAATGTAACTGTTAATTATACTGAACTGCACGTTAGGATATGAGAGTTACAATGAGATTTCACAGCAAATATTTTAGAAGACATCTCCCAGATATATATATATTTTTATTTAATATGACTGAGTGAAAATGTACATTCCCGTATAAATTTACATGCCCATCTCTATGCAGCTTCCACTGCTCTCCCTGTCCGGTGACAGCACACTATTCCTCTCTGCTCCATACATGTCTCATCCTCCCAACAGTCTCCTTTCCGCTCCTCCCCACCCACTCTCCTTCCTCCAGCCAGAGGTCAGCAGGATGATATCCTATAGATGTATAGAACCATAAAGTGCAACCAATATATGGTCACTCTGCATTGCCAAGTCCAATCCATTCCTGTCCAAAGAGTGGACCTTCGTTGCAATTTATGGGTAAGGGATGCATCAGGGCCAGCGGCCATGCTCTCAGAGGAACCCCGAAACTGCTGGACCATCAATTGAGGTCTTTTAGTGGAGATCGCAGGATGCACCCTTTTTATTCTTGTGTTGCCAATGAGACTCAACCTAGTGAGCTCCATCGCAGCTATCACTGGTGGTGGCCGGGCAATCTCCCAGATTTTGTTTCTTCAGATGAAGGTACTTCAAAGTTGCGTCACTGAGATGCAAAGTTCAGTGGCGTTGAAAAGTAACGTCTTTGGAAAGATTATATACTCAGTAAAATGATGGAAGTTTTTTCCTTCTAGTTTGTCCTCGTTATCAGGATAATAATTTTTAATATAAATTTTTAAATTTAAAAGATTATTTTTTTACATTTGTTGCCCAAATATATTTATGCATAATTATTATCATTCTTTTTTCACTTAACATTTAGACTTTTTTTTTCCATGACATAATTTTCAGACTTTTTCACTGGTTACTTATTTTTTGATGTTGATATACAATAACAAATTTCATCTTACTGACACAGTTAGGTCCCTGGGTGGTACAAGTTACACACTTTGCTGCTAATCAACAGATTGGAGGTTCAAGTTCATCCTGAAGCACCTTGGAAGAAAGATTTGTTCATCACCTGAAAACTCAACCGTTGAAAACCCTATGGAGCAAGTTCTCTGACACACATGGTATTGCCACAGTTGGGATTGTATTTATTTGTTCATTTTTGGACTAGTTCGTATTAGTGCTAATACTACTTGCATCTGTGACTTTGCCTTAAAAGCTTTTTTAGTTTATTTCTCTATGGAATTTTTTTACATTTCATTCTCACATGTCTAGTAGTAGTAAATATTTGAAAAGGCCTAATTTTAATGTGGTTAGGAAACCCTGGTGGCATCGTAGGTTAAGTGCTGTGTCTGCTAACCAAAATGTCAACAGTCCGAATCCACCAGGTGCTCCTTGGAAACTCTATGGAGCAGTTCTACTGTGACCTATAGGGTCACTACGAGTCAGATCTGATTTGATGGCAGTGGGTTTGGTTTGGTTTTGGTATGTAGTTAAGGCAAATATCTGAGGTTTTGAAGGAATGAACGTCGTTTAATTCTGGAAAGCCTATTCAGAGGTAAATCTGATCAATAACTGATAGTATTTTGGTGTAAAAGATTTCTGTATCTAAAAAGATTAGACCTTTTTCTCATGATTATTTTGAAAACAGTTTCAAGGAAGAGTTTGCCAGATGCTTTTTAAAAAAGTTCTTAGAACCCTCATGGATTGTTGGATTTCCTAGGTTGTAATCTGTTTGGGAGTAGATTGACAGGTCTTCTGCTGAGCCAGAGGTGAGTGTCAGTCTCTGATCTTGCGGTTATCAGCTTTTTATTTAATCGTGACACTAACCAGGCTTTCTTTATTGAGGATTACTCATTTATGAATCATCAAACCCCTTTTTAAGAAAACTAGTTTTATTTTATCTTTGCCTGAATTAAGGCAAAATGTCTGAGGTTTTAAACTGTACTCCAAAATGTAGTAATTTACGGAATTAGAGAATATTTTGTTGCAGCTTATTTTATCATTCATTTTCAGTGTTGGTTAGCCTACATATACGCGTATGCACAATTCTAAATGTGCAAAGAAAATCAATTTTTTATTCCACCCTTAGGTAAGAATTTTGGTTTCTGTGTAGTAATGTAATTATTTGCCTGCTCTTTTTATAAACACCTATAGTAAGTTTTTAGGCATTGAAGATACTGAAGCGGAACTGTTAGCCAAGATGTTATATTAGAAATCTATGAATCTTAATGCTGACTGCTGGAACCATTACTGAAGGATCTGGAATTGGGATATCAGATAGGTTGTTTTGAAGACTACATAGCTAGTGTGGGAGAATAAGAGAGAGTGAGTGAGTGAGAAGCAAGCTGCAAATTCACCCCTTCTTCGTAAGCGCTTAGTTAATATGTTAGTTAACTGTATTAAGTTATTAGACAGTTTCTTTCCTCTTTGGTTATTTTGATGCTGTATTAGTAGCCTACTCGACGGCACTTGACTGATATGTAGTGTTAAAACAAATTTAAATATCATGAGCTTTTCTGATTTTTCAGGAATATAGAATTTAATGTAACAGCTTCATATGTTAGGAGTATCAGTGTGTTAGAAGTTGGATTTATGTTAGAGGACAAAATCGGTTCTGAGAAGACTTAAATCATCCTTTTATTTTGACATAATTTCAATTAAATATTTTAACTGATTTCTAGTTTATAGGAAAGTTACAAGAATGGTACAAAGAATTCCCTTATATCCTCCTTGTTTCACTAAATGTTATCATTGAACAGTATTTGCTTTCTCTTTCATTCTTTGTCTCTCTCTCCATGTTCCTGCTCCTGCTTTCTCTTAACATTATTTTTGTTCAAGGTTTAAGTTGCAGACATTATGATCTTTTAGCTCTGAATAGTCAGTTTGTTTCTTAAAACCACAGACAGTTCGCTTACATAACCAGAGTGCAGTTATCAAAACCAGAAAATTATCATTGATAAAATACAATAATGTCTTGACCTCATTCACATTTTAATATTCGTCGTAATAATGCAAAGGAAAAATGCAGATCATGCATTGCACTCAATTGTCATGTCTCTTTAGACGATATGTTTTTATGCTTCATGCCATTAACATTTCTGCAGAGTATAGACCAGTTAACTTTGGAGAATCCTCCTCAGTGTGAGTTTGCCTGTATCTTTCCCTCATGACTTGATTCAGGTTGAAATACTTGTTTTTAAATGAGCTGTTTTATATCCACTTTCCTTCCATCCCCGTCCCAGTCCCCCCTGCCCCCCGAAAAAGACAAACCTGTTGCCATTGAGTTGATTTCAGTTCATGGCAGATAGTGGATTTGAACTGCCAACCATTTGGTTAGTAGTGTAAGCACTTAACCACTGTGCCACCAGGACTCCTTTATTACGTCCCCAGAACTAAACCAAAACAAACCCATTGCCATCCAGTAGATTCCCAAAAACTTAGAGCCAACGAGATGGGGAAAAGAGAACCCAGAAGACCCACTCACATGGGTCTCTACATTGACTCGTGACCAGAAGAACCGGATGGTGTCTGGCCACCACCAGTGATAGCCACGATGGAGCTCACAAAGTTGGGTTTCACTGGCAACAAAAGAATAAATAGGGGTACACCCTGAGATTGCCAATAAAAGACCACAGTTGATGGTGCGGGGGCTTCAAGGTTCCCCTGGGAGCATGGCCCCTGGCCATGATGCTGCCCCCTGTCTGTAAATCATTATGAAGGTCAACTTTTCAGACAGCAGTGGATTGGACTTGGCAACGCAGAGTGTGACCGTATCTTGTCGGAATTGTATGGTTGTGTGCATCTGTAGGATGTCATCCTGCTGACTTCTTGCTGGAGGAAGGGGAGTGGGTGGAGTGGAGGGGATAAGGAGACTGTTGGGAGGATAGCACATGTAGGGAGCAGAAAAGAGGGGTGTGCTGTCACCGGACAGGGAGAGCAGTGGGGGGCTGCATATAGGTGAGCATGCGAATTTATGTGGGAATGTATATTTTCATTCAATCACTAAAAAAAAAAAACAAACCTCAGTGCCATCAAGTCAATTCCTACCCTATGTAGGACAGAGCTAAACTGTCCTGTAGAGTTTCCAGGGAGCGCTTGGCAGATTTGAACTGCTGGTCATTTGCTTACCCGTCTGTAGCGCTTAAACATTACACCACTGGGGTTTTCTTTATATCCCTAGTAAGGCATAAAAGATGATTTGGTGAAAAGAATATCTGGTAGTCTCTTCACTAGCAAAGAGTTGCTTTAAAAGTAAAGGAAATTTCTCATTGCCCCCAATTTATGTTTTACAAATACAGGTTTGTTCAGATCTATTAAGACTTCTATTTCAAATTATTCTGCTGTTTTCTTTATACAGTGTATCTCCTTGTCCATTCAGTATATTGCTAACATTAAAACAACCAACCTGTTTGAAAGAATACTGCTGTTTATAGTTTGTGGGAATATAGTCTTCTTCTATGATATATTTATTATTTTCTACCATTAGATATTCTTAATAGAATTTATATGTTCATGTAAATACAATGCCTAAAACCTAATATCTGGGTGAGGCTCTTTGCCCTGATTTTTGCTAGTTAAATGATTGAGAGTTAAACAAAAAAAGATAAAAGATTCGAACAGAAAGTTTATGAGCATCTCATGTGGTACACAGCCAGTGACCCAGAATATTTTTTTTAAATGCAAAATTGGTTTACATCCACAAAGTAGCAGGTTATTTTAAAATAAATAATACCTTCAAATGATTCCAAAACAATAATATGAAAACACACATCCTGATGTATCCTCAACTTCAGCCAGTCTCATCTATCTTATACCATATTTATTAGTTCATGTATTCTTTTAGAGTTCCCAAGTACATAGGAATTTGTGTTTTATATCCCACTTTCTTTCACAAAAGGTAATGTATGTTCTTTTCTGATCTTGTGTTTTTTGGGGTTTTTTTGCTTAAAAAATACGTTCTGGAAATTATTATGTATTAGCATGTAGAATGCTTTTTCATTCTTTTTGCTGATGCATAGTATTCCATTGTGTGGGTATGACAATCTATTATACATTTTCTTGCAGAAGGAAACAAATTACTTTCAGTCTTTTTATAGATGGTGCTTCAGTGAATAACCATAAACATAGTACAGTTACTGTATCTGCAGGAAAAATTCCACAAGAGTGGATTTCTGGTCAGATACTTACATTTCTCATAAAGATTGCCCTTGATAGGAATTACACCATCTTGTACTTCCACTAGCAATACATAAAGAGTCCCGTTTCCCTACAGTCTGATCAAAAGATGTTTTTTCCATTTGGGGAATTTTTTCATTCTTACAGGTAAGAAATTAGATACTGTGGTATAATGCTTTTTGATTTTTTTATCTTGGAATAATTTTAGATTTATAGAAAAGTTCAAAGGTAGTACTGAGAGATGCCCAATACCACCCAGTTTCAGTTACCCCTGGCATTTTAGCAATCTCCATTAGTGTGATTTGTCAAAACTAGGAAACAAATACTAGTACATTATTAACTGAACCCCAGACGTTACTCAGATTTCTTTGCCTCAGAATAGTTTTAACTTGGATTTCTTGTTATAAATGAAGTTGAGTATCTTTTCATATCTTTAGGATCATTTGTATTTTATCTCCTTGAAATGTCTATTACTACTTTTTGCCCGGTTTCTTACTGGTTGTTAGGAAGAAATTGGGAGATGGAGGTTCCTGGAGGCGAGACAACGAAACTAAGAAAAAGGATAAATAGAGAGATAATAATAAGACTGTTATCTGTATTTACCCGGCTTTTTTTTTTTTAACCATTATTGAATCCCAGTGATTTGAAACTAGCAGAGGCCCTGCAGGAGAAAGATCCTGACAGTCTGCTTCCATAGAGATACATAGTCTTGGAAGCCTTATGGAGTCATTATGAGTCAGAATCAGCTCTATGGCAAGTCCTGTGTCATACTGCTATCCTCTCTTTAATTATGAAAATTTCCATCTGACAGATTGTAAGAACCCATTTACCCATTCTCATGGCATGTGGTTCCCATAGTTGTCATCATCGCCACTAATTTTGACCAGTAATAATTGTTATTTATATTAAAATGTGAAGTTTTCAAAGTGGGAAAGAAATATAATTGAGTAGTCAGTTAAGGACAAGGAATAAACTTGATTATGGTATAAACTGAGCTTTTGGGGAAGTTAGTAGGTGGAGGGACTTCGATCACTGTATGACCTTGTAGGAGGTGGTCTTGGACTATTCTGTACCACTCATAATGACCACTTTGTTATAAAATGGGGAAGAGGCACTCAACAAGATCTCTGGCCATGTCTTGATTCTAGGAGAGTCAGTTCAGCGACTCTTGGTAAAATCTTGAGAAGTGCTGTGCTTAGAAATTAAATCAGAACCTTGGAGAGCTCCAAGCAGAGTGGGGAAATGAATGGTACTTCCTTTGGTTGCTTCTGGCTTTGGAGGTGCCTAAGCTTGCCATTAGCTGTCTTTGAAAGATATGTGAAGTCTGAGCATCTTAAAATTAGGTGCAAGTGGAGTTTGCAATACTTGAGAGCAAAGATTGTGAGTTTGGTGTCTATTCTATGCTCTAAACTAACAAAAATTTTCAGAATATGGTCCAGCATCGCTTGAGAACTTGTTAGAAATGCAAATTCATAAGACCTGTTGCAGACTTACTGATTCAGAAACTCTTGAGGGATCAAGGCCAGTAATGTGTGTTTTAACAAACCACCAGGTGATTCTGATTCATGGGTTTACCTGATGAGAGCTCATTTTGGTATACACTAAGTTCCATTTAACTGAGATTTAGATAATCAGTAGTATCATGGGTGCTAGACTTATTTAAACTCTGTATCTCTGCGTTTTAAAAATAATAGATGTATATGTGCATACAACTCCAATTGTTTGATGATTATGAATATTTTACTATTACAAGGTAGATTTGAATCCTGTATCCTTCTGTACATTCTCATGATTGGTAATTTATGTCTTATAGTTAAGCATATGTCTTCTGCTTTCATGTCTTTACTCCTACTGCTCTTTCTGACCGTAAATGTATGAATCTAATTTTGAACTCTGTTCTGTTCCTTTGATCTATCTATATGTCAGTATCACACTGTCTTTATGACGGGAAAAGCTGCAGTCCCAGTGCTTTTGTATCTCCATTCTCAAAGAGATTAGCCCAGATTTAGCCTGGAACCCAAACCAAGATACCAAGAAAAGTCTTAAAATCAAATAATGTAAGGCTTCTAACTTTATTCTTGTGCAAAAATATTTTCCTTTGCTGTAATAGACAAATTTCATGGAGTTAGCTTGTCATTTTCTGAAACAAACAAAACCTACTGGGGTTTTGATTGGAATTGCACTGAATCTTGTTTAATTTGGATGGAGTTGACATATTAACAGCCATGGGTTTTTCAGTCCGTGAACACGATACGTCATTGATCTTGGAATCCTCTCTGCTATATTTTGTGGTTAGCAACGTAGTACCTAGTGTTATCTGAATTGCTCCCTCCTCTTCAGCTCCTTAGCCACCCACAACCTGCCTCATGTCATCTAATAAATGTTCTAATAAGTGTATTTTTTAAATATCTAAAATGTTGATTTTATTGTGTAAGGTGAAAGTTTACAGTACAAATAAGTTTTTCATTTAAAAATTTGTACACAAGTGTTTTGTGGCATTGGTTGCAGTCCCTACAATGTATCAGCAGTCTCCCCTTTTCACTTTTCAATTTCACTCTGGTTTCTTTGTGTCATTTATACAGTTTCCTATCCTTTTCTGCTTTCATGGCTTTATTTTTGGGCAGATTTTGCCCATTTTGTCTCATACTTGATTGTCATGGACTGAAATGCGACCCCCAAAAATAGATGTGACCATGATTCCCTGTATACTGTGATTGTCCTCTATTTTGTGCTTTTGCTGTACTGTATGTTAAAGGATTAGGATGGGAATGTAAATCCTTTCATAAGATCACGTCCCTGCTCTACTACAAAGGGAGTTTCCCTGGAATATGGCTTGCTCCACCCTTAATCCTTTCATCCTAGAATTGGTAAAAGAAAAGGGAAGCAGGCAGAGAATTGGGAACCTCACCATCAAGCGGTACCTGGAGTAGAGCCCATCCTTCAGACCTGAGGTTCCTGCACCAAGACGCTCCCTGGACAAAGACTGATGTAATACCAGACTTCCCTCCAAAGCTCAGCTGACTGGGGGAAAAAGGCTTGCCGTGGAGCAGACATCTTGAATTTGGACTTACAGCTTACTGGACTGTGTAAGAATAAACTTTACTTTGTTAAAGCCATCATCCACTCTGTGGTATTTCTGTTAAGAGCAGCCCTAGCTGACTAAAACATTAAGTTTTAATAAAAAAAAATACTCCTTACATTTCGTACTGTTTGTCTTTTAGGCCTGTGTGATCTTTAGCTGAAACGTCAACTTTAGGAATGCCTTCCTTGCTGAGTTAGCAGGATGCCCAGGGGCCATAGTCTCATAGTTTCGGCAGTTCCTCCAGTCTGTTGGAGAGCAATTTTTGAATTTTGTTCCACAGTTTTTGAAAAATGAATTTTATTACCAGAATGTTTTTATAATTTCCTTATCTGATGGTTTGTCATTCATGATACCTGTGTTGTTCCCTTTGTTTATTAAAGAAAATGGCAAATTAAGACTTTCATTAGAACCCACTCTATTAATAGTATTCAGGGCATTCTTTTTTTTTTTTAATGACTGAGTGAAAATGTACATTCCCATATAAATTTACATGCCCTTCTATAGGTAGCTTCCACTACTCTCCCTGCCTGGTGACAGCACACTATTCTTCTCTGCTCCATGCATGTCTCATCTTCCCAACAGTCTCCTTTCCCCTCCTCTCCACCCACTCTCCTTCCTCCAGCCAGAGGTCAGCAGGATGGTATCCTATAGATGCATAGAACTATAAAGTGCAACCAATATATGGTCACTCTGCATCGCCAATTCTAATTCATTCGTTATGATTTATGGGCAAGGGCAACATCAGGGCCGGGGGCCATGCTCCGAGGGGAACCCCGAAGCCACTGGACCATCAACTGCAGTCTTTTAGTGGAGATCTCAGGGTGCACCCCTTTTTATTCTTGTGTTGCCAGTGAGACTTAACTTAGCGAGCTCCATTGCGGCTATCACTGGTGGTGGCCAGGTACCATCTGGTTCTTCCAGTCCCAAGTCTGTGTTGGCACCCACTCGTGTGGGTCTCTCTATCTTCTGGGTTGTCTTTACACCATGTCATTTTGGTCCTCGGTGAGCATCCATTCCTGCTGAGTTGGGACCATTTGCTGTACCCTCGGATAGCAGGCAGCTTGGCAGCTTTTAAGACCTCAGACGCGACTCACCAGTGCAGAGAGCCCTCTTAACAAAATGCTAATTGTGCCAATTGGCCTCCATTTCGCCTAACAACATGGTCTCCTGCCCCCTGCCCCAGCTACTCTGTCCTTGCAATATTGGGTTAAGATGGAAGGAGTATTCAAGTTATGCTCAAGTCCACTTAATATTGTTCTTGTTTCTAATGTGTGCTATCACTGATTTCACCCAACAAAATTTCTACCAAGAGTCTTTTCTGCTATACATAAGTCTGTTTTTGAGATCTTATCCTAGGGGTATCATACAGTATTTGTCCTTTTGTCACTGACTACTTTCACTGAACATAATGTTTTCCAGTTGAAACCAGGTGATGCAGTGTTTCCTGGAATCATCATTATTCTTTATCATTGCGTAGTGCTCCATTGAGTATATATACCATAGATTACGTATCCATTCCTCTGTTGTTGGGCATCTGGGTTGATTCTGTCTCTTTCTGCTATCGTGACTGTGGTACTGTGATAAACATTCTTGTGCATGTGTCCATTGGTGTGAAAGGCCTTGATTCTGTAGGATATATTCCAGGTAGTGGAATTACTGGGTCAAATGGTATATCAATATCCATTTTTTTAAGAAAGCACCAGATTGCTTTCCAAAGAGGATGCACCATTTTGCAACCCCACTAACAGTGTAGGAGAGTTCCACTTTCTCCACAGCCTCTCCAGCATTTGTTGTTTTGTGTTTTCTGGATCATGGCCAACCTCGTTGGGGTGAGATGGTATCTCATTGTAGTCTTGATTTGAATTTCTTTAGTAACTAAAGATGGTGAACATGATTGCATGTGTTTTTTGGCTGCCTGGATCTCCTCTTTAGGGAAATGTCAGTCTATCTCCCTTGCCCGTTGTTTAATGGATGCTTTATCTTCTTCTTATTGATATTTTGTAGTATCTTATAGATTATGGAGATCAGGTAGGCATGAGTCTGACATAGAAGTGCCAAATATTTTTTCTCATTCTGTAGGTGGCCTTTTAATTCTATTAATAATGTCTTTGGATGAGCAAAAGTGTTTGGTTCTTAGTAGTTCCCTTTTATCTATTTTCTGTTGATTTGTGGTTTGTTTGACAGATTTTGAAGTCTGTCTGCGTTGTGTATTAAAACTTCCATTGTTGTTCCTACCTTTTCTTGGATGAGCTTTATCATTTTAGGTTTGATATTTAGATCTTTTATCCAGATGGAGTTGGTTCTTGTATAAGGTGTAAGATATGAATCTTGTTTCAGTTGACTGCACCATTTGTTGAATATACTGTTTTGACCCCAGCTCAATGTCTTAGGGCCTTTGTCGAATATCAGCTGTTCATAGGCAGATGACGTTATCTCTGGGGTCTCAATTCTGCTCCATTGATTGATCTGTCTGTTCTTGTACCAGTACCAGGCTGTTTTGACCACTGTGGCAGTGTAGTATGTTCTAAGGTCGGGTAATGAGAGGCCTCCCAGTGTGTTCTTCTTCTTTAGGTAGTACCTGACTTATCCGGGGCTTCTTCCCTTTCCAAACAAAATTGATCATTTGTTTCTCCATCTCATTAAAAAATGGCGCTGGAACTTGTATTGAGATTGCATTATATAAGTAGATTGCTTTGGGTAAAGTAGACATTTTCACAATGTTAAGTCTTCCTATCCATGAGCAGGGTAGGTTTTTCCATTTATCTAAGTCTCTCTTAGTTTCTTGTAATAAAGGCTTGTAGTTCTCTTCGTAGAAGTCTGTTAGTTCTCTGGTTAGATTAATTCCTAGATTTTTTATCTTCTTAGGGGCTATAGTAATTGGTATTGATTTGATAATTTCTTCGGTAACAGTCTCGTTGTTGGTATAAAGAATCCTACTGATTTACTTAACGTTTATCTTGTATCATGAGACTTTGCTGAACTCTTCTATCAGTTTGAGTAGTTTACTTATAGATTCTTTGGGATTCTCTGCGTATATAATCATATCATCTACAAACAGGGAGGTTCTGACTTCTTTGCTGATACAGATACCCTTTATCTCTTGGGCTTGTCTAATTGCTCTGGCTAGAACTTCTAGTACAATGTTGAATAGGAGAGGTGAGAGTGGGCATCCCTGTGTAGTTCCTGTTCTCAAAGAAAAGTCTTTCAGTCTCTCCACTCAGGATGACGTAGGCCATTGGATTTGTATAAATGGCCTTTATTGCTTTGAGGAATTTTCCATCTGTCCTATTTTGCTAAAAGTTTTTAACATGAATGGGTGTTGGACTTTATCAAATGCCTTTTCTGCATCAATGGACAAAATCAGGTGATTCTTGTCTTTTGTGGTATTTATTTGGTTAATCACATTATTTGTTTTTCTGATGCTGAATCAGCCTTGCATCACTGGTATGAATCCTGCTTGGTCATGATGGATTATTTTTTTTGATACCTTGTTGTATTGTACTGGTAGGAATTTTGTTGAAGATTTTTGCGTCTGCATTCATGAGTGATAATTGGTCTGTAGCTCTTCTTTTTTGTAGGGTCTTTCCCTCCCTTTGGTATCAGGGTTATGCTGGCTTCATAGCACAAGTGTGGGAGTACTCCATCCCTTTCTATACTGTGAAATAGTCTCAGTAGTATTGGAGATAACTCTTCTCTAAAAGCTTGGTAGAATTCTGCAGTGAAGCCATCTGGGCCCGGGCTTTCTTTGGTTGGCAGTGTTTTGATGACATTTTCAATCTCTTCCTTTGTGATGGGTTTATTAAGTTGTTCTTCTTCACCTTGTGATAATTTGGGTAGGTGGTACAAATCAAGGAATTTGTCCATTTCCTCTAGGTTTTCAAATTTGTTATTAGAGTACAGTCTTTCATAGTATTCTGTTATGATATTTTTAATTTCTGTTGGATCTGTTGTGACCACTGCCCTCTAATTTCTAATTTGGGTTATTTGTTTCCTTTCCTGCTTTTCTTTAGTAAGTTTAGCCAGTGGTTTGCCAATTTTGTTGGTCTTCTCAAAAAACCAGCTTGTGGTCTTTTCAATTTTTTTCTATTCTCTAATTCATTTAGCTCTCCTCTAATCTTTATGATCTGGTTTCTTCTGGTGCCTGAGGGGGTCCTCTGCTGTTCTCTCTCTACTTGTTCAAGCTGTAGGGTTAGTTCCTTCATTTGGTTTCTTTCTTCCTTCCAGATGTGTGCATTTATGGAGATAAACAGACCTCTGAACACTGCTTTGGCTGTATCCCATAGGTTCTGGTAGGAAGTGTTTTCATTCTTATTGGAATCCATGAATTTCTTTATTTCCTCCTTGATTTCTTCTATAACCCATAGTTTTTTGAGCAAGGTGTTGTTCAGTTTACTAGAGTTCCACTTTCTATCTATGTTTTTTTTGCTATTGATTTTGACTTTTATGGCTTTATGATCTGAGAAGATGCTTTGCAGTAAATCAGTGGTATGGATTTTGTTGAGAATTACGTTATGTCCTGACACATGGTCAATTCTGGAGAATGTTGCATGGGCAGTGGAGAAGAAAGTTTAATTGTCCACTGATGGGTCGAAAGTTCTTTATATATTGATGAGGTTTAGTTGGTTAATTGTGGCACTGAGATCTTCTGCATGTTTATTGAGCTTTTTTCTAGGTGATCTGTCCAGTATTGAGAGTGGAGTGTTGAAGTCTCCCACTGTTATTGTGGAGTAATCTGTTTTTTGAGTGTAGTCAGTGTTTCTTCAATGCATTTAGGTGCTCCTCATATTAGGTGCATAAATATTTAATATAGTTAAGTCTTGCTTTTGTACTGAGCCTTTCAGCAATAGTGTCCATCTTTGCCTACGATGGTGGATTTCACATTAAAATTGATTTTGTCTGAGATTAGAATTGCCACACCTGCTTTTCTTTGTTCATTGTTAGGTTGATACATATTCTTCCATCCTTTAATTTTCAGTTTGTTCCTATCTTTAGGTCTCAAGTGAGTTTCTTGTAGACAACATATGGATGGGTCATGTCTTTTGATCCAAGATGCCACTCGATGTCTCTTTACTGGAGCACTGAGTCTATTCACATTTAGTGTAATTATTGATAGGTATGTGTTCAGTGCTGCCATTGTGATGTGTTTATTTTTGTGTTGATGTTTTCTCTTGTGCTGGGGACATTCTTTTTTGTGAGTTGATTTTTCATGTTTTTCCGAGCTCATTTTGTAGTTGTTGAGACTCCTGTATTACATATCTTGAAATGGTATGTTACATCTTTGTTGTACTTTACAGCTGCCCCCATGATTGCCCTTAATAAACTATATATAAACCTAAGTTTAATTACTACCATTCTTGTCATCTTTCTCTCCATCTGGAAGGACTGTAATGACTGTAGTACCTCCCACTTTTTAGTAAGTGATGGCACCATAGTTTTCATAATAATCACTGAATTGCTTCTTTCAGTATTAAAGCTGTGGTTGACTTTGGAGCCGTCCCTTGCTGAGTAGAATTCTGAGTAATGTGTCGTTCTAAAATATAAAGCTAGTGGTTTTGTTCTTCTAAGCCAAAGCCAAGAACTTCTTTTGGTATTTCTTGTAGTTTGGGTTTGGTTTTTACAAAGTCCCTGTGTTTCTGTTTATCTGGAAATGTCTTAATTTCATTTTCGTATTTGAAAGATAGTTTTGCAGGATATATAATTATAATTCTTGATTGGAAGTCTTTCTCCTTCAAGGCTTTGAATGTGTCATGCCACTGTCTCCATGCCAGCATGGTTTCTGCTGAGAAATCTGATGAAAGCCTATAGGGTTTCCCTCTGAATGTTAGCTTTGCTTTGAGTCTTGCTGCCTTTAAGAGTTGCTGCTTATGTTTCATTTTGTTAAGCTTGATTATAATATGTCTTCAAGTCTTTCTTTTGAAATCTATATTGGGTGCCATACGATATGCATCTGAGATGTCTGTATTCTCTTCATGATTTCTGGGAAGTTTTCTGTCAGCAGCTCAGCAACAGTACTCTCTGTGTTCTCAGGTGTCTCATCCTGTTCAGGGACTCCAATTAATCGAAGGTTGTTCCTCTTAATAGAATCCCACATACTTCTTAAAGCATCTTCATTTTTCTTGTTTCTTTTTTCTGATTTCTTCTCATAGATACTGGCATCAGCAGCTCTATCTTCCAAGTCAGAAATTCTTTTTTCCATTTGTTCCATTCAGTTTTCTTGGCTTTGAATGGAAGTTTCTATGTCTTTGATTTTGTTCTTGATCTGTTGGATTTCAGAGTACTGGTGTTGCATCAGATTGAACAGCTTGCTTAATTTTTCTTTTTGTTCTGCTGCATTTTGTATAAGGTCTAGAAGGGCTCTGTATACAATCTATTTGTATTCACTGTCTGATGATTTCAGAAGTTTTTTCATCTGGGAAACTCCTTGGTTGTTTTGTTTAGGAGCCTTCTGAAGCCATGGGTGATTTCTTGTATGCCACAAGTGTGTGTTGCTTTTTGGGTCCCATGTGAGTAAGTAGAGGCTGGGAGATACACTGTGAGGATTGACTGCAGATATTTCTCTAGGGTGTCTTAAAATGTAAAGCAAAAGATATCTGACCACGTCCCAAGTGTGTCAGGTTTTCAGGTGTGGAGGTCCGTCTTCCCAACTGGCAAAGTAAGCACCTCTACATCCAACCCCAGATGATACAAACTAGTTTAAAATACAGAAACACTACTCCCCTGTTCGTCTCTGCTGACAGGGCCCAGCCTTAGATGACACTGTGTTAACTACTGCTTTTCTGGTAGAAAAGCACTCTCCTATGGGCAGGCTCTGGCTCCCAAGCTAAGAAATAAGTCCAGCTGCAGCCTCCCTATCTAAGAAGGCACCCTTCACATGGTAGGCAGATAGAGGAGGTAATCTTTCCTCTGCCTCTGTTATCCGGCCCCCACTGTAGGCAACACTGTGTAAACTACTGCTTTTCTGTCAGAGAAGCACTGTCCTGTTTGCAGGCACTGGCTCCCAGGCTAAGAATTAGGTCCCGCTAAAATCTTTGTATCAAACATGGTGTCCCACACACTGGCAGTGCAGTTCCATACAAACCCCGCTGTGGCATTGATAAAATGACAGGCCCAAAGTGGCTAAGTGAACAGAGTCCTAAGCCTGGCTCTCAGAATATGGGAATTTCGCCTGCCTATCCCACCAGCAGCGCGTCTGAGTCTAGCCGCTAGGCAAGACCCAGCTCCGCCCGTTGGCCAAGACAGAGAAAAAAAAGTCAAAATGTTGCATTTACCTTCAGTCCATGAGAACCAGGGCTAGCCAGGAGCGTGAAGTGGCGAGAGAGAGGAGGGTTTTGTTCAGTGGTATGAAGTCCAAATTAACAGCCGTGTGCCGTGTCCTGGAGGCTCATTAGGTGACCAGAAGGCTCCATTTGATTATCAGTTCAGGTCTTGGTTTCCAGAGAGGTGTAAGGAGACGTGTGCTTAGTCTGCCATCTTAGTCTGCCATCCGCCTCCCATTCTTAATAGTCTTATTTTACTTGTTGACTAGGCAGCTCTTTCATAATTTATGTTGTGGGCTGTAAGTTTAAAAAAAAAAAAAGTGAGGTAACAGCAGCTTGTTATAGTTCACTCTTCAATGAGATGGGGACCTCAGACCATGCAGAGGACCTGACTAGTAGAATAATGTAGGGAGAGATGGTAGACAAAGGAGCTTATCAGGTGGTTATAGGCTACAGGTGTAACAGACATGAAACAACATGGTATATAGTACAGGTCAGTGTATACTATAATGTTATATGCTTAATGTAGTTTATAAGTTAATTGTGTAAATATTAGAGATGTTATCTAGGAAAGACTTCCTTAGGTCGTTGGAACTTGACCTAGGTAGCCCTTGGAGGGGTTACAATGGCAGAAGAAAAAGGGAAAAAGCATTCTCCATGTCAGAAAGAACCCAAGTGAGTAAAAACGTGGGAGTCTGAATGAGTATAATTATTCATTGATCAGAAAGAGTCCTTCAAATAATGGGTATATGCAGGCAAATGAGCCTTGTGACCCAGTGATTAGTTGCTTGCTTGCTAACTGAAAGATCAGTGGTTTGAAGCCACCAGCTGCTCCACAGAAGGAAAATGTGGCAGTCTGCTTCTGTGAAAATTACCAGCTTGGAAACCCAGTGGGGCAGTTCTGCTGTGTTATTCTGAGTCAGAATCAACTATATGGCAACAAGTTTGATTGGATTTTGGTATGTGCTAGGAAATACTAGGATATATCATTAAAAATGTGTAATTAAAATGGTCCCAACTCAGCTGGAACAGATGATCACCGAGAACAACAACGACATGAGGGAAAAAGAACTCAGAAGACAGAAGGACCCACATGAATGGGTGACTATATCAACATGTGACCAGAAGAGCTAGATGGTGCCCAGCCATCACCAGTAACAGCCATGATGGGGCTCACAATGTTGAGTCTCAGTGGCAACACAAGAAAAAAAGGGGTGCATCCCAAGAACTCCACTAAAGGACCTCAACTGATGGTCCGAAGACCTGGGAATTCCCCTCAGAGCATTGCTCCTAGACCTGATGCTGCCCCTGATCATAAATCATTACTGAGGTCAACTCTTTGGACAGGAATAGACACAGAGGGATCATATCGTGTGTGTGCTTTATGGTTTTATGCATCTATAGAATGTCGTCCTACTGTCCTCTTAATTAGGGGGGTTAGAGAGGGTGGAGAAGCAGGGACAGACGATTAAGAGGATATGACATGTATAGAATGGAAAAGAGGAATGTGCTGTCACCAGGCAAGGGAAACAGAAGGAGCTGCAGATAGGCAGGGCTGCAAATTTAAATTAAATTGTGTACTTTCACTGAATCACAGTGAAAAAAAGAATTGACTCAAAAAAAAATATGTAAGTAGGAAATAAACCAAGAAACTAGATTGTCGTAGTTGTTTGTTTTTAAATTTTATTTTTAGTGAAAGTATGCTCAGTAAAATCTTCCACTTGCATTCCACAAATTTTTAGACATGATCAGTGATGCTGGTGTTCTTTACATTCAGTATTCTCATTATTTCTGTTCTAGTTGTTTGGTTTTCTTTTACTTAATCCTCTTGCCCATCAGCCTTCTCATCTTTACTTTAAAATAGTTGTTGACCCTTTGGTCTTTTATAATACTCAAGAGTAACAGTCTTTTATTCTTTGGGACTAAAATGTTACATAGTTTAAAGTTGACTTCATGAGATTGCTTCAATTCAAGGTTTGAAGAGCAATTCAAGGCCATAGTTTCAGGACTCTTCCAGCTTCAGTAAGTCCATTAAGCTTAATGCTTTAAGAACTGTTCCACATTTTTCATCCTCTTTATCAGGATTTTTCTATTATAGTCCTGATCACAACATGTAATGGTGGTACCCAGATACCATCTAGTTCTCCTGGTATCAAAGTGGAAAGGGCAGTGGTGCATGTATGTAGTTAATATAGTATTCCATTTCCTTCTCTGATGTTTGGGTTTTCTTCTTTTTTTTTGTTACAGGTAAAGAAAGACCAGTTGTATCTTAGATGTCAGCTTGTAAACTTTAAGACTCCAGACACTGCTCACTGTCCTGGGAGATAGAACATAAACTTTCAGAACTGTATTGTGCCAGTTGACTGGTTTGTCTCATGAGACCACAGCCCTAAGCCCCAAACCAAGAAAACAAATTGTCATGAGATTATGTCTGATTAGTGTTAACATGTGTGGTCTCTCTTTCCACTTTTTTTTTTGGTTGTTACTGTTGCAAAACCATATACAACCTAGAATTTTTGTATTCATTGCTTTTCCCTGTGTACCGCTTATTGACATCATTTACATCAGTGACACTGCACAAACTTCACCCATGTTTGGTGCCACCTTTCCTGTTTATATAAACAGAAAGTACCTGCTTAAAAACTTACCAATATGAGACTAAAAGATCAGCGGTTACTCAAAAGCAAAGATGAGAAGATATGAGGACAGAGAAAACTAGAATGCTGGAAAGGGAACTAACTGAATGCAATTGAAAAGAATATTGACACATTGTGACAAATAACTAATGTCTCTGGACAGTTTGTATGGAAATTGTCAAATGGAAACTTAACTTTGTGGACTGACACCAAAAAATTAAAACATTAAAAAATACATACATATAGCTACCATCTAAGGAATACTTCATCGTATTTCGCCCAACTCCCATCTCTGATAACCACAAATAAGCAGTAGTTTATGTTTATTTACTGGTGTCATTTCGTAAAAGGGAGAATATACAGTGTTTTTTTGTGTGTGATTCACTTATTTCACTCAGTATAATGTTCTCCAGGTTCATCCATGTTGCAAGATGTTCCGAGAATTCATTTTTCTTCATTACTAGTAAATTGCCATGGTTTTTGAGATGGGGGTGAAAATATATTAATATTCTTATTTGTAAATGATAGCTACCAACTTGAGCTACCCTAAGAAAGAATGGATAGAGAAATTTATTCAGAAATTACATACATATTTGATGGAACCTGGAAGGCAACAAGATGCCTTTCAGGAAGGGATATAACCAGGAAATGGAAACTTAGACAGTTTTTTCTCTTTGCTTTTCCTCTGCCTTTGTCTTTTCCCCAGCTGTATTTTAGCACTGTGCTACAAAGTGGGAAACACAGCTGAAGCCACAATTCCAAGTGTTTTTGTGTTGATACCTCCATCTCAGATGTAATACTAAATCAGGAAAGGAAAGGGAGGAGGGAATATTGCCCAGCTTGGGTTAATGCTTGTTCATAAGTTAATCACCTATAACCCAAGTGGGAACATCCTCCTGTGATGAAGTAGGTATGGGGTAAGAAGAGATAAAAACCCACCCCATAGGTATCCAGGATCTAATAATGAATTTTAAGGAGTTAGTTTTACTCAGTGATTATTTTCCTTTAGTTTCTTTAAAAAACCTAAAATGAAACCCATTACCATCAAGTCATTTCCAGCTCATAGCAACCTTATAGCTTAAAACCCCCCCAAATCCAGAGCCTTCAAGTTGATTCTGACTTATTGTGACCTTGAAGACAGAATAGAACTGTCCATAGAGTTTCCAAGGAGTGCCTGGCAGGTTTGAACTGCTGATCTTTTGATTAGCAGCTGGTATGCTTAACCACTTCACCATGCTATAGTTTAGCCAACTGTTATTGTAGAGCACACTTAGCTGTGGGTTAGTTCAGAGTTGATAGGCAAAATGCAATGAAAAGGAAGGGAGGAAACAGTCCAGTATACTTGTGATTTTGAGATAAATTCAGTGTGCCTAATTTAAAAGGGAGTATATTAAATATGTAGAACTTGAGGTTTGGCTGGTGTTTTTTCTTACTGGGCTTACGGGCAAACATAGTTTTGGAAAATTGTGTAAGAGAGGAAATACAGAGTAGGAAGAGGGGATAGAACAGCAAGTTTTTGAGTGACCTTGTTAGAAAGTGCTGTTATTAATGCTTTGAAAGAAGAAACTGTAGAGAGTAGTTGTCCTTATACTTGTCTGTTCTTTATTGCGTGCAATCAGAAGGACTAGATATTGGAATATGGTTTCTAGAAGTAAAAAATTAGGAAATTTGAAGATACATGAAATTGGAGGCTTTTGTATAGAGAGATGTGATTTCTTTTTACATTAGAAAAAATTACCAATGATTATCCATAGCTAATCATTGGAAATTTTCTTGACCCACAGTAATTTTTAAGTAGGAACATATGTTAGAGTTTATTTTCTCTTTTATTTTAATTTTTAAAATGCCTGAGCAGCTATTCAATGTAGCTCCTGCTGGGTGTAGTGGGGCGAGGGAGGTGGGAGATGGAGAGGGTAGTTACTGAGCTCAATGAGTCAAGATCCTGAAAGCAGTGGTCATCTCGCCAGAAGTTCTTAACCTGTCAGTTTCCTAACTGTAAGATAGTGTTACTAGTTCTAAATTATGTAGCTTTGGATTATTTGTAAATTAATATGTAAATTAGTTTGATCTTCACCTTAACTCATTTTGTTTTTTTTGATGTGATTCTGGTAGTAGTGTACTTGGACGTAGAGAAGGATATTTGAAAGATGGGGAAGATTTTAAAATGAATTCTAAAAGTAAACAAATGCTTTTTAAAAAGAACTACTCATTTATTTTGATACAGATTTTTATTTTTAAGTATTAGCTTAAGTAACCATATTTAATTAAATAATTTTCCCCACACTGTCTGTTTTTCCCAAAATATGAAAAAGAGAATTACTGTGATTAGTTGAACATCTAAATTGTACTAGGTGGCTACCCTTAGAAACTAATAATCCTAGAATTTTTTTTTTGACTCCTATGCCCCTCTCTAGGGAAGAGTAGCTTTCTAGGGAAGAGTAACTCTTATAACTCTTATGTAATTTGGTCACTCTAGATCTCCAGCATATTTTTGTGTATTACTAGTCATCTTCCTAACAAGTTGTACATATGTTCCAGATGTTTTTTAATATGCAGTAAGTACTTATTCTGTACATATTCCTCCACCCTTGTCATCTTTCTGTTGCTGGTGCCTAGCATATTACAGACTCTCAGTGGTATATATTGAACTTCTGAGAAAAATTCAGTCACAAAGGAAGAGCTCTGAAAGATAGTAGCAAATAATCATCTTGATTGTCACTGCCTTTATTGTTTAAAAATCCAAAACCAAAATCTGCCGCGATCAAGTCAATGCCGTTTATACAAAACTTACAGGACACGGTAAAACTGCCCCCATAGGGTTTCCAAGGAGCGCTTGGTAAATTCAAACTGCTGACCTACTGTAGCTCTTAATTTATATTTCTTTGATACCTTTCCCAAAGACAGCAACTTTAACTTAAAAAAAAAAATCTCTAGTGAAAACTGGAGGAGCCCTGGTGGCACAGTGGTTAGGCTGCTAATACAGTACTAGGCTGCTAATCTAAAGGTTGGTTGTTCAGACCCACCAGTTTCTCTGCAGTCTGCTTCCATAAGGATTACAGCCTTGGAAACCCTCTAGGTTTCTCATGAGTCAGATCAGCTAGACAGCAACAAATTTTGTTTAGTTTGAGGTTAATAAAAGCTGAGTTTTTTGATAATTAAAGAGAAATTTTAAATCAGGAGTTGTTTTTGGTATTTTATCCGGTTGCAAAACCATTTTCAGTGTGTCAGAGTTTTGCTTTCTGTTTGTTGCCATTTCAGATTTGAAGCAAGGGTGAATTTGTGTGGGTGAACAAATTTTTAGGTTTACTTAATTTCAAAGTAAGCAGTTATTAGAGGGATGCAAAAGAAGTGTGTAAGACAGATTTTTGACTCAGTGTAAGAAACAGCTGTCAAACAATACAGCTGTCAGCTTTCCTTAACTAGAAGTATTTAAGCTAGATTTGTCAACTTTATTTGTTGTATTGCTTCTTAAGTTTTTATTTGGTTGCTTCTTAACAAGCAGTGGATAACTTTATTACACGACCTAATGTTGTTCGGGGGAGGGGGCAGTGCAGCAGGGAAGATTTGCCTCTCTGGGCCTTGCTCTCTCGTACATAGCTAATTAATTGCTTGCCCACTTAGCCACACACTGGCCAGGCCTTTTAGCTGTACTGTCAAGAAATTGGCCCTACTGGAACATTAGCTCCAGAAATTTTAATTTTGAATCTTGTTTCTTTAGAATTTTTTGACTTTTTTGTTTAAAATTTCTTCTTCCTCAAGAGTTAGCTTGGGGACAGTGTAGTGTGACTTATACCCTGCTGGGGTTTGTAGGTCATTGATGGGCATGGTGCAGTTTCTCACTAGGATCTTGTTGCAGTTAACTCATTTCTAGATTCATTATAGACCACACTGATGACCATGGCTTTGCCCACTGTTCCAAAAGATGCCTCTCATTCTCTGCTGGGTGGAAGGAGGAAACACAGAGCCCCATGGTTTCTGAATTTGTAAGGTGCTGTGCTGTGCAGCAAAGTTTTGAAGATGATTGATGTTCAGAGCTTTTATAACAAATGTTCATACTAGTTATATTTTCTGAAATCATACGCAGTATGACAGGGGGCATTCCTACCCTTTGTTCCAGGTAGTATAGAGCGTGTTAACCAGTTAAGACGTCTGGTATTTCCACTACCTTTGTGGTGAATTTTTTAGATCTTTTAGTATGCGAGGTGCATATTCCTTGGATGCATTTGTGAACGTTGGTAGTATATTCTCTCTTCTCTTTTGGGGAAGTATATTCTCTCTCCTCCTTTGCTGGAGCCGTTCTGCCTGGGACCTATTAGGAAAGAGAGTGTCACCGATTATTGCTGGGGTTATTTTAAAGGAGTTTGCTCTTTTGAAAGGGAGTTTAAATTGTACTCATCAGTAGTACAGGTAACTTTCAGTGGTAAAATTTCCTTACAAATAACTAAATTTCAGAAAGTCTGTTACCTCTGTACCCAGGTTAACTGCTTTACTGCCAATAACTGAAAGAAGGGAGATATATATAGCCAAACTGCCCCTCTAAATCGGGAGACAGAAGAAAGCTAAACTATGTCACCTAGTTAAAAGGATAGAGTGTAACACTTTATTAGAAGTTGAAGGAACAGTGTTGTAAATTGAGTGACTGTCATGGATTGAATTGTGTCCCCCAAAAAATATGTGTAGCCATGTGGCTGGGCCATGATTCCCAGTATTTTGTGACTGTCCTCCATTTTGTGGTTTTCCTATGCTGTATATTAAAGGATTAGGGTGGGGCTGTAAATCCCTTCATAGGATCACCTCCCTGCTCCACTGTAAAGTGAGTTTCCCTGGAATCCTTTCATTCTATGAGAGAGAAAAGGAAAGAGAAGCAGGCAGAGAATTGGGAACCTCGTACCATCAAGAAAGCAGCACCAGGAGAAGAGCACGTCCTTCAGACCTGAGGTTCCTGCGCCGAGATGCTCCCTGGACAAAGACTGATGCAATACCTGACTTTTCTCCAGAGCCGACAAGGGGAAAGCCTTCCCCTGGAGCAGACACTCTGAATATGGGCTTGCAGCCTACCAGACTGTAAGAATAAACTTTCCTTGATTAAAGCCATCCATTCTGTGGTATTTCTGCTACAGCAGCCTTAGCTGACAAAACAGTGACCATAAGGTGTGGGAATAGGAGAAAAATCTTGATGGACGGAAAATTCTATTCCTCTTTAAGTGTGTTTTGTAGGTAAAGGGTAATTACTGTTACCCTCAAAATGAGGGACTATGATGCCTCCAGGTAAGGGATTCCTCTTTTCATGTATAGACCGAACTGTACCTGAACCCTTAAGTAGGCACTTAGTAAATTAAAGTAGTACTTACCCAGGCGTGTGATATGTTGTTACCTGTTTCTTTGATACATGTAAGATGCAGGAATTATTTCTGGACGGTACTTAAATACCTCCATACTTTGGCAGAAAACAAGAAATGGTAGGAGGAAATTATGGAATAAAATTTAAAAATCTGAATCCCTTTGGAGTCAAATTGAACATGAAGAGTATTATAGATATTTATGTGGTTATGTAAATATTGCATATAAATACTTTTTAGTATATTACCCTCATTATTTAATAATAAAATTTGTAAATAATATCTCATTTAATTATTTACAAAAAGAGCTATGATGCAGAGAATTTGGATCATTTAGCATCTTGTAAGAAAATCAGGATAGGTGATCTAGATAAAATTATTCCTCAGTAATACAGATTTTACAGCCCTGGTGACATAGCAGTTAACAGCAGAACTAACAGTTCAAATCCACCAATCTCATCCTTGGAATGCCACTGGGGCAGCTGTACTCTGTCCTGTAGGTTCACTGTGAGTTGGAATTGACTCACAGGTTAGGTTTTTGCTTTGAGATTTACTGTACAGTATTTATGCTTCCCATTTTATGTGATACATTTAGCTCAACAGTGATTGGTTAAAGGTGGAATGATGTCGTTACCACATGAAAATTGTTGTGGCTGTTTTATAGAAGGAGAAGAATTGGACTCTTCAGTAAGAAAGGCCAAAGGCTTCAGCTTGGCTGCTCCACGTGTAAGGGCCCTTTTACTTCTGTGTAAGAAAATAAAAAATGAGTGCCAATACTTAGGGTTCCTTTCCCAAAGAAGCGCAGCTCAGTCTTGGACAACACTTAACTAGTGGCAGGTTGCACTGCTGCATGGACTCACTTTAACAGCAGCCTCAGAAGCTCTGTTACAGTTAGTGTTGTCTCAGATCTTACAAGCTAGCAATTCCTTTTATTTTTGTGCGTTACTAGTATCTCCTTAGGCTGTAGCCAGACATTGTGAGCCATCTTAGGTAGCATTTTTGGTTTGTTTGGTCTCTGATAACAAAGTGATACAGATTTTAGTCACTCTTTTTCCAGTAAGCCTGTAATTTTGTATTATGACTTTGCAAATAAATGATTTTTTTTAGAAACTCCTGGCAGAACAGAAACATCTGTACTTCCTCATAGTATTAATATAAATCATAGTGATCAGTTTTAAAATCAGTGAATAGCTCTTGTTGATTTTTATTCAGTTCATGAAAACAAATAAGTGACTTCAGAGGCCCAGAAATACGTTTCTGACCACGTTGAAATCCTGAGCTTTTCAGAGGTGGACAATCATTTATGGATAGTTTCATTTTCAGAAAGCAACGGTAAATCTCTTGCTGTTAGCCCACATCTGTAAGAGTACTTCAGACAGTATCTCTTGATAACCTGCTGTGTAAGTTTGTTTCTTTGTGAGTGGCAGATACAGCCAAGAAACAACCCCGAAGAGTGAAATTCTGAAAATAGTGCTTTTCTAGCAGCCCTTACTTACACTTCGTACTCTTAGTTTTTCAGAAACAATCCTTTTTCCTTGCTAATGTAGATCAAAACCAAAACACAACCAAAGCCATTGTCATTGACTCAATTCCGACTCCTAGCGACCCAATTGGACAGGGATAGAACTGCCCCATAGCATTTCCAAGGAGCGCCTGGGGGATTTGAACTGTGAATCTTTTGGTTAGTGGCCATAGCTCTTACTGGCTGCACCACCAGGGTTTCCTCAAGTAGACCAGAGGCCAGTAAACTTTTCCTTTAGGGTCCGGATAGTAAATATCTAAGGCTTTGGGACCCTATATGGTCTGTATCGCATATTCTTCCTGTTTCTTCTCTTCTCTTTTTGCTGTTTCTTGTAACCCTTAAAATTGTACTTTTTAAAAAAAAAAAAAAAAAAGTTTTTTTTTGTTTGTTTGTGTGTTTTTTTGGGTTTGGTTTATCAAAAACAAACTGTAGGCCTAAAGAAGTAATTAGGAATCCATTGGTGACTTGCTTAGAACGAACGATTTTCTTCTCTCCTGTAAGACATACAGGAAGAGATAGCATTCACACCGTCACTGTATGTCATTTAACCAGCTGCCACCGCTGGCCATTTATAACTTCTTTTTTGCTTTAAATTAGAATTGCATATGTATGGTCCCACAGCATAATAGAAATAACTATTTCTAATTGTAACCGTGGCTGGATTTTGATTATTGCCTTTTTATTTTCTCTTTTTAACCATAAGTAGTTTGAAAGGTTACCCCACATTACAGCAACTCCAAGTTTTAAAATCAAAGACACATCGGGTACAAATGAGTGCAAAGAAATATGACAAAAATAGATGTGCCGTCTCCTAAATGGGAGATATTAGCCTTGAGAAAAGGAAAAAAAGAAGTACTTTTTTTGTTTTATCTATTTTTTTGGCAATATACTATTACAGTTTCTGCTTGTTCACAGTTGACATTCTTAGAGATATTTAACTAAAAACTAATTCCTACATTCTCTGATTATTTAGAATATTATTTCTAAAAAGTGCTGTAAAGTTGCATTGTACTTTTGCTTCTGCTAAATTACAGGATATTCTCAGTCTACCAGTGGAGCCTAGTTGAACAGTAGCAGTCTACCTTCCTTGAGCACTTAGTAATTTTGTCATTTTAAGAAATGATATTTATATAAATGGAACGTGTAGGATATAATCTTATGGGATTGGCAGTTTTTCACTTTAGCATAGTTTCTCTTGAGATCTGTTTCCACGTGTTTCAGGAGACTGATCCTTTTTATTGCTGAGACTAACACTGCTTGGTGTGAATTTCTTTAACTGTTTATCGAAAGACATTTAGGTTGTTTCTAGACTTTAACTAGTATGGATATAGTTGTTACAAACATTTTCATGCATGTATATGATAAGTTTTTGTTTTGGAAGTGTGATTTTGTATAACTATATGTCAGTTTGAATAACTTGATGGCAGTGGGTTTGGTTTTTTGGTACACGTCGGTTTATCTGTTCTCCTGCAGATGATATTTGGTATTCTGCTTTCTTGCTGTTATGAATAAATGCTACAATGAATGGTCTTATACATATCTCTTTGTCCATACTTGTGAGAGTTTCTCTCTAATATAGGCCTAAAAGTAGAATTATTGGGGTCTCAAAGAAAATGCATGCTTAGCTTTTCTCAATACTGCAGGATTGTTCTCCAAACTGATTTTACCAGGAATATGTGCGAGTTCCTGTTTCTGCCAAGGTTGTTGTAGTTAAACTTTATGATTTTTGTCAGTCTGATATGTATAAAATGATACTTGTTGATTTTGTTTCACTGATAACAAAGTAAGGTTAAATATCTTATGTGAATTACTTCAGTTTTTTGTTCATTTTTCTTTGGTTCATTAGTGATTTTTTTAAAGAGATTGTGTATTCTACATACTTTTTGGAAATGCTGGTAGTGTAGTGGATAAATGCCATGGCTGTCACAAAGATCAGCAGTTCACATCCAGGAGGCACTCCTTGGAAACACTGTGGGGCAGTTCTGCTGTGTTCCATAGGCTTGCTATGAGTCAGCATTGACTGGACCACACTAGGTTTGGTTTGATTTTGGTTAGATACTTTTTAAACACTTTGTTATGGAATATTTCCAAAAGTCTCATAGTACCTATGTTCATAGTAGTTTGCCAGAATTCATAGTAGCTAACAGGTGGAAACAACCCATGGGCAGATGAATGGATAAACAAAATGTGGTACATATATATAATAAAATGTTATTCAGTCATAAAAATGATTGGAAGTCAGATAACATGTTACAACACAGATGAATCTTTGAAACATGCTTAGTGAAAAGTCAGGCACAAAAGAACAAGTGGACAAATATGATTTCTTATATGAGAAGTCTAGAATAGGCAAATTCTTAGACACAGAAGGTACAATAGTGGTTACAAGGGTATGCTATAGAGAAGGGGAAAAGGAGGAGTTACTGCTTATTGAATATAAAGTTTCTATTTGGGATGATGAAAATGTTCTGGAAATAGAAAGTAGTAGTGGCTACACAACATTGTGAATGTACTTAATATCATGAATTACTTAAGTGACTGAAAGTATATTTTACCGTGGAGTTGCTGAGTGATACAAAGCGGTGAATACAATGACAGCTGATGTATTTTACCACAATATGAAAAGTAAAAATAGTATAATGAAATCTCATGTAGTCGTGAGTCACATGGCCAATATTGTTCCTTTATATGTGCAACCTATTTCTCTTACCCCTTTGATTTGGGGTCTGGAAATATTCCATTATATAGCTTTCAAGGACAAGGACCTCCCTTTTTCAGCATAATCACACTGCTATTATTCTACCACTGTTTAAGAAAAACAGCCTTTCTTTAATAATCAGATATTTTAGTCTATGTACACATTTCTTGACTGTTTTGTAAAGGTGAACTTGTTCATCTCCTCTTTCTTTAAAAAAATGATTCTTTTGAGATCCAGAAAGTAGAGCAGCTTGAATATGTATAAGAACACAAAATTGTTTTGAACGGGGATCTAGAATACTTAGTATGTCAAAGGTGGTTAGTAAGTTTCTTAAGACTCTGTTACTAAGAATGAAGAATTTATCCTGCCTTTTCTAGAAACTATGTACCCAGGGTTTCCAAACAGTTAAGGGAGGGAGAAACTTCTCTTTATAGAAATATTTCAGCTGAAGTAAATGAAGAAGCAATGTTAGAATGGCACTATTTTGCCGTCCCAAAAGAGCAGGACCAAGCAAGGGAGTGATTTATGCACGTTATGTCTTATGGAGGGTGTTTTCTTAGTACTCTGTAAAAAGGTAAGTATGAGGGTGTTTTTGTTTTGTTACAGAATGATTTAAGAATCATGGATTTACATGTATTTTTCTTGTGTTTCAGTCCACTGTATTATTAACCTTACTGATACTCAGATTGACTCATTTTTCAAGTTAATTCCTGAGTCCTTTTGACATGACTCTGTGAGAAAGCAAGCAACCTGAGATGTTTCATGCTCACCTTGTACATTTCCTGGCCCAGATCTGAAACCATTCATTTCTGTAGTGAGCCCTGATTCTTTTTAGTGAGAAATGGTGTTAAGAGACGATCATTTGGGTGCTAGGGTTACTCCTAGTTACTGGCTTGACCCAGTTTCTGAGATTATTTTTAGTGGGCCTGAGATGGGAAATACCTACTTTTAAAACTTGAAAAATAATATAAGTGCAGTTTCATACTAATATCTCTTACTCACATTCCAGATCACAGAGTTTTCCTTAATGTAATGGACCTACAACTACTTCACATCTAGTGTATTAATTGTCAGTGACAAAAAGAATTGGTCAGTATTCAACCATTCTAAGAAGTAGCATATGATCTGGAACTGATAGTACTGAAGGGAGAAATCCCCAGGAATTGACAGAATATCAACTGAAAAGTTTCAGCAAATAATGTAACACTGGAAGTGTGTGCTTGTTCTGTGCCAGGAAATTTGGAAGACAGCTACCTGGCTAGCTGACTAGAAGAGGTGCATATTTATGCCTATGCCCAAGGAAGATGATCCAGCGAAATGTGGAAATTACCAGACAGTGTCATTAATAGCATAAAAAAGTAAAATTTTGCTGAAGATGATTCAGAAGTGACTGCAGCAGTGTATCGACAGAGAACTGTCAGAAATTCAGGCTGGATTGAGAACAGGACGTCCGTGGAACCAGGGATGTCATTGCTGATGTCAGGTGGGTCCTGGTTGAAAGCAGAGAATACCAGAAATATGTTTATCTGTGTTTTATTGACTGTGTTACGGCATTCAGCTGTGTGGATCATAACAAATTATGACTAACACTGCAAAGAATGGGAGTTTTAGAACATTTAATTGTGCTCTTGCAGACTCTGTGCATGGATCAAGAGGCAGTTGTTCTGATAGAACAAGGAACTACTGTGTTTGTGTTAACATCAAGAAAAGTATGAGTCTGTGTGCCAAACAAAAATCTGAGAAGAGAGACTATATGATGAGGAACAGAGCCTCGGAATTGGAGGAAGACTCATGAACAACCTGTGTTATGCAGATGACACAACCTTGCTTGCTGAAAGTGAAGAAGAATCACTTACTGATGACCGTCAAAGACCACAGCCTTCAGGATGGATTACACCTCAAAATAAATAAAACAAAATTCTTAACAACTGGACAGTATGCTAACATCATGATAAAGGGAGAGAAGATTGAACTTGTCGAGGTTTTTATTTTACCTGGAACAGCAGTCAACATCCATGGAAACAGGAGTTAGGAGATCTAAAGACGCATTAAATTGGGAAACTTGGCTGCAAAAGACCTCTTTAAAGTATTGAAAAGCAAAGATGTCACCTTAAGGACTCATATGCCCCTGACCCAAGCCATGATTTTTTCAATCTCATCATATGCGAGCAAAACCTAAATAGTGAATAAGGAAGACTGAAGAAGAATTGACATCTTCAGATTGTGTCGTTGGTGAAAAATGTTGAATGTACCATGGACTGCCAAAAGAACAAACACATCTGTCTTGGGATAAGCATAACCAGAATGCTTCTTAGAAGCAAGAATGGCAAGATTGTGTCTTACATGCTTTGGACATGTTGTCAGGAGGGATCAGTCCCTGGAGAAGGATATCAGAAGTAGAGGGTCAGTAAAAAAGAGAAAGACCCTCAAGGAGACGAATTCACATAGTGGCGGCAACAACAGACTCAAACATAGCAGCAATTGTCAGCATGGTGGAGGGCCAGAAAGGTTTTTTCCTGTTCTGTGTGGGCTAGCTGTGAGTTAGAACTGACTCAGTGGCACCTAACAACTGTGACAGCCACATAGTTCACATATGTTTTATCTTATGTGATAGATACAACAGTCATAGAATAATACCAACACTTCTTCCAACAATGTAATTACTGCAAAACTAAGTAAACACTAAGATTTTATTGTTTGTCGCTTTCTTAGTTTCTGCTTTGTATCGTTATGGGTGTATTCCACTAGAAATGTATAGTCACGTTAGTGTATTTTAAAGGTACTTTAAATAGAACCCAAATGAATAACTGAGTTTATTTGTTGCGCTTAGATTTTTAGAGCTTTCAAAATTTTATTTTGTTTCATAACTGTAAAATACTTACATGGTTCCAAAATCATATTTATAAAACCAGATAGAGAAGTCTAGTTGCAGTCTCTGATCCCTCCAGTTCTTATTTTAGTTGATCTTTTCTTAAAATTTATGACTTAGAATATAATCCTTTAGTCAAAATCAGTAAATAAACCAATGAAACAGAAAAGAAGAGGCTAGAAACACAGAGAGGGTTTACGAACCAGTGAGGGAAGGATAGAGATACTTGTTAAATAGTGCTAGGATGATTGGTTATATAGGAAAAAATAAATAAGTATGAAAAGCAAATTTCAAACGTTTTGTGAGAAAATATGTGAAGATACCTTTATGACAAAGAGATAAAAATGTTAAGTCAGAAAGCAAATCACAAGGGAGATTAATAAATTGAACTTAATATTTAAGATTTAATTTTAAAAGACATAAAAACTGCCAAGAGCACAGGAGGGGACATAAACGTGTGCTCCTTTCAGGCAGGGTGAGTACAGGGGTAGTAATAGCGTGAGCTTTTGGGTCCAACGACTTAGGTTCGCGTTGTGTTTACTGGGACCTGCTGCAAGTCAAACTTCTGTGTGTGCGCATTGGAGGTACAAATACCTTAATTTCATAGTTTTGTGAGAATTAGAGAAAACACATGTAAAGCATAGAGTATAAATAGTACCCATTGTTATAAATAACAGTAATTTATGGTGCTTGAAAGCAACAGCTGCATTTTGTTAGGATTTTATTAGGCTGCTTGAAACCACCTGGAGAAGTTTAGGACTACAAACAAGTCAAAGAATAAAGTTCTGCCTTGGAAAACCCACAAAAACCTTCAAATAAATATTACTGACCCTCATAGAAACTTGCAGAGTGACATGTTTTAAATAGATGCTTTGATTTCTGTGTTGACTATCATTCAGTTGAATAACTAAGCAAAAAAGTGAAATTACTATAAGAATTTTAAATTGTTAGGAGACTTGTGGACTGGAACTGGAATTCTTAATGTTTCGGTTTTCTTCCTAGTTTCTGTTACACAGCTATGGTCTTCCTGGGCCATGTTGTAATAAATGGCGTCTTTTTGCTGCTTCTGTTAGTAACCTTCTTATTGTCACAGTGTTTTGGTTTTTAGTTTTTATTTTGTATATTGTGTTTTTAACAAATTAATTCTCTCAGGCTTATTTAGGTTTTATTCCCCAGAAATAGCAGTCTCCTCCTTACTCCCAGAGGTTGCAACTTTCAGATCCCCCCCTTTTTTTAAATTTATCTTCATACTTCTAAATGAGAGGCATGTTACTTTTTAAAAATCTTTTAGATACTATCTTTGGACTTTTTTACTGTTTAAGACAAGAATTTTATTTTCTCCCTTTTGCTTCATTCAGCATGCTTTTTCTACTATTCTTATTAAATCAGCTTTCAGTGTATATATGATCATTATGTAAATATTAACAGTTAGAGCCAAGTACTTAACAATGATTACATTTTCTTGTTTAGGTATTCATTTTCAAAGGAGATAATTTGTATTGGCTTGTTTTTCTATGTACTTTTCACTAATTCACTGCACCGTCTTCAGCAGAAGTTTAAATCTCTTAGTGGGTTCAGTCATTCACGTAATTAGTTACATTTCTTCCTTGGACACTTTCCAGGAGTCATTCATCTTGCTGGTGTATTCTGGACAGATTGCTCATGTGCTTGCCCCCTATCATCTTGGAAACTTCCTTGCTTCTTTCTGTTTGCCAATTTTCTTGATTTTGTGTATTCTTCCTTTTACTTTTACGCCTACGTTCTAGTAGAGGACACATTCTGGTAGCATCCTAGGAAAGAGTACATGGAAGGTGAATGTGTTTTAAGACCTTGCATGTCTGAAATTATTTTTATCCAGACTTCGTACTTAATTGATAATTTGATTATGCAAATAATGTTAGGTTGGAAATCTTCATCCTTCAGAATTTTGAGATTCAGTACCTGTCTCTAAGGATGTTTTGTTTCTCTTGTGTTGTTTTTGTTTCCTATGAGTACTGTTTTTGTTTTTTCTCTTGTCTTTTCTCAAAGATCTGAATTATTTGACTGCTCATTTACTTTTGAGTGGCAACAGTTATCTGTTGTTTTCTTTCTTGTTTTTTGGGGGGGAGGGGAGATTTTATTTTTCCCTACAGAAGAATTCTTGCATCTCACTCTTCTTGGTATTTCTGGCTGAACTGGAGAATAGGGACTGGCTAGGGGATGGTAGTTGGTGAGAGGTGTTACGGTTCATTATGTAAACTTTCACTTAGTCTACTTGCTTCTTTGGTGCTGAGCCTTATACTTGCCCTCCGCATGTCTGATTCTCCACAGGCTTTCCTGTTCAATGCTTCTGTCTTTTACCATTTGATAGGAAGAGTACTTGCATAACTTCCTGGATGAAAGATGTTCATCCTGTCTTCCCTCCTATTTTCAAAAGTGCTTCTCTTCCCTCTTCCAGAGAGTGGCTGTTGATCTCAGCACTTGGGATGTGGAGACAGCGTTTCCTGCTTCTTGTTGTCATCACCCCAAGACGTTTTACACTTCAGCTCTTTTTTCAGTATGAAAATTGGATTGATTATTTCCATGTACTCATTCCCTTTGGTATTTTTGCCGTAGTGGGGGAGGGGAGGGAGGCATTACTTCGATTTATTTTAATGCTGCAAGAAGAGGAGAAACAAATACATGTTAATTCGATCTTGTTTAATCAGAGATTGTCTGTTCAAATTTCTGTCAGGGAATGTGGCCCAGATACACTTTAAGCACTGAATCATTTCATAGGTCACTGCTCAGTTGTGGCTTTACTATTTAGGGGTCAGTTGCTCACCTGTGATACAGTTCCCTGAAGGGTGTAATGTTACATAGTGTCATATATGGTTGAGCAGAGTCCAGGAACAGGCAGACAGGGTAATTACAGAGCCCTGAATTTAAAGAATCTTGCAGTTGGTTTGTATTCTGTATTAGACAGTGCTTGTGCCACATGTACTAAACCAAACCAAAACCCACTGCCGTTGAGTCGGGTCCAACTCATAGTGACCCTAGAGGTCAGAGTAGAACTGTCCTGTAGAGTTTCCAAGGAGCGCCTGGAGGGTTTGAACTGCCGACCTTTTTGGTTAGCAGGCGTAGTACTTAACCCAGTACGCCACCAGGGTTTCTGCCACGTGTACTATTGCGTCCTAATTCTATAAATAACCAGGGAAAAGGAAGGTAAGCAAAATAAACTTGAGTTTTGAGTATGTATGGTTTCAGGAGCCATAAGACAGAGACTGAAGTGAAAAAACGTTGACTATTGTGGAGTCAAAAATATATGCCAAGTGCTGTTGAGTCAAAAATATATAGCCAGTGTTAAAATAAATAGTTCAGTGTAGTTTACAAAGTTGGTGCTGGAGGAGAGCAGTAAATTAAGATTCTTTTTCTGTTTTGGAACTAATTGAGAAACAGATGTAAAATTTCAGATTGGTTGCTAATAAAAATTGTATTAGGACTTTGTGATATTTAAACCCTAAATTAAGCACACTAACTCATTGTTAGCTAGTCACTGACAGAACAGATCTCATCTTACAGGGGCAGAGTCTACCCTTCTGTAGGGTGGAAGACAGACAAAATACAGCCCCTCCAAACAAAGGAAGGAAGATCTGAGACAAAATGTGCACCCTAAAGGAATTGAATCCATTAAATTTTCTTCTCGAGTCTACCTGTCGGTTCAAGTCACTTCTTTGAGGAGAGAATGAAGGGATGGAGAGAAGCTCAAAGTGTTTTCCCTGTACTTTCCTCTCCTGGAGAGTATAATGGAAATGTGGGAAGTGTTTCTCCTTAACATACATTGTATGATAGGCATAATATCAAAGACTCTGCAACCAGCCTGTGCAGCATTGAGTTGCTTGCTATTTATTTTGCACTACACTTGGTAAGCCTCTTTTAATGTAAAAACTTCTTGGCGTTTTTTGGTTCTGGGAAAGTTTATTTCAGTATTCCTTCTTCTGGATTCTGTGTTTTTTCCTCTATTCTGTGGCTGTGTCTGTTAGTCATATGAATGTTGCCAAGTAAATGGCACCTTAGGAACTTTAAGGGACTTTGAAGGATGTTTTTAATTAGAAGTAATACTTGTTTTACTAGCTGATTTTAGACAGACTATGTATTCTTTAAGCTAGTGGCATAGTGGTGAAGAAATATGATTGCTAACAAAAGGTTAGCAGTTCGAAACCACCAGGTACTCCTTGGAAATCCTGTGGAGCAGTTCTACTGTGTCCTGTGTGTTCACTGTAAGTCTGAATTGACTCTGCAACATTAGGTTTTTATTTTTGTTTTAATTACTACCAGTCAGTTTGTGAATGCACTGTATATCAAACTGGAGGTTGTTATACCCACTTCCTTACTTACATGGAAGCTGGGTGCTGAAGGGAACTTTCTGGTCTGCTTTCCTTTCCCTTTCTCTTTCTCACATTGATCATGTACCTTCTTAAGTTCCCTCATTTTTTTCTCTCTCTCTTATTGTTCAGGTAACCTCACCACATACGTACAGAAACATATCTTTATTAACTTGTTCATATCCTTATTCTGTTGATCAACTACATCAAAAAACTTTCAACCCTACTGTCTGCCTTCCCTCTTTTTGGGGAGAGGAGCAAGTTTTGTTTGGTGTATTGCCTGTGTTTTTTGTTGTTGTTGTTTGGTTGTTTGATTTTGTGTTTGTTTGTTTTTAAGGAAAAAGCGTTCTGGACTTCAAACATGAAGTGTCAGTAAGCTTACAGAAAGCATTCTGTATGTAGCTTTAGAAAAATCTCTTCCTGTATGTATATATTTTTTAAATTATATTTTATTCAGCAGCTTTTAGTGCCCCGTTTTCCTTAAGTGCTTTGCAGAGGGTACAAGTACTATGACTTAAGTATTCACTGCTTTTAAGGGATTTGTCTTTTTGCCTGGTAGAAGAAATGATCGATATAATAAAAAAATGAGATAAAAAGAGCTACAGATAAAACAGTATAGGTGTTTGGAGGGAATCAGTAATGATTTAATAATCATTAAATATATGATACTCTAGTTCTTGAATGGAAGAGAAACAGTAAGGTTAGAATCCTTACAGTGCTAGTGCAAATCTTTGCGCTGGTTATGATTTAACACATTGTCACATCTATAAATTCTCACTGTTAATTTTTCTAAACTATTTCCCAGTTTTTCTTGCCCCTTCCCCTGCCTCACAAGCTGGGGTGCTGGCTTTTATAAGAATAGAATAAGAAGATAGAGCAGATAGGAGATGGAGGAACGAGAGGTGAGTAAGATTATGTAGGTGTGTAAAAGATGGTCATATGCGTTGCCCTTGAATTTTTGAAAGCCTATTAACATAGAAATTCAGTACATTGGGCTAACTTAATACTTTTAAATTCTTTCTCTGAAACTGTCTCTTAGTTGTGTGAGCTACCTGGTTTAACTATTTGTTGTTAGTATGTGACTAAAGGCAGATCATCACACTGTCATTTATGTGCTTTTACAAATACAACATCCTTTGTGGAAGGAGGAATAAATTTCAGAAATCAGTCTAGTTTGGGGATCTGCATCATTTTTTCCTAAGTTTGATACAGATTTGATTGACTTTTTAAAAGACTAATTGTGAATTATTGATAATCATGTAATGAAAAGACATACGCATAAGGAAGAAATAAATTTTATTTTCAGTAATGTTTAAATGAATTGACTTTTAAAAATTTACCTGTAGCTGTAATTCCTTTGTTTAGCTTTATTGTATAGTATGTAATACAAGTTAAATACAGTTTAAAAAATTTAGACTTTTGAATATAAAATTCATTGAAAGATAAAAACTACCTACCACACAGGTGCTTGTGAAAATTGAATTAGTATACATAACCTTTGAACACTACCTAGTCCATAGTAAATGAACAGGGCCTGGCCCATAAATGCTGTGTAAGTGTGTAAGTGTTAACTAATGTATTATTTTTGGTTTTATTATTCTTACGTAAAGGCAATATTTTAATCAATTTTAATTCACATTTTTGAGACAGTCATTTGCTTTATAATCAGTTGTGGGTTTTTGTTTCTTAATATTTGAAATATAGGAAGCCCTGGTGGTGTAGTAGTCAAGTATAACATCTGCTAACCAGAAAGTCAGCACTTTGGATCCCTCAGGCGCTCCTTGGAAACTCTGTGGAACAGTTCTACTCTGTTCTATAGTGTCTTGATGAATCGGAATCATCTCAGTGTTAGTGGGTTTGGTATCAAACCTGCATTATGGGGCTGATTTTACTAAAATTGTATGGATATGCACAGCTCACTGCTGTGTTGTGGACTACTTTTAAGAATGTCACACTGAATCCAAGAATACCAAGACATTGTACAAGGGGTGAGTGTAGGCTGTTGATTTACACTTTGATAGACAGGCAGCCTTTGAGTAACCTTCCTGTCGGTAACTCTGATTGTGTGGTACTATAGCTCATCATGTGATTTCAGCACATATATTGCAGTGTTTTTGTTTTTTCCTGTTATTTACATTTTAAGAATTAATTATTAAAAAACACAGTTCTCTTATCCTGAAGTAGAGAACTACATCAGTTTCTTGTGTGTTCTTCCAAAATACTGTGTGTATTTACATCTGTATGTATACAATCTTTGCCCTCTTAAAAAACAAATCTTAGTGCACCATGTACACTGTTCTACACTTTAGCTTTTTTTACTTAATATTATTGGGGATAGGTTTCATTACCTATCAGTATGTGTAGATTGATGGCATTCTTTTCCAGGGTTTCAGTATATTCCATCTTTGTAGTAACCTCACGTAACTAATTCCCCAAACATTGTTTAGTTAATATTTTTGCTTCTCTAAACTGTTAATAAAATTACCTTCATGTGTATGTGTGTCTATCTTTTCTCTGTAGAAGTCTATAGAATAAATTCCTAGACTTTAGAATTGCCAAATTAAAATGCATTTATGTATATTTTTAATTATATTTGTTTTGTTGTTGTTGAGAGTATACCTAATGGAATATTCAGCAGTTTCTACATGTCCCACTTAGTGACTTCACATTCTTCCAGTTATACAACCATTCTCACCTTCTTTTCTCAGTTACTCTCAAACATTAACATAAAATCACTGCCCACAAGGGCAACTGTAATCTTCTCAGTTGCTATTGTCAGTTTGATCCCATATAGATAATTAGAAAGTGTATATTTTCAGTTAAACTAAATATCGGTACATCCTTCCCCTCTTTGTCCTAAAATAGTATGTTACCAGATTTTGAACTTTGTTGATCTCATGGGTAAAATAGATCACATTGTTATATTTGCACTTATTTAATTATGAATGAGCTTAAGCATTTTATTAATGTTTAAAAGTCATTAGTATTTCTTCTCCATTAAAATACCTGTTCACATCCTTAGCTAGTGTTTCGGTTGAGTTACTGATTTTTTACTTAGTGATTTATAAGACATCTTTAAGAAATCAGTCTTTAGTTTACCAGCTACTTTCTTCCTCAGTTTTTTGTGACTTTGTTCATTAAATTTTCCATGAAGATTTTGTTAATTTTTATACAGTTAGAGTAATCCATTTTTGATCAGATTTATGCGTTCTGCATTTTCGCCCCCTGGATTCTAGTAGTTTTTTGAGTCATGTTTTTGTTGAAATACATCATTTATTGGTGTTAAGAGTGAGATAAAAATCTAGCTGTATTTGGATGTGTAGCCTCATGACAGCAAATGTCCTGCCTTTTTTGTCCCCTCTTTTTTTAATAGCCTGATTTAAAATAACCATTTACATCATCTACGGTTTACTTGAATTTATTTCAGAATCATTGATGTTGTTCCATATATTCCCATAGTGGTACCAAGCCACCATGTTATATGTATCATCTTTTTAGTAATTGTGGCTTTATACTTTACGTTATATTATATATTTAGACTTTACTTTTTAAATAAAAATTAAAACTTCTTTAATCGTGTGTCAACATTTATTATTTTTACTATTAACTTTCAGTGGCTTAGTGGGTCAAGTGCTATGTCAGCTAGCCAAAAGGTCGGCAATTGAAATCCTCCAGGCACTTCTTGGAAACTCTATGAGGCAGTTCTGCTCTGACCTCTAGGGTTGCTATGGGTTGGACCTGACTCTACAGTAGTGGGTTTGGATTTTTTTTGGTTTTATTAACTTTTAAATTGTATGTGAATCACAGTTTTATTATGCCTTTCAGTGTGAAACTGGTTTTCAGATGTCTGTGTATAAGCCCCTCTTCAGTCATTGCATTATAATTTATTTGTACTCCATGGTTAAATATAAAAAACATTGTGTAACTGTAATTTTTCCTCAGTTTGAAGAAATTTTTTTTCTTTTCTAGCCTTTAATCTAGACAACGAGCAACCAGATTATGATATGGATTCAGAAGATGAAACCTTATTAAACAGACTTAACAGAAAGATGGAAATTAAGCCTTTGCAATTTGAAATTATGATTGACAGACTTGAAAAAGCCAGTTCTAATCAGGTACTGTACCATATAAAATGCTTCTTGCCTGATAGTTAATTCAGTTAACAGCTGTATTAATTTTCATTTTCTCCTGACCTGAGTACATTTGTACTTGGTAACTCTTGAATTTTTCTAACTAACCTAGAACTTCTGTTTACAGCATCCCTTAAACTATATACTTAAGCATAGTTTCTTTGAAATCACGAATGTTCTGACTTTTTTGTTGTTTAGATAGGTAAGTAGTACTTTGTACAAGTGTTGTGGTATCTTCCTTGAATCTTTTCGTAGTACTGTTTATTTTGGTGCTTCAGCAATTAAATTTGCTTGGGGTGGATCTTACAGCAGTCATATCAAATCAGATATGCTCCATTGCTCAGTTTTATATTAACATACTCTTATTACCACCTTAAATGAATTTTAGTTTTAATTATTTGTATAGAAATTATATTTTCAAGTGAAGAAAAAAACTACACTAATGAAGAATTTTCTTAGTGGGATATTCTCGTATATGGTATTGGAAATTTAAAATGGTACAGCCTTTAGGAAAAGCATTTAGGCAGTATATGACAGGAGCCTTAAAATGTTTATACCCTTTGATTTAGTAATCTTGCCTGTAGTAATTGTTCTTAAGGAAAAAGTAATTAGCGGCAAAGATCTTCGGACAAGGATGGCCAGAATAAATTACAAGTTACCTGTAGGGCGGAATGTCATATAGCCATTAAAAATCATTATTTTGCAGAGAGTATCTGGTGCCATGGGAAATTGCTCATTATATGTTAGATTTCAGATATGGAGTACAGTATTATTTATGTGGAAATATACAAGGTTTGTTTAAAGCATGTATATTTATACATGTGGACAGAAAAGAAGGCCAAAAAAGCACAACAAAATGCTAGGAATGGTTCTAGTTGGATACTGGGAATATTGATCATTTTTATTTTTTATTTTTTCTTTGTTTTTCAGATTTATTATAGTGATCATGTTTTAATCAGATTTAAAAGTAGCCATTTGAAAATATTGTTGGTGTAACTGTAATATAGATGCTAACTGTTAATAGGGAAACCCTAGTGGCCTAGTGGGTTAAGTGCTGTGTCTGCTAAACAGAAGGTTGGGAGTTGAAGTTTGCCAGGCACTCCTTGGAAACTCCATGGGGCAGTTCTTCTCTGACCTATAGGATCGCTATTAGTTGGACCCAGCTCGATGGCAGTGTATGATTATTAACATACTAAGAAGTTACAGATGTAGAGTTGAAAATAATCTTTTTACACTTGACTTAAAATTTTCTACCTTACCTATTCAAATCTATTACTTTTCCTCATGCACCAATTTAAGTCCTTTAAGTTTCTGATGTATTATCAGCTCTTTGGAAAATGTCCCAGACTTTTCCATTGTAAAATGAATTTTCTGTATGGTTAGGTTTTCTACCAGTCCCTCTACCCTCTATTTTGTTGGAAGATAATATCCAGTGTACTGTTAAAAGAAATGAAAACTAAATTTTGTAAAATGCAGCCTGTTGGGTTTTTTTATTGTTTTTTTTTTTAACTTGTTTTTTATTTATTGGAAATTTGTTTTAATTCTCAAATTTGACATTCTAATGAGTGCTCATATTTCCTGGAGTTTTGGTTTCTGCCATCACACAGAGTCAGTTTTTCTTTTTTAGATGCAAATTTTCCTAGTAATTTTGCACTGGATCCAGCCAATGAATATTGCTCTGAGGGGATATTATTTTGATCACTACACTGCAGCCTAGAGAATAATTCCTTCTTCGTTCTTTTGCCTCTAGTTTCCTACTCCAAAAAAAGGTATTAGTAGATTTAAGTACTAGATTAAGTATTTCAGTATGAAACAGACAAAAAACAGATTCTCATTAATGTAAATCATAGAAACATTTTAAAACGTGTTAAGTAAAATGCAACTGTCATAAAACCCATCTAGTGGAAAATAAAAGTACAACTCCTTAATCCATTGCTGTCAAGTCGTTTCCAACTCCTAGCAGTCTTCCAGGGTGAAATACAACTGCCCCAAAGAGTTTCTAAGGAACAGCTGGTGAGTTTGAATTGCCAACCTTTGCTTTTGGTTAGTATCCAAATTCTTGACCAGTACACACTAGTTTCTGTTTTCTTCTGATCCCAGTTAGTTTCCTGAAAACACTAGTTTGTTGTTATTTCTAACTGAATGGTGATGCTTAGAAGTTAATATAGAACTGATATTGTGGAGTTTTGGATATGTTTTTAAATTTATCCGTTCACAGTCCACGATAGCAAAAAGATGGAATCAACCCAGATGCCCAACAATAGAAGAATGGATAGGTAAACTATGGTACATATACTCAGTGGAGCACTGTGCAATGATAAAGAATAACGATGATTCCAAGAAACATCTCTTAACCTGGTTTCAACTGGAAGACATTATGTTGAATGAAAGTAGTCAGCGACAAAAGGACAATTACTGTATGAGACCTCTACGATAAGATCTCAAAAACAGACTTGTGTATAGAAGAAAACACTCTTTGACAGCTGCAAGGGAGGGGAGGGAGGGAGTGTGAGGGGGGAGGGTTTAGTTTAGATAGTTACTAGAAATCTAGTTGGGAGAAAGCGGTGATAGCACACATTAGAAGCAAGAACAACATTAAGTGGACTTCAGCCTAACTTGAGTACTCCTTCCATCTTAACTCAATACTGCAAGGAGAGAGTAGCTGGGGCGGAGGGCGGGGGACCATGCTCTTAGGCAAATTCCAGGCCAATTGGCACAACTTGCGTTTTGCTAAGAGAGCTCTCTGCACCCCACATTGGTGAGCGGCGTCTGGGGTCTTAAAAGCTGCCAAGCTGCCATCCGAGGACACAGCAAATGGTCCCAACTCAGCAGGAACGGATGCTCACCGAGGACCAAAATGACATGCGGTAAAGACAACCGAGAAGACAGAGAGACCCACAAGAGTGGGTGCCTACATCGACTTGGGACCGGAAGAACCAGATGGTGACTGGCCACCACCAGCGATAGCCACGATGGAGCTCACAGAGAGGAGTCTCACTGGCAACACAATAATAAAAAGGGGTGCATCATGAGATCTCTACTAAAAGACCTCAATTGATGGTCCAGTGGTTTTGGGGTTTCTCTGAGAGCATGGCCCCTGGAGCTGATGCTCCCCTTTCCCATAAATTATAACAAAGGTCCACTCTTTGGACAGGAATGGATTGGACTTGACATTGCAGAGTGACCATATATTGGAAGCACTTTATGGTTCTATACATCTATAGGATATCATCTTGCTGACCTCTGGCTGGAGGAAGGGGAGTGGACAGAGAGAAGGGGAAAGGAGGCTGTTGGGAGGATGAGACATGTATGGAGCAGAGAGGAATAGTGTGCAGTCACCGGACAGGGAGAGCAGTGGAAGCTGCATATAGGGGGGCATGTAAATTTATATGTGAATGTACATTTTCACTCAGTTATGTTAAGTAAAAATAAAAATTAAAAAAAAAAATTATCCGTGATTTTTAACCCACATGTGAGTCATATACTTTGTGGTAAGAAAGCCAGAAGCATCAGTGGGAGCTGCATATAGGTGGGCATGTAAATTTATACAGGAATGTATTTTCACTCAGTCATATTAACTAAATTTTTTTAAAAAAAGAAATCCAGAAGCATTGATTTACAGAATTTTCTTGCTCCCCCTGTTTAACAACTCCCATAGTAAGTGATGGAAATTCTGGTGGTGTAGTGACTGAGTGTAACGGCTCCTAACTAGAAGGTTAGCAGTTCAAGTCTGCCAGATCCTCCTTGGAAACTCAGGGGACACTTACACTCTGTCTGTAGGGTCATTGTGAGTTCAAATCGATAGGACAGCAGTGGGTTTGGGTATAGTAAGTGATACTGTGTTTCTCTTGAATAACCATAGAGGATAGAGTCCTGTGAATCTTGAGCGAGTTCTTCCTTCTAAATTTAATGGGTCTATTTAATGTTCTATTTTAATAACATTGGAAGGAGATGACTGTACCTTGTCTTTATTTTGTTGAATCTTACCTGTTTTCTTCTCCCTCTGCCCACTTTATTGTGTTTATACAGTTTTTTGAGGGGAAATTGGGATATTTATTTGCCTGTTTTCAGGCTTATAGTATTGTACTGTTTTCCATGACGACTCGGAAATTACTCATGATGGCTTGGATTACATCATCAAAAACCTTCATGTCTGACTTCTGCAGTTTACTTTCTTTCATTTAGTCAGTTTTATCTGTTTAGTATCCAGATGAATAACATCCCTCCTGATAACATGTCCAAAGTACTAAGGTTTGTGATCCTTAACCTCTAAGGAACACTCTGGCTGTGATTCTTCCAAGACAGATAATGTTTGTTCTTCTGGCAGTCCATGGTATAGCCATGTTCTTCAATCTTCAGCAATACCATAATTCAAAGGCATCAGTTGTTCTGCAGTCATTCTCATTCATTACCAGCTTTCACTTGCGTATGAGGTGATTGAAAATTCTATTCCTTGGGTTCGGTGTACATTAGCCCTTAAAGTGATATCTGCTTTTTTAACACTTTAAAGAGGTCTTTCACTGCGGATTTGTCCAGTGCAATATATCATTTTGATGTCCTGATTGTGATTTCATAAGCATTGGTCTTGGATCCACATAAAACAAAATCCTTGGCAGCTTAAATAGATACTCCTTATTGGTCCAATTGTGCTGACTTTTTTAAATTCCACAGTGTAATACATACTGAAGGTTGTAGTGTTTGATCTTCTTAAGTAATTGCTTCAAAATCTCTTCAACTTTTAGTGGGCAGGGTTGTGTCATTTCCGTATCACTGGTAGTTAATGAGTTTTCCTCCAATTCACATGCTGCATTCTTGGCCACGTAGTCCAGCTTCTCTGATTATTTGCTTAGCATACAGATTGAATAAGTAAGGTGAAAGGATTCAACTCTCATGTAAAGTTTTCCCTCATTCCATATCCTCTTCTGAATCCAGCTTGAATTTTGTGACAGCTTGCTCTCCATGCACTGCTGCAGTCATTTTTGAATCACCTTCAGCAAAATTTTACTTGGATGTGATGTAAGTGATATTGTTTGGCTGTTTCTGCATTCTTTTGGATCACCTTCCTTTAGAATGGGCACAGATAGGGATCTCTTCCAGTAAATTGGCCAGGTAGCTGTCTTCTGGCATAAATAGGAGAATGCTCCATAGCATTGGTTTGTGGAAACGTCTTTATTGGTATTATGTCAGTTCCGGAAGCCTTGTTTTTTGCCAGTGCCTTTACTATAGCTTGGACTCCACCCTTCATTACCATCAGCTCTTGGTCATACTCCGCCTCATGAAATGGCTGAACATCAACCAGTTCATTTCATTACACTGTGTATTGCCTGTATCTTTCTGTGATTCTTCCTTCATCATTCAGTACATTGTCCATAAAATCCTTTAATATTGCACCTTGAAGCCTCAGTTTTCTCTTCACCTCTTTCAGCTTCGGAAACGCTGAGCATGTTCTTTCTTCCCTTTTGGTTTTCTAACTCTAGGTCTTTGCTCATTTCATTACTGTGTTCTTGAGCCTTCCTTTGAAATCATCTGTTTAGGTCTTCATCATTTTTCCATTTGCATTAGCTATTCTGTGTTTCAGCACACACACACACCCAGTGCCATTGAGTCAATTCTGGCTCATAGAGACCCCATAGGTCAGAGTAGAACTGCCCAATAGAGTTTCTAAGGAGCACCTAGTGGATTTGAGCTCTGTTGAAGAGCAATATAAATTATAAATAATACAGTTTACGTTCTACATATAATCAGCACTCTCTTAGTTATCTAGTGTTGCTGTAAAAGAAATACCACAAATGGGTGCCTTTAGCCAACAGGACTTTTATTCCCTCACATTCTAGGCTAGACATCTGAATTCAGGGTGCCAGCTCCAGCAGAAGGCTTTCTGTGTTGATACCAGGGGAATGTCCTTGTCATCAGTCTTCTCTTGGCCTTGGAGCTTCTTTCTTGGTGGTATGATGTCCCCTTGTCTCTGTGCTCTGTATTCTGTCTTTTATATCTCAAAAGACATTGACTTAAGGTATAGTGCTGCCTCATTAACATCACAGGGGTGGAATTTACAGCACCTAGGAAAATCATGTCACGTAACAGAATGGTGGATAGTCATACAGTACTGCAATAATGGCCTAAGCACGTTGAGATACATTTTGAGAGATACAGTTCAGTCAGCAACAAGCACTATCCAGTTTTATCGTTTCCTATCTTATTTCTGTTTGTCCAGGGACAAATTTCTAGGCCCTAAAACAACTACTTAGAGCAGTATAGCCTCTGCTTTGAGTAAGGAAGATACAGGTAAAAGTTTTGTCATAAACAGAGTAATATACTCTGTTTATACTTGTAATATACAAGTATTATACTCAGAAGCTGTGGTGAAATTATAGGATCTCTGTAAGCTTGAGGTTTTTGATTTGGTGGTAAAATTGTGCACTACAGATTAGTAAGTGCGAGTAAACCGTTTCATACCTTGTTTATTAAGTAGTCCCTGATCATAGGCAAAAGATAATGATCCTGTTATTGGAATGAAGTAAAGACACCAAAGGCCATCATCATTCAAAGTGTGTAACGTGTGAATTCGCAATTCTCTATTTTTTTTTTTTTTTTTGTTTTGGGGTCAGTAGTTTCAAAGAAAGGAATGAAATTATGGTTAAACTGATATTTATTAGGTTGATATAGGAAAGCATAAAAGACAGTGAGGCAAGGATGTGGATCCATCTGTGGAGGCTATTTCAGAGCGAAGTCGTTATTGAAAGTCTGTGTTGGTAAATGCCGTGATTACTGTCAGTCTCTGTCTTTTTATCTTGAGTACTCATAATTTCTTGAAATTGTCTTCACATTTGCTTTCTTGAATGCAGTTCATCTGCCACTGGCTTTCTTACTACATCTCAAACCCATTTCTTTGCTCTATTCCTATTTATTCAGATCATATGAACATCAGAGTTTTGCTCAGTTCCATTTCTTAATGCTGTTATCCAAGTATTTGTAGATAATAGCATTGCCTCAGTGAACATTTTTATGACCATAATAATGCATATATCTTTCTTATTGATTGAAATATGAATGTTGAAAATAAACAAGCAGAATCAGTAGTTTGGAAATAGGGCTTTCATGATAGAAATGATGCTAGAGGAGATCACATGACAGAATTTTGCAAGGCCAATGACTTCTTCATTGCAAACACCTTTCTTCAACAACATAAACAGCCACAGTACATGTGGACCTTGCCAGATGGAACACACAGCATTCAAATTGGCTACATTGATGAAGGCAAGGGAGAAACTCATCAGGACAAGGACAGGGGCCAACTGTTGAACAAGATCATTGATTGCTTGTATGCCAGTTCAAGTTGAAACTCATGAAAATTAGGGCAGGTCCACAAGAGCTGAAAATACAGCCTTGTGTATATTCCACATGAATTTAGAGACCATCTAAAGAGTAGATGGGACACACTACACCAGTGACTGAAGACTGGAGGAGTTGTGGAATGATGTTTAGAACATTGCATGTGAGAAAAGCAAAAGGTCGTTAAAAAGATAGGAAAGAAATAAAAGACCAAAATAAATGTCAGAAGAGGCTCAAACTTGCTCTTGAACATAGAGCAGCTAAAGTGAATGTAAGAAATGGTGAAATAAGAGTATGAATTATACCTCAACCTAAAGAAAACGAATCCTCACAACCAGACCAGTAAGCAACATCATGATAAACAGAGAAATGGTTAGAGATGTCAAAAATTTCATTTTGCTTTACAGCCAACACTCATGGAATCAGTAGTCAATCAGATGACGTATGGAATTCAGCAAATCTGCTGCAAGAGACCTCTTTAAAGTGTTGAAAAGCAAAGATGTCACTGGGAGGACTGAGAAACACCTGACCCACACCATGGTATTTTCAAACACCTCATATGCAACCAAAGCTGGCAATGAATAAGGAAGACTGAAGAAGAGTTGATGCCTTTGAATTATGGCGGTGTTGAAAAATACAGCCTAAACCATGGATTCCCAGAAGAATGAACAAATCTGTCTGGGAAGAAGTATGGTCAGACTGCTCCTTAGAGGCAAGGATGGCAAGATTTATCTCATGTATTTAGCACATTTTATCTGGAGAGACCTTTACTGGGAGAAAGATACACAAGGTAAAGTAGAGGGGTCAATGAAAAAGAGGTAGACCTTCAAGGAGATGGATTGGCACAGTGGCTGCAATAATGGGCTCAAACATAACAACTGTGAGGATAGCATAGGACTAAGCAGTGTTTTCTTCTATTATATATAGGGTTGCTATGAATTGGAACCTACTCAACATCTAACAGCAAACAACAAGAAGTATCTGTAATTGTGCCCCATGTATACTTTATTACGTATATGGATGTACGTGCACACATACATGGATTTCAAGAAGAATATTGAATGTACATGGACTGCCAAAAGAGCAAACAAATCTGTTCTAGAAAGAGTACAACCAGAGTGCTTCTTGTAAGCAAAGATGGTGAGATTGCATCTTACATACTTTGGACATAATCAGTCCCTGAAGAAAGGCATCATACTTGGTAGAGCGGAGGGTTGGAAAAAATGAGGAAGACTCTTGACAAGATGGATTGACACAGTGGCTGCAACGTGGGCTTAAGCATAAAAATGGTTTTAAACAGGGGGCAAGACCAGGTAGTGTTTTGTACTGAGTCAGAACCAACTCGATGGCACCTAACGACAACACAACGTACATGCATATACATATGTGTATATATGCACACATATATTCCTTCATGTACTTTCTGTGTAGGTTTTCTTTGAAATATTTTTATTCTAGGAAATTTTCTGTACTTTGGAATTATTTAAATAAAAGTTTTGATTTTTTTGGCATTTGTAAACTACCTTAAAATGATACTTTCTTTCACAGAATTTCCATTAAAATAAAAAATAAAACACTTTCCAAGAAACAGCATTTTTTGTTTTCTTCTAAAACCCTCAGTGTTTTAGCTTCTTCCTAAAATAGACATCACCCTATTTTCGGTGATTTAACTTCTACTTCATTGACTTTCTACTGCTTTCCACTTAAATTATACGTTCCTGTAGAACTAGGCTTTGTCAATGCTTCCTGCGTTCCACTACTCCTTCTCAAAACAGTACACCCCTTCCTTCTAGCATCAGCCATGGTTTTCACCCCTTTCCTCTATATCACCTTTTCTCCCCTTACAGATGGGGAATCCTAAACTAATTCTTATTCTTCTTGTATATTTCTGTATTCCTTGAACAGTTCATCTTCATTTTTGTGTCTTCAGTTTTTCCTCGCTTCCCTAGAAATATACCCGAGGGTCCCTGCTTCTTAAAGAACCCTTTCTTTTGCACCTGTCTTTCTCACCAAACTACCATCTTGTCCTTAATTTTTTTTAGTTAGCCTTTTGAAAGTCACACTCAGTGATTTTTAATTTTAACTTTATTTTATTTATTTATTAATTTATTTTAACTTTAACTTGATTTTGGTTTATCAATACTGCATTATTAGAGGTCACCAGCAGCCTCTTAATGGTTATCCTGGGGCCTCTTTCCAGTCTTTATCCTACTTTATATCCCTGAAGTATTAGATGGTATTGACTACCACATTTTCCTAATTCTTTTTCTTCATCTCTTCTGTTGCTCCATAGGATCCTATATTGACCTTTCTTTTGATTTCTGTCCTTGGCTTCTATTTTTGTATCTTAAGCTACCAAGAGTTTTCTGCTGGTTTCTATATCATGCATATTCCAGCTAAACTCCCAAACTTTTGTTTCATGTGGAACCTCTCCACCTGAATATTCTGCAGATATTTCAAATTCAGCGTATTCAGGCCCCCTTCTCACCCACCAGACTTGGTTTTGTTTATCTCAGTTAATCACATAAACGTCTTCCACTCGTGATCAGACTTGTCACTCTGGCACCTGACTTTTTTCTAATCTTTTTCCATTTCCAAATATTAATAAGCCGAACCAATTTTTTGTTCCAAAATATACTTGTTGTCTGTACCCTCTACCCCCATTTTTATTATCTGTCACCTAAAGAGCTGTTCTGCCCACAACTTTTCTTTTCTTCTCCTTGTTAAAAATACCCTCTGATGGCTTCCACTACCTATAAAATAAAACCTATATTCCACCTAACTTCTGCCTTTGTAGACATGCTGCATTTTACTCTGTACTATCTCCTCTGCACTACAGCTACATTGAATTTTTTTTAATCCTAGTATGTGCCAGCCATGCCTGTTTATAGCTCTGTGCTGTTTCTTCTGCCTGAGAATGCTGGGTCCTACATTTTTTCTAATGCTGTCGTCTTAGTAAACATGTAGTCTACAACCCAAGATCCCATCAAATCAAAAGCAAACCCCTGTTGTTGTCCTTGAGTCCACTCCAACTCGTAGGGACTCCATAGGATTTCCAAGGCTGTAAATCTGTGTGGAAGCTGACTGCCATATTTGTCACCTGCAGAGTGGCTGATGGTTTTGAACTGCTGGTCTTTCAGGTGATGGTTAGTTAATTGTTTTAACCACTGCACCACCAGGGCTCCTTTAAGACCTCACAGTTGACAGTTTTACTAAATACTTCACAATCTGACAAGCTTCCATCCTAAAAAGAGTTTTGCCAGACTGAGAGAAAAGTTTCTTATTCCCCTCTACCCTGCTTACTCCATTAAGCTGAATTGTGCATGTTTTAGGTACCCTGACTTGCAGCACTTTCATCTCTTGGTGCCAGATTCCTGCTCTAGTCTTGGAGGCTGGAACTAGAAGAGAAACTAGGGCTTTGGGTTCTTTTTAGAACATCTAAGGGAAAAGGAAGGCTCCTGAAGCATTCTGGGTGCTTAAACATTTCCTTTAGGGAGAAGGATAAAAGGTTACATAGATAGCCAAAAAGATGGTTATTTAATATTCTTTTAGGCTGTTCTTCACTTCAGACCCCATCCCGTATTTGGAGAAACCCGAACTACATACATTTTGGTAATGGGAGCACCTACATCCGTTTTACCATAAGAGCTGGAAATGCTTCAGCATTCCATTCTGTTTGCTTCTAGGGCGTTGTCACATGACTTAGGCTCTACTATCTAAACTTTCTGAATTAAGAGTGTTATTAATAATGGAAAGAAGTCTGATGAGTGGAGATGGCAGCAAGATTGGAGTTACTGAGGCAGCAGTGACAGCTGTTGCAGCTGCAGTCCCATGCCAGTGATGTTTATAGTGCAGGCAGCCCTGGTTTCTTCACTGAATCGCTTCTGTGACCTCATTTTAGGAATTGTAAGCTCCAAGCTTGATTCTGCAGCTCCCTTGATGATTCTGAGCTATCAAAAAAATGGGGTTTTTTTTTTGTATTGTGGTAAAATAAGAACATTTATCATTTTAACCATTTATGTGTACTGTTCAGTGACAGTTACATTCACTGACCATGTTGTGCAGTCACCACCACTTCCATTTTCAAATGTTTTCCCACACACTAAACATAAACTCAGCACTCCTTAAGTAACGGCTTCCCATTTCCCTCTTAGTCTTTCCCCCAGGAAGTAATCACTAATAATAAACTTTGTGTATTTGCCTATTCTAGATACTTCATTTAAGTGTGGTGCACTGTTTGTCCTTTTGTAACTGCCTTGTTTCACTCTCAAGTGTTTGCAGAGTTCATCCATGGTATAGTGTGTATCACTATGTCATTTCTCTTTATGGCTGAATAATACTGTTGTATGTGTGTACCACATTTTGTTTATCCATCAGTCTGTTGATGGACATTACATTGTTTCCGCCTTTTAGCCACTGTGAGAAGTGCTGCAGTGGAGGTCGGTGCACTGTGGGCACTGTTTGTGTAACGGTAGCAGTTGTGATCTTGGGTTTCCTTGGCCGGTGACCTGTCCCTTGAAAAACCACTGTATAGTTTGTATTTGGGGGCTTGTCCAGAAACAAGGGCTTTGTGGGTTCACTAAAGCTTGGTTGCTGGGGTGGAAAACATTGTCCTTCTTGTGGGTCTTTGGTAAAGACAGTACATTTCCTTAGTCTTTATAGAATGCTCAGTGTATTAACTGTAAATTTTGACATCATAGAAGTGCCAGCATTTCCCCTCTGGTGGACTTTATGCCATTGTGTGAATTGGGGGTGTTATAAATTAGAAGGCTTTCAGAGTTTTATATATATGTATATATGTAATCATACCACTGTTTCACTGTTGAGTTTGAACTGTACTCACTTGTTCTTGGAGAAAGAAAATGAAAAATGATTGTATAATCCCTATTGACTAATTATTTGGAAACTCGACTTCAGTAACATTTGGATTGTTATCCAAATAGTAAAGATCAGCTTTGAAAGACATATAAAAGGAAGATGTACAGCGAAGAGGAGATGACTTAATGACGTGGAAAAAAAATGTAGGCACTCTCACATGGAGTTTTTTCTGTCTCTGTTATTGCACCTGGTATTCAGTACTGACATTCTTGTATTCATTTATTATTTAGTTTGTACTTGTCTTACCTTTGCTACCATATTGTGTGTTTAAATAGTGAATTCATATTAAAGTTTTTTATTTTCTGTACATGGGAAATGATGGGCTTGTAGTAGCTGATGACGACCTGCTTAGTTTGACTTTATAAATTAAAGCATCAATTTTTATGTATAATCATTTGGGTATTCAAATATATTGATATTTATTGAAGTGGCTAGACAATGAGATTTGTTTTAGTAAACTGAGTAGTCTTCGTTTTTGCAGAGCTATTAGCAGTCTATAAGAAAAGTTTGTATGGTAGAATAATTTTTATCTCCCTTTTCTCAAGTTCCCCGAAATCATTAGTTGAGGTAAATTGATCAGCTTGGCTGACTTGGAAATAATATGCCTTTTGCTAGTTAAATACTGCCTTCTAGGAATTTTCTGGTGGATAAAATGTTGAATGGCAGAACATTGTTGGGGATAAATACAGTAGGATTCTGGTTATCGGGATTTTTAATCACATGGCGTCATGATTTGTGACTACTTTATCTGCAGATAGTTCTGCACACTCAGATTGATGCCTTCCCCTTGATAACAGAGATGCAGTGATGCTCATTGTCTTGGTATAGCTAAAGGTGGGTTTTTACAGATTGGGTGGAAACCCAGATTATCTCATAAAATCAAAATATATTGCATAAATAAAACAGCTGTTAACTGAGAAAATAGTATCACTAGAAAGGAATATCATCATGGTTAACGGTAAACTGTGGATTGAATTTTTATTATCTGAGATACAAAGAGGGTGCTTAATGGCAGGGTAGAAGGGCATTGCAAGTCAGGATCAAAGAAACACCATGAAAAGAAATTTGAGCAGGTGTTCTAATGCTCTGATGTGTCATGCAGGAGGTTAAGGAGCAGTGTTGATTTGATAGTATTATTACATAAGAAACTGACAACTGCTTTGCTGATTGGTAGAATGAGATCATCTCCTCCTGTGCACTCTAAGGTTAGATTAAGTTCTTGACCTCATGAGTGAAGAGGAGCTGCCAGAGTTGAAGTACTTCATAGCACAACACTGTTATTCATAAGACTTTCCCTGCCTAATTACTTTCAGAGTCACTGCTGGGCCCTTCCTAGTCTGTCTTAGTCTGAAAGCTCATCTGAAACCTATCTACTATGGGTGACCCTACCTAAATACCAGTGGCATAGCTTTTAGCATCAGAGCAACAAGCATGCTTCACTGACAGACAAGCAAGTAGGGTTGCTCACTCTTTAGCCCCCTTACCTGATACCATTAGCCTCCTTAGCTGATGCTGTTACCTTTCTTACCTGATGCTGTTATCCCCCTTACCTGATGCTTTTACCCTCCGTACCTGATGGTGTTGTCCCCCTTACGAGATATCATTTGAAGAGGTAGCATATGATCCAGAACCAGTGGTACTGAAGGCAGAAGTCACAGATTGTTAACGAGTCATCTTCCAATCCTGATGCCTCATTCTTCTTCATATAATCCAGTTTCTCAGATTATTTGCTTGGCATACAGATTGAAAAGGTATGGTACAAGTCAAAGCTGCATTGAAGGCTTTGGCAAAAACATTGCTTCAGGAATTGATGGAATATCAATTGAGATATTTCAGCAAACAAATGCAGCACTAGAAGTGCTCACGCATCTTGCCAAGAAATTGGGACAGCTACTTGGCCAACAGACTGGAAGAGATGCGTATTTATGCCGATTCCAAAGAAAGGTGATCCAACCAAATGCAGAAATCGCCAAACAATATCACTAACGCCACAACGGGAGTAAAATTTTGCTTAAGATCATTCAAAAGCAACCGTAACAATGTGTTGACAAGTAACTACAAGAAATTCAAACTGGATTCAGAAGTGTACATAGAACCAGAGATATCATTGCTGGATCTTGGTTGAAAGAAGAGAATACCAGAAAGATGTTTGCTGTGCTTCATTGACTATGCAAAGGCATTCGACTGGATGGATCATAATAAATTATAGCTAATATTGTGGAGAATGGGAATTCCAGAGCACTTAATTGTGCTCTTAAGGAATCTGTATATGGATCAAGAGGCAGTCATGGGAACAGAACAAAGGGACACTGCATGGTTTAAAGTCAGGAGAGGTGTGCGTCAGGATTGTATCCTTTCACCATACCTTTTCAATCTGTATGCCAAGCAGATAATCCAAGAAGCTGGATTATATGAAGAAGAACAAGGCATCAAGATTGGAGGATGACTCAGTAACAGCCTGCATTACACAGACGACCCCACCTTACTTACTGGAAGTGAAGAAGATTTGAAGCAGTTACTGATGAAGTTCAAGGGCCACAGCCTTCAGTATGACTTGCACTTCAGCATCAAAAAAAAAAAATCCTCACAACTGGACCAGTAAGCAATATCATGTTAAATGGAGAAAGAATTGAAGTTGTCAAGGGTTTCATTTTGCTTGGGTTCGCAATCAACACCCATGGAAGCAGCAGTCAAGAAACCAAAAGACGCATTGCATTGGGAAAATCTGCCGCAAAGGATCTCTTTAAAGTATTGAAAAGTAAAAATGTCACCTTAAAGACTAAAGTGCGCCTGACCCAAGCCATGGAATTTTCACTTGACATCATACACATGTGAAAGCTGGACAAAGAAGACAAAAGAAGAATTGATGCCTTTGAATTGTGGTATTGGAGAAGAGTGTTGAATGTACCATGAACTGCCAAAAGAAACAAACAGCTTTGTTCTGAAAGAAGTATAACCAGAGTGCTCCTTGGAAGCAGAGATGGCAAGACTGTGTCATACATACTTTGGACATATTGTCAGGAAGAATCAGTCCCTGGAGAAGGACATCATGCGTGGTTGAGTGGGGGGTTCAGTGAAAAAGAGGAAGACCCTCAATGGATGGATTCACATAGTGGCTGCACTAATGGGCTTCTTAAGCACAAAAACGATTATGGACATGGTGCAAGATTGGGCGCTGTTTGGTTCTATTGTGCACAGGGTTGCTATGAGTAGGAACCCACTTGACGGAACCTGACAACAACATTACAACATTGTTTCCTTCATCCCCAGAGTACCTGGTAGCTGCCAGTGAAACTATCAGCTTGAGGTAGACTTTCATAGATCCAGAAATCTTGATTCTCTTACATCACTGTCCTTGTGGACTTTGGGGTATACCTCACCATTCTGAGAGAACTCCATCTGAAAGTACAGAGGTGTTCATTTAAAGGTGATGTTTGAAAATGGTTCTTTTGGTTTGGTTTCATGTTTTAGGCCTTCACCCTCTACTTTAAAGACCAAATTAAGCTAACTGTGTCAAGACTGGGTAAACCAGTCAGAGGCACTAAAATACTTGAATTGTTGGGGAATTCTCTTCATATGGTCCAGTTATCTGGGCAATCATATCACAACAAAGCAACTAATAAACCCTACAAATCACCCTCACAAGGCCTGAAATACAAATGATAAGTGCAGTCATGCCAACAAGAGAAGGAAAGTCATAATCAGAAATTATTTGTTAAGTCCATGTGTCTTTTAGATGACAACACATAAATCAATGTATGTTAATATTAGTTTCAAAGAGAGAAATTTTCTACCTTTATTTCCAAGTTCTAGGGAAACATTTCTTAGCATTATCTTAACTTGTTTTGAAGATCAGCCTTCATCTCTACAATGCAAAATGTAAAAATATTGATATAATATCACTTCTACAGAGCTTTGCATCCCTAAAAGTTCATGACCTTTTACTGAAGTTCACTGTGAGTAAATATAAACTCCTATTTGAAGTGTGACTGGCCTATTTGGTCTTCAAAGGGAATAGGTTAACAGGTGTGACCAAGCAAAATTTTGCAAACTTGAGTTTGAGATGTGTCCACATCGTGCTGGCTGTATTGATAAAGGAGAGGTAGGTACCCTGCAATACCGATGTCAGTGATTCTAAGGGAACCCATTTTAGGGCCACTGCCCCTAGACATGACAGTGTTATTAGCAAAGTAAGTGATAGGAACACTCATTCCCTAGTACTTCACCAGCTAGAGTAGAAAAATTGCTTTTATATGGAATTGATACAAGGAATGCAAGATTGAATAATGTTGAAATTTGGGGGAACAGGCTCTTTGCCCCTTTCTCCGTCAGTTCTGAAAGAGGCATACTATCTTAAATTGCCATATATCACAGAACATCTCTTCATCTTTTATTTTGGAGGTAGGTGAAAAGATACAGTGTATCTCCTGTTCTCTGTTGAAAGAGAAATATGGAAGTAGTAGAGAATTTTAAAACAAGAGACACACAAATGTATAGAATTACAGAAATTCAGAATTGGGAAGGGTCCAAATGTTACCTGAGGTATAAATGTAGTCTTTCAATCCATTGATTTTCCAGGCTTCTTAAATATTTTCAGTGTAAAACTCAGTACCTCTCAAGACAAAATACCACATTTTGGTCTTATTATTGAAAATAAATTGAAATGTGTCTTTTCCTACTCCCACAATATCTGAGTGTAATTATTGGAACTGACCACAGTTTTTCCTGTAAGGGTAGTTTAACTTTTTCAGATATTTCAGTTGATAACATTTTGTATTTTCCCTTTAGCTTGTAACTCTTCAAGAAGCAAAACTGCTGCTAAACGAGGATGATTACCTTATTAAAGCTGTATATGACTACTGGGTAAGAAAACGTAAAAACTGCAGGGGGCCATCTCTCATTCCTCAGATCAAACAAGAGAAAAGAGATGGCTCTACCAACAATGACCCCTATGTTGCCTTTCGGAGGAGAACAGAGAAAATGCAAACTCGAAAGGTAATGTGCAAATCAGATTTAAATGTATGTATCTTAGTAATATTTTTAAGACCAATAGTTTTATTCTGCTAATGATTTGAATAGCTGTAAATAATGTGAAGCTAAAGAGGAGCTAATGACATTGATGGACTTAATGTTATAAATCTTGCTGTTCAATAGTAGCTTCTGTTGGCAGTTGTTTACAGTGTTTATTTAATAAACCCATACCGTTTATAAATCTACTAATCCGACTCGACGGCACTTGGCTTGGCAATCATACGATTTTAGACTTGCCGTCAAAGTGGAATCTGGAGTTACATGTCCTTATGACTGTTGGAAGTTTTGAGTTCTTCAGTGAAGTATACGTAACTGCCGTACCTCTCACCTTTCTGGGAAGTTGACAGTTTTAAATACTATTGCTTTTCCTTGTCGGATACTTACAAGCTCACATGCCTTTGAAATGAGAATCTAATTCTTGCAAGTAAAAATGGAGCCTGCGGCTGCCAGCTTCTCTGGGGCCTCAGCAAACAGTGAAAGATTCATTCTTAAGCCCACTTTACCAATAATCAAAAACAACTTAGTAGAGTCTTTCTTCCTTTTCTAAGTTGTCAATTGTGTTAGGTTTCAGACTGATGAACACTGACTTGCTGGTGAAGTGTGAGGCAAGATTTTACCTAAGACAAGTCTCATACCGTGAAATCATATACAGAGGCCAGCATTGTTTTGGAGGGTTGGAAAAGTCACCCCACCACTGTCTTCTATTTCTCTTAATTAGGAGTAAAGACTACACATAATGACACGGCTTCTAAGACTGCAGAGTATCTGACGTATTTTAATTGTTAAAACCATAATGAATTACAATTAGAGGCAAGACATTTTCTGTGGATTCTTTTTTCTCCAAACATAGAAAAGTTGTCCTTGTCAGCTGTTAGTAGAACAGCTGTGAGTGAAACATCACGGCTGCCAGAAACAGTATATTTTACAAAAAAATTTCCTAATGGTTACTAACCAGAGTTTCTGCAACTCATTCCTATGGGCATGCTGTTCTTAAAACATTACAGGATGGATTTCCCAAGTATAGATGACATTCGCTAACCCTGGCTCAATTTTCAACTTGGTGTTCTGGTTCTTAGCTAAGGAAATCTAGAGTACTTCATGACAGCTTAGTGCCTTACTTAGAAAAGACTAGTATGAAATAGATGTGTGAATGTAGTAAAACTTTACAGATGTGCACTGTTGGACATGAGGAAGAAGTTTGAACAGTTGAAAAATCTGAATTGCCAAGTAGTTTTTAAAAGAAGTATAATCAATGCAGCTATTTTGTAAATTATAGACTCTTAGCATTGTCTTCAGAAATAAAGGTACTGTTGTACCTCTTTAATGAATAGGTTTGAAGTACTTATCATTAGCAGTGTTTGGGGGCATATAAACAACATTATAAGAGTTTATTTTATTCTTAAATAGGTTGTCACTGTTTCCTAACCACTTTATTCTGAGAATTAGTGTAACTGATTCCTGTCCTCAAGCCCTTTACCATTAATTATAAAAAATTTTTATTAAAAAACCTGTTGTCATCAAGTTGATTCCGACTTAAAGCTTCTCTCTATGACAGAGTAGAACTGTCCCATAGGGTTTCCAGGGAACACCTGATGGATTCAAACTGCTGGCCTTTGATCAAACAGCTTGAGACCCTAACCACTGTACCACAACAGGACTTCATGAAATAACTGTAGTGGGGCTTTTTCCTGTCACTCTGATGTCTGCTGTGTCTCTTACCTGTTATTTTCACCTTCCTCTGTATTCTTTATACTCCTCTCTGTTTTCAGTTGCAGAATGGAAAACCCTTCCCCGTTGTGCCTGCTGTTGCTAGTTAGAAATGTTTACATGTCACAAAAGGAGAACAGTAACAAAACAGCAAATAAATATTGTTTACCCCAGGTGTTTCAGAGGTGGGCAGTCCTTGGAGTGTGCCGAAAATGAGTGCAGCTAACAAAGACCTGGCTTCCTTTTCTTTTTCCACAAACTTTAAAACACTGATGCAAAAGTAAGGGATTCCTGAACTATTTGGTCAGCAGTCTAGAATTTAATTACAGTGCACTGAACTAATGTTTAATTTAGGAGTCCTTGAGTGCTTTTAGGAGATCTGCAGTGGGTAGGCACTTGGCTGCTTAGCAAAAAGTCAGTGGTTTGAACCCACCAGCAGCTCCACAGAAGAAAGATGTGACAGCGTACTTCCAGAGGGATTTACAGCCTTGCAAACCCTGTGGTGTTGCTATGAGTTGAAATCAACTTGACAGCAGTAGGTTTGGTTTTAGTTGTAAATACTTTAGGGAGCCCTGATGGTGCCGTGGCCAAGAGCTTGGATGTTAACCAAAAGTTGAGGTATTTAGCTACACCAGTCCCTCCTTACAAACCCTGTGGGGAGTTCTGCTGTGTCCTTTTACACGTTGCCGTGAGTCAGACTTCACCTGACAGCAGTGGGTTTTGCTTTGTTTGTTCTATTTTGTTTGTTTTTAAGTACTTGAAGATATTCTTAAATGAGATAATCATAAACCACTGTTGTGTCTGAGTGCATTGATCTGGAAGTCTTTAATCGACATATACATTTAATGTTTAACCCTGTAAATGTAACTGTTAGTGTCTGTGCCAAGCTTGCAAAGAAGCTCTCTTCCCACTGTATGGCCCAAGAAAAGTAAGATGGACAGTTAGGAAAGGAAACTCCCAGGTTAGTGGTTGTTAGTTCTGGCTCCATGTACAAATCACCTGTGGATCATTTTTGGTTATAAAAAGATCTGCAGTAAATTTTAGTGTGAGTTCGAGAACTACCGCTGTTGTCAGTGTAATTGGAATAGCAAGAAAAAAGACTTGGCCTCAAGCAGAAATAGTTGTGAGGAGGGGTAAAAGGCGTGGTGGCTAGATTAGGATACAAAAAGAGTAGGGCCATCTTAATAGACTAGAAAGGATGTCAGTGTGAACTTTTGGTTTTTAAATTGATACAGTTAGAAATAAAGGCCTGTGTGTATGAGCATACGTATTTTACATACATACTTACATTAGCTCTGTTCACTTAGAGGCTGTCAAAGCCTTGGTATCCAGTAGCGGTGGGCATTGCCGAGATTCAGATCTTGATTTTAAATACCGTTTTCAATTAAAAATCACCAGGGCTGCTTGGGAAAATAACTGATTTCAGGCCTGGAAAAGCATAAAGATAAGCCCAGAACATTCTGCAGTGGCAGAAAGTAAGGGTGTGATTGAAGAATGTTCAGGCCATGTTAGAAGGACTCAGGAGCTAGCCATAAGGAAAAACCACTCCCACTGGTCAGACATGGGGATATTTGAGCATCATAAAAAATAATGAGGGTGGTGGATTGTAACTGTTAAGAGTAAAATAATCCATGAGTCTATACAGAGATCAGTGAATGGAGGGATGGATAGAATGGGCAGATAGGAAGGAGGGGAATGAAGAAATGCTTCTCCTTACACTAAAATTCCAACGTAGAAATGTAGAAGGAATGATAATGTTTGGAAGTCACCATTTGGCAGTCAACATATTAATTATTTCAGAACAAAAGTTAGAATTAATAGATGCCAAAGAATGGGTTGCTTACGTAGACCTTCAACATACTTGTTAATTAAAAAATGAAAAATGCTAATTTGGCTAGAGAAACCTAGCAGACACAATTTTTTAATCAAGTGATGAACATTAACATCAGTAGTAATGGAACAGATGGGTGACATTTACCTGCTAATGTGATGTGAAAAATAATACAGTAGCACTTAGGTGAGAGTCCTACTAAAAATGTATAACCTGAGTATAATTGTAGGAAAACACCAGTGAAACCCTAAATATGGGGGCATTCTACAAAAATAAAATAAATGGCCTACACACTTCAGAAAATATGGTGACCACCACAGAAAGACAGAAGCTCTTGCAGTTCAAAGAGACATGACAGCTAAAGACAGTGTGCAGTTTTTGGTCAGAACCTAGATCAAAATGTATGTGTATATTTTGTTGTTGCTGTAAAGGACATCAGTAGGACAATTACCATGTCTATAAATTCAACATAGGATAATGTCAGTGTTAATTTTCTGATTTTTGTAATTGTACTGTAGCTGTGTGAGATCTTTTTTTTTTTTTTTAAAAAAAAAGGAATACCTACTAAAGTGTTTAAGGATAAAAGGGCATTGTATCTGCAACTTGTTAGGTTCTACCAGGTGAGTTCCAACTCATAGTGACCCTGTACACAACAGAACAAAACACTGCCCGGAGCTGAGCCATGCCCGCAATCCTTTTCATGCTTAAACCCATTGTTGTAGCCACTGTGTCAGTCCATCTCTTCGAAGGTCTTCCTCTTTTTTGCTGACCCTCCACTGTACCGAGCATGATGCCCTTCTTCAGGGATTGATTCCTCCTGACAACATGTCCAAGATATTGCAACTTACTTTCAGACAGTTGTAAAAATTGTAATTTATGTGTATAGAGAGAATACACATGCATGCACAGACATAGTAAAATATTAACCTTTTAGGAATCAATCTGGATATGTGGGAATTCTTTATACATTTTTATAAACCTAAAATTACTTCAAAATAACATGTTTCTAAAGAGTAAAAGGATCACAACTCAGAGAAGGAAAAGTTAGGAAGGGTAGTTAATTGGACCTAGTTAAAAGAGCAGTAGAGTGTTTTTTAATATTTAACTGCCATTTGGCATACAAGCTTGTGTTATTGTTCATCTTTTATATGCTTGTCATTCTCATTAGACTTTTAAGCCTTTCAGAAAGGGGTAGAGGTCATCTGCAATAACCTGTACAAAATTGGCACTTTAATTTGCTATAGGTGATGCTAATTTTTAATTTGGAGGTATTACTGCTGCCTATTTGCCTTTAAAAAAAAAAGTTAAAACAGTGCATTAGATTTTTTTCCTCTTGTCACTTAGTACTGGAGAAAAAAAGTTAGTTTTTTTAATAGATAAAAGATGGCTTATTAGCATAGCATGTTTGAGCAAATGAGAGATTATTTTTCAGTGTAATTATTGATAGGTATGTGTGTATTGCTGTGATTGTGATGTGTTTATTTTTGTGTTGATGTTTTCTGTGTTGCTGTGGGACATTCTTTATGGGTTGACTTTACACCCTTTTCAGTGTTGGTTTTGTGTTTGCTGAGACTACGGTATTACGTTTCTTGATTTGCTATTTTGCATCTTTATTGTGCTTTGCAGCCACCTTTATGATACTCAGTAATAGTCTGTGTTTAAACCCAATTTTAACATCTACATGTCTTACTAACTTTTTCTGCATCTGGAAGGACTGTAACTACTGTACTACATCCCTCTTTTTAATAAGATGATATCATAGCTTTCATGCTATGGTCACTGGATCACTTCTTTTAATATTACAGCTTTGATTGAGTTTTGTACCTTCCCTAACTGAGTATGTTTCTGGATGATGTGTCCTGTATTGCCTCCTAAAACACAGAGTTAATGGTTTTGTTTTTCTAATCCAAGAGCATCTTTCAGTATTTCTTGTAGCTTTGGTTTGGTTTTTTACAAAGTCTGAGTTTCTGTTTATCTGCAATTGTCTTTATTTCATTTTCATATTTGAAAGACAGTTTTGCAGGATACATAATTCTTGGTTGGAAGTCTTTCTCTTTCAACGCTTTGAATGTGTCATCCCATTGCCTCCATGCCAGCATTGTTTCTGCGTAGAAGTCAGACAAAAGCCTACAGGGCTTCCCTCTGAATGTTAGTTTTGCTTTGAATTTCTGTGCCTTGAAGAGTTTCTGCTTGTTTCAATTTGTTAAGTTTGATTATAACATGTCTTAGTGTCTTTCTTTTGGGATTTATATTGTGTGGTGTTAGATACACATCTTGGGTATCTATACTCTGTTCTTTCACAAGTTCAGGGAAGTTTCCTGTCGCAGCTCAACAATATTCACTGTGTTTTCGGGTGTCCCTCCCTGTTCAGGAACTCCAGTTAATCGTAGATTATTGTTCTTGATAGAGTCCCACATGTTTCTTAATGCATCTTCGTTTTTCTTGTTTGTTTTCTCTGATTTCTCCTCATAGATGCTGGAGTCAGTAGCTCTGTCTTTCAAGTTAGAAAAAGTCTGTTTTCCATTTGTTCAATTCTATTTTCTTGGTTTTGAATTGAATTTTCTGTTTCTTTGATTTTGCGATAGCTCTGTCAGATTTCAGAATGCTGGTGTTCCATCAGTTCAAACAACTTGCTTAATTTTTCATTTTGCTCTGCTGCATTTTGTATAAGGTCTAGGAGGGCTCTCTGTATAATCTTTTCTACTCAACCTCTAATAGTTTCAGAAAAGCTTCTTCATCTGGGAAGTTCTTTGGTTCTTTCTTTTGGGGGCTTGTTGGAGCCATGGGTGAATTTTTCTTTAAGTTTCTGGCCAAGGTTTGCTGCTTTGGGAGCATCTAGAGGTAGTTTATTTTCTCCAGTGTTACCTTAATAGGGTCTGAAGCACAGTCTGGGAAGGAAGGTGATCACCGTCACCTCTATATACTCATGACTGGGCCCAGTGGCATCTTTGGGGTAGCAGGCGCCATCTCCTGATTGGCAAAGACACAGCCCTACTTATGGAGTCACTGGGGGGCTGTCAGCTAACCCTGATGTGGGTCAGCAAAGGCTGGAAGAGATGCCATCAGGACACACTGCAGTTACTTCTCTAGGTAGTCTTATTTTGAAAGGTAAAAGCTATCTAACAGCTTCCAAAATCAGTTAGGCGGTCAAGTGTGCAAGCCCCTCTTCCCAGCTGGCTGTGTAAGCACCTCTGCACCCAACCACAGATGCTGTAAACTAGTTCAAAGTACAGAAAGGCTACAGCCCTGGCATCATCTGCTACCAGGCCCCACCTGTAAGGCCACACTGAAAGTGCTTCCTGGGCTGGCACTGCCTCCCAGCCTGAGAATTAGCCCCTGATGAGGCCTCCGTTTGGGTAACTCCAACTCCCAGTCAAACAAGATGGCGTCCCACACAAGCTCTCCTGCCCACTGTGAAATAGCCAAATCAATAGTAGAGGTTTGGAAAGAGAGGATAAAGGTGCCAAGATGCACAGAATCCAGAGCCAGAGTCTCAAAATATGGCTGTTCCACCTGCTGACCCCATCAGCAGTGCAGCTGAGCTTTGCTGCCAGTTAAGCCCAAGCCTGCCCACAGACAGAGAGAGGAAAAAAAGTTAAAATCACAAATTACCTTCAGTCCGCGAGAGTCAGCATTCAGCAAGGGTGGGGGTCAGGGAAAGAGAAGAACTTTCCTGTCCAGTGGCATGTAGTCCAAACTGATAGCCCTATGCTGTGTTGTAGGGCTCAGTGGGTGTCCAGAAGGCTCCGATTAATTATCAATCCAGGTGTTAGTTTTCAGAGGGAATGAAGGAGACATATGTCTAGTCCACCATCTTGAGTCTGCCACGGGGAGTGCACAAAAGAAGAGTAAAAGTTTGCATTTTTTTCTGTTTCTTGTTTTATTATCCTTCAATATGAAACTTCTGATATTCTTCAGATTATTATTTCAGCAATAAACAGTTGGAGTTCTGCCTGGACACATAGATTGAGGATTAATATTTTTAACCAAACAGTTCAGTACCAAATGTATAATTACTCTCTCTGCATGTTAGATTGAACAAAACATCTTAATGGTAATTTTTGTATACAAATGGATGCTGCTAATTGCAACAGATTGTTTTCTAGCTATTAAGCAAAACTTCTGTTTTGTAAGTTAGTTCTTCTGCTTCAATTTGAAAGAAAGAACTTCCTAACATGACTCTAAAGTTCAGAATTTTCAGTCACGTTTTCTGCTTTCCAGTGGATTATTATTACATTGAATCAAGATTATCCCATTTCTTGAGGTACTTGACATTCACTTTCAGTTTTATATCCAGGTTTCTGAAGTGAGGTTTCTGTTGTCATTGTTACTGTTTGCACTGTAGTATATTTAAACTTCCAATGTCTAGTTACAAGGGATAGATGGAGAGAGACTCATTTGGACTATTTGATTTTGATGGAACTGTTTTGTTTTGTAATTGGAAAAATACCTGTCTGCAATATGAGTGAGCTGCATTTCTGGTATGCTAAGTTATTGTTTCTGGTGGACTTTTTAAAAAATTTCATGCAGACTAAATTAAAGTTATGTCTTCTTTGTCATTCCATCTTTTGTAACAGCTGACAAGATCTTTTTAAATGAATACCCATTGTGAGAGATTTCCTTGTGTTTGTATTTTCAGAGTTAAATAGATTCTTTATATAGTAGGTATTTGGGTGATTTGTTAACATTTTTACATATGTAGGATGAATTTGGTTGTGTTAAGTTTTTGTTGAATGAAGATGTAGATAATTGGATTGACTGGTTTCCTCTAACATTCTTTTTAATAGAATCGTAAGAATGATGAAGCCTCTTATGAAAAGATGTTGAAACTAAGACGAGAGTTTAGTAGAGCCATAACCATTTTGGAAATGATTAAGAGAAGAGAGAAAACAAAACGAGAATTATTGCACTTAACCTTAGAAGTTGTGGAGAAAAGGTAACATTGCTACTGTTACATACTAATGGCAGCAAGGTAACCTTGCTCCTATTACATACTGATGGCAATTTATTTTAAACAAATGATGGACAAAGTGTAACCAGATTTTTTCCCCCCCATTTCTGTGTAATGATACTTATTCTCTAACATAATTTGTGTTTGTAAAGATTATTTGTGGTTCCCTCTTTGAAAATTCAGATTAAGTTACCAAGTTGGATTGCAAATTTGTTTTTGTGCATAGTGTAGATACTCCAATATACTTAATTGTTTGTGGACTCCTACATTGTTTAGAAGAAAATGTAAATATAATTTTGCCCATTTCTCTGTGTTAGTGTTTCTGCTTTTAAAAAATAAAGAGAATGCTTAATTGATTCTATTTTCTGACTAGGTAGGAAACAATTTTTGTTTCAACTCTTTTGGAAATGAGTTCTCAAGTATAATAGTCATTTGTACTGCATAATTAAGTAAACTGTACTGAATCTAACAGTTGTGAGGTGAGCATTCTAACCATAACTTCCTAGGGCTTGAAAATATAAAAGGGAATATTTGTGTTCTGTGTACTTTAGAAGTTTTCTTGTTTTTTGGTGTTTTATCTTTATTAATTCCAAAAATGAGTTTTATTGTTCCTGTCAAGTTTTACTTTAAAATGATCTGAATAACTGTAGAATCTGATTGATTGTATTTCAGTTATCGAGACATCACTGGTTTTCCTTCTTTATTTTTAAACTATATAACATATTTTTACCTTTTTAAGATATCATTTGGGAGACTACGGTGGTGAAATCCTTAATGAAGTGAAAATCAATAGATCAGAAAAAGAGTTATATGCCTCTCCAGCAACTCTTCATAATGGAAATCATCACAAAGTCCAAGAATGTAAAACTAAGGTGAATATCCCCTGGGGAGAAGCAAGTATGATGATATTGATGAATTATTAATTCCTGCAGTTTCTTTCATACAGTGTGGTTAAGGAAGAAAGTAGCTAATGAAAATTTAGTTCTTGCTGTTTGTTGAACAGTTTCCTAGGAGTTTTTGCATACATATTGACCCATTAATATTCCTAGCAGACCTGTACCTGGGTGTAACTTCTGGATGAGATAGCTAGTAAGTGGTGGGGTTGAGTTCTCACATCGAATTTCATGTATTTTTTACTATACTGTTTGCGTCCCTCTGAGTCAGAATTGATGTGATGGCAGTAGGTTTGGTTTGGGGGGTTTTATTTGCTTCCCTAGAGAGTAGGATAATTAAAGTTTACTTATCACTAATCGTAACAAACCCTGAATGGAAACTTCATTGAGACTATTGAAAGTTATTTTTATCATCATCACTGCCAGAACTAGAATTCCTTAGCTCCTGTGTAACAGAATGACTTGGGAGAGTCCTCTAACTTTGGGACCACCATTTCCTCATAATGAGGAGCCAGACTAAGTGATTGCTTTAGTCTCTTCGACTAAATAGTTATATATGTGTATACATGGTGTGTGTGTCTGTGTGTGTGTACATACACACTTCGTATATTAAAGTATTTAATTGGGAATCACAAAAAATAATACATTTTAATTTTAAAGAGCTTAGACTTAAACAAGTACTGACTGAAGCATTTTAACAATAGAGCTTGACTGCAGTAAAACTCAAAAATGTGAGGCTGTTTGTGGAAAATTCATCTTATAAAAATGTACACTAGTTTTTTCTCATTTTTTATGGATTCATTCTTAAGGTCAGGGAAAATGCAGAGCAAGGCAACTTCTTTATTCAACTCATGTCAGTTCAAACAGCGAAGTTCTTGTTAATCACAGGCATCTAGCCAACCTACTTTAAATTACACCTTCCTCTATAACCAAAATGTCACTTTATAAGCTATCTTTTTAAAGTTTAATTTATGTAAATTATTAATTGTTCAAGGTTTATGATTGGTAAGCATAGAATGTGACACTCTTAACCCAAAATTCCTGACAGAATCAGCCTTTGTTATAGTGATTCTTAACTTACATCTTCTAGAAGAGTAAATGCTCACTCTTTTCAGATATTTAAGAATAGCATGTACTGTTGACCTACCCCACTGGCACGTAGTTAACTGCATTTACTGTGTCACACATCACACCTTAAAATGGGAAGCTTCTAAGAAGTTGAACTTTTTATTTCAAGATACAGTAGCTGTTGACACCCTGGTGGCACAGTGGTTATGAGCCACAGCTGCTAACCGAAAGGTTGGCAGTTCAGATCCTCCAGGCACTCCTTGGAAACTCTACAGGGCAATTCTGCTCTGTCTTTTAGGGTTGCTGTGAGTCAGAATCAACTCCCTGGAAATGTTTTTTTTCTTTTTTTTTTAAACCCCTTGTATGAACAATGTCCTACCAGATTAGCAATTACAAGCATTTTCATTGTGTGTACTACTCTAAAGTAGTTTTAGCATCTGGACTACATGGAAAGAGTATATGACTTATTAAATATTTCTGCTTTCATATTATTTGGGTATTCAGAGCAGTCATTTTCAGATTTTTTAAGTGATAGATGCTTTTTTATTGTAAGAAATGCCAGTATGTTAAACAGATAGGAACAGCTGCTCTTCTAAATGGAGATGGGGGACTAGGGCTGAAACCTACCTCTTTGAACCTTTTATTTTCCAGATGGCCTGTCAGGAATCTGTACAGGACCGTGGGGCACTTGAAAACAATTTATTATTTGGTTAAGGTAGTAATTAGGCATTCTAAAACGTCAGGTTTTGTTGTTGTTTTGTTTCATTTTCAGGTTTATAAGCTTCTTAGTTTTTTCCCAAAAATGACGACCCATAGAAATTTTTTTGAGTTGGTAAATACGTATAGAAACAAATTACTGAATGTTCAAGCTGTGTAAAAGATAAATGGTTGTTAATTTTCCTCATTATTACAGTGGATTTAAATAAAGTGAGACTTGAATTTGAAATCTTTTTAAATGTTAGATTGTATAAATAATTTTAAAATCACTAACTTATAATTTAAGTATTATAACAACATAAAAAGTACTTAAATTGTACCATAATTATTTTTCATCATAAGTTGCATGAAGTAAAAACACTTTACAACTTATTGTACAGTAAACTTTGCATATGGAGGACAACAGTAAATAAGATCACTTCCTGGGCAAAGATGTATGTTTTTCAAAGAGCAGAACAGTTTTCATGATTTCTAAATGATTTTCATTTCTTCCTTTTGGGGGAAAAATCGTCTGTGTAAACAGCACCCTCATCACTTGTCTTTGAAAGAAGAGACTTCTGATGTGGTTCGTCAAAAGAAGAAGTACCCAAAGAAGCCTAAAGCAGAGGCTTTGGTAACATCTCAGCAACCCACTCCAGAGTCATTGCCTGTGATCAGTAAGAGTGACATTAAGCAATATGACTTTCACAGCTCAGATGAAGATGAATTTCCACAGGTGCTTGTTTTAAAAGTATTTTAAAGACATTTTCTTCTAGTCTTTTATATTGCTACAGTTTAAAAAGACAGTTGACATCTTAGAGCTTTGATTCGTGCTTTATACACTTAATGTAATGGCATAAATATTTCTCATTTATAAAGCCATGGAAATAGCACTTACTGGTTATATTTTCCATGCGTTGATAGAATTTATTGAGAGGAGCTAGTGATGATTTTCTGGTTTTCTCTTTGGTGTAAATGAGCATCTTTTCCCTCTGTGTTTAAAATAGATTTTCAGTGTGGAATTTCTAGGACAGATTATTAGTATTTTAAGACCTTTAATATAGAATTTAGAAATTTTACATTGCCACCAACAGTAATTGGATTTTTCACCACTTGCCACCAGCATTCTATTTTTGCAACTTTTAATGTAAATTTTGTCAGTTTTTTAGATAATAACTGGCTGGTGATAAAGAAAATTCAGAACTATTCAAGTTTTGTAAAAATAATGGTTTTATTATTTTGCCACAGTTTTATAGTAAAATATTCACAATTTTGAACTCTTAAATTTTAATCTTTATAAAGCACTATTTCTAAAATAAGGCCTTTGCTTTATATTTAAAAGGATCTTGTCCTTACTGTTTTTTCATAATAATGTTTTGCACATGGTATAGCAGTACTATTAATTTTATTTTCTTCAGTGTGTCATAGAAAACTTACAATGAGTACTACAACAAAGATTTTGAACCAATCGCTTGCTTTGTCATATTTTAGCATTTTGACCTTCTTGCTTAAAATTTTTTTAAGCAGAGATATCTTTGAAAACAGACCTGTTTATGAAACACTTTATTGCTATAGTTATTTAAAATCTAGAATTTACATAAAATTTGTCCTTTCTGGCTAGGTTTTGTTCTTTTTAAGGAGCCCTGATGGCAACAGTGACTAAAAGCTTGGCTCGTAACTGAAAGGTCTTGTCCCATCAGTAGCTCTTCAGGTGAAAAGGCCTGATGATCTGCTCCCTTTAAGACTACAGAGTAAAAACCCCTGTGAGGCACTTCTCTGTCCTGTAAGGTTGCTATGAGTCAGGATCAGTTCAGCACCATGGTGCAACAACATATTATTTTTGCTTTTTTTCAGTGATTTAGTTTTATTACATCAGATAATATTTTGGCACTCATATACATAGTAACAAAGATATATTTTATTTATTATGCTCATGAAAAGCACTTTACAAAATCACTACTTTTGTCAGAGTATTATCCAATTAGACTCTGGCAGGACTTTGAATAGCCACAGCACATTAAATCAAGGGACCATTTTGAAAAACAGTCCCCTAATTCTACATGTTAGAAAATTACTAAAGAATTTTAAGTAAGGAAGTGACATGGTCAAAAAAAATCTGTGCATAATAGCCTTGTGTTGATAGTACTAATGTCACCCTGGAATGTTTTGTTACACATTCCCAGCACTTGAGTAGTGCCGTGGGAAACCATGACCTGTAGAAACTTTTCCTGTGCTGTTAGAATCAAGACTTCCAACCTAATGGTAGGGTTCATTCAACAGGCTAGTTATATATATTCCACATGGATTAAGGAATATTCGTTTTTGTTCTAAATTCTTACGTTTATTCTGTCCTCCAGCCCTTCCTTATTCCTACGTGAAAACTGCTCTTTGAAACTGACAGATTCCTTTGAGTTGTTGTGGTAGGCTTTGACGAGCCCTTGTTAATTTTTAAAATGGTATCCCTGGGTTGCTAAAGAGTAAGTAAACACTTACCTATAGAGTAGTTGGGTGTCATTCACTGTTTAGAATGTAGCTCCTATAAAATCATGGTCAAAGTTATTCTTTGTCCAATAAACAAGGAATGAAAGAGTATGGAGGCTTAAGAGAACAAACATTTTAACTAGATTCATCCAACTGTTTTACAGCAAAGCAGAACTAAATATTCAGTCTCTTCTTGATGATACTTCTGACTCTAGCATTAGCTCTGTCTTTCAGTGTCCCAGACCAGGTCCTGGAATCTGCTCCTCAGGAATGGGGGCAGGGAGGAGAAGAGGTGATACACTTGACATGTAGACTTTCTGAGACTTTGTGATGCTTCCTGTGTGTATTTTAGAAGAGGTAGATGATTTGCAAAGGAACCAAATGTAGAATTCACATTTTGGATTTCCTGTCAAATTTCAGATTGGGAGCCTAGTTGCCCAGAAGAAGAATCAGCTGCAGTTTACTCTTTCTGTCTCCTCCATAGGGTTAGCAGAGGTATAGTGAAACCTCAAACAAATACCTTTCTACCCTGGACGACCCTGAAAATTATGTGGAGAAAATATGTTTCTTCTCAAAATTGGTAGAAAGGAATTTGTGAGGCTCAGAATTTTTCAGGTAAACATGGTTGAGCAAGCATTGTCAGAAAATGAGATGTACTACAGAGTGAAATTGCAAGACAATTAAAGAGTACTAAAACATATTTCCCTGCTGTCTGTCAGAGTGTATGTGAGTATCAGTTAATCTTTTTGATGGCATATTTACAAACTGTGCCATCATATATCAGCGCGCTTTTAGTGCACTCAGACTTTATAAGGATAGTTGACCACATAATCACATGGACCCAGACACAGAATGCTGTGTGTAGATGTGTCTTTGTGTAAGCAATCCGTATATATGCCCGTTTCAAAGCAAGGTGATCCAGTGGAGTGTGGCAATTATCAAACAATATCACATGCAAGTAAAATTATGTTGAAGATAATTCACAAATGGTTGCAGCAGTACATAAGAAAGAACAGCTGGAAATTCTAGCCGGATTCGGAAGAGGACAAAGAATGAGGGATATCATTGCTGATGTCAGATGGTTCTTGGGTGAAAGCAGGGAATAACAAAGAGATTTACTTGTAGTTTATTGACTACACTAGAGCATGGAAACCCTGGTGGCTTACTGGGTAAGTACTGTGGCTGCTAACCAAAAGGTCAGCAGTTCAAATCACCAAGCATTCCTTGGAAACTATGGGACAGTTCTACTCTGTCCTTTAGGGTTGCTGTGAGTCAGAACCGACTTGACGGCACCTAGCAACAACATGCTAAAGCATTTTACTGTGTGGATCATGACAAATTGTGGATAATATTACAAAGAATAGGGATTCCCCAACACTTAATTGTGCTCATGTAGAACCTGTGCATAGACCAAGAGGCAGTCCTTCAGACGGAGTAAAGGGATACTGTATGGTTTTAAAATCAGAAGAGATGTGTGTCAGGGTTGCATCCTTCTTCCATATTTATTCAGTCAGTATACCAAGCATATAATTCAAGAAGCTTAATCAGGATTGGAAGAAAACTCATTAACGTTCCACGATATGCAGAGGATGCAACCTTGCTTAAAGAGATGTTGAAGCACTTACTGGTGAAGATCAAAGACTGCAACCTTCAGAATGGATTACTCCTTAACAATAAAACAAAAATCCTTACAACTGAACCAACAAGCAGCATCATGATAAATGGAGAAAAGATTGAAGTGATCAAGGATTTCATTTTACTTGAATCCAAATCAGTGCCTGTGGGCCCAGGAGCAGTCAGAAAATTAAGTGACTTGTTGCATTGGGTGAAAGACCTCTTTAAAGTGTTAAAAAGCAAAAGTGTCAACTTGAGGACCAAGGTGCGCTTGATCCAAGCCTTAGTATTTTCATTTGTCTCATATGCATATGAAAGCCGCAGAATGAATAAGGAAGACTGAAGAAGAATGGTACATTTGAATTACCATGTTGGCAAGGAATATTGAATATACTGTGGAATTCCCAGATTAGAAGTACAGTTAGAATGCTCTTTAGAAGTGAAGGTGCCAAGACTTTGTCTCTTGTCCTTTGGACATTTTATCAGAAGAGATCAGTCCCTGGAGAAGGACATCATACTTGGAAAAGTGGAGGGTCAGCAGAAAAGAAGATCCTCAACAAGATAGATTGACACAGTGGCTACAGCAGTGTGAATCAGCGAATGGCAAAGGACCAGGCAGTATTTCGTTCTGTTGTACGTAGATAACCATGAGTTGGAGCTGACTTGACGGCCCTAGTGACATGTGTATATGAAACTTAGTTTATTTTTGTTGTGGTTGCTGACACAGCAGAATATACTCCAATTCAACATTTTTTACATGTGAAATTAAGTGATGTGTATTACATTCTTTCAGTTATACAGTACAACCATTCTCACCCTCCTTTTCTCAGTTGTTCCTCCCCATTAACTCATTACCACACAAGTTTCCTGTGTACCACTTTGTTGTTGTCTGTCAGATTGCATCTAGATAGATCTTAAAAGAGCACAACTGTTTGAGGCAGACATTCTTCAGTAGTTATGGTAAACAGAATGCTTTTTAATATTAAACAGCTTTTTAAAGTGCTCTTAATTCTTTGACTATCTGGTTGTGGACTTCTCACTTCTTCCTGTAGCCAATCTGCTTACCTTTAGCAAATGTTCTCTTTTCCCTTCTGCTCTTGATCTGCTCAGTTTGAAAAGTGATTTAAATAGAAATGAAGAGGAAATAAAAGGCTTCCTTTTGAATAAATTCCCTGGTCTGTATGGCCTTTTGTGTTTTCATTATTGTTTTTGGTGATTTATAAGCCTTTTTTAACTTCATTTTCATCTTTATTACACAGAAATTCACTGTATAAAATCACACCTACCTACAGATGAAATACAACTATCATAATCAAATATGGCCACATTCATTACTTACAAAACATAAATGGTATATATAAAAATTAGATACATAATTCTTGTTAAGTTTGTGGCACTTAATGTTCAGAGGCGGTTAAGCAATGCTGTGTATATTTATAAGAATTAAACTCAGTGCCATCAGGTTGATTCCAACTCATAGCAACCCTGTAGATCAGAACAGAACTGCCCCATAGAGTTTCCAAGGAGCACTTGGAGAATTTGAACTGCTGACCTTTTTGGTTAGCAGATGTATTACTTAACCATTACACCACCCGGGTTTACATCTGTAAGAGTTAGTCAGTTGAAATTCTTTCTAAGATACTAAAAAAATTTTGCTAGTCTGTTGATGTTTTAGGAAATCTACTGTGTGGTATATCTAATGCATGTAGCCTGGAGGCACAGTGGTTAAACATTTGATTGATAAAAAGGTCAGTGGTTTGAGCCTAGCAGCAACCCCGTAAGAGGAAGATGTGGCAGTCCACTTCGATAGAGATGTATGGCCTTGGAAACTGTATGGGGCAGTTCTACTCTGTCTAGTAGGATTGCTATGAATTGGAATCAGCTTGTAGACAATGGGTTTGGTAGTTTTGGGTGTATGTGATATAGGCATGATTTACTGTTTGTGATCAGGGTTTTCATTGTAGATCATTATAAAGACGGATCTATAGGCTTCTGAGAACCCATAAATGGAATGTCTCTTTTGTCTAGGTACCATCCCCCGTATCAGAACCTGAAGAAGAAAATGATCCTGATGGTCCCTGTGCTTTCAGAAGGCGGGCAGGATGCCAGTATTATGCTGTAAGAACTTTATTTTTTGTGGTATTTTTGTGAACTGGAATTAACAGGTAACTTCATGTAAAGATCCCTTCGTCTTGATCTAAAAGTGGGAAGTCCATTAGACATGCCTTATATATTTAACATCCCCAATGTGAATATTGACATCCCTGGTTGGTGCAAGTGATTAACACAACTGACTGCTAACTAAAAGGTCAGTGGTGTGAACCTACCAGCTACTCTGCAGAAAAAAAAATAATTGCAGCCTGCTTCTATAAAGATTTCTAGCCTTGGAAACCTGAGGGGGCAGTTCTTCTCTATCACTTTAGGGTGGCTATGAGTTGGAATGAACAGAAAATGGGTTGGGTTTGGAGGTAAGTGCTGGAGTCCCTGGGTAGTGCAAATGATTAACACTCTTGGCTGCTAACTGAAAGTTTGGTGGCTTGAGTCCACCCAGAGGCGCCTTGGAAAAAAGATACAGCTATCTACATCTGAAAAAATCAGCCATTGAAAGCCTGTGGACCAGTTTTGTTGTGGCATACATGAGGTAGTCATTAGAATCAATTTGATAACAACTGGATTTTTTCTTTTTAACATGGATACCAATAAAAGGTGCTAAAAGATACTGAGAACCCTCCAAGAGGTTTCAAAATCCTTTAATTTAAAAATTGATGTTTTCGTCAGCTTTTTAGAAATCTAGTTTAGCTTTAGACTTCACAGTTTCTGCACTTGCTGAAAATTGTTCATTGTGTCATAGCTAAAGTTAAGTAAGCCCAAAATCGTTTAAAGTAGCTTCTGAGTGTTTATTCAAATGCATTGTTATTAAAGTCCATCTTGTGTATGCAGACCCAGGAAGCATCAAATGTAAAAATCATAATATTTTTTAACTTCCCTCATGGTAGCATTTTGTCTGACAGTTATATTAATAACTTTTGACACACTTAGAAATTGCTTAATGTTATGAAGTCAAATTTGGGTGGAACATTACATCAGAGAGTGATCCTCACTTTCAGATGCTCAGAGTAACTATTGAGTAGTGAGGCTGGATTTCATAAGAGCTTTTTAAGAGAGAGTTTTTTTGAATTAATGATAAACATAAACTGATGACTGTTTTGATGTATAGGTTTGTGATTGTGTTTAATGTAGAAGAAGTAGGGAACTGTTTATGAGCTATGCTAAGGAGAGAAGAAAAATTGTTATGAAAGTAGGCAGAAGTAAGTAAAGAGAAAGCTTCATCTTGACACGTGTGTTCTTCAGGTATAATTTTTAGTTCAAAAAAATTGCCTTCTGGTTTACCTTAATAGGAAGCCTATAAATTACTAACTTTATGTTCTTTGCTTTTCTACATACCTGTTAAAGACCACATTATTTTTTAAAGATATGTTTAGTTTACAGTACTTCAGTTAGGATTTGAATTTTTTTGTTTTTTGGTCTTTTTCCTTTGCAGCCTCGTTTGGACCAAACTAACCGTTCATTTGAAAATTCAGATTTGCCAGATTTGGATAAGTTGAGGCATAGGCATTGCCTTACAACTCTGACAGTCCCAAGTAGATGTATAGGATTTGCAAGAAGACGAATTGGCAGAGGTGGCAGGTAAACTGTTTGTCTCAGCTGAGTTCTTTAGAAGTTGGAAGGGAATGGGTAGAAAAAAATGTGGGAAAATTCTTTCAGTTGATATGTGGTTTTATGTTGTTTTTCAGAGTTATAATGGACCGAATATCCACAGAACATGACCCAGTCCTGAAACAGATAGACCCTGAAATGCTGAATGGTTTTTCAAGCTCTTTCCAAACAGTAGACTTTTCTTCTAATTACTCTCGGACCAATGCTCCCAATAAACATTGTGAAAATAGACCGTCCCTTTCTGAAATACTAAGCAATATCAGATCATGTCGACTACAGTGTTTCCAACCAAGGCTACTAAATTTACAGGACAGTGATAGTGAAGAATGTACCTCAAGAAAACCAGGGCAGACTGTGAACAATAAAAGGATTTCTGCAGCATCTGTAGCTTTATTGAACACCAGCAAGAATGGCATATCAGGTAGGCTGTACTTTGTTAAGAGTATGTCCTGCTGTTCTTCCTCTTAATTTTCGTTTCCTTATCCATTACATTAATTCTCAAGATAAATTTTAAAGGTTTAGTTCGCTTGTTTATCATATGTAAACTATAAATTATAGTATCTAGAGAATTTAATAGGTCATTTTGATTTGAATTCTCTGGTTAGTCTTTTCTTTATGTACAAGTATCTATAGTTTATAAATATCCTTATAGTGTAAACACTTGCAAATGCATAGTATTCAGAGACAGAAATTACACACGACTTGTACTGCTTATATATCCTTCTATAAAATGTGTATATTTCTAAATTATGTCCTGAATGGTGGGTTTTAGTATGCTGTTAAACCACTCGTCTTGGTCATCCAGTGCTGCTGTAACAGAAAATAACCACAAGTGGATGACTTTAACAAAGACTTATTTCTTCACGGTAAAGTAGGTAAAAATTCCAAATTCAGGGTGCTGGCTCCAGGGGAAGCCTTCATTTTTCAGTTGGCTCTGTAAGAAAGTCCTTGTCCTCAATCTTCTCCTGGTTGAGGAGCTTCTCAGACACAGGGACACCAGGTACAAAGGACATGCTCTGCTCCCCGTACTGCCTTCGTAGTGGGGATGAGACCCCTGTTCCTCTGCTAGCTTCTTTCTTACATGTTCCAAGAGATTGAGTCCTCCTGCCTCACCAGCACAACTGCTACCCATCCTTTTTGATTGACATCATAGAGGCAGAATTTACAACGTACAGGGAAAGCACACAATACCAAGAATCATGGCCTAGACAAATTTATCCGCATATTTGAGGGAGTTGGGGGACATGATACAGTTCAGTCCATGACACTGCTCTGAAGTTATTTTAAATCATTTCAGCTTGAAATTTGGTCTCATTAGTGTCCAGTCTTTCTTAGTTACTAAACTGTTTATGTTCATACTTGACTTAGATGTTTATTTGTTTGAAGGTTGTGAAGGAAAGTTGGATTTGTATGAATGATTGGAAGCTGGCATATCATTTATCCAAATTAGTTGGTTAAGTTTCTCATAAATGAACTTAGGTAAAGAAAATGGCATCCATTATGTAAAGTTCTTGAGTCTGAAGTTGAATGAGCTTTTGAAGCTGAAATGGGTAAGCACATAATATAATTTAAGGTAACAAGATTCTTAGGAATCTAAAGATAGCAGAAAGGTAATGAATACTAGGGCAGGTATTTTCAGCCAACTTCAAGACTTTGTTTCAGTTGTTTAGCTGTACTAGAATTCCTGTACCAAACATCAGTCAAAATAACTTTAAAACAGCGAGTTTTAAAATCAATCATACAGCCATTTATAATTATATTTGACTTAATTATATTTTACTCATTAGGTTGAGCTTCATCTTTATCAATGTGTATTCTTTGCCAAAAAAAATTAGTGATTTTGATGTGTTCCTACTCGGATCAGACGTGAGCAGATATTTGTAGCTTTCTACTATACATTTCTAATTAACTCTTCTTTGATATGATGTTCCTTTTTCCAGAAAATGTACTTACATATTTGTTATTGTATGTGTATGTTATTGTATGTTATTGTATCATCAACACTATGTATATTTTGACACTACCTGATGATGGGTGGAGGGCTTTCTGGAAAGCTGGAGAATGAGTTGTGTAAATGCATACCAAAGGTGCCTATCAAACGACAACAGAATCCCAGCTCGCTCTGTAAAAAACACTTGCGCAGCTTGATAATGCCAAGAGTCTGGGGTCAGGAAAATGGGAAGACTTGACGCAGGTGCCTGGTTGAACTGCCATAATAACCCTAAAAACACAGGCATGCGCGCGCGCGCGCGCGCGCGCACGCACGCACGCACGCACGCACGCACGCACACACACACACACACACACAAACTGCCCTGGTTGGCACAGTGAGTAAGCAGTTGGCTACTAATCAAAAGGTTGACACTTGAAATCCACCCAGAGACTTCCACAGGAGAAAGACTTGGTGGTCTACTTCCATAGAAGATTATAGGGTATTCAGTTGTCTCTTGCATGGGTTGCTATGAGTTAAAAATTGACTTGAGGGTACCTTACAGCAGTAACAGTGTAACCTAAATGCATCCATAATAACTAGCGCTAGAATTCTGTGACAGTACCATACATCAACACAGAATAAGAATTTAAAATATTATCTTGAGGTGCGTATATACTTTTCAGGGAATTGAAATGTCAAATGTGCGATGTTAACCTTTTTTCCCCAATTTAATATCATAGACTACAGATTTTGATTTTGTTTCCCCCACCATCGAAAAAATAGTCTATTTGGTCTCTAATTTCCTGTCAACATAGTACCATTTCTTTTTCCTTAGAAAAAAACTAATGCTTATAAGCAACAGCTGAGCTGTACTACAAGGCAGTGTTTAAAATCGGGTCTTTCAAGTATGTATTTAATCACTTGTTAGAATGAAGTTTTTTAAAAAATACTTTGTGCTTTAAGTGAAAGTTTACAGTCCAAGTCGGTTTGTCGTACGAACCCTTGCACACACACTGTTATGTAACTCCAGCTGCTCTCCCCACCCTCTGTCAGCACACTCTTCCTGTCCACCCTGTAGTTCCTGTGTCCATTCAGCAAGCTCCGGTTCACCTCCGCCTTCCTCTCTCACCTCTGGGCAGGAGCTGCTCAGTTAGTCTCATTTATATATTTAAGCCAAGCAGCATACTCTTTACTAGTATCATTTTATGTCCTACATTCTAGTCCAATCTTTGAAGACTTGGCTTCAGGACTGGTTTCTGCTCTGGGGTAACTGAGAGTCCAGAGGGCGTGATATCTAGGAAACCTCCAGTCTGTCAGGTCTGGTTTTCTAATGAGGGTTCTGGTTCTAGACACCCGTTTTTCTTCCACTACATCAGGAACTCGATGTTGTAATCCCTGTCAGGGAAGTCATTGGTGGTGGCCAGGTACTATCTAGTTCTTCTCGTCTCGTGCTGATGGAGTCTCTGGATAATATAGCCCTTTCAGTCTCTTTGACTCATATTTTCCTGTGTCTTTGATGTCTTTCATTCTTCTGTACTCTAGGTGGGTTGGAACTACTTGATGCTGCATAAATGGTTGCTTCCTAGCTTTTAAGACCCAAGATGCCACTCACTAAAGTGAGATGCAAAACCATTTCTTAAAAATACTTCATTATACCAGTTGACCTAGATGTCTCTAGACCGCTGCCCCTGCTACTCTGTCCTTTGAAGTGTTGGGGTATGTTTAAGAAACCTCTTAGCTTTTGGTTTGGTACAGTTTTGCTGACCTCCATTCCACAGCATGCTGTTATTCCCTTCACCTAAGCCAATTTCTGTCTACTGTCTAATCAGTAGGAAACCCTGGTGGCATAGTGGGTTAAGTACTACATCTGCTAACCAAAAGATTGGCAGTACACATCCTTCAGGCGCTCGTTGGAAACTCTGTAGGGCAGTTCTGCTCTGACCTCTAGGGTAGCTGTGAGTAGGACCCAGTGCAGCAGTGGTTTTTTATCTAATCAGTGAATACCCTTCTCCCTCCCCTCTCCCTACCCTTGTAACCATCAAAGACTTTTGTTTTCCTGTTTAAACCTTTTCATGAGCCCTTATAATAGTTGTCTCATAGAATATTTCTCCTTTTGCAGCTGACTGATTTCACTCAGCGCAGTGACTTCCAGATTCTTCCATGTTATGAGTTGTTTCCCAAAATTATCACTGTTCTTTATCGTTGCATAGTATTCCATTGTGTATATATACCATAACTACCTATCTGTTCGTGGACACCTAGGTTAGTTCTATCTTTTTGCTGTTGTCGACAGTGCTGCAGTAAACATTGATGTGCATGTATCTATTCGTGTGATGGCCCTTATTTCTCTAGGATATAGGCAAGAAATGGGATTGCTAGATCATATGCTATTTCTGTTTGCTTTTTAAGAACGCACCAGATCGATTCCAAAGTGATTGTACTGTTTTACACTCCCACCAACAGTGGGAGTTCCAGTGTCGCCACAGCCTGTCCAACATTTATTATTATGTGTTTTTTGGATGAATGCCAGCCTTGTTAAGATTAGGTCCTGTCTGATCGGACTTTTCCTTTGGATTTCTCTAATGGTTCATGATCATGAGCCTTTCCTCATGTATCTGTTAACTGTCTAGGTATTGTCTTTGGTGAAGTTCCTGTTGTTATCCATTGCACATTTTTTAGTTGTGTTATTTGTCTTTTTCTTGCTGACGTTTTGTAGTATCTTGTAGATTATGGATATTAGATGCTGATCAGATTCATAGTTGTCCAGATTTTTTCACAGGCTGTAGGTTGTGTTTTTACTCTTCTGGTGAAGTCTTGGATGAACATAAGTGTTTGATTTGTAGTTGTTATCTCTTTTCTGGTGTTTATGCATTGTTAGTAATGTTTTACAGTCTGTTTATGCTGTGGGTTAGGGCTCCCAGCATTGCCCCTATTTTTTGTCCATGATCTTTATTGTTTTAGATTTTATATTTAGGTCTTTGATCCATTTTGAGTTAGTTTTTGAACATGGTGTAAGACACGGTCTTGTTTCATTGTTTTGCAGGTGGAGTTATGCTAGCACCATTTGTTAATGATACTGTCTTTTCCCCAGTTTAATGTTCTTTGGACCTTTATCAAGTATCAGCTGCTCATAGGTGGATGGTATTATTTGGATTCTCAATTGCGTTCCATTGATCATATATATGTGTTGTACCAGTATGAGGCTGTTTTGACTGCTGTGCCAGTGTAATAGGTTCTAAAGTCAGGTAGTGTGAAGCCTCACACTTTGTTGTTCTTCAGTAATGCCTTATCTAGGGCTTCTGTCCCTTATGTATGAAATCAGTGATTTGTTTCTCCATCTCATGAAAAAATGCCATTAAAAAATGCATTGAATCTGCAGATTGCTTCAGGTAGAATAGACATGTTCATGATTTTGAGTCCCTTATCCATGAGCAAGGTAGAATTCTTCTTATGTAGGTCTCTTTTAGTTTCTTGCAGTAGGGTCTTACAGTTTTCTTTATGTAGGTCTTTTATGCCTGTGGTTACATTTGCTCCTAAATATTTCATCTTCTTGAGGGACTATTGTAAATTATACCAGTTTGGTGATTTCCTCTTAGACTGAAGAATTTCTTTAAAAGTTTTATGTATCCATTGTACTGACTGTATTTTTTCATCATTTTCTAAGTTTTGGTTAGATAATTTTATGTGCTTTCATTTATAGTTCACTAAGTACTGAGAAATTTCCTATGGCTACCTAAAGAGGATTTAGGTGTTTTTTAGAAGGTTTTTTTTTTTTTATTTTGATAAACATATGCAGAATAGTTGAATCTGTACATGTCTGTGTTTAGTCTGTGTTCTTGTCTATTTTAGTTTAATGCTTTGCCTTCTGCTCCTTCTTAGTGGGCTGAATGATAAAATATATGTTTCTTTAAAAGTAACAATACTGATATAGAAGACCATGTTTTACCAGCAAAGAGTACCAAGTTAGGTAAGTTGTAAGTACTGGCTTTACTTTTTCGTAGCTGTGAGATTGAAAGTACCAAACAAATGAAGGGTTAAATCAGGAATAGAAACCTATACACTTGAGAGTAGTACTTACTTACATCACAGATTCATTACTTACTTATAAAAGGTGGAGCTGGGGGCAGCATCTTAGGTGAACTTGAAGGCTAAGAATTTCCTTTTATATGATAATATTATCAAGTCATAATATGTGTATCCTAAATATATTATTTTGTGTATCGTACTTAAAGGACTTAAAACTAAAATTGAACTCCATGTTCCTGGATATTAGAATAACTACAACTAAAGGCTCTTCAATTTGACAAGATGTTAACTTCTAAGTAAAATAAAGGAAGGCAGAGAAAAGAAAGATTGTGGTGAACATGGCAAGTAATTAACCAGAAAAAATTAATTTCATACATAATTACTTGAGAACTATATATGGAAAGCACTGTGCTAAGTGCTTAAAAGCTTCTCATCACAATAACCCTTCAAAGACTTTATAGTACATGGCAAATACTACATCCTTTTAAATAGGGAACACCCTGGTAGAGTAGCAGTTAAATACTACATCTGCTAACCAAACAGTTTGGCAATTCATATCCTCCAGGCACCCCTTGGAAACTGTGGGGCAGTTCTACCCTGACCTGTAAGGTTGCTGTGAGTCAGAATCAGCTCAGCAACAATGGGTTTGGTTTGGTTTGGTTTGGTTTGGTTTGGTTGGTTATATAAACAGAAGATAAAAGTTTGTAGTCACTTGAGGTGATTTACGGTCAAAGCTCAAGAAAGTGTTTCACATCTGAAACTAGCCTTCTTGTTCAGACTTAAAGCCCCAGATTCTGTTACACGTATCTTGGTTTTGACTAATGCACAGTTGGAAATTATACATATTTTCTTCTTTTTCTGACTCTTAATATACTGCATAGAATAGACAAAATACCTTTTTTGACCAGCTCCAGGTAATATTAATATTGCCAGTCTTAACATTTTATACAGTTTTTCACAAAAAAAATTCTGCTGTTTAATTCGTCTGATTTTTTTCTTCCTGTATTGCTTATTAAAATGTTTACAAGGATAAAAGTTCTATGTAGGCAGCACTGTGCCTATCACTGGTTGATAAGCAACCAGCTAAGGTACTCAACAATTATTTCTGGTTTAGAGTTGCTTCCGAAGGGGAACAGTGGATTCAGATTTCAGGGATTACAAATTTTTGTTTGGCTGCTGAAGAACGTGATAGTGAAATTTCAGTTGTGGCTATTAAGCTTTCATGTTAGAAGTTAATCTTTAGTCTTGTTTCATCATGATCTCATTCTCTTTGTTTCTCATATCCCCACCTCCTCATTTTTACAGTTTGTTGGTATGCTGTTAGCTGTGAGAGTTCCAGTTTTCAAAGATTAGAAGACTTGTCCTCCAAATAGCTCCATTAGTTTGTGTGAACTTTTCATCTGACGGTCTTTCAGCTGATGGTTTAGAATCCAACTGTGAGGGTTCAGTCTCCCTCCCCCTTAAAAATGCAGCCGCAAGTCTATCCTTTAGGACAGACAAATTTGCATCTAATCAGCATTGCTTTGGAAAAGCATATGTTAAAGCTCTTATAACAAATACCTACATGGTAGATGAAGAAGTGTTGGTAATACATTCATATTGACTTGATGATAACTGCTTTGGGTGCTGTATTGATCTGTGAAAACTTGGTCAAAGCCAATATTCCTCAAATTTGAAAAACTGTAGAGTTCTGAAAACTGCATCTTTTTAGCCCAGTTTGAGAGAAACTACATTAAAGGCTAAGGTACTAGCTAAAGGTTAAGAGATTATGGAGACGGGTACAGACATTTAAAAAAAAATTATAACTCTATACTCTGTTACAGGATGGTCATCTAGAATGTCCAGAATATATTTGTTAGATTTTTCTTTTTAGTTTATAAATGAAACAGAAATACAGAGTTAACAAATATTTGTCTAAGAGTGAAATCTGTCCCTGAGAATACCTGTAGGGCTATGTTTAAGAAACAGTGATTTAGGACTTTTAGTTACGTATTTGTAAAATAATGTGTATCTGTTGGATCACTGTGAGAGTATAGGAGAGAAAGGTAGAAGAGGTCCTTCCAGGTATACTACCAGGATCAACCAGAATGACATATCTGCAAGCTAACAGATGAAATAAAAGATCTTTCAAAACAGAATTACCATTCCAAAGGTGGTGAAGATTTGTTCTAAGAGAAAGTACAGGGATTTATCTCAGGAGTAAAAGCAGTCAAGATAAGTAATCAGCCAGATATATAGAAAATACCGAAAAAGGTTAGGGACTTCACTGAAAACCAGACTGTCATTCATATACTTACTATATTTAGAAATGCAGTAATGATATTGGTATTCATAGTGATGTATTTCGGATGTTATGAAAGGGAAAATTTCATACTCATTTTACCTATATATTATAATATGACTACCCAGAACTTCTTAGGAATTAGGGATACTTATTATTGGAATAGTGAAATGCTGCCACCTTCACAAAACATGCACATTTATGATTTCTTTTAAACTCATAGGACTTGGAGGGGTTTAAATAGTCTTATAATTTTGAAAATGTTTAATCAGCATTTCTGTGTGCCTATGGCAGAATGGAGGAGTCTCTGGATAGTGCAAATGGTTAACCTACTCAGCTGCTAACTAGGTTAGTGGTTTGAATCTACCCAGAGGCACACCTTGAAGGAAAGTTTCCAGGATCTACTTCCAAAAAATCAGCCATTAAAAACCCTGTGAAGTATAGTTCTACTCTGATATGCATGGGGTCTCCATGAGTCAAAATTGACTCTACTACACCTGCTTTTGGTACCCCACCTAAAGCTGGACCTGTATCCTGTATTTCATTCCTAGAAAGATTTGTTTATTCTGTCACTGTGCGTTTTTTCTTATATATGGAAACCCTAGTGGCATAGTGGTTAAGTGCTGTGTCTGCTAACCAAAAGGTTGGCGGTTCAAATCTGCCAGGCACTGCTTGAAACTCTTTGGTGCAGTTATACTCTGTTCTCTAGGGTTGCTGTGAGTTGGAATCAACTCAACGGCACTGAGTTTTATATATATAAGTGTATACTTTTTAATGAAAAGTTAGTGAAGAAAATTGCCTATGTAAGTATTTTAGTAATTTATGAAAGCAAAACTAGCAGAGAATTTACTTTCAATCAGATTATCCCTTCCGTTAGCAGTAAGTCAACACTGAGAACCGTGAGAGTAGCGGTTAAATACTGATGTCTGTACTGTTAAAATCAACCATTTTACCCATTTCCCATCACCTCAATATAGTGAAGGGGTCAATTAGAAAGGTGGGTATTTTTTGTGTGTTTTTTTTTTAATGTGTTTCAGTTTTGTGTCACAATTACTGTTTGCTGTTTTTGTCTAAAGAGTTGAAGTAATAATGCTGTATCCTGGATGAAGAACAGCAGCTTGTTTCAAGCACAAAACACCTTAATATGTAAAGAAAGAGCAAGATGTCAAGAATGGATAAGTCATATAGAATATGAGGTGACAGAGACGAAAGAAATGAATGTAATTTTTCAGAGTATATCCCACTTAAAAAGTTATGTTTGTGTTATTAATACATAAGCAGGAATGAGATCAGCAGTGAGGTTTTTGGTGTCAAAAACAGCTTAAATTTAGTTTAAGAGCTATGACTCATTGATTTGAATAGTTGGGATTAAGTCTGGGTAGAGGAGTTTTCTGTGGGAAAACTTATGGTCTTGAGACAGAGCAGTAAAGGCAGACATTAAAAAACAGGCAATTTTATCATCATCCCTTTTTCATATAACATAGATGATCTTCTGTTCATAAAAACAGAACATCTACCCGTTTGGCTCTAATTGACAGTACTTGGGAGCCCCGGTGACACAACGGTTGAGAACTCAGATGCTAACCAAAAGGTTGCCTGTTCAAATTTGCCAGCTGCTCTTGGCAATTCCAGTTCACCAACCACTCCTTGTAAACCTTTTAGAGGCAGTTCTGCTCTGTCCTGTGGGTTGTTATGAGTAAGAATCTGCCCGTCAGCAACAAATTTCATTTGGGGATTTTATCATGGACTACAGTGAACAACAAAATGTGCGTTTCCTCTTTGCAGTAAAGATACTTACTTTATTCTGAATTAATATTTTACTGACTGTCCAATTTAAAGGTTTTAGAAATATAAAGGATTCTCATCATCATTTCTGTACCAGTTTTGAAATAAACACATTCTCTTGGTTTGTTGTTCACTTAAGGCTAACTATTGTTACTCATTTTTCATTATAGTGTAAACCTGAACTCTGGACTAACGAAACACTGGATTTTAGGGAGTGAACACTGCTGCCACCAGATTCCATTACTTTGAATACTTTGAATTGAAATACTCTGCATAGGACTCAAACAGATTTATTTGGGTTGAATTTAAGGTTTTTCTTCCTGCATTGTATCTAATAAACTATTTTTGTTATCTCTTTTTCCCCAAGGTTTTCAAACAGCACAAAATGAACATTTTACATTTTTATTTTATTTTGAAGATTATAAATTTATAATTTAAAATTTTTTTTTTAATTTTTATTTTTAACATAACTGAGTGAAAATGACACAAAATCAGCCACTTCTTTTTTTGTTGTTTTTTTTTAATTCCATTCCTTGTTCTTTTTTATTGTGGCTGAGTGAAAATGTACATTCCCATATAAATTTACGTGCCCACCTGTATGCAGCTTCCACTGCTCTCCCTGTCCGGTGACAGCACACCACTCCTCTCTGCTCCATACAGGTCTCATCCTCCCAACAGTCTCCTTTCCCCTCCTCTCCGTCCACTCCCCTTCCTCCAGCCAGAGGTCAGCAAGATGATATCCTATAGATGTATAGAACCATAAAGTGCTTCCAATATATGGTCACTCTGCCTTGATAATTTAAAATTTTTAAAGTAAAAATAGAGCGATTTCAGTGAATTTAACACATGCAAAGAACAACCTTTGATTTTGTTGATAATTCAGTAAGATAACTAATGTGTATTTCACAAATACAAGTAACATTACACCTTTCAAGTGGGCACTATAATAGCTCTTCTAAAAATAAAATTACTATTGGAGAACAATTTTGCCCTTGTAGTTTAATTCACATTTTAGTGTTATAGAACAGAACAGAATGTATAAAGATTTGTCCATCTCTGTGGCCTGACAGCTCCCTTTTCATACTAAATAAATTATGGTACTCATAACTTGTTATGTGTGGTGCAAGCAGTTTGTAGCCAGCAGCTAACCTAAAGGTTGGTGGTGTTAACATAACCAGCAGTACCACAGAGGAAAGGCCTGACCATCTATTTCCAAATATTACAGTCAAGAAAATTCTATGAAACTGTTCTCAGTAACACATGGGGTTGCCATGAGTAGAAATCAACTGCAGTTTTTTTTAATGCAGAACTTGTTAGATGTCTAATTTCCCACCCAATTGTTTTTTCTTAGTTTCTTATTTGTAGTCATACTATATAAAAAAAAAACTTTGGGAGTGTTAAGGACCTTAGGTTGAGAGTATACTCTATTTTAAACTCCTTTGGGGCATGTTGATTAGATTGTTCAGTTGCGTGTAAAGGTTGACTCATACTAGTGCTTTAACCTTTTCTTCCCAACTGTATGATTTTATGGCAGGGACCATCTTCCTCATTTATTTTCTCTGTATTCTGTGTAACTCCTAGTGCGGCATTCTGCCCCATGGTGGATATTTAGTAAAAAGCTTGCTAAGTAAAATAATCTGGAGAGAGAAAAGAAAGCAATAAAGAAAAATGAGGCAAAAATTACTATAATAGTTCATGTATTCTGATGTGATTTAATATTTTGATACTCTAGTGATGTACAAACTTCTGTGGAAATAGCTTTATGTCATCTAAATCAGTTGATCAGACCTACTTAGATGAATGATGATTTGTTATATTTTTTTCAGCAAAAATATTCCCTAATTTGACTTTTGTGGGTTTTTTAAAAATGTATTTTATTATCTGTGGTGAAAACTAACACAACAAATTAGGTTCCCATTTGATAGTTTCTGTACAGATTTTTCAGTGACACTTTTCACACTATATCAGCATTGTCTTAGGTTCTGGTTGTTCTGTTTCTGGTACTCTGGTTTCCCTACCCCCTTATCTTCTGATCTTTGCTGTAGAGTGATTGTTGACTGTCCTGTCTCCTGTAGATGTTTTTTAAATGCAACACTGTACTCCCAGTTAATAGCCTTTGTTTTATGTGTCAGTCAGTTATTTTACCAAAAGGTGACCTTGGAATCGTTTTAGCTGGCCTTTGAAGCAGAAGTTGTAGATGTCTGTTTTTATTTGAAATTCACTCATGTTTAACATACTTTGTATGCAGCATAAATGATAGCATCTGAAGATTCATCTGTAATTTTTGAAATACTTCTCTGTTTCTTAGCTGGTGTTTTTAAATAGGACTTATTTTAGACAGTGAACATACTGGATTGAACATAATTTGTAGTTTAATTAGATTAATATTTTTGTCCTCTGATACATAATCAGAAAACTGTATTTACCATCATATATGAAAACCAACATAAAAAGTCTGGCAAATAGTCCTGTTTCCTCCCTCCTTCCTGCTCCCCTCACCTTTCTCCCCATCTCTTCCCTCCCTCCCCCCTCCTTCCCTCTCTCCTTTTTGTAACAAAGTTTATTCTTATGCAGTCCAGTCAGCTTAGAATCCAAGTCAATTTGCCATATAAAACCATGCACACACACCACTATTTAACTACTCACCCCATCCTGTGACAGCATACTCCTCCTTTCCACCATGTACTTCCTGTATTCATTCAACCAACTCCTCCCTACCCTCCCTTTTTGGCTCTGGACAAGAGCTACTCAGAAAGCCTTTTGTGTATATTTAAGCCAGGAGGCACCATTCTGTTTCTTGTAGTCTAGTCCAGTCTTTGTCAGAAGAGTTGGCTTCAGCTCTGGACCAGCAGGGAGCCCAGGGGCCATGTTCTCAGGGGTCCCTCTGAGATTTCAGACCATTGAGTCTGGTCTCTCTAATAAGAGTTTCAGGTCTTCATCTCTGATTTCCTCTGCTATGTCAAGGACTCTACATTATGTTCCTCAGTAGGACAGTCATGGGTGGTTGTTGGGCACCATTTCTTTCCGGTCTGATTCTGATGTAGTCTCTCAGTCATATGGTTCCTTCTATCTCTTGGGCTTATATTTTCCTCCTGACTTTGGTATACTTCATTCTCCTCTGCTGTAGGTGGATTGGGACTACATGATGCTATTTAGATGACAGCTTGCTAGCTCTTAAGACCCCAGATACCACTCACCAAACTGAGACACAAAACATTTTCTTAAAAAAAACTTTATTATGCTGGTTGACCTAAATGTTCCTTGAAACCATGGTCCCTAGACCTCTGTCTCTCTATTCTTACCTTTGATATGTTGGGTTGTATTTAGGAAACAGCTTTTGGTTTAGTCTGGATAGTCTATCAGTGTACATTTCCTGTATTCTGTGTGCTGTCGCTCCTCCACTTAATCTAATTCGTGTCTACTATCTAATCTGTGAATACTCATGTCCCTCCTTTCCCACCCTTGTAACCATCAAAGATTATTTTCTTCTGTGCTTTAACCATGTCTTGAGTCCTTGCAGTAGTGGTCTCATACAGTGTTTGTCCTTTTGTGGCTAATTTCACTCAGCACAATGACTTCCAGAAGACTTCCCATGTTTACAGATGTTTGCGAGGATCATAGTTGTTCCTTATCATTGTGTAATGTTCCATTGTGTGAATATGCCACAGCTTATCCATCCATTCATCTATTTCCAGGCACGTAGGTTGATTCCATCTTTTTGCTTTGTGAACGGTGTTGCAGTAATTGATGTGCATGTATCTCTGTGATAGCCAAGCAGTGGAATTACTAGATCATGTGGCATTTCTATTTCCAGGTTTTTAAGAAAATGCCAAATCAGTTACCAAAGTAATTGTACCAATTTACATTCCCACCAGCTATGTAGAAGAGTTCCAGTCTCGCCGCAGCTCTCCAGCATTTATTGTTTTCGTTTTTTAGATAAACGCAGTCCCTTATGAGGTGACATGGTATCTCACTGGAGTTTTCACAGCTAATGGTCATGACCATTTCCTCATGTATCTGTTAGCTGTCTGGATGTCATATTTGGTGAAGCACTTGTTCATATCCTTTGCCCGATTTTTAATTAGGTTATTTGTCTTTTTCTTGTTGAGTTTTTTAAGTATCTTGTAGGTAACGGAGATTAGACACCCATTAGATTCATGGTTGCCAAGAATTTTTTCCCTTTTTGCTTTCTGCTCTTTTGGGTGAAGTTTTTGAGTAAGCGTGTTTGATTTTTAGGAGTTGCCCGTAATCTGTTTTCTCTTCTGGTGTTTATGCATCATTCGTAATATTCTGTAGTCTATTTATGCCGTGAATTAGGGCTCCTAACGTTGTCCCTACTTTTTCTTCTGTGATCTTGATTGTTCTAGAATACATATTTAGGTCTTTGATCCATTTTGAGTTAGTTTTTGTGCATGGTGTGAAATATGGGTTGTTTCATTTTTTTGTAGATGGATATCCAATTATTCCAACACCATTTGTTAAAGAGATTGTGTTTCTCCCCAGTTCACATACTTTGGGCCTTTATCAAAATAGACTGCTCGTAGGTGGATGACGTTTTATTTGGACTCTCCAGTTCTGTTCAGTTGGTCTGTGTGTCTATTTTCGTACCAGTACTAGGCTGTTTTGACTCTCATGGCACTGTAATCGGTTGTAAAGTCAGGTAATGTGAGGCCTTCCACTTCATTTTTCTTAAGTAATGTCTTATCCATCCATGGCTTCTTCCCTTTCAATATGAAGTTGGTTATTGGTTTCTCTGTGTCATTAAGAAATGCCATTGGAATTTGTACTTTGGGTAGAATAGACACTTTTGTGATACTGAGTCTTCCTACCCATGGGCAAGGCAGGTTTCTCTACTTAATGTAGGTCTCATTTGGTCTCTTAGAGGAGACTTTTGTAATGTTTGTATAGGTCTTCTATGTCTCTAGTTATATTTATTCTTAAGTACTTCATCTTCCTGGGGGCTATTGTAAATGGTACTGATTTAGTGATTTCCTCTTTGATGGTCTGTTAGTTGGTGTAAAGGAATCCAACTGATTTATTTATGTTTATCCTATGTCCTGATGCTTTCTACCTGTTTGAGTTATAGGCTTAATTCTTTGATTTGGGGTTTCTTTTTGGATGCTTGCATTTATTGAGATAAACTGACCTCTGAGCACTGCTTCTGCTGTGTCCTACAGGTTCTGGTAGAATCTGTTTTCAATCTCATTTGATTCTGTGAATTTCTTTATTCCTTCTTTGATTTCTTCTGTAACCCAAAAGTTTTTGAGCAAGATATTGTTCAATTTCCATCTTTGATTTTTTTTAACTGTTTTCTGTTACTAATTTAGACTTCTGTGACTCTGTGGTCTGAAAAGATTCTTTGCAATACATTACCGTTTTGATTTTGTTAAGACGTGTTTCACAGCTTAATGTGTGATCTGTTGTGAAGAATGTTGTATGTGCATTCGAAAGGAAGGTGTACTTGTCTGAGGGTGGTGTGTTCTGTGCCTGTGAGGTTGAGTCGGTTGGTTGTGGCATTTAGATCTTTCATGTTTTTATTGAGCTCCTTCTGGATGTTCTGTCTATCACAGAAGGTGGAGTGTTGAAGTCTCCTGTTGTTATTCTGAGAGCTGTCTATCTCACTTTTCAGTGGCTGTTAGAGGCCATTTGATGTATTTAGAAGCTCTGTATTTTTCATTTGATTTTTTAGTTTGTATCTTTTAAGTCTAAGGTGTGTCTCTTGTAGGCAGTATATAGAAGAGTTCTGCTATTGTTTTAATCCATTCTGCTACTCTGTTTTTTTTATCAGTGCATTTAACCCATTTACTTCAGTGTAATTACTGAATTATGTAATTCAGTGTAATTACTGAATTATTCATGTAGGCATGAATTTAGTGCTGTCATTTTGGTGCCTTTTTTTTTGTGTTGTTAACAGTTTATTTGTTCCATGTAATTTTCTGTGCTGAGTTGTTTTATGGGTTTTGCCCCCTACTGCTGTTGATTTTATATTTGCTGAGACTTCTTAATTTTCCTTCTTATTTTAATGTGTAGGATGACTAATTTCCTTTCCAGTTATCTTGATGTTTACCCCTAGTTTTCTAAATTTGAATCAGTCTTTAATTTCTTTGTATTGGCCTTGACTTCCTCTCCATCTGAAAGATCTATGAATACATTAATTTGTCTTTTTGGTATAATGCCATCATTTACATACTGAGATCTCTGTTTCCCTATTTTTAATGTTTTACTTTTGACCTGTTTTTGTTCAAAATCTAGAAGCTTTGTCCTGTAATTGTGACTTTGAGTATGTATCTGATGTTACTGATTTTCTGATTAAAGAACTTCAGTGTTTCTTATTTCAGTTTGGTTCTTGCAAATTCTTTAATCTTCTGTTTATCTGGGAATGTCTTGAGATCACTCTCATATTTGAAGGACAGTTTTGCAGGATATATAATTATTGGTTGGCAGTTTTTTTCTTCAAGGGTTTGTGTGTCATCCTCTTGTCATCTTGCCAGCATGGTTTCTGCTGAGTAATCCATGCTCGGTCTTACTGGCTCTCCTCTGTCCGTTATTTTTTGTTTAAGCTTAACTGCCTGTAGGAGCATCTCCATATCTTTAGTTTTCTTAAGTGTTATTATAATATGTCTTGGTGTCTTTCTTTTGAGATGTATCTTGTATGGAGTTTGATGAGCATCTTAGATAGATCTCTTCTTGTCTTTCATGGTTCAGGGAAGTTTTCTGTTAACATATCTTCAAGTCTCTCTGTATTTTCTGTTATCCACCTTCTTTTCTGGTACTCCAGTCATCATAAATTAGTCCTTTTGATAGAGTCCCACAAAAGTCTTAGTGGTTCTTCTTTTTTAAAAAAAAAATTTTGATCTGATTTTTCCTCATATATGCCTGTGTCAGTTGCTTTGTCTTCAGTCTCACTAAGTCTGCATTCCATTGTCTCAATTCTGTGCCTTTGTATGGAATTGTCTGTTTCTGTAATTTCATTCTTAATCTGCTGAATTTTGGGTGGTTGTTGCTTAAGTGTTTCTTGCTACGTGTTTTAATTTTTCCACTGTGCTTTGCTGCATTTTGCCTAATCTCCTTTCTGATGTCTTGAAGAGTTCTAAACATTACTCTTTTGTATTCTACGTCTCATATTTGCAGGAAATCTTAATGTAGAAAATACTTTAAATTTTGTTTGGGGAGTTTTCTGAAGCTGTGGTAGTATTCCTGTTTAAACAATGAGAAATTGTTGTCTATGAGCCATCAGAAAGTTATTGTAATTTATTTATATTTTGTGACTATGTTCTAGCTTATACATATGTACACATATACATATATGTATTTTTTAGTTTTTGAGTGTCCAAATAGTCTGGTCTTTTGAGCTGTTTTGATTATTGGAGCCTCGGAAATTCTACCACCCAGTCTCCAGGTAGTTAGAGCTGTGAGCACACTGAGAAAGGTAGGGGAACTTTCCAGCTCAGGGGAGCCAGTAGTCCTCCCCCCCCCCCCCTTGTTTCTCTAGTTCCAGGAGAATAGCTTAGAATGTGCCCCACTACTGACCTGGGTAGCATGTCAGAGTTTAGCACTTGATGCAGAACCAGGAAGTGAAGGGAAAGTACTCGGGAAAGGGAAAGAAGTCAGCACATAGCAAAGGTTTAAATCTGAAAGAGTTAGCAAGCTTGTGATGCTTGGATACAGTCCTCTGTGGTTCTATAGGTACAGCCATCCAAAGCTCAGCTTCCCTACTGATAAAGATGTGCTCTGCTTGACGTTCGTTGCTCCATTCTCCTGCATGCTGCCATGCTGGGATTCTGCTCGGTTGGCTGAAGCAGATCCCTCTGCAAGGTGCAGATTTAATTCTCACTGAAGTAGTTGATTCTGGACTGGCTTTCTTCCCCTTCCTGTCACCCAATCTGATCTCTAAGCTTTCCCCCTGATACTCAGGGCTCTTGAATATCCTGTATAATCTGTTCAGTTGTTTTTCTGGTTCTTTATTGTTAGGGGGATCACAGAATACATGTGGCTACTCCTCCATCTTACCCTGCCTCTCTAATCCTATTTTCTCAATAAGGGTATATCTTGGTTGCCATTATTATTTGCACCAGTAAATCACAGTTTTTATAACTGCATAGTTAGTCCCTAGGGTCCTCATGAGTCGGATCCGACTCATGGCGACCCTAGGGGCAAGGGTATTCTGAAACATTTTACGTTTGAATAAAAGGTAGAGTGCAAATATTAAAACTGTTACACCAAAAACTACATGCAGGAACATTTTGTGTGTGTTATATTAAAGATGTCACAAGTATGAGAATAAACGATTTCTGCTGAAAGGCTATCAGTTTATTGGATTCTTTAGCAATGATATATAGTGATCTATAACTGCTTTTCATCTTAATTGTGAAGTAAGTTTGTTTTCTACTTGTGTTACTAAAAGTACTTTAAAATATACTTATTTCTGAAATTAATTCTCTTCACCAGTGACAGGGGGTATTACAGAAGAGCAGTTTCAGACACATCAACAGCAGTTAGTTCAAATGCAAAGGCAGCAGCTTGCTCAGCTTCAGCAGAAACAGCAATCTCAGCATTCCTCGCAACAGACACATCCAAAAGCACAGGTAAACCTGTCTTTTTAAAATTGTAGTTACTTCTGTTCCATCAGTTCATAATTATATATTTTCATTCAATTTTAGTTAATTCACACAAGATAACCTTGCTATTGCTACTCTTGATTTGAGGATATGACTTCAGTTTCCTTTCAGATAACTTGCTTAAGTAACTAGTTTACAAACTAGTCACTTAATATTTTATGAGTTTTATAATATTTTATAAGAAGAACATTAGAGCCAAATGTGTTTTTAATTTAGGAGAGAACTGGGTACATTTGGATGCGGTCACCATGAAAATTTATGAACGTAATTATTTATAGTCTTAGAACCATCATTCCCTTCCCAAACTTTCTGAAAAGTTTTTTTCCAAGTTACAATTTTCCTAACTGCTTTCTAAACTGTGTGGATATGTCTCATGAGCTGAAGGATAATTCTCTTGAATTGTGCTGTGAATCTAAGCATCATAGCCCCTTACCTCTTTAAATCACATTTCCCTATGGAAGAAAACCTGCCACTAGGCAAGTTTTCCAGTGGATAACCAAAAAGAAGACACTAGAGATTTAAAAAAATAAGTCCTTGTAATTGGGAATAAATTTCAAATTTCAGGTGTCTGAAAAATAACTGTTTTAGATTTTAAGTCATTGCTCTATGTTTTGAGACAAATATTCTTACTTTGGTTCTCAATTTATTACTACATTGGTTGACACTCTAAGGTAATGATTGAGATTAACTCACTTGTGGCTATTCTGTGAGCTGTCAGGCCAAAATCTGCCCACAGTTGTTCAGCTTATCTTCAGAGGGTCATTCTCTGTCCTCAGAAGCCTAAAAATCAGAGCACAATTCTTTGGAGGATATAAGTGACCTCTAAGGTCAATTCCAGCAATAAGAATATCTCTGACCTTAGACGCCACATCAGATGCACCTCTTGATACCCAGGTGGATCTAGACTGACCTACAGTATAGGGCTATTAACTGTTAGTGAGAGTTAGCCTGTCATGTATTAGAATCAGTCTGTTCACTTCTGAGTCTCTTGGCTAGTCACCCTAATGTTTTTTCAGTCTGTTCCAAGTTAGTCCAAGATAGATTGTGTGATTTCATTTAGCCATACTGTCTAAATTGTCGAGTACTTGTAAAAGCATTCATCAGCACTATCAGAAAAATTTATAGAGCATTAAGGTTTGGGTTTTTTAAGTCTTCCAGCTCTTTCTTAGAAGTAGTAGCCACCCAGTTTTTAGTTACTTACTTGCTTCATATGCCAGAAAGAGTCTGTGAAGTCCTAGGTCTCTTTATGTAAACACTTCTAACTGTTTGAGATTAGAAAGACATTAGTCTCTTCACTTGCCGCATTCCTTACTGTGTTCCTAAAATCTAGAAATTGTGAACTTATCTTTGTGCATTTTATAGGGCTCAAGCACCTCTGACTGTATGTCTAAAACACTTGACTCAGCCAGCGCCCACTTTGCTGCATCTGCAGTGGTCAGTGCACCTGTTCCAAGTCGCAGTGAGGTAGCCAAGGAACAGAACACTGGCCACAACAACATAAATGGTGTTGTCCAGCCTTCAGGTAAGGTCATAGTTTCAGATGGTACTACTAGCTTGACATTGTAACTCACTGATTTGGGGTATGTTTTTTGTTTGTTAAATGCTTTTAAATTGAAGGAGAAAATGTTGTAAAACAGACCAGTTGGTGCTCTTTGCAATTTCTTTGGGAAGTTACGGGGAATAAGTAAGTCATTTGTAGAATCCAAAGCCTGCTCATCCCTGTTTTGTTGTACCCACTGATACCTATGTGGGTAGCTCCACCCTTCTGGTGTCATTCTCTTTCTGTCAGCAGTCTCACGCCATAGGAAACCCACTGAGCTAATCAGAAATCATCCTTGCAGTGATAAAACGGTGAAATGGAATCCAGATGGTCTGTTGATAAATTTGCAATAGGATTTACCTTCCCACTCTTAAACATTAATAGGCATACTGTCCCTGACTTCTTCCTCTTCACTTAACAGCATTGATACGAAACCAGCCCTATCTGCTTCTTGCCAACCTGAGTCCCCAAAGGCTATATCTGTTTCTGTCATCTTTTAGCTACCTCTTAGACCCTAGAGGTCCTGATCATCCATCCCTACCAGTGTTTGTGCATTTTATAAATTCTTAAGGGAATAATTTCATTTCTACTTGTCCTCAAACTCCATAAAGGAACTCTGACTTCAGGGCTTCCTTGCCTCATTATACTTGCCTCCAGAGTTCCCAGAAATGGAGGCAGCAGAATGTGTACAAAGCCTGTTTGTGCAGCCCATTAGAAAGAGGGTAGCTTTGGGGATGTAACAGATTCGTACATCATACCTATTGGTCAGAAGATCTCTTCGAAGAGGCTGTTGTATGAAAATTTTACTTGGTGTCTAATTAGAATATAAATGTTTGCATTCATTTTTCTTACTAAACTTTTAGCATTTTAACTGTTCTGTCAGTGTCCTGTGTCATGAATTGAATATTTTTTCTCTTTGTCAGGAACCTCTAAAACATTGTACTCCACCAATATGGCTTTATCATCCAGCCCAGGGATTTCAGCTGTACAGCTTGTAAGGACAGTTGGCCACACCACTACAAACCACTTAATTCCAGCGTTGTGCACAAGCAGCCCTCAAACTCTCCCTATGAACAATTCCTGCCTGACAAATGCAGTGCACCTCAACAACGTCAGTGTTGTTTCTCCAGTCAATGTGCATATCAACACAAGGACTTCAGCACCATCGCCAACAGCCTTAAAACTTGCCACAGTTGCTGCCAGTATGGACAGAGTGCCAAAGGTTACTCCCAGCAGTGCCATCAGCAGCATAGCAAGGTGTGTGGTGAGGGCGTGGTATGCTTTCAAGTATTATTCTGTCTCTTGGTTGTGGCTGTCCTTGGGAAAAGATAGTTTTTGTTTTTGCTACTCAAATAATGAGTATTTGTTGACAGATATTGGTGATCTTGTTAGTGTAAAGCTCTTTGACTGGGTAAGTTGAGGTAGCTAGTAAGTGCCAACCAGAATTGTTTTTTTTTTTTTAAAGAAAAAACAAAAAAAGACATCAGTTTGACAAATGCGTCAGAGTCTTGTGTTTAGAAGCTGTCATATTTTTTGTAGTTTAGGCAGTCTCAGAGGTTTAGAATTATTAAATTCTGTGCCAGGGTTTAGATCTATGCTTTCTTCAGCATTTTACACAAAAAGTATTTAAAATAAATTATTCTGTAAATAGATTAATGTTGGAAATTTTCTGAGATTAACTAAATCTATGAAAATGTATTTTCAAGTTTGGTTTTATACTTTTTTTCCATGGTGCTAATACAAGGAGAACAATGAGTCGGAAAAACAAAAGATTTGTATGTATCAATATGTACATGACCTTACAACCATAAAATTTAATCATGGAGAGGGAATTTAAGTAATAATTGTGCTTCTAATACTTTTGAGTACTTTACCTTTCATCTATTGTTAAAAGAAAACTTAGACTGTTCTTTTAAATATTTTAAAAGTTTATCATCAGCTTCTACTGAAATGTGATATTAAATTATTGCCTTCCTTAAGTAAATAGTTAGGAGCAAGTGATTAGAAATTGATGGGTTTTCTGGACTGAGGAAAACCTCCTCATCCCTGTTTATTAATTGTGAAAATATGAAAATATCCCTGTGAAATACATGTTGTAGTTACATAAAAACATATGTAATACTAAATGATAATATCATGTTCTAGAGAGTGTTAATGCTTATTTTACTCTTGCCTTGTTATAGAGAGAACCATGAACCAGAAAGATTGGGTTTAAATGGAATAGCAGAGACAACAGTAGCCATGGAAGTGACATAACTTAAAACTGTGTGGCTTTGACCTGTGCTGATGGTGTGCAGTCATTCATATTCCAGCTGAATGCAAAAGGCGACACTCTGTGGATCACAGAGCGTTACAGTGGACCTAAATGGACTACAGTATATCGGATGTTAAATCGATATATAATGTATATTTTGTAAAATTGGGAAAATCACTACCTTGTAAAATAGTTTATTTGTATCATCAATATTATTTCTGTTACTTGAATAGTAGATATTCATCATCATGCTTTTGCACTTGAATTTGCAACTGAATGGATTTTAAAAAATAATTCTTTAATGGGATCATGAGCATGAAATGGGATCCTGCATCACTTGTTTTAACTATTTATTTTGCCATGTTTACATTTTGTATCTTGTAAAAATAAATTCAACTTTGTGTCTAAAAACTTAAAGATTCATAGCTAGGAGATGAAATTCTTGTAATTTTTTTCTAAAGGAACTGTAAAGTTTTCACTTGGTTCATTTTGTTTCACAATTTGACTAGATGGACTTTTTGGTAAATACTTTAGTGGCATTTCACTGTCAAATATGAAGTTCAAGGCAAAATAGTATTTTCTATTACTGTGCAGGGGGAAGGGATGGATCGATACATGCAAATTTAATGTAGTAACTCACTTTTCCATATATTTTGAATGTATATTTCTATTTATAATACCAGTTTATAAAAAATAATAATAATTACACAGAAAAAACGGACTAGGGAAAATTATGCATCTAGCATATTTAAACTGCAGATATGAAAATTTTTCAAGGAATACATTTTATCTGAAGACTGCATATTTTAACTGGCTTTAAAACTGTAACACACCACATAAAGGATATTTTACCAGGTATGTATTGCTTTATATCATTGCAATAATTATTGGAAGTCTAGATATCGAGCCATCCCAGGTGTTGGGGCGGGGGGAGGGTTGTGGCAAGATTGTCTTTTCAATTTTGGAGAGTTTCCTGTGGCTACAAGGCAAGTAACGGGTTGGAAAAAGTCTGACTGTAAGCGTTGGACACCTTCATAGTGTAGTGTTTTAGTGACTTTTTTTATACGGTTCTTGTAAATTAGATACGTGTAGTGGTGTTTCAGAATGTTTGTTTATGCACTAGTTCAGACAACTTTCCCTGTTACTTGTTCTTGATAAGTGAAAACTGCAGGGAAATAAAAATACATATCAAAACATGGACATGCTGCATATGTGTTTATTTCACAATGTGCACACAGTATAACTGAAAATTTAGGGAAAATGATAGCACTTAACAGCACTTTTCATTTTCACAGTGCTTTCCAAGCATTAATGAAAAGAATTATAAGAAGCTCATCTGTGGGCATTATTGGGTTTCAGATAATCCAATATAAACTACCTTTGATATGAAAAGTTCTTAAAATATTTTACAGAATGTAAGTAATTTGCAGTATAACATTCATTGAACTCATAAGTGAGCCTCATTTTATAAATAAAAGTTTAGAGTAGAATTATATTGCCAGGGGGTTTTGTCAAGTGAGTACTGGGAAATGTAAATATTTTTAATGAATACAGTTAAAACCATTTCAGACTTACATAATTTTATACCTTACATTTTTATACCTGTAGTCCTGAATGTTGTAAATTGATATGTCAGATGAATTAATGGGCCAAGATTTCTGCTGAGAGTGGTTTTATTCAGGTCCTAAATGTGTAAAACAATTGATGGCCAAAATCATAGAAAAAATAATAAATTTAATTTCTTCATTGGTTGTGACCTGATAGGATCCATGCTCGTTTCTGCCATACTACCTCTGGAGTTACTCATTGCTGATTATATAAAGGAAATAATTTTGGTTTGATATGTATTATGACTGTGTTCATTATGCTTATAGTTGGATGTATCTTCTTGCTATTAAGAATTCAAAACAGCTTCAGTGCCAATTTTGGAGACAGATTTTTTTTCCATTTTACTAAAGTAAAGCATGAAGTGAATTTGACTTATGTGATAAACATGTTTTAAATAATTTAAGTAAAATGAACTATCGTTTTGTACAGTTTCTGGAGGTGGTGGCAAACTCAGAACTTATCAAAGACTGGTGACTAATTTATGTGATCCTTTTGAAGTAAAATAGAAAGATAAGCCTTTCTTAGTTTGGTGGTTGTAACTGTTTCATAAATGGCACTTCAGTTACTTGCATGCACACTTTTCCAGTGTTTTTCAAAAACTTAAAGGCAGATCGTTATTTTCACCTTATTAAATTGAATATTTTGCACTGTCCCTATATTGGGCAGTACCACCATCTCTTGCTTTTCTGAGGAAACTCATATTGTTACTTGTAAGCCAGTAAGCTTCTAGATTCCTTGGAGAATGGTTTTGGGGGAGTGAGTAGAGAGAGACTCTGTGTGTGTGTGTGTGTGTGTGTGTGAACATGTGTGCATGCGTGCGTGTGTAGTAATGGGTAACTCATGTTAAAGAGAATTCATGCCTTCCTAAAAAGAATGTGCCCTTTCCAGTAATGACAGGTCATCATTATGATCAATTATTGTGATGCAGCTCTAGTAATTAGAAGTTGTAGACATAATCTTTCCTTTGGGGGGAAAGAAGATATTTGTAGGGCACACTTTAAAAGAACACAAACATGCAAGAGATACATATTCTTTTTTCCTTTTAAAAATAAGTAATACAGTATTTGCAACTGTGTTTAAGTGAAAGTATTTGAATACAATGCTACACCTTTGAACACATTTTATTGTTTGATCAGTAATACACTTGACTCAAGTGTTTGGTTTTCCCTTAACCAACCTCGCAAACTGCTATATTCAAAAAGATACAGGTGTCTCGAGTAATTCTGAATATCATCACCGGTAAGATGAGATGCTTTCCCATCACCAGCAAAAAGTAAGCAACATAAAAATAGCTAGCATCTGGTAACATGCAAGGTTCTCTTAATGCCTTTTTGCATTTAGTCGTAATAGCACGTTTGTAAAGTACTGCTATTTTTTCCATGTTATAGATCAGGAAAACAAAGTTTAGAGAAGTTGAGTAACTAGCCGTGTTATGTCACGTAGGTGATAAGTTACTAAGTCAGGGATTTAACCTAGCCAGCTCCACACTTGTAACTGCTACTTCCATTGTCATTGGGAAAGAAGTACTTCTCAGCCTACTTACTGGCAACATTCATGGCAGCGTTTTAAATTTCATTTAGAAAACAACCATCCCACTCTTATACCACCAGAAAATTTATACTTGTTTTTGGCTTTTTTAATTCCCAAACTGTGCCCATTAGAGCCTGTTGTGGCTTTCAGCCATCTACCAAGAAATCCCAGACCAGTGTATCGTCTGTCTCCCAGACTGTGACAATAAGTTAAAGCACAAGGCAGAGGGGAGCTAGCTAGCTAGGGACAAGGACCTGGCTGAGTTTGCCTGTCTTCTGCTGAAACTAGCTGAAGGGTGTGTTGGTGGACACGTACATGTAGCCCACATGTCACTGGTTGCTTAGAAGTAAAGGACGTGGCATCTCAGGCCAAGCTTGTGGTTAGTCTACAGCCCTGGAAATCCTTATCAAGGCCAAAACAAGTATGGACAGTCATATAACACCATGTAGTGACCTTGTGCCTAATACACAATTCTAACCAACTTCAGTGGCTACAAGTTATTAAAAGGGCACCAGCACTGCAGATTTTCCAGAGGAAGGGACAAGGAGAGGAGCAAGTGAAAAATGATACAGAGAATTTGGAGGAAGCTAAGTTTTAATCCTTCCTCGGCCTTCTGACACGGTGATTTTATCATCCTGATACTCTGAACCTGTACAATGAATGAATGGGTATAATTAAATAATCTCTTAACATTTTCTGCCAATTCTGATTCTGTAGGAATCCAGCCTTCCCTTCTCCCCACCGTCCCCCAGAAAAATCACCTTCCCTGCTATTATCAGTGTCCATTCACTCACCAGCACCACTGAAAATACTGGTATAACAAATCAGACTCTACCACTCCTTTTCCTATTGTGTGAAGGGAGGGCAGTTATTTCAAACACAGGCTTAAGATGTTTGTAACTTGCTGCACAGGAAGCAAAAGGTAACACTAGACATTTATCCAGCCATTATTTGTTTGGCACAGAACTTCAAGCTTGGGCCACCTCAAAATGGAATCTCCTGTGTTGTATGAAAATCAGAGTGTACTTAAAGATGACTTGTTCAATTCTTATGAATGCTCCCTTGTAATACTACTGCATATTTGAGTAAAACCCCTCCTCTTGTCATTGACTCATTAGACTAATGTTGCAGGGCAGAAAAAAGGGTAACACTGACCACTCACGCAGAGGGAACTCCTGTTACCTTCATAAAAGCATAGGACTCTGCAGTGGTAACTAGTACAGAATGCTAGTTTCATGGTAGTACAAACGAGACTAACTTCAGTCAGAAGAAAAAAAAATCACCTTTGGTGTACAAATTGATTGATGAACAGAATTCTAAAGCAAAGACATTGTCCATTTTCCAGTGTTGAAAACCTCTAAGCACTCCAGAAGAACATTGTTCTTCCTCTGCTCAGTCTCAGGACCTCCAGGGGTCATTGGCACTGGTCTTTGTAATCCGTGCTTTTCTCGATGACTTGGTAGGTTTTGTTCATTGCCCAAGTGAGCCTGGATTAGGGATAGCCAATATGCAGGACTTCAGCTTTTAACATAGTGAGATTCAGAAAGGACATCAAATTAGCTGTTGATTGCTGAGTAGCAAAGTACCACAAACAAGATAGGAACACTAGTTCACTGTGTCTGTTGCAGAAGGCTACAGTCTGAGTGCTGAGCTGTGGTGTTACCCTGAGGCACAAGTAGGCAAGGTGGCTCTTCTGAGTTCCCTCAAGTTGGCAGAATTCCCTTCATGAGTGGCAAATTTCTTTAAAGCCAACAGTGGTTCCTGCTGCTTGGAATCTCTTACTCCAGGGAAGACCTGTTGTTATGTGCTGTCAAGTAGATTTCTGACTCACCGTGACATTGTAGGACAGGGCAGAACTGTCCCATCAGCTTTTCAGGTTGAAATCTTTATGGGAACAGGTGACTGGGCCTTTTCTCCCATGGGGCAGCTGGTGGATCGCACATACTGACCTTTCAGGGCTCATAGAGAAGGCCTGGGACACTTTTGAAGGACTCTGGTCACCAGACACAAGCAAACCCAAACGCGTTGCTGTGAGGTTGATTCCAATTCATAGCTACCCAATAGACTAGGGCAGAACTGCCCCAGTTTCCAAGGCTATAGTCTGTAGAAGCCCTCAGTGGCTTCCACTGCATATAAAATACGAGTTGCTACTATAACTGAGATCTTGTATGGACTTTTCTCTGCCTTCCTCTCCAAATGCATCCCATGCCACTTTCCTGAATCTGTTAACCATATTTGAGTCCACTGGTGGATCTGGTCCTTGACTTGAGCAAACTGTTACTGCCTCACTGCCTTTGTGTGTGACTTTGTGTATGACTGCCAAGAATACTCATCTCTTGGCCTATTAGCTCCTTCTCCAGAGGGCTCCCTCTTCAGACAGGTGCTTTCTGGTCATCCTAGCTAAAGAAAGTGCTACCTGTTCTCTCTGCCCCAGTCTACTGTGAAGGAAATAATTACTTGCTTACCCATTCATCTGCTGCTGGCCTCAACGGTAGATGGAAACTTCAGGGACTTGTTCTCTGTTGTATTCCCGGTACTTGAAGAAAAGCCTTGTACGTGGTACTTGCTCAAATATTTGTTGGATAAATAAACAGGGTCAAGATGCTTTTTTATTCTTCACTCTTACTGTAAACCAAAGCATTGATGGTCACTAAACATAGTTTCATTTCTCTTGGACTTACTAGCCAAAATGTTTGCAAGCCTAAAATAGTTTGTGTTTAAAATCATTGACCTATTGCTTAAGAAACTGCTTTTCATTATAAAGCTACCTTATGAGGTGGTGGTTATGTATTACTTTAATACATAGCCTAGCAGATGGTTGTGGGTGTATAGTGGCAGAAATACTCTGTTTTAAGAGTACCACAAGCTGTTTTTCTGCTTATATTGAGACAGAATTAGCAGTCACACTCAAGCATAAGAAAATGTAGGAGCAGGTTGGATAGCTGCTGGTTTCGTCATTGTGTGTGTAAGCAGGAAATATTTCATCAATGACAATTCTAAGATGCATCTAGCTAACAATTGTTTACATCTGCATTGTGCTTTCAGAGTGTATTTTTGTTTGAAAAAGAAAAGATTTCAGCATAGTTATCACAGTTTAAGTGGGTTGGCAGAGCTTTCTGTTTCAGCTGTTTTTGAGGTATGATATTCCTCATACCAAAGCCACCTTGGATGTTTGCCAAAAAAAATGCAACTAACTTCTGCATCCAGCTGTTACTGCTTGTCATCAGTTCTCCAGATGCAGCTTGATTGGGATGACTTTTTCGTTTGTAAACAATTCCATCCTGACTGCTTTCGAGAGAGGTGTTCATCTCCATTGCTGGGGGCAAGATCTGCTGCGGTGCTTAGGGATGAGGAACAGCACCTTCTCAATGGCTTTTGCCTTTCTCAATTCTGCCCTGAGAAATAGATGGCCTAGAATTTTTATGACTAAAAAAGGAACCGACATAAAATCTAGTCTAACTTTCTCATTTTACATATTAAGAAACCAAGAGAGGTGAAGGAGTTTGTCACAAATACACAGAATTCCAGTACACTTAATTGTGCTCATGAGAAACCTATACTTAGACCAAGAAGCAGTAGTTCAAACAGAAGAAGGAGATACTGTGTGGCTTAAAATCAGGAACAGTGTGTGTCATGGTGTTATCCTTTGGCCATTCTTAGTCTGTATGCTCAGCAAATATGCCAAGAAACTGTATTGTGTGAAGAAGAAGAGAGCATAAGGATTGGAGGAAGATTCATTAACAACCTGTGAGATGCAGATAACCTTGCTTACCAGCAGTAAAGATGACTTGAAGCACTTGAAAATCAAAGGCCACAGGCTTCAGCATAGTTATATCTCAACATAAAACAAAAATCCCCACAACTGACTAGTAAACATGATGAAGGGAGAAAAGATTGAAGTTGCCAAGGGTTTTGCTTGACTTGGATCCACAATCAATGCTAATGGAAGCAGCAGTCGAGAAACGAAACAATGCATTGCATTGGGTAACTCCTACAAAAATTCTATTTTAAATGTTAAAAAGCAAAGATGTCACTTTAAGATCTAAGGTGCTCCTGACCCCCGTCAAAGCTGGACAATGAATAAGGAAGACCAAAGAAGAAATGACACCTTTGAAGTACGGTGTTGGCAAAGAATATTGAATACACCGTGGGCTGCCAGAAGAATAAACAGGTTTGTTGTTTTAGTCATCTAGTACTGCTATAACAGAAATACCGCAAGTGGATGGCTTTAACAAAGAAAAATTAATTTTCTCACCATCTGCTATGCTACAAGTCCAAATTTAGGACATCAGCTCCTGGGGAAAGCTTCCTGTGTTGGCTCTGGAGGAAGATCCTTCTTGTCAATATTTCCTGGACTGGGAGCTTCACCACACAGGAACTTCAAATCCCAAGTGTGACCTCTGCTCCCAGTGTTTCTTTCTTGGTGGTATGAATTCCTCTGCTGGCCTTGCTTCCCTTTTTATCTCTTAAGAAATAAGTCATGGTGCAGGGGAACAAACTCTGTATTGGGTCAGGAATGTGGCCTGGGTAAGGGTGTTACTATCCCACCCTAATCCTCTTTATCGTAAAATTACAATCACAAAATGGAGGGCAACAATGCAATACCGAAAATCATGGCCCAGCCAAGTTGACACTTATTTTTAGAGGACACAGGTTAATCCATGGCACCTGTCGTGGAAGAAGTACAGCGAGAATGCTCTTGAGAAACAAGGAAAGTGAGACTTTGTTTCACATACTTGGGACATGTTACCAAGAGGAACCAGTCCCTAGAGGGACATCCTACTTGATAAAATAGAAGGTCAATGAAAACGAGGAAGGCTGTCAGTGAAATAAATTACACAGTGTCTGCAACAGTGGGTTCAAACATAACAGTGATGGTAGGGATGGCACTGGATGGGGCAGTATTTGGTTCTGTTGTGCATGGAGTCATTGAGTGGGAAGGAACTCAGTGACTCCTAACAATAACAATAACGTTATGTAGATAATACAGATAACTTTATGCCTTATATAATTCATATATAACAAGTTGTTATTGTTGAGTGCCTGTCATGGATTGAATTGTGTCCCCCCAAAAAATATGTAATTTAGCTGGGCCAAGATTCCCTGTATTCTGTGATTTTCTTATGCTGTAAATCGTAATCTCTGCCTGCAGTTAACAAGTGGATTATGTTAGAGAGGATTAGGATGGGACTGTAAATCCCTTCCTATGGACAGCTCCCTGCTCCATTGGAGTCTCCATGGAGTGTGGCTTGCACCACCTTTTATCATTTTGTCTTACAAGGGATAAAAGGAAACAGAAGGAAGTAGAGAGTTGGGAATCTCACACCATCAAGAAAACAGCACAGGGAGAAGAGCACATCCTTCAGACTTGAGATTCCTGTGCCAAGATGCTCCCCATCCAAGGACTGATGGAACAGAGACTTTCCTCCAGAGCTGACACAGAGGGAAAGCCTTCCCCAGGATCAGACATCCTGAATTTGGACTTCTAGCCTACTGGGCTGTGTAAGAATAAACATTTCTGTTTCCAAAGCTATACACTGATGGTATTTCTGCTAGAGAAGCACTAGCTGACATATGGCAGACTAGAACTGTCCGTTAGGGCTTCCTTGGAGGGCTACTGGCTTTGGACTGCCAACCTTTAGGATAACAGTCAAGCTCCTAACTACTGTGACATCAGAACTGCAACTATGTAACAGAGAAAACCCATTGAAACAGATTTTTCGTTGATGATGTTCAAAACTGGATTTATAGGTGCTGATGTTTAAATTTCATGTAATTTTCATGTGTCAAAAAATATTCTTATTTGGATTTTTTTTTTTTTTTTAGTTTAAAAATGTAGAAAGCATTCTTATAGACCATCCAAAAACAACAGAAAGGAAGCCCAGATTTAGCCAATGGTCCATAATTTGCCCAACCCAGCTTAGGCAGCAGTTGTATGTTTTTTCACTTTCTGTGTGTGTTTTACTCAGGTAGGGGTGCTCTAACAGAAATACCACAAATGGGATGGCTTTGACAAAGGAAGATTTATTTTTACACAGTCCAGTAGGCTACAAGTCGAAATTCAGGATGTGCACTCTGGAGGGAAGTCTTGTGTTGTATTAGTCTTTGGTCAGGGGGCATCTTGGCACAGGAACCTCAGGTCTGAAGGACACACTCTTCTCCTGGTGCTGCTTGCTTAATGATGTGAGGTTCCCAATTCTCAGTATGCTTCTCCTTTTATCTCTTGCAGGATGAAAGGATTAAGAGTGGGGCAAGCCACACTCCAGGGAAACTCCCTTTACGGTGGAGCAGGGAGGTGATCCTATGAAGGGATTTACAGTCCCACCCTAATCCTTTAACATACAACATAGGAAAACCACAAAATGGAGGACAGTCACAAGATACGGGGAATCATGGCCCAGCCACGTGGCTACACATATTTTTGGGGGGGACACAATTCAGTCCGTGACAGTGTGTATCTGTGAGCTAGAATTCCCAAATGGAATTCATGGGTGACCAAGATAAATGTACCTGCAGTGTTAGTAGGCATTAAAAGGTGAGGGGTATGGAATTTTGCACTGTCGCGGATAGTAGTTGAGTGTCCATCCCCTATAACCTCACCCATATAGAGTGTTTTTAAATACAGGTGAAGGGACATGAAGCCCTGACCCATCCTACAACATGAATGAACCTGGAAAACATTGTCCTCAGTGAAAACAGTCATAAATATTCTGTAATCCCCCTTACATGAAATATCTAGAACAGGCAAATGTATAGAGACTAAACTTTCAGATTTTTGTCAATCTGTGAAGTAAAAAATTGCATCTCCTGTAGTTTTAATTTAGATTTCTCTTACAGTGAGATTGAGCACCTTTTTGTGTTTTTAAGGGCTATTTGTATGTCTCTTTGTAATTTTTGTGCTGGATTATTGGCTCTTCTCACCGTCTAGAAATGAATTATATCTTCTGTCATGTAAATTTTAGTTCTTTAGATATGTATCTAGTGAAATCAAATTTTTTATGGCTTCTGTTTATAGAATCAAGGTTAGAAAGACTTTTCCAACTCAACAGTCGTTGTGTTGGATTGAATTACATCCCCCCATCCCAAAAATGTGGGTTGCAACTTGACTTGGTCATGATTCCCAGTATTATTTGATTGTCCTCCACTTTGTGATTATAACTTTATGTTAAACAGGATTAGGGTAATATTGTAATACCCTTACCCAGGTCACATTCCTGATCCAGTGTAAAAGAAGTTTCCACAGGACTGTGGCCTGTACCTCCTTTTAGCTCTCAAAAGATGAAAAGGGAAGTGAGCAGAGTGGGACCTTGTACCAGCAAGAAGGCACTGCCAGGAGCAGAACTAGTCTTTTTGGACCTGGGGTCCCTGTGTAGAGAAGCTCCTGGTCCAGGGGAAAACTGATGAGAAGGCTGACAGAAAAGGCCTTACCCTGGAGCTGATGCTCTGAATTTGAAATTTTAGCCTACTTTCCTATGAGGAAATAAATTTTTCTTTGTTAAAGTCATCTATTTCTGGTATTTCTCTTATAAGAGTAGTAGACAGCTAAGACAGTCATAAAGGAATTACCAGTTATTGTCTTCCAGGACTTACATCGTTTAGTTTTTTATATTTATGTTTTGATTCACCTGCAGTTTGTTGTGGTCATATAAGGTATGGATTCAACTTATCTTTGTCCAAAGTTGTCTCAAAATTTTGTGTTAATAAACACCATTCCTTCATTGATTATATATGTTGTGTGCTATAAGTCATTTCCAACTCAGAGTAACCCTGTGTGTGTGTGTGTGTGTGTGTGTGTAAATCTAGTATACATATGTTGTATATACTGAATTCTGTTCCATTGGTGTTATCTCTGTGTGCCAATATCACATTGTTTTAATAATGGAATTTTATAGTATTTTTAATATCAGAGATAGTCTCCCATCATTATTATTATTTTTTAGAAGTTTTTCTATTTGATTTTTCAATAGCAACTTCAAATCATCTTGTCTAGTTGTAGAAAAACAAAGGTGGTATTTTTTTTTACTAAGGTTTCAGTAAACTTATATGTTAATTCAGGGCCAATTGACATTTTGATGATTTCTCAGCCTTCCTGCCCAAGAATATGGTATGTCTCTTCATAAGTTAAGGAGTATTTTATGTCCTTCACAGAGTGTTTTAAAAATTTCCTTTACAGAAAGTTTGACATTTCTTTTTTTAAGTATACGCCTAGATATTTTGGTCCTATTGTAAATGAGGTCTTATCTTTGTTTTTCCATATAGTTTATATTTATGAAGGCTATTGGTCTGTATATACTAGTTTTTTATCCTACTTCTTTGTTGTTGTTAGGTGCCATTAAGTTGGTTCTGACTCATAGCGACTCAGGTACAACAGAAAGAAATACTGCCTGCTTATGCTATGTCCTCGTAGTCATTGTTATACTTGAGCCCATTGTTACAGCCACTGCATCGAGACACCGCGCTGAGGATCTTCTTCTTTTTTACTGACCTTCTACTCTACCTTAATAAGTCCTGTTATATTTGCAGTAGTTTTTCAGTTGATTCTCTTGGCCACCAAGTACACAACCATGTCGCCTGGAAACAGTGCTAGCAGCACCTCTTCCTTTCAGATTTTTTTGTAACTAATTTCTTTAGCTTTTCTAATTGTGGTATGCACTATCTTCAATACAGTTATAAATAGTAGCATACGTTTAACTGTGTTTAGAGAAAATTAATGGCTTGTGTTTTCCCATTAAATAAGATGTTGGATTTGAGATTGATATAAATATTAATTCCTATTTTCTAGAGTTCTTGGCTCAAGAAGAGATGTTAAATTGTGCCAAATGATTTTTAAGCATCTGTGGAGATGATAGTGTTATTTTTTTTTCCTGAATCTATTAACGTGAACTATCGAATCAATTCTTGTAGTCCTGGAATAAACTCATGTGACAATTGTTACACTCTGGGTTCTCTACAAGAGATATGCTGAGAAAATGACTTGGGTGAAGGAAGCTTGTTTGGGAAGTGATCCCAGGAGGAAGAAATTAGGGAATAGGGAGATTGAGGCAAAGAAGAAATACTAATAGGGGTGCAATGTTTACTGCTGAGGTAACAGGAATTTATTACTATTGAGTCTCCCCCATTGATGAAGGAGCCTGGAGAATTTATTCACTGTCATCCTTTGGGTTAGAGCTGCTCCCATGGAAATTAAGTTTGAGCTCCTACCTCCCACTTCCAGGCTACATCTGTGTGCTAAGCTGACTTCTGCAGCCTTAGAGAAAGACTTGAGACAGGGAAGCAAAGAGGCATAAAGCAAAGTACAAAGAAATGCCCATAGTGGCTGTGCTGAAATTCACAGGAAGACCAGGAAATGTGGCATAGGATAACATAAGGGTATGCTCCAGTCTTAATGAATTCTTTTTTCAGTATGCCACTGGATTCTGTTCGATAATGTTTTATTTGGGGTTTTTATATTGTGACTCATTCATAAATAAGGCTGGTCTTTTTTTTTTTTATTTAATCTTTCTCAACACAGATGCTTCATCAAGATCTGCCTAAGAATTTGAAATATTTTTGTGTTTGTGCCCTGGAGCAGTTTAAATAGCATTGGTATTATCTGTTCTTCGAAAGTCTCTTAGGATTCCCCCTTGAGATTGTCTTGGCCTAATGCTTTGACTCTGTCTTGGAAGAAGTACGGTCAGAATGCTCCTTAGAAACTGGAGTGGTGAGACTTTATGTCACAGACTTTGGACTTTGTCATGGATTGAATTGTGTCCCCCCCCAAAACAAGTGTAGCCATGTGACTGTGATTCCCTGTATTCTATTATTGTCCTCCATTTTGTGATTTTGCTGTGCTGTGTGTTAAAGATTAGGGTGGGACTGTAAATCCCTTCAGAAGATCACCTCCCTGCTCCATGGTAAAGGGAGTTTCCCTAGAGTATGGCTTGCTTCACTCTTAATCCTTATATCCTACAAGAGATAAAAGGAAAGAGAAGCAAGCAGAGAATTGGGAACCTCATACCATCAAGAAAGCAGCAGTGGGAGAAGAGCGCGTCCTTCAGACCTGAGGTTCCTGTGCCAAGATGCTCCCTGGACAAAGACTGATGCAGTACCAGACTTTCCTCCAGAGCTGACAAGGGGGAAGGCCTTCCCCTGGAGCAGACATCCTGAATTTGGACTTGTAGCCTACTGGCCCGTGTAAGAATATACCTTCCTTTGATAAAGCCATCCACTCTGTGGTGTTTCTGTTAGAGCAGCACTAGCTGACTACAACAGACATGTCATCATGAAATATCTCTTGCTATAAAAGAACATCATGTGTGGTGAAACAGGTCAGTGAAAAAGAGGAAGACCCTCAGTGAGATAAAGTGACACAATGGCTACAACAATGGGCTCAAATGTAACAATTATGAGAGTGGTACATGATCAGGCAGTGTTTCGTTCCATTGCACATGGGATCACTAGAAGTAGGAACTGACTCAGCGGCACCTAACAACAACAGTCCTTTGAATAAAAGTAGTAATCTTTGACAACTCTTACAGTTTTATAGAATTTTTTTGATTAAGTGAAAATATACAATCCAAATTAATTTTGCCTGCCCACCTGTCTGCAGTTCCCTCTGCTCTCCTTGCCCCACAACGACACACTCCTTTTCTTTCTATACTTGTCATATCCTCTTAACAAGCTCCTGTCCCCATATCTCCACCCTCTTCTCTCCCATCTAGAAAGAGATCAGTAGAACAGCTTCCTATAAATGCATAGATCCATAAAGTACACACACCATATGGTCACATTGTGTCCCTGGGTTCGGTCCATTTTTGACCAAAGAGTTGACCTCAGTAGTGCTTTCTAGTCAGGGGCAGCAGCAAGTCTAGGGGATCCTCCCCAAGGCATCCTCCCTAAGGGATCCCCCAGACTGTCAGACCATCATTTGTAGTCTTTTTAGCAGAGTTCTTGAAGTGTCCCCTTCCTTTTTTCGTTCTGCCACAGAGACTCAACATTCTGTGCCCTGTCATGGCTGTCTTTGGTGGCAGTCAGGCACCGTCTGCTTCTTCTGGTCACATGTTGTTACAGTGTCCCATTCCCCCGGGTTCTCCAGTCTCCTGAGGTCTTTTTAATTCATGTCTTTGTTATTCTCAGTTTTATATAGATTTGTATATTTAGAATTTTATCTTTTTGGAGGATCATCAGTTAAATTTTCCTAGAGTATTTCCATTTCATCCATCTTTTAAAATTTATTTGCATAGACTGGTGCAAAGTAGTCCTTTGTAGTTTGTTATTGTTTGTTTTTTTGTTGCTGTTCCTTTTGTCTGTATGGCTGTCACTCCTTTGTCATTTCTTTCTGTTTTTGTGCTAATTTTTTTTTCTTTTATTAGGTTAACTAGTAGTATATGTAGGTTCTGTGAATTTTGTTTTAAACCAGCTTTTTAAACCCATCCTTAGTTTCTTTGTATTGCCTTGACTCAGTCCCTGTGTGAAAGTTCTGTGACTACATTTTTTTTAGTCAGTCATTTTTGTTATAATGTCATCTTTTACAATATTTCAATGTTTTTGCTTTAATTTATTTTTGTAATTTCCCTGTCAGGGTTAATAACTATTTGCTGTGTCTTGCATTCTAGCCTGTGGTTATTATCTGATGTTATTGATTTTCTAAAGGACTCCCTTTAGTACTTCTTGTAATTTTGGTTTCATTTTTGCAAATTCCTCCAAATTTTTGTTTATTTGGAAGTGTTCTGATTTCACCATCATGTTTGAGAGACAGTTTTATTGGATGTAAAATTCTTGGCTGGCAATTTGTTTTCCTTTGAGGCTTTGTGTATATCATCCCATTGCCTTCTTGCCTGCATGGTTTCTACTGAGTAGTCTGAGTTTAATCTTGTTGACTGTTTTGTAGATTATTTTTCATTTAACCCTAGCCACATTTAGAATTGTCTCCTTATCTTTAGTTTTGGCAAATTTGATTATAATATGCCTTGGCATCTTTCTTTTGGGATCTACCTGTGTGGAATTTGAAGACCATCTTTGGTAGATATCTTCTCATCTTTTATGACATCAGCAAAGTTTTCTGTCTAGAAATCTTCAACAATTCTCTCTGTATTCTCTGTTATTCCACACCCACCTCCCTCACCCCAAGTCTAGTACTGTAATCACTCGTTGAAATATTCCCACGTAATTCTTAGTGTTTGTGGATTTTTCTAAATTCTTTTGTCTGATTTTTCTTCAAATACATTGGCATCACAAGCTTTATCTTCAGTCTCACTAATTCTGTATTCCACTGCCTCAATTCTGCTCCTTTAACTTTCTTTTAATTTGTCTATTTCTGTAATTTTATTATTAATCTGCTGAATTTCTGACTGCTATCACTCAAGGATTCCTTGCAGCCTTTCCAATTTATCATTATGTTCTGCTGTTTTTTTCATGGTCTCTTGAAGCGCTCCGAATATTAAATTTTTGTTTTCTATCACTCGATACAGAAAGATATTTGACAAAGTCCAGCACCCATTCATGTTAAAAAGTCTCAGCAAAATAAGTATGGAAGGGAAATTCCTCAATGCAGTAAGGGGCAATGACACAAAACCAACCACCAACATCAACCTGAATGGAGAGAAACTGGAAGAATTCCCCCTGACAACAGGAACTAAACAAGGATGCCCACTGTCACTGCTTCTATTCAACCTTGTGCTAGAGATTGTGACCAGCTTAGACAAGACAAAGAAATAAAGGGCGTAAACATTGCTAAAGAAGTAAAAGTATCACTCTTTGCAGGTGATATGGTCATATAAATAGAAAACACTAAAGAATCCATAAACAAACTACTGGAACTAATAGGGGAGTTCAGCAAAGTATCAGGATGTACTCATTCCCATTGCCATCTAGTCAAGTATAGGATAAACATAAATCAGTGGTATTCCTTGACACAAGCAGAGAGATCACCAAAGAGGAAGTCACCAAACCAATACCATTTACAACAGCCCCTAAGAAGATAAAATATCTATGAATAAATCTAACCAGAGAAGAGACCTATCTAGAGAAAATTACAAGACACTACTGCAAGAAAGCAAAAGATACTTACATAAGTGGATAACCCTACTTCACAAATGGATAAGAAGACTTAACACTGTGAAAATGTCTATTCTACCCAAAGAGATCTACATGTTCAATGCAATGCCAATACAAACTCCAGTGTCATTTTTTAATGAGACAGAGAAACAAATCACTAATTTTGTTTGGAAAGGGAAGAAACCCCAGAAAAGTAAGACACTAGTGAAGAAGAGACTCTTTGATCTCTACAAGGGTAGGGAGGGAGGGAGTGGGTTGGTCATAGATTAGATAGTTGATAGGAATTTGCTTAGGTGAAGAGTGTGACAGCACTCAGTAGAAAGCAAGTCAGCATAATGGACTACACCATAAACCAAAATGTTTTCTAAATTCAACCCAGCATTTCAATGAATAGAGAAGGGACAGGGGTCTGGGGACTGTGTTTTCAGGGGACAACAAGGTCAGTTGGCATAACTAACATTTTGCTAAGAGGGTATTCTGTACCCCACATTGATGAGTAGCATCTAGGGTCTTAAAAGCCAGCAAACTGCCACCTGAGGAACATCAATTTATCCCAACCTACCTGGAAGAGATGACTACCAAGAACATCAAAGACGTGAGGAAAAATGAACCCTGGAGACATAAGGACCCATATGATTGGGAGACGACATCAGCATGAGACCAGAAGAACCAGATGGTGCCCAGCCACATCAAAGACAGCATTGACAGGGGGCACAGTGTAGAATCTCAAGAAAAAGAGGTATGCAGATCAAGAACTCTACTAAATGACCAGAATTGATGGTCCAACAACCTGGAAGGTCCCCTGGGAACATGGTCCCTAGAGTTGCTGCTCCCCAAGACCTGAAACCACTACTGAGGTCAACACTACAGGCTAAGAATGGACTGGACTCAGGGACTCAGAGTAAGTATGTGGTATGTGTACTTTATGGTTTTATACATTTATAGGAGGCTGTCCTACTGGTTTCTTTCTGGAAGGGAAAAGAGACTGGAGAGGAAGAGACAGGTGTTTGTTGGGAGGATACTAGTAGTAAAGAGTGAAGAGGAGGAGTGTTCTTTAACAGTGGGAAAGCGGATATGCAAAATTGACTCAGATTGTATTCTTTCGCTTAATCATTGAAAAAAAAAAAAAAAACTTTTGTATCCTTACTCTGATGACTGGGAAATTCTCTTAATCTGGAAAATTTGATTATTTGTTTTGGGAGCTTTCTGGAGTCATCATTGTCTCTCTAAATGAGTTGATATTGATTGTTGTCTCCAAGCCATCAGTAAGTTTGTTTGCTTACTGTATTCTAGCTTTTTGCTGTTTTGTTTTGAAATACCAAGATAAGCTGGTCATATCAGCTCTTCTGGTTATTGGTGCCTTAGAGGTTCCAATGTCCTCACCATCTGGTTAGAGCTGTTACTAGGTATGTGGACCCATGTTTCTTGTATGTGTTCAGCTCAGGTGTCCATGTAGTCAGTCAACAGGTCTGAAGCACAGTCTCTCCCCTACAGTCCTAGATGGACACGAGTGATTGTTTTAAGCACAGGTAACTGACTGCATGCACTGAGAAAGATAGGGGGCTGTCAATCATCCATGAGTGTCCGTAAGGAAGGCTTTTCTCTGTTACTTAATGTGAGTAGGTAGGCAGATTTTGCTGCAGGGTGGTGAGCACACTGAATGCTGTGTACAGTGCTGGAAGGCTTTCAGACTCCGCAGACCCTTTATGTCTGTGCCTAGGCAAAGAACCTGTCTCTTTCTGAGTTCCTGGTGAAGGGGAGCTGGCAGTTTTTTCTCTCATCTGTTAAATCATTCCCTCTCCAAGTCCAAGAGAATGGCTCAAGGTGTCCTACTTGTGGTCTAGGTAGAACATGGAGCCTGGTTCGGTGCAGAGAAGAGAGGGGAAAGCTCTGGGAAAAGGGAGAGAGCTGTTTACCTAGAGAAAATTTTAGTTCTGCACATTGCAGGATAGACATAAGCTACCCCACTTTTGACAATCGAATGCCACTTTTCACTGATTCTGAGGCAGGAGTGGACTTTCCATCAGTCTCTCTTGCTAAATAGACACCTTCCAAACATCACTGCTTCACTCACCATGCTGGCTGCTGCAGACCCTCCTGTAGGGTACTGAGTCCTGCCATCTTATATCTGGCCAGTCCTAGGTAATTCTGGACCTAGTCTCCCTTTCCTGTTGCTCAGTTTGATTTCTCAACTTTCCCTTTGTTGTTCCAGGCTCCTAGAATGTCATATATAATCTGTCATTTCTTTTTCTGGACCTTTGTTTTTAGAAGGATCACTGAAACCATCTGATTACTTAGGTATCTTAGCCTTGCCTCCACTTTTAAACCAATGTTTAATTGATTTATTCTAGTGTTGTTTTCTGTCATTAATTTCTGCTTCTATCTCCTTCTTTCCTCCCTTTTTTTCCTTCCTCTTTCTACCTTTTGTTTTATTTTGTTACTCTTTTGCAAACTGTCTTAATGACATACTAATTTTTGTTTGTTTTTATTTATATTAGTAGACTAAGGCTGTGAATTCTCCTCTGAGCATTCCTCTGTCACCTAAAAATTACAATATGTGGTGTTTCATTATTGTTATTTATAGAAAATTCTGTTTTTATATTCCACTACAGTACAAAAAGGGACAAGGTGGGAAAATTCTACCCTAACCACTTCCTCATTGCCATCCACTCCCATGGAACTTCTCTCTGGCCCCACCTACCCAGAATTAGGTCAGACTTTATCCATGAGCACCTAGGGCCAGGTCAGCAGGTGCCAGCCTTAGGCTCAGGAGTCTGCACAACTCTCTACACTGCAGTCCAGACAGCTCTACACCCCCTTTTTTGTCTCTCTATCCCTAGCTCCCTGGGGCCAGGCCACAAACTAGAAGGCCTCTGTTCTTAATCTGCCCATGAAGTCTTTTTCTGAAACCATCCCTATAGAAGTTAAAGATTCCATTCTATGAGCCTTTGCCAGCTCATTGTTCCCTTTGTGTTTATTAATTCTGTGTAACAGTTCACAAAATTCATGGTGACATTGCCTATAGCAGGAGCCTTGGTGGCACAGTGGTTAAAATGCTATGCTGCTAACCAAAAGGTCAGCAGTCTGAACCCATCAGCTACTCCATGGGGAAAAGATATGGCAGTGTACTGTCATAAAGACTGGAAACCTTCTAGGGTAGTTCAACTCTGTCTTATAGGATCACAGCAAGTCAAAGTGGACCCAATACCAATGGGTTGGATTTTTTTCTTTTTATTACCTGTATTTACAATTTTAGGAGCCTTGGTGGTACACTGGTTAAGCCCATGGCTGATAACCAGAAGATCAGTGAATCAAACCCACCAGCTTTTCCATGAGACACAGATGTGGCAGTGTGCTTTCGTTAAGATTTATAGCCTTGGAAACCCTTTGAGGCAGCCCTACCCTGTCCTATGGGGTTGCTGTGAGTCAGAATTGATTCAACAGCAGTATTTTGATTTGTTTTGTGTATACTTAACAGTAACCCGTATGTTATAATGAGAAAGGAAACTAAAAGACAAATTGGCAAGGCCTAAGAGAGGGCACAGCACAATACCTGCACTGTCCCCAGGGACTTTCCACATTTCTTGTGCATAAGTGTTCTTGCCATCCAGGAAGCCCAAAGAGAAACCTCCAAGACCCAGATTCTTGTAGTCACTGAGGCTTAATGCACATATATGCATCAATGAATCTGCAAGATTAACTTCACCATGCCCCTCTCCCTTCCTAAGGCCGGTTTCCAGGATGGGGCCTATGGGGTCCCTCTCTCATTAATTGTTGCCTAGCTATTTTATAAAACAAAGACCCCTTGATTGTTAGCAAATTCCAACAGTTATTTTTCCAGAAATCAGAGACAAAAGGTCAAACTAAATATTTTGGCCCACATCCCCTTTGACCCAAGAACTGTTAAATAGAGGTTTGGGGGGTAACCTCCCACCACTGGAAGGAGAGTCTTTTTGTATTCTGATTTTGCTATTAATGTCTAGTTGCATTGACATCAGAGAATGTTTTGTATATTACATGCTTTACTTTAAAAGGTATATGAAAATTATCTTGCACCATATTATAAAGGAGAAGTTCATGAAGCATTTTTGATCAGGACTAATTAGTTTTTTCTGAATTAAATTGGTCCTTTTTACATACCCCTCTGGGACTTTTTATTTGCCTAGTTGCTCTCAGCAGATTCCATATAGACGTTTTACAGGTGCCTGCTATTTAGTTCTTTAATTGCTGGTAACCATGGAAACTGACAGAGGTTTTTCTCACTGGTCAAGCTGGTATGTAAAAGAAGTACTCTTGAAAAGGGTAGTCTTGACACAGATGTCCTTCTTCATAAAATGGCCTAACAAATGTTTCTTTGCAACAATGATATAATCAAGAATTGTTTCATTAAGTGTCCTGGAACTAACCATGTCTAAATTTCTTAGACTTAAAAGGTTTTGAATTAAAAAGTTTTTTTCTGGACTCCAGGGCAGAGTCAAGATGGCCGACTAAGCACATGTCTCCTTATATCCCTCTGGAAACCAAGACCTGAACTGACAATCAAACAGAGCCTTCTGGTCACCTAATCAGCCTCAGGACATGGCACAGAGCTGTTAATTGGGACATCATACCACTCAGCGAAAAACCTCCTCTCTTTCACTGACTCCAGCTCCTGGCTAGCCCCGGCTCTCACTGACGGAAGGTAAATGCACCAGTTTGACTTTTTTTCCCTCTGTCTCGGCTCACGGGTGGAGCTGGGTCTTGCCTGGCGACTGGACTCAGACGCACTGCTGGGGAGATAGGCAAGCAAAATTCCCATATTCTGAGAGCCAGGCTCGGGACTCTGTTAATCTAGACACTTTGAGCCTTTCGTTTTGTAGCTGCCTCAGTGGAGTTTTTGCGGAGCTCCATGGTCAGGGTGCGGGACTCCATGCTGGTACCGAGATTTTAGCGGGACCTCATTCTTGGCTTGGGAGCAGGCGCCTGCAACCTGGGAACCAGCGCCTGCAAATGGGACAGCGCTTCTCCAACAGAAAAGTGGTGATTTTGCACAGTGCTGCCTACGTTGAGGGCCCTGCAACAGAATCAGAGGAATCACTGGCTCTCGGCACCTTTAGCCCTTCTGTCTGCTCCCTGTGTGGAGGACGCCATCTTGGATACGGTGGCCGCAGCTGGACCTAATTCTTACCTTGTGAGCCAGAGCCTGCCCACAGGAGAGCGCTTTCCTATCACAAAACCAGTATTTGACGCAGTGTTCGATAAGGCTAGGCCCTTCAGTAGAGGTCACCAGGGCAGTAGCATTGCTGTATTCTGAACTAGTCTGTTACCATCTGGGGTTGGATATAGTGGCGCTTACTTTGTCAGATGAGAAGAGGGGCCTCAACACCTGAAAACCTAACTGACTTGTGAACTGGTCAGGTACCTTTTGCTTTACATTTGAAGACAGCCTAGAGAAACATTTGCAATCCATCCTCACAGTACCTCTTCCAGCCTCTATATACTCACATGGGACCCAAAAAGCAACAGACAATTGCGACATACAAGCAATCACTCATGGCTTCAGAAGGCTCCCAAACAAAGCAACCAAGGAGTTTTCCAGATGAAGAAACTTTTATGAAATCAACAGAAAGTGAATACAAATTTATTATATACAGAGCCCTTCTAGACCTTATACAAAATGCAGCAGAACAAAGTGAAAAATTAAACAAGTTGTTCGATCTGATGGAACACCAGTACTCTGAAATCCAACAGATCAAGAAGAAAATCAAAGACATAGAAACTTCCATGCAAAGCCAAGAAAGCAGAATGGAACAAATGGAAAAAAGAATTTCTGACTTGGAAGACAGAGCTACTGAGGCCAGAATCTATGAGAAGAAATCAGAAAAAAGAAACAAGAAAAATGAAGAAATATTAAGAAGCATGTGGGACTCTATTAAGAGGAACAACCTTCAATTAATTGGAGTCTCTGAACAGGGTGAGACATCTGAGAACACAGAGAGTATTGTTGCTGAGCTGCTGAAAGAAAACTTCCCAGAAATCATGAAGGAAGAGAATATAGACATCTCAGATGCATATCGTATGCCACCCAATGTAGACCTCAAAAGAAAGACTCCAAGACATATTATAATCAAGCTTAACAAAATGAAACATAAGCAGCAACTCTTAAAGGCAGCAAGACTCAAGGCAAAGCTAACATTCAGAGGGAAACCCTGTAGGCTCTTGTCAGATTTCTCAGCAGAAACCATGCTGGCATGGAGACAGTGGCGCGACACATTCAAAGTCTTGAAAGAGAAGAACTTCCAACCAAGAATTATATATCCTGCAAAACTGTCTTTCAAATACGAAAATGAAGTTAAGACATTCCCAGATGAACAGAAACTCAGAGACTTTGTACAAACCAAACCCAAACTACAAGAAATACTGAAAGAAGTTCTTAGCTTTGGCTCAGAAGAACAAAACCACTAACTTTATATTTTAGAACTACACACTACTCAATACTCATTTAGGGAAGGCTCCAAAGTAAATCACAGCTTTGATATGGAAAGAAGCAATCCAGCGATTATCATGAAAATTATGGTGTCATCATAATAAAAAGATGGATGTACTACAGTCATTATAGTCCTTCCAGATGGAGAGGAAGATGACAAGACTGGTAGTAATTAAAATTGGGTTTATAAATAGTTTATTAAGGGGGTTCATAAGTGCACCTGTAAACCACAACAAAGATGTATCATACCATTACAAGAAACCTAACAGAAGAGTCTCAACAACCATAAAACCAGCTCTGAAAAAGGTGAAAAATCGACTCACAAAAAAGAATGTCCCAGAACAGACTAATAAGAACAACAGGGAAAACATCAACATAAAAATAAACATCACAATGGCAGCAGTGAACACATACCTATCAATAATTACATTGAATGTGAATGGACTGAATACTCCAGTAAAGAGACACTGAGTGTCATCTTGGATCAAAAGACACGACCCATCCATATGTTGTCTACAAGAAACTCACTTGAGACCTAAAGACAGGAACAAACTGAAAATTAAAGGATGGAAGAATATATATCAAACTAACAATGAACAAAGAAGAGCAGGGGTGGCAATTCTAACCTCAGACAAAATCAATTTTAATGTGAAATCCACCATCATGGACAAAGATGGTCACTATTTCTTGCTGAAAGGTTCAGTACACAAGCAAGACTTAACTATATTAGATATTTATGCACCTAATGCCAGAGCACCAAAATATGTCGAAGAAACACTGACTATGCTCAAAAGAGAGTTAGATGACTCCACAATAATAGTGGGAGACTTTAACACTCCACTCTCATTACTAGACTGATCATCTAGAAAAAAGCTCAGTAAAGATACAGAAGACCTCATTGACACAATTAACCAACTAAACCTCATTGATATATACAGAACTTTCCACCCATCAACAGACAACTACACCTTCTTCTCCAGTGCACATGGAATATTCTCCAAAATTGACCACGTGATAGGCCATAATGCAATGCTCAACAAAATCCATACCATTGAATTACTGCAAAACATCTTCTCAGATCATGAAGCCATAAAAGTTGAAATCAATAGCAGAAAACACATAGATAGAAAGTGGAACTCTTGGGAACTGAACAACATCTTGCTCAAAAAAAACATGGGTTATAGAGGAAATCACGGATGAATTAAAGAAATTCATGGATTCCAATGAGAACGAAAACACTTCCTACCAGAACCTATGGGATACAGCCAAAGCAGTACTCAGAGGTCTGTTTATCTCCATAAATGCACACATCTGGAAGGAAGAAAGAAAACAAATCAAGAAACTAACTCTACAGCTTGAACAAGTAGAAAGAGAACAACAGAGGAACCCCTCGGGCACCGGCAGAAAGGAGATCATAAAGATTAGAGCAGAGATAAATGAATTAGAGAACAGAAAAACAATTGAAAAAACTGAAAAGACCGCAAGCTGGTTTTCTGAAAAGATCAACAAAATTGACAAACCACTGGCTCAACTTACTAAAGAAAAGCAGGAAAGGAAACAAATAACCCAAATTAGAAATGACAGGAGAGTTGTCACCACAGAAGCAACAGAAATCAAAAATATCATAACAGAATACTATGAAAGACTGTACTCTACCAACTTTGAAAACCTAGGGGAAATGGACCAATTCCTTGACTCATACCACCTACCCAAATTATCACAACATGAGGCAGAACAATTTAATAAACCCATCACAAAGGAAGAGATTGAAAAGGTCATCAAAACACTGCCAACCCAAAAAAGTCCGGGCCCAGATGGCTTCACGGCAGAATTCTACCAAGCATTTAGAGAAGAGTTATCCCCAATACTACTGAGACTACTTCACAGTATAGAAAGGGATGGAGTACTGCCAAACTCATTCTATGAAGCCAGCATAACCCTGATACCTAAGCCAGGGAAAGATCCAACAAAGATAGAGAACTACAGACCGATATCACTCATGAACCTAGATGCAAAAATCTTCAACAAAATTCTTGCCCACAGAATACAACAACATATCAAGAAAATAATCCATCATGACCGAGTGGGATTCATACCAGGGATGCAAGGCTGGTTCAACATCAGGAAAACAATTAATGTGATAAACCACATAAATAACACAAAAGACAAGGATCACCTGATTTTGTCCATTGGTGTGGAAAAGGCATTTGATAAAGTCCAATACCCATTCATGCTAAAAACTCTTAGCAAAATGGGCATAGACGGCAAATTCCTCAACACAATAAGGGCCATTTATACAAAGCCAGTTGCCCACATCATCTGAGTGGAGAGAGACTGAAAGACTTTCCCTTGAGATCAGGAGCTAGACAAGGATGCCCTCTCTCACCTCTCCTATTCAACATTGTGCTAGAAGTTCTAGCCAGAGCAATTAGACAAGACGAAGAAATAAAGGGCATCTGCATCGGCAAAGAAGAAGTTAAAATCTCCCTGTTCGCAGATGATATGATTGTATATGCAGAGAACCCCAAGGAATCTATAAGTAAGCTACTCAAACTGATAGAAGAGTTCAGCAAGGTCTCAGGATACAAGATAAACATAAGTAAATCAGTAGGATTCCTTTATACCAACAACGAGACTGTTAAGGAGGAAATTATCAAATCAATGCCATTTATGATAGCCCCTGAGAAGATAAAGTACCTAGGAATTAATCTAACCGGAGAAACAACAGACTTTTACAAAGAGAACTACAAGCCCTTACTACAAGAAACTAAGAGAGACTTAGATAAATGGAAAAACCTACCCTGCTCATGGATAGGAAGACTTAACATTGTGAAAATGTCCATTTTACCCAAAGCAATTTATTTATATAATGCAATCCCAATACAAGTTCCATCATCATTTTTTAATGAGATGGAGAAACAAATCACCAATTTTGTTTGGAAAGGGAAGAAGCCCCGGATAAGTAAGGTACTACTAAAGAAGCAGAACACCCTGGGAGGCCTCTCATTACCCGACCTTAGAACCTACTACACTGCCACAGTGGTCAAAACAGCCTGGTACTGGTACAAGAACAGACAGATCGATCAATGGAACAGAATTGAGACCCCAGAGATGAAACCATCTGCCTATGAACAGTTGATATTCGACAAAGGCCCTAAGACATTCAACTGGGTTAAAAACAGTATCTTCAACAAATAGTGCTGGCAAAATTGGTTATCCATCTGTAATAAACTGAATCAAGATCCGTATCTTACACCTTATACAAAAACTAACTCCAACTGGATAAAAGACCTAAATATCTAACCTAAAACGATAAAGCTCATCCAAGTAAAGGTAGGAACAACAATGGAAGTTTTAATACACAATGAGGACAGACTCCAAAATCTGTCAAAGAAACCTCAATCAACAGAAGAGAAAGTAGATAAATGGCAACTATTAAGAATCAATCACTTTTGCTCATTGAAAGACTTTATTAATAGAATTAAAAGAACACCCACAGAGTGGGAAAAAATATTTGGCAACTCTATGTCAGACCAACACCTGATCTCCATAATCTATAAGATAATACAAAATATCAATAAGGAGAAGAGAAACCATCCAATTAAGCGATGGGCAAAGGAGATGGACAGACACTTCACTAAAGAGGAGATCCAGGCAGCCAAAAAACACATGCGGACATGTTCACAATCTTTAGTTATTAAAGAAATTCAAATCAAGACAACAATGAGATACCATCTCACCCCAACAAGATTGGCCATGATCCAGAAAACACAAAACAACAAATACTGGAGAGGCTGTGGAGAAAGTGGAACCCTCCTACACTGTTGGTGGGGTTGCAAAATGGTCCAGCCTCTTTGGAAGGCAATCTGGCGCTTCCTTAAAAAAATGAATATGAATATTGCATTTGACCCAGTAATTCCACTACTTGGAATCTATCCTACAGATTCAAGTTCTTTCACACCAGCAGACACATGCACCAGAATGTTTACCACAGTCCCCGATAGCAAAAAGATGGAATCAACCCAGATGCCCAACAATAGAAGAATGGATAGGTAAACTGTGGTACATATACTTAATGGAGCACTACACAATGATAAAGAATAACGATGATTCCAGGAAACATCTCCTAACCTGATTTCAACTGGAAGACATTATGTTGAGTGAAAGTAGTCAGCGACAAAGGGACAAATACTGTATGAAACCTCTATGATATGACCTCAAAAACAGACTTGTGTATAGAAGAAAAGACTCCTTGACAGCTGCAAGGGAGGAAGGGTGAGTGGGGTGTTTAGATAGTTACTAGAAATCTAGTTGGGAGAAAGCGGTGATAGCACACATTAGAAACAAAAGCAACATTAACTGAACTCAGCATAACTTGAGTACTCCTTCCATCTTAACTCAATACTGCAAGGATAGAGTAGCTGGGGCAGGGGGCGGGGGACCATGCTTTTAGGCAAATTCCAGGCCAATTGGCACAACTAGCGTTTTCCTAAGAGAGCTCTCTGCACCCCACATTGGTGAGTGGCGTCTGAGATCTTAAAAGCTGCCAAGCTGCCATCCGAGGACACAGCAAATGGTCCCAACTCAGCAGGAACGGATGCTCACCAAGGACCAAAATGACATGAGGTAAAGACCACCGAGAAGACAGAGAGACCCACAAGAGTGGGTGCCTACATCAACTTGGGACCGGAAGAACTGGATGGTGCCTGGCCACCACCAGTGATAGCCACGATGGAGCTCACAGAGAGGAGTCTCACTGGCAACACAATAATAAAAAGGGGTGCCTCATGAGATCTCCACTAAAAGACCTCAATTGATGGTCCAGCGGTTTTGGGGTTACTCTGAGAGCATGGCCCCTGGCCCTGATGCTGCCCTTTCCTGTAAATTATAACAAAGGTCCACTCTTTGGACAGGAATGGATTGGACTTGGCAATGCAGAGTGACCATATATTGGAAGCACTTTGTGGTTCTATACATCTACAGGATATCATCTTGCTGACCTCTGGCTGGAGGAAGGGGAGTGGATGGAGAGGTGGGAAAAGGAGGTTTTTGGGAGGATGAGACATGTATGGAGCAGAGAGGAATAGTGTGCAGTCACTGGACAGGGAGAGCAGTGGAAGCTGCATATAGATGGGCATGTAAATTTATATGTGAATGTACATTTTCACTCAGTTATGTTAAATAAAAAAAAAAGTTTTTTTTCTGGCCATTTCTCTTGGCTGTAGGTGTTTTAGTCAGGCAGTGCTGCTCTAACAGAAATACCACAGAATGGATGGCTTTAACAAAAATTTATTCTTACACAGTCCTGTAGGCTAAAGTCCAAATTCAGGATGTCTTCTCCAGGGGAAGGCTTTCCCTTTAGGCAGCTCTGGAGGAAAGTCTGGTATTGCATCAGTCTTTGTCCAGGGAGCTTCTTGGCACAGGAACCTCAGGTCTAAAGGATGTGGTCTTCTCCCGGTGCTGCTTTCTTGATGGTGTGAGGTTCCCAATTAGCCTGCTTCCCTTTCCTTTTGCCTCTTGCAGGATGAAAGGATTAAGGGTTGGGCAAGCCATACTCCAGGGAAACTCCCTTTTCAGTGGAGCAGGAAGGTGATACTATGAAGGGATTTACAGTCTAACCCTAATCCTTTAACGTACAGCACAGAAAAAAAAATACAAAAAGGAGGACAATCATAGAAGACAGGGAATCATGGCCCAGCCACATGATTACACCTGTTTTGGGGGTACACAATTCAATCCATGATAGCAGGGGTAGGGGACAAAAGGACAGGCAAAAGTGGACAAAATTTTTATTAAGCGGGAGAAAGAAATCACCAGCTTCATTTGGACTTTTATCCTCCTGGACTGTGACAAAATAAAATTTCTCTTTTTAAAGCTATCCACCTGTAGTATCTTTGTTAGAGCAGCACTAGATAACTAAAACAAGAGGGGAAGGAGGCAGAGAGTTGTTCATAGAGTCATATTCTACAGGAATTTGGTTAGGTGAATGAAGTGACAGCATGCAATAGAAGGCAGGTCATCATAGCTCGACTACACCATAAGGTAAAAAGCTTTTTACATTCAATTCAATTCCAAAGGACAGAGTAGCAGGGACAGAAGTCTAGAGACCATTTTCTCAGGGGACATCATGGTTAATTGACATAACTAGTCTTTCTAAGAGACTATTCTGCACATCACATTGGTGAGTGGTGCCTGGGTTTTTAAAAGCAAGCAACTTGCTGTCTAAGGAGCATCAGTTGGTCCCAGCCCACCTGGAGAACATCAAAGACATGAGGGAAAATGAGCCCAGGAAACAGAGGGACCCGTATGATCGGCAGATTACATCAACTGGAGAACAGAACAACTAGATGGCACCCAGCCACCACCAAAGTCAGCCTTGACAGGGAACACAATGTAGAATTCCTGATTTAGCATTAGAAAAAGGGGTGTCAGATCTAGAACTAGACTTGATGGTCCAACAGCCCAAGGGGTCCCATGAGAACATGGCCCCTAGACTTCTTGTTAGCCCAGAGCTGAAACCAGTACTGCAGCCAATACTTCAGGGAAAGAATGGACTGGACCTGGGGACACAGAATGATATGATTGACATGTGTACTTTACGGTTTAGTAAACATACCAGGCTGCCCTACTGGTTTCTTTTTAGAGGGGAGATGAGAAGGTGGAGAGGTGAAGACACGTGTTGGCTGAGTGGATACTGGAAGAGTGGAAAAGAAGAGTGTGCAGTCATGGGGTGAGGAGAACAGATGTAGTTGCATAGAGACAGGTGCTTGGGGTTTTATATGGCAAGTTGTCTTGGATTGTAAACTTTTGCTTATTTTGTAAAAAGTATTTTATAGGTGGAGTCAAGATGGCGGACTAAGCACACATCTCCTTATATCCCTCTGGAAACCAAGACCTGAACTGATAATCAAATGGAGCCTTCTGGTCACCTAGTGAGCCTCCAGAACACAGCACATGCCTGTTAATTTGGAATTCATACCACCAAGCGAAAAACCTCCACTCTTCACTGACTCCTGCTCCTGGCTAGTCCTGGTTCTCATGGACTGAAGGTAAAAGCATCATTTTGACTTTTTTTTCCCTCTGTCTTGGCGGGCGGGCGGAGCTGGGTCTTGCCTAGCAGCTAGACTCAGATGCACTGCTAGGGGGATAGACAGGTAAAATTTCCATATTTCGAGAGCCAGGCTTAGGACTCTGTTCATCTAGCCACTTTGGGCCTGTCTTTTTATCACTGCCACAGCATGGTTTGTACAGAACCACACTTCCAGTGTACGGGACGCTATGTTGGATACGGAGATCTTAGTGGGACCTAATTCTTAGCCTGGGAGCCAGCGCCTGCAAACAGGACAGCACTTCTCCGACAGAGAAGCAGTAATTTACACAGTGTCACCTATGGTGGGGGCCTGAAAACAGAGGCAGAGGAATCACTACCTCTTGGCACCTTTAGCCCCTCTTTCTGCTACCTATGTGGAGGGCGCCATCTTGGATAAAGTGTCCGCAACTGGACCTAGTTCTTAGCTTGGGAGCCAGCACCTGCCCACATGAGAGCACTTTTCTACCAGAAAAGCAGTACTTTACACAGTGTTGCCTAAGGCTGGGCCCTGTCAGCAGAGGCCAACAGGGCAGGAGCTTTGCTGTATTCTGAACTAGTTTGTATCATCTGGGGCTGGATATAGAGGTGCTTACTTTGCCAGTTGGGAAGAGGGACCTCCACACCTGAAAACCTGACACATTTCGGACGTGGTCAGATACCTTTTGCTTTGTACTTTAAGACAGCCTAGAGAAACATCTGCTGTCCATCCTCACAGTATCTCTTCCAGCCTCTACTTACTCACATGGGACCCAAAAAGTTACAGACACTTGTGGCATACAAGAAATCACCCATGGCTTCAGAAGACTCCCAAACAAGACAACCAAAGAGTTTTTCAGATGAAGAAACTTTTATCAAATCATCAGAAAGTGAATACAAATTGATTATATACAGAGCCCTTCTAGACCTTATACAAAATGCAGCAGAACAAAAGGAAAAATTAAGCAAGCTATTTGATCTAATGGAACACCAGTACTCTGAAATCCAACAGATCAAGAACAAAATCAAAGACACAGAAACTTCCATTCAAAGCCAAGAAAACAGAATGGAACAAATGGAAAAAAGAATTTCTGACTTGGAAGACAGAGCTGCTGATGCCTGTGTCTATGAGCATAAATCAGAAAAAAGAAACAAGAAAAATGAAGACGCATTAAGAAGCATGTGGGACTCTAGTAAGAGTAACAACCTTCGATTAATTGGAGTCCCTGAACAGGATGAGACACCTGAGAACACAGAGAGTATCATTGCTGAGCTGCTGAAAGAAAACTTCCCAGAAATCATGAAGGAAGAGAACATAGACATCTCAGATGCATATGGTATGCCACCCAATATAGATCTCAAAAGAAAAATTCCAAGACATAATCAAGCTTAACAAAATGAAACATAAGCAGCAACTCTTAAAGGTAGCAAGAATCAAAGCAAAGCTAACATTCAGAGGGAAACCCTGTAAGCTTTCATCAGATTTCTCAGCAGAAACCATGCTGGCACGGAGACAGTGGCATGACACATTCAAATCCTTGAAGGAGGAGAACTTCCAGCCAAGAATTATATATCCTGCAAAACTATCTTTCAAATAGGAAAATGAAATTAAGACATTCCCAGATAAACAGAAACGCAGGGACTTTGTAATAACTAAACCAAAACTACAAGAAATACTGAAAGAAGTTCTTGGCTTTGGCTTAGAAGAACAAAACCACTAACTTTACATTTTAGAATGACACATTATGCAGAACTTTACTCAGTGAGGGAAGGCTCCATATTCAATCACAGCTTTAACACTCAAAGAAGCAATCTAGTGATTATCATGAAACCTATGGTGCCATCATATTAAAAAGAGGGATGTACTACAGTCATTATAGTTCTTTCAGATGGAGAGGAAGATGACAAGACTGATAGTAATTAAAATTGGGTTTATATATACTTTATTATGGGGGATTACAGGCAGAGCTGTAAAGCACAACAAAGATGTATCATACCATTCCAAGAAATGTAACACAGGAGTCTCAACAAGTACAAAAACACCTCTGAAAAAGGTGAAAAATCAACTCACAAAAAAGAATGTCCCAGAGCAGACTAATAAGCACAACAGAGAAAACATCAACACAAAAATAAACATATCACAATGGCAGCAGTGAACACATACCTATCAATAATTACACTAAATGTGAATGGACTCAATGCTCCAGTAAACAGACATCAAGTGGCATCTTGGATCAAAAGACATGACCCATCCATATGTTGTCTACAAGAAACTCACTTGAGACCTAAAGATAGGAACAAACTGAAATTAAGGGATGGAAGAATATGTATCAACCTAACAATGAACAAAGAAGAGCAGGAGTAGCAATTCTAATCTCAGACAAAATCAGTTTTAATGTAAAATCTACCATTGTAGACAAAGATGGACACTATTTATTGCTGAAAGGTTCAGTACACCAGCAAGACTTAACTATATTAAATATTTATGCACCTAATATCAGAGCACCTAAATGCATCGAAGAAACACTGACTACACTCAAACAAGAGTTAGATCACTCCACAATAATAGTGGGAGACTTCAACACTCCACTCTCAATACTGGACAGATCATCTAGAAAAAAGCTCAGTAAAGCTACAGAAGACCTCACTGCCACAATTAAACAACTAAACCTCATTGATATATACAGAACTATCCACCCATCAGCAGATAACTACACCTTCTTCTCCAGTGCCCATGGAACATTTGATCATGTGATAGGCCATAATGCAATGCTCAACAAAATCCATACCATTGAATTACTGCTAAGTATCTTCTCAGATCATAAAGCCATAAAAGTCAAAATCAATAGCAGAAAAAACATAGATAGAAAGTGGAACTCTTGGAAACTGAACAACATCTTGCTCAAAAAACTATGGGTTATAGAAGAAATCAAGGATCAAATAAAGAAATTCATGGATTCCAATAAGAATGAAAACACTTCCTACCAGAACCTATGAGATACAGCCAAAGCAGTGCTCAGAGGTCTGTTTATCTCCATAAATGCACACATCTGGAAGGAAGAAAGAAACCAAATCCAGGAACTAACCCTACAGCTTGAACAAGTAGAGAGAGAACAACAGAGGAACCCCTCAGGCACCAGAAGAAACCAGATCATAAAGATTAGAGCAGAGCTAAATAAATTAGAGAATAGAAAAACAACTGAAAAAACTGAAAAGACCACAAGCTGGTTTTTTGAAAAGATCAACAAAATTGACAAACCACTGTCTAAACTTACTAAAGAAAAGCAGGAAAGGAAACAAATAACTCAAATTAGAAATGAGAGGGGAGTGGTCACAACAGATCCAACAGAAATTAAAAATATCATAACAGAATACCTTGAAAGACTGTACTCTAACAAATTTGAAAACCTGGAGGAAATGGACAAATTCCTTGATTCATATCACCTACCCAAATTATCAAAACGTGAAGCAGAACAACTTAATAAACCCATCACAAAGGAAGAGAGTGAAAAGGTCATCAAAACACTGCCAACCAAAAAAAAGCCCGGGCCCATATGGCTTCTCTGCAGAGTTCTACCAAGATTTTAGAGAAGAGTTATCTCCAATACTACTGAGACTATTTCACAGTATAGAAAGGGATGGAGTGCTCCCAAACCAGCATAACCCTGATACCAAAGGCAGGGAAAGACCCAACCAAAAAGGAGAACTACAGAATGATATTCCTCATGAATCTAGATGCAAAAATCTTCAACAAAATTCTTGCCAATAGAATACAACAACATATCCAAAAAATAATCTATCCTGACCAAGTTGGATTCATACCAAGGATGCAAGGCTGGTTCAACATCAGAAAAACAATTAATGTGATTAACCACATAAATAACACAAAAGACAAGGATCACCTGATTTTGTCCATTGGTGTGGAAAAGGCATTTGATAAAGTCCGATACCCATTCATGCTAAAAACTCTTAGCAAAATAGGCATAGAATGAAAATGTCCTCAACGCAACAAGGGTCAATTATACAAAGCCAACTGCCTACATCATCCTGAATGGAGAGAGACTGAAAGACTTTCCCTTGAGAACATGAACTAGACAAGGATGCCCCCCTCACCTCTTCTATTCAACATTGTACTAGAAGTTCTAACCAGAGCAATTAGACAAGACCAAGAAATAAAGGGCATCTGCATCAGCAAAGAGGAAGTTAAAATCTCCCTGTTCACAGATGATATGATTGTATATGCAGAGAACCCCAAGGAATCTATAAGTAAGCTACTCAAACTGATAGAAGAGTTCAGCAAGGTCTCAGGATACAAGATAAACATAAGTAAATCAGTAGGATTCCTTTATACCAACAACGAGACTGTTAAGGAGGAAATTATCAAATCAATACCATTTATGATAGCCCCTGAGAAGATAAAGTACCTAGGAATTAATCTAACCAGAGAAACAACAGACTTTTACAAAGAGAACTACAAGCCCTTACTACAAGAAACTAAGAGAGACTTAGATAAATGGAAAAACCTACCTTGCTCATGGATAGGAAGACTTAACATTGTGAAAATGTCTATTTTACCCAAAGCAATCTACTGATATAATGCAATCCCAATACAAGTTCCATCATCATTTTTTAATGAAATGGAGAAACAAATCACCAATTTTGTTTGGAAAGGGAAGAAGCCCTGGATAAGTAAGGTACTACTAAAGAAGAAGAACACGCTGGGAGGCCTCTCATTACCCGACCTTTGAACATACTACACTGCCACAGTGGTCAAAACAGCCTGGTACTGGTACAAGAACAGACAGATCGATCAATGGGAACAGAATTGAGACCCCAGAGATGACACCATCTGCCTATGAACAGTTGATATTCGACGAAGGTCCTAAGACATTCAACTGGGGTAAAAACAGTATCTTCAACAAATGGTGTTGGCAAATTGGTTATCCATCTGCAATAAACTGAATCAAGATCCATATCTTACATCTTATACAAAAACCAACTCCAACTGGATGAAAGACCTAAATATCAAACCTAAAGTGATAAAACTTATCCAAGAAAAGGAAGGTTTAATACACAATGTAGACAGACTTCAAAATCTGTCAAACAAACCACAGTCCACAGAAGAGAAAATAGATAAATGGGAACTGTTAAGAATCAAACACTTTTACTCATCCAAAGACTTTATTAATAGAATTTAAGGCCACCTACAGAATGGGAAAAAATATTTGGCAACTCTATGTCAGACCGATCACTGATCTCCATAATCTATAAGATACTAAAAAATATCAATAAGAAGAAGATAAAGCATCCAACTAAGCAATAGGCAAAGAGATGGACATTTCTCTAAAGAGGAGATCCAGGTAGCCAACAAACACATGTGGTCATGTTCACGATCTCTAGTTATTAAAGAAATTGAAATCAAGACTACAGTGAGATATCATCTCACCCCAACAAGGTTGGTCATAATCCAAAAAACACGAAACAACAAATGCTGGAGAGGCTGTGGAGAAAATGGAAGTCTTCTACACTTGTTGGTGGGGTTGCAAAATGGTTCAGCCTCTTTGTTTCCTTAAAAAAATGGATATGGGGGGCGGAGTCAAGATGGCGGACTAAGCCCACGTCTCTTTCTATCCCTCTGGAAACCAAGACCTGAATTGACAATCAAACAGAGCCTTCTGAGCACCTAATCAGCCTCAGGACACGGCACAGAGCTGTTAATTGGGACTTTATACCATTCAGCGAAAAATCTCCTCTCTTTCGCTGACTCCTGCTCCTGGCTAGCCCCGGCTCTCACGGAAGGAAGGTAAAGGCACCATTTTGACTTTTTTTTCCTCGGGCTTGGCTGGCGGGCGGAGCTGGGCCTTGCCCAGTGGCTGGACTCAGACACGCTGCTGGGGGGATAGGCAGGCGAAATTCCCATATTCTGAGAGCCAGGCTCGGGACTCTGTTAATCTAGACACTTTGAGCCTTTCGTTTTGTAGCTGCCTCAGTGGGGTTTGTGCGGAACTACGTGGTCAGGGTGCGGGATGCCATATTGGTACCGAGATTTTAGCGGGACCTCGTTCTTAGCCTGGGAGCCAGCGCCTGCAAACGGGACAGCGCTTCTCCGACAGAAAAGTAGTGATTTTCCACAGTGCTGCCTATGTTGGGGGCCCTGCAACAGAAGCAGGGGAATCGCTAACTCTGGGCACCTTTAGCCCCCGTCTGCTGCCTGTATGGAGGATGCCATCTTGGCTATGGTGGCCGCAGCTGGACCTAATTCTTAGCTTGGGGGCCAGAGCCTGCCCACAAGAGAGCGCTTTTCTATCACAAAACCAGTACTCGAGGCAGTGTTGGATAAGGCTAGGCCCTGTCAGCAGAGGCCACCAGGGCACTAGCAGTGCTGTATTCTGAACTAGTTTGTTGTCATCTGGGGTTGGATACAGTGACGTTTACTTTGTCAGATGGGAAGAGGGACCTCTGCACCTGAAAACCTAACTGACTTGTGAACTGGTCAGATACCTTTTGCTTTACATTTGAAGACAGCCTAGAGAAACATTTGCAATCCATCCTCACAGTAGCTCTTCCAGCCTCTATATACTCACATGGGACCCAAAAAGCAACAGACAATTGTGGCATACAAGCAATCACTCATGGCTTCAGAAAGCTCCCAAACAAAGCAACCAAGGAGTTTTCCAGATGAAGAAACTTTTATGAAAGCATCAGGAAGTGAATACAAATTGATTATATACAGGGCCCTTCTAGACCTTATACAAAATGCAGCAGAACAAAAGGAACAATTAAGCAAGTTGTTTGATGTGATGGAACACCAGTACTCTGAAATCCAACAGATCAAGAAGAAAATCAAAGACATAGAAACTTCCATGCAAAGCCAAGAAAACAGAATGGAACAAATGGAAAAAAGAATTTCTGACTTGGAAGACAAAGCTACTGATGCCAGTGTCTATGAGCAGAAATCAGAAAAAAGAAACAAGAAAAATGAAGAAACATTAAGGAGTATGTGGGACTCTATTAAGAGGAACAACCTTTGATTAATTGGAGTCTCTGAACAGGGTGAGACATCTGAGAACACAGAGAGTATTGTTGCTGAGCTGCTGAAAGAAAACTTCCCAGAAATCATGAAGGAAGAGAATATAGACATCTCAGATGCATATCGTACGCCTCCCAATATAGATCTCAAAAGAAAGACTCCAAGACATATTATAAGCAAGCTTAACAAAATGAAACATAAGCAGCAACTCTTAAAGGCAGCAAGACTCAAGGCAAAGCTAACATTCAGAGGGAAACCCTGTAGGCTCTCGTCAGATTTCTCAGCAGAAACCATGCTGGCACGGAGACAGTGGCACGACACATTCAAAGTCTTGAAAGAGAAGAACTTCCAACCAAGAATTATATATCCTGCAAAACTGTCTTTCAAACATGAAAATGAAATTAAGACATTTCCAGATAAACAGAAACTCAGACACTTTGTAAAAACCAAACCCAAACTACAAGAAATACTGAAAGAAGTTCTTGGCTTTGGCTTAGAAGAACGAAACCACTAACTTTATATTTTAGAACAACACACTACTCAATACTCATTTAGGGAAGGCTCCAAAGTAAATCACAGCTTTGATTTGGAAAGAAGCAATCCAGTGATCATCATGAAAACTATGGTGTCATCATAATAAACGAGGGATGTACTACAGTTGTTATAGTCCTTCTAGATAGAGAGGAAGATGACCAGACTGGTAGTAATTAAAATTGGGTTTGTAAATAGTTTATTAAGAGGGTTCATAGGGGCAGCTGTAAAGCACAACAAAGATGTATCATACCATTTCAAGAAATCTAACACACGAGTCTCAACAACTATAAAACCAGCTCTGAAAAAGGTGAAAAATCAACTCACAAAAAAGAATGTCCCAGAACAGACTAATAAGAACAACAGGGAAAACATCAACATAAAAATAACCATATCACAATGGCAGCAGTGAACACATACCTATCAATAATTACATTGAATGTGAATGGACTGAATGCTCCAGTAAAGAGACACTGAGTGTCATCTTGGATCAAAAGACACAACCCATCCATATGTTGTCTACAAGAAACTCACTTGAGACCTAAAGACAGGAACAAACTGAAAATTAAAGGATGGAAGAATATATATCAAACTAACAATGAACAAAGAAGAGCAGGGGTTACAATTCTAATCTTAGACAAAATCAACTTTAATGTCAAATCCACCATCGTGGACAAAGATGGACACTATTTATTGCTGAAAGGTTCAGTACACAAGCAAGACTTAACTATATTAAACATTTATGCACCTAATGTCATAGCACCTAAATATGTCGAAGAAACACTGACTATGCTCAAAAGAGAGTTAGATGACTCCACAATAATAGTGGGAGACTTTAACACTCCACTCTCATTACTAGACTGATCATCTAGAAAAAAGCTCAGTAAAGATACAGAAGACCTCATTGACACAATTAACCAACTAAACCTCATTGATATATACAGAACTTTCCACCCATCAACAGACAACTGCACCTTCTTCTCCAGTGCACATGGAACATTCTCCAGAATTGACAACGTGATAGGCCATAATGCAATGCTCAACAAAATCCATACCATTGAATTATTGCAAAGCATCTTCTCAGATCATAAAGCCATCAAAGTTGAAATCAATAGCAGAAAAAAACACAGATAGCAAGTGGAACGCTTGGAAACTGAACAACATCTTGCTCAAAAAAACATGGGTTATGGAGGAAATCACGGATGAATTAAAGAAATTCATGGATTCCAATGAGAACAAAAACACTTCCTACCAGAACCTATGGGATACAGCCAAAGCAGTGCTCAGAGGTCTGTTTATCTCCATAAATGCACACACCGGGAAGGAAGAAAGAAACCAAATCAAGGAACTAACTCTACAGCTTGAACAAGAAGAAAGAGAACAACAGAGGAACCCCTCGGGCACCAGCAGAAAGGAGATCATAAAGATTAGAGCAGAGCTAAATGAATTAGAGAATAGAAAAACAGTTGAAAAAATTGAAAAGACCAAAAGCTGGTTTTTTGAAAAGATCAACAAAATTGATAAACCACTGTCTAAACTTACTAAAGAAAAGCAGGAAAGGAAACAAATAACCCAAATTAGAAATGAGAAGGGAGTTGTCACCACAGATGCAACAGAAATCAAAAACATCATAACAGAATACTATGAAAGACTGTACTCTAACAAATTTGCAAACCTAGGGGAAATGGACCAATTCCTTGACTCATACCACCTACCCAAATTATCACAACGTGAAGCAGAACAACTTAATAAACCCATCACAAAGGAAGAGAGTGAAAAGGTCATCAAAACACTGCCAACCAAAAAAAGTCCGGGCCCAGATGGCTTCACGGCAGAATTCTACCAAGCATTTAGAGAAGAGTTATCCCCAATACTACTGAGACTATCTCACAGTATAGAAAGGGATGAAGTACTCCCAAACTCATTCTATGAAGCCAGCATAACACTGATACCTAAGCCAGGGAAAGATCCAACAAAGACAGAGAACTACAGACCGATATCACTCATGAACCTAAATGCAAAAGTCTTCAACAAAATTCTTGCCCACAGAATACAACAACATATCAAGAAAATAATCCATCATGACCGAGTGGGGTTCATACCAGGGATGCAAGGCTGGTTCAACATCAGGAAAACAATTAATGTGATTAATCACATAGATAACACAAAAGACAAAGATCACCTGATGTTGTCCATTGATGCCGAAAAGGCATTTGATAAAGTCCAATACCCATTCATGCTAAAAACTCTTAGCAAAATGGGCATAGATGGCAAATTCCTCAACATAATAAGGGATATTTATACAAAGCCAATTGCTCACATCATCCTCAATGGAGAGAGACTGAAAGACTTTCCCTTGAGATCAGGAACTAGACAAGGATGCCCACTGTCACCTCTCCTATTCAACATTGTGCTAGAAGTTCTAACTAGAGCAATTAGACAAGACGAAGAAATAAAGGGCATCTGCATCGGCAAAGAGGAAGTTAAAATCTCCCTGTTCGCAGATGATATGATTGTATATGCAGAGAACCCCAAGGAATCTATAAGTAAGTTACTCAAACTGATAGAAGAGTTCAGCAAAGTCTCAGGATACAAGATAAACATAAGTAAATCAGTAGAATTCCTTTATAGCAACAACGAGACTGTTAAGGAGGAAATTATCAAATCTATACCATTTGTGATAGCCCCTAAGAAGATAAAGTACCTAGGAATTAATCTAACCAGAGAAATAACAGACCTTTACAAAGAGAACTACAAGCCCTTACTACAAGAAACTAAGAGAGACTTAGATAAGTGGAAAAACCTACCCTGCTCATGGATAGGAAGACTTAACATTGTGAAAATGTCCATTTTACCCAAAGCAATTTATTTATATAATGCAATCCCAATACAAGTTCCATCATCATTTTTTAACGAGATGGAGAAACAAATCACCAATTTTGTTTGGAAAGGGAAGAAGCCCCGGATAAGTAAGGTACTACTAAAGAAGAAGAACACACTGGGAGGCCTCTCATTACCCAACCTTAGAACATACTACACTGCCACAGTGATCAAAACAGCCTGGTACTGGTACAAGAACAGACAGACTGATCAATGGAACAGAATTGAGACCCCAGAGATGACACCATCTGCCTATGAACAGTTGATATTCGACAAAGGCCCTAAGACATTCAACTGGGTTAAAAACAGTATCTTCAACAAATGGTGCTGGCAAAATTGGTTATCCATCTGCAATAAACTGAATCAAGATCCATATCTTACACCTTATACGAAAACCAACTCCAACTGGATAAAAGACCTAAATATCAAACCTAAAGTGATAAAGCTCATCCAAGAAAAGGTAGGAACAATAATGGAAGTTTTAATACACAATGAGGACAGACTCCAAAATCTGTCAAAGAAACCTCAATCAACAGAAGAGAAAGTAGATAAATGGGAACTATTAAGAATCAAACACTTTTGCTCATCCAAAGACTTTATTAATAGAATTAAAAGAACACCCACAGAGTGGGAAAAAATATTTGGCAACTCTGTCAGATCGACGCCTGATCTCCATAATCTATAAGATGATACAAAATATCAATAAGAAGAGAAACCATCCAATTAAGCGATGGGCAAAGGAGATGGACAGATACTTCACTAAAGAGGAGATCCAGGCAGCCAAAAGACACATGCGGACATGTTCACGATCTTTAGCTATTAAAGAAATTCAAATCAAGACAACAATGAGATACCATCTCACCCCAACAAGATTGGCCATGATCCAGAAAACACAAAACAACAAATACTGGAGAGGCTGTGGAGAAAGTGGAACCCTCCTACACTGTTGGTGGGGTTGCAAAATGGTCCAGCCTCTTTGGAAGGCAATCTGGTGCTTCCTTAAAAAAATGGATATTGATATACCATTTGACCCAGTAATTCCACTACTTGGAATATATCCTACAGATTCAAGGCCTTTCACACCAACAGACACATGCACCAGAATGTTTATCGCGGCACAGTCTACAATAGCAAAAAGGTGGAATCAACCCAGATGCCCAACAATAGAAGAATGGATAGGTAAACTGTGGTACATATACTCAATGGAGCACTACGCAATGATAAAGAATAACAATGATTCCAGGAAACGTCTCCTAACCTGGTTTCAACTGGAAGACATTATGTTGAGTGAGAGTAGTCAGCGACAAAAAGACAAATACTGTATGAGACCTCTACGATAAGATCTCAAAACAGACTTGTGTATAGAAGAAAAGACTCTTTGACAGCTGCAAGGGAGGGGAGGGAGGGAGGGAGGGCGAGGGGGGGAGGGTTTAGTTTAGGTAGTTACTAGAAATCTAGTTGGGAGAAAGCGGTGACAGCACACATTAGGAACAAGAACAACATTAAGTGGACTTCAGCATAACTTGAGTACTCCTTCCATCTTAACTCAATACTGCAAGGATAGAGTAGCTGGGGCGGTGGGCGGGGGACCATGCTCTTAGGCGAATTCCAGGCCAATTGGCACAACTAGCGTTTTGCTAAGAGAGCTCTCTGCACCCCACATTGGTGAGTGGCGTCTGGGGTCTTAAAAGCTGCCAAGCTGCCATCCGAGGACACAGCAAATGGTCCCAACTCAGCAGGAACGGATGCTCACCGAGGGCCAAAATGGCATGCGGTAAAGACAACCGAGAAGACAGAGAGACCCACAAGAGTGGGTGCCTACATCGACCTGGGACCGGAAGAACCGGATGGTGCCCGGCCACCACCAGTAATAGCCATGACGGAGCTCACAGAGAGGAGCCTCACTGGCAACACAAGAATAAAAAGAGGTGCATCATGAGATCTCCACTAAAAGACCTCAATTGATGGTCCAGCGGTTTTGAGGTTCCTCTGAGAGCATGGCCCCCGGCCCTGATGCTGCCCGTTCCCATAAATTATAACAAAGGTCCACTCTTTGGACAGGAATGGAATGGACTTCCATATGTTGGAAGCACTTTATGGTTCTATACATCTATAGGATATCTTGCTGACCTCTGGCTGGAGGAAGGGGAGTGGACGCAGAGGAGGGAAAGGAGACTGTTGGGAGGATGAGACATGTATGGAGCAGAGAGGAATAGTATGCAGTCACCGGACAGGGAGAGCAGTGGAAGCTGCATATAGGGGGGCATGTAAATTTACATGTGAATGTACATTTTCACTCAGTTATGTTAAATAAAAAAAAAAAATTGGATATCAATATACCATTTGACCCAGTAATTCCACTACTTGGAATGTATCCTACAGAATCAAGGCGTTTCACACCAACGGACACTTGCAGAAGAATGTTTATTGCAGCACAGTCCATAATAGCAGAAAGATGGAATCAACCCAGATGCCCAACAACAGAGGAATGTACAGGTAAACTATGGTATATATACTCAGTGGAGCACTATGCAGTGATAAAGAATAATGATAATTCCAGGAAACATCTCATGACCTGGTTTCAACTGGTAGACATTATGTTGAGTGAAAGTAGTCAGTGACAAAAGGACAAATACTGTATGAGACTCCTATGATAGCATCTCAAAAACAGACTTGTGTATAGAAGAAAAGACTCTTTGACAGCTGCAAGGGAGGGTAGGGAAGGAGGGCGAGGGGGAAAGGGTTTAGATTAGATAGTTGCTAAAAATCTGGTTGGGTGAAATCAGTGATAGCACACATTAGAAACAACAATATTAAGTGGACTTCAGCATAACTTGAATACTCCTTCCATTTTAACCCAATATTGCAATGATAGAGTAGGTGGGGCAGAGGGCAAGGGACCATGCCCTTAGGCGAAATCGAGGCCAGTGGTGTCTGGGGTCTTAAAAGCTGCCAAGCTGCCATCCGAGGGCACAGCAAATGGTCCCAACTCAGCAGGAATGGATGCTCACCGAGGACCAAAATGACATGGGGTAAAGACAACCCAGAAGATAGAGAGACCCACAAGTGGGTGCCTACATAGATTTGGGACCAGAAGAACTGGATGGTGCCTGGCCACCACCAGTGATAGCCGTGATGGAACTCACTAAGTTGAGTCTCCCTGGCAACACAAGAATAAAAAGGGGTGCACCCTGAGGTCTCCACTAAAAGACCTCAATTGACGGTCCAGTGGTTTCAGGGTTCCTGTGGGACCATGGACCCTGGCTCTGATGCTGCCCTTGCCCATAAATCATAATGAAGTTCCACTCTTCGGACATGAATGGATTGGACTTGGCGATGCAGAGTGACCATATATTGAATGCACTTTATGGTTCTATGCATCTATAGGATATCATCTTGCTGACCTCTGGCTGGAAGAAGGAGAGTGAGTGGAGAAGAGGGGAAAGGAGAGTGTTGGGAGGATTAGACATGTATGGAGCAGAGAGGAATAGTGTGCTGTCACCGGGCAGGGAGAGCAGTGGAAGCTGCATATAGGTGGGCATGTAAATTTATATGGGAATGTACATTTTCACTCAGTCATAGTAAAAGAAAAGTATTTTATAAAAAGCTGTTTCTCATAAATGAATTCCTGGTGCCAAATGGTTATCACAAACCCTTAAAGTATTCTATAAGAGATGTTTAACATCCAGCAGTGATGTTTTTATGACCCCTCCTGAAGGATATGTAACTATGATTGAGAATCTCTGTAATTAATTCCTGAAATCAATCACTTAAGCCTTGGTATCCAACTATCCAATAGAAACCCATTCCCCACCTCAACCTCCTGACTCCTCCTTTTTATAACATCAAAGCCAAATCAATCAAATTACATTATGCTTTCTTTGTTCCTTGGACTGTACCTGTTTCTATTAAAAGCTCTCTCACTGGAGTCACAAGTTTTCACTTATGTTAGCTGGTGTCTCTCTGTATTTCAAAGTACCTTTTTTTCTTTTTTACAGAATAAATCCTTTAAGTATAGTCCAAGAACCCAGTGATTCTGTTCCCTTTAACATATATATATAATACTTTTTGTAAACTTTCTAGATACTTGAAAAGAACTGATAGTCACTGTTATTAAAACAGACTGCTTGATGGATACCCACAGAAACAAACTGATTGCTGTAGAGTCGATTCTGACTTATAGCACCCCTACGAGTAGCCCAGTAGCATTTCCAAGGAGGACCTGGTAGATTTGAACTGACAACCTTTTGGTTAGCAGTCATGACTCTTAACTCCTATACCTCTAGGGTTTCCATATACTCATAAGACCTACCTAATGACTTACATTGTTTATATCATCCTTACATGTATTTTTTGACTTCTCGATCTTCCTTAGAATGCAGAAATAATTAATCTCCAATTATTATTGTTTGTACATGTTTCTACTTGTATCTTTCCTACTTTGTGTGTGTTATCAAGTGAAAGTATACAATTCAAATTGGTTTTGCATGCCCATCTATCTGCAGCTCTTTCTGCTCTCCCCACCTCGTGACAGCAGACCCCTCCTTTTCGCTGTATGTTTCTAGTATCCTCTTAACAAGCACCTGTCCCCTACTCTCCACACTCTTTTCTCACATCTAGAAAGAGACCAGTAGGATTGCCTACTATAAATGCATTGAATCATAAAGTACCACACCATATAGTAACACTGTGTCTCTGAGTCCAGTCCTTTCTTGTTTGAGGAGTTGACCTCATTACTGGTTTCTGGTCAAGGACAGCAGTTGGTCTAGGGGCCATGTTCCAGGGGATCCTCCAGGCTGTTGGATCATCAGTTCAGGTCTTTTAGCAGAGTTCTTGGGCCTCACACCTCTTTTTCTCATATAGCCTCAGCGACTCTACATTTTGCCCCCTGTCTCAGCTCTGTTTGGTGGTGGCTAGGCACTATCTGGTTCTTCTTGTCTCATGTTGATACAGTTTCGCATTCATATGGGTCATTCTGTCTTCTGGGCTCTTTTTACCTCATATTTTTGTTGTTCTTGGTGATCATCTGTTCCAGATGAGTTGGGACCATTTGCTGTGCCCTCGGATGGCAGCTTGGCAGCTTTTAAGACCTCAGATGCCACTCACCAGTATGGGGTGCAGAAGAGTCTCATAGCAATAGGCTAGTTATACCAACTGGTCTCAATGTCCCCTGAATACATGGTCCCAGGCCCCTATCCCTGCTATTCAATCCTTTGAAATATTGGCTTGAGTTTGGGAAACTTCAGCTTATGGTAAACTCCAGTTAAGTTGTTCTACTCTACTGTGTGCTGTCACCTAACCAAATTTCTGTTGACTATCTAATCTATGACCAACCCTCTCTGTTTCAGTCAGCTAGTGCTTCTCTTACAGAAATACCACAGAGTAGATGGCTTTAAAAAAGAAAGTTTTATTCTACCCAAGTGCAGTAAGCTCCAATTCCAAATTCAGGATGTCCACTCCAGGGGAACACTATCTCCCTTGTCAGCTCTGGAGGAAAGCCCTTGTGTTGCATCAGTCTTTGTTTAGGAAGCATCTTGGCGCAGGAACCTTGGATTGGAAGGATGCGCTTTTGTCCTGGTGCTGCTTTCTTGGCGATGGTGTGAAGTTCCCAATTCTCTGCTTACTTCTCTCTTATTTTTTTATCTCCCATAGGATGGAAGGATAAAGGGTGGTGCAAGCCATGCTCCAAAGAAATTCCTTTAGCAAGGGTGTGGCAGTCCCACCCTAATTCTCTTTTACTATAATCATCCTATCTATCAGCCACAGTAAGAGATTAGGATTTACAGCATCAGGAAAGCACAAACTGGAGGGCAGTCACAGACTACAGGGAATCCTGGCCCAGACAAATTACCATACATATTTTTGGGGGAACACAATTCAGTCCATGACACTCTCCCTCTCTCCCTCCCCACCTTTGTAGCCATCAAAGAGTCTTTTCTTCTATGCATAAGTCTGTTTTTAAGTCCTTGTAGCAGAGATCTTGTGCAGTATTTGTCCTTTTGCCACGGACTGATTTCACTCAGCATAAGGTCTTCCAGTTGAAATCAGATTATGAAGTGCTTCGTGAAATCATCGTTGTTCTTTACCATTGCTTAATGTTCCATTGAGTATATGTACCATAGTTTATTTATCCATTCTTCTGTTGACGGGCATCTAGGTTGATTCCATCTTTTTGCTATTGTGGACAGTGCTGCAATAAACATTCATATACATGTATCTGTGTGACTGCCTTCGTTTCTGTAGGATATATTCTGAGCAGTGGGATTACTGGATCAAATGGCATTTCTATTTCTATCTTTTTTAAAGAAGCTCCAAATTGCTTTCCAAAGAGGTTGTACCATTTTGCAATTCTACCAATCCCTCTGCAGCCTCTCCAGCAGTTGTTGTTTTAGGTTTTTTGGATTATGGCCAGTCTTGTTGGGGTGAGAGAGTATCTCATTGTAGTTTTGATTTTGATTCCTTTAATATCTAATGATCATGAACATTTCCTCCTGAGTCTTTTGTCTGCCTGAATGTCTTCTCTGGTACACTGTCTGCTCATCTCCTTTGGCCATTGCTTAATTGGTTTATTTACCTTTTTCTTGTTGATATTTTGCAGTACCCTTAAGATTATGGAGATCAGATATTGGTCTGACCTATAGCTGCCAAATATTTTTTCCCATTCTGTAGGTAGTCTTTTAACTCTCTTGATAAAGTTTTTGGATGAGCAAAAGTATTTGCTTCTTAGTAGTTCCCATTTATCAATTTTCTCTTCTCGTGTTTTGTCAAATTTTGAAGTCTGTCTAAGCTGTGTATTAGAAATTCCATTGCTGATCATATTTTCTTTTGCACAATCCTTATTGTTTTAGCTTTGCTATTTAAGTCTTTGATCCACTTTGAGTCAGTTTTTGTGTAAGGTGTAAGATACAGGTTCTGTTTCAGTTTTTTTGCAGGTGGATATCCAGTTTCAACAACACCATTTGTTAAAGAGACATTTTTTACCCCAGATTACAACCTTTGGGCCTTTGTCAAATATCAGCTGTTCATAAGAGGATGGTGATATTTCTGAGGCCTCAATTCTGTTCCATTGGTCTATATGTCTCTTTTTGTACCAGTACCAGGCTGTTTTGACTACTACAACAGTGTAACAGGTTTTAAGTTCAGGCAGTGTGAGGCCTCCCACTGTGTTCCTCTTCTTCAATAGTGTTTTACTTGTCTGGAGTTTGTTCCCTTGGCAAACACAGTTGGTGCTTTGTTTCTCCATCTCATTAAAAAACGACACTGCATTTTGTATTGGGATTGCATTGTATATGTAGATTGCTTTGGGTAAAATAGACATTTTCACAATGTTAGGTCTTCCTGTCCACGAGCAGGGTAGGTTTCTCCGCTTATGTATATCTCTTTTGGTTTCTTGCAGTAAGATATTGTAACTCTCTCTGTATAGGTGTCTTGTTTTTCTGGTTAGATTTATTCCTAGGTATTTTATCTTCTTGGGGGCTATAGTAAACGGTATTGATTTGGTGATGTAGGGAGTTCGCTTTGTGTAGATGCTCCTTATTGCACTGAGGAATTTCCCCTCTATTCCTATTTTGCTGAGAGTTTTTAACATGAATGGGTGTTGGACTTTGTCAAATGCCTTTTCTGTATCAACTGGCTTATCAGGTGATTCTTATCTTTGAGTTATTCATGTGGTTGATTACATTAATTGTTTTTCTGATGTTGAACCAGTCTTGCATCCCTGGTATGAATCCAACTTAGTCATAATGAATTATTTTTCTTGGCTACGATTCTGTAGAAGATTTTTGAATCTAGGTTCATTAGTGGTATTGGTCTGCAGTTTTCTTTTTTGTGGGATCTTTACCTGGCTTTGGTATCAGGGTTGTGCTAGCTTGATAGAATGAATTTGGGAGTGGTCCGTCCATTTCTATTCTGTGAAATAGCCTCAGTAGTACTGGAATTAATTCCTTCCTAAAAGCTTAGTAGAGTTCTCTGGTGAAGCTGTCTGGGCCAGGACTTTTCTTGGCTGGTAGTTTTTGATTACTTTTTCAATGTCTTCTTTTGTACTGGGTTTATTAGGTTGTTCTACTTCTTGTGATAATTTTGGCAGGTGATACGAGTCTAGAAATTTGTCCATTTCCTCTAAGTTTTCATATCTATTAGAGTATACAGTCTTTCATTGTATTCTGTTATTATACTTTTGATTTCTGTTGGGTCTGTTATAACATCTCCCATCTCATTTCTTATTTGGGTTGTTTCCTCTCCTGTTGTTCTTTCCTAGGTTTAGCCAGTGTTTTATCAATTTTGTCGATCTTTTCAAAGTACAAGCTTTTTGTTAATTTTTTCAGCTGGTCTTCTCCAGTTCATTTAGTTCTGCTCTAATCTTTATTATCTGTTTTCTTTTGGTGCCTGAGGAGTTCCTTTGTTGTACTCTTTCTGCTTGTTCAAATTGTAGCGTTAATTCTTTTGTTTGGGTCCTTTCTTCATTCTGGATGTGTGCATTTAGAGAGACAAACTGATCTCTGGGCACTGCTTTTGCTATATTCCTTAGATTATGGTACAATGTGTTTTCATTCTCATTTGATTCCATTAATTTCTGTATTGCATCTTTGACTTCTTCTATAACCCATGGATTTTTGAGCAAAGTGTTGTTAAGTTTCCCTGAGTTCAGATTTCTACCTATGTTTTTCTGCTGTTGATTTCAACTTTTACGGGTTTATGATCTGAGAAGCTGCTTTGTAGTAATTCAGTGGATTGGATTTTGTTGAGACTTGCTTTATGTCCTAATATGTGGTCTATTATGGAGAATGTTCCATGTGCATCGGAAATGAAGGTGTATACCTCTGTGGTTGGGTAAAAAGTTCTGTATACATTGATGAGGTCTTACTGGTTGACTGTCGCAACAAGATCTTCTGTATCTTTACTGAGCTCTTTTCTGGATGATTTGTCCATTACTGAAAGTGGAGTTTTGAAGTCTCTTACTATTATTATGGAGTAATTTATCTCATTTTTCAATGTTGTCAGTGTTTGCTCTGTGTATTTGGATGCTCTGGTATTGGGTGCATAAATATTTAATATTAAGTCCTACTCAGTATTGAACCTTTCAGCAATAAATGGTGACCATCCTTGTCCACAAAAGTGGGTTTCACATTAAAATCTATTTTACCTGAGATTAGTATTGCTTCTCCTACTCTTCTTCCTATGTTCATTGGCTTCATATATATTTTTCCATCCTTCAATTTTCAGTTTGTTCATGTCTTTGAGTCTAAGGTGTGTTTCTTGTAAGCACCATGTAGATGGATCACGTCTTTTGATCCAGACTGTCACTCTCTGCCTCTTTACTGAACATTCAGTCCATCTACATTCATTGTAATTATTGATAGGCATGTGTTTAGTGCTGTCATTTTGATGTTTTTATTTTCGTGTTGTTGTTGTTTTCTTTATTTCTCTTAACATTCTGTTCTGGGTCATTTTTATTTATGGGATTACTTTTCATCTGTTTCAGTGTTGGTTTTGTGTTTGTTGAGACTCCTGCATTATGTTTCTTGTTTTGATGTGTTCCATTGTTAGTTTGCTTTCTGCCTACTGCTTGGATTGCTCTTAGTGTTCTAAGTTTAAACCAGGCTTTAACTTCTGTATATCTTCTTAATTTCCTCTCTATCTAAAATGGTTATAACTACTGTAATATATTCCTCTTTATATTATGATGGTGTAGTTTTTGTGTTAAGATCACTGGTTCCCTTCTTTTGATATTTTAGCATTGATTGAGCTTTGTGACTTCTCTAGCTGAGTAGAATTCTAGGTGCTATGTTGTGCTTTGCATCCTTAAGTACACATTTGTTGTTTTTGTTTTTCTAAACAAAGAGCTTCTTTCAGTATTTCTTGTAGCTTTGATTTTGTTTTTACAAAGTCTATAAGCTTCTGTTTATCTGCAAATGTCTTAATTTAACCTTCGTATTTGAGATACAACTTTGCAGAATATATGATTCTTAATTGGAAGTTTTTCTCCTTCAAGGCTTTGAATGTGTCGCCCTATTGCCTTCTTGCCAACGTGGTTTCTGCTGAGAAGTTGTGCAAAAGCCTACAAGGCTTCCCTTTGTAGGTTAGTTTTGTTTTAAGTCTTGCTTTGTGTTTCATTTTGTTTGGTGCCTTCCTTTGGGGATCTGGTTTTTGTGGTGTTCAATAAGCATCTTGGATATCTATGTTCTCTTCTTTCATAACGTCAGGCAAGTTTTCTGTAAGCAACTCTTCAACAATTCTCTCTGTATTTTCAGTTATCCCTCCTGTTTAGGAACTCCCGTTATTTGTAAGTTATTCCTCTTGATAGAATCCCACATATTTCTTTCTTTCTTTTTTTAAGTTGTGATTAAGTGAGAGTATACAGTCCAAATCAATTTTGCATTCCTGCCTATCTGCACCTCATTCTGCTCTCCTTGCCCAGTGACAGCACTCTCCTCCATTCCATGCTATATTTCTAGTATCCTATTAACAGGCTCCCTCTTCTCCACCCTCTTCTCATCTAGAAAGAGACCTCATAGAAATGCATAGAATCATAAAGTACATACACTATATGGTCACACTGTGTCCCCGAGTCCAGTCCATTCTTGTCCAAAGAGTAGACCTCAGTAGTGTTTTCTGGTCAGGGGCAGTAGCAGTTTTAGTGGCTATGCTCCCAGGGGATCCTCTAGGCCTTTGGACCATCATTCAGGTCCAAGAAAAGAGGTGCACACCTCTTTTCATCATATTGCCACAGGGCTAGAGTCCCCCATGTTTCTTAATGTTTCTTCATTTTTCTTATTTCTTTTCTCTGAGCTCTCCTCATAAGTGTTGATTTCAGTTGCTTTGTCTTTAGGTTTATTTACTCTGCCTTCCAACTTCCCAATCCTGCTTTTTTGGCTTTGTATTACATTGCTTAATCTGTAATTTTATTATTGATCTGCTAGATTTCAGATCATTCATGTTCCAGTAGTTCATATAGCTTACTTAATTTTTCATTTTGTTCTGTTGCATTTTGTTTAATCTGTAAGAGGGCTCTATAAATAATTCTGTTGTATTCTACCTCCAATAGTTTCAGAAAGGCTTCTTCATCTATGAAGTTGTTAAAATCTTTGTTTTGGGGATTTTCCAGAGCCATGGTGATTAGATATTGCTTGTTTAACCATTTAAAGAAACCATTTGACAAGCTCCCATTCCCTCCTCTCTACCCTTTTCTCTCACATCTAGAAAGAGACCAGTAGGACAGCCTGCTATAAATGCATAGAAACAAAGTACCCACACCATATGGTCACACTGTGTCCCCAAGTTCAGTCAATTCTTGTCTAAAGAGTTGACCTCAGTAGTGTTTTCTGGTCAGGGGCAGCAGCAGATCTAAGGGCTGTGCCCTCAGGGGATCTTTAAATGGTTAGATATTGATTGTTGTCTTCATACCATCCGGAAGCTGTTCAGTTTCTCCAGTGTTACACTGATGGGAGCTGTGGCATAGGTCTAAGAAGGGAGCCAGTAAGGGGACTGCGTGATTTGGTCATTAGCAGCTAGTGCATTCTTTAGGTGCAGCTGCCTTAGTATAGCTTCTCTGGCAATATAGACTTTGGAAGCCCTGTGGTGTTGCTTGGATTTGTGGCTGGCTCCACCTGGTCCATCATGGGTGGCAGGCTCCATTTCCTGGCTGATGAAAATTATGAGCTAGTTGTCCAAACAGACACTGTTGCACTGCTTGAGAATTAGCCTCTTAGCTAATTCTGCAAGGCTTGAAAATTAGCCGCACATCTGACCAAGATGGTGTCCTTCCTGAGTCACCTGTTACCATGAGTCAGCAGAGTCTATGGCACAGCTCAGAGAAGAGCTGGGGGAAGATGACTGTCACCCTCAGTTGTTCGCCACCTCTGGGTTCTCCAAATGAGGCTATCCCAAGCACAGTCTCTCTGCTGTTTACTTAGGCACTGCAGATCAGCAAAGCAGCCAGGCTGAGCCGTGCTCCCAGTCTCGGCAAAGCCAGTACCCACTTCCTACCCAGCAAAGAGGGCATCTGTACCTGCAATCCTCCCAGGAGCCACGCCAGTAGAAGCAGTACTCACTGTGCTGCTGTCTCACCACTGACAAGGTAATTTCCCCCTTCCTGTTGTGCTGTCCAGTCTTACGACCCCATGCTTGATCTTGGAGCTCCCAGAATGTTCACACTGCTGTTTCAGTTACTGTTTTAGGCCTTAGTTCTCAGAGGGAATGAAGGAGAAATGTGTCTAGTCCTCCATCTTGTCCCTGCTTCTCCCTCTTTTGTATTTTCTGATTTATTACATACAAAATTACATTGTGTTATTTTGCATACATTTTCATATCTGTGTCTATTCATTGTGAATTATAGTCTTTGACGTTTTAGAGTGACCTTCTTTGTCATGCTTAACAGTTTCTGGTCTAAATACTACCCCATCTGAGGTTGAGACAAGGACTCCTTTCCGTATGTTTGAGTTTGCCAGATACCTCTTAGTCTATCTTTTTATTTGTAATCTTTATGATTCACATTGTTTTAGGTATCTTTTGGTATAATATTGTGTATTGCTTTTAAAGGGTCAGTCAAGCACATTTACTTTTTTTTTTATAAAAGATATGTTTTGCCTTGTTTTTTCATTTTTTTTGTACTTATGGCTCTTATTAATATATATATGTACATTTGTACAAGTGTTTATTCATTATATGGTCTGTTTTCATTATTTATTGTTGTTGTTATTGTTATCGTCCTTGGATTACAACTGCATGTCAACTTGGCTGGGCCATGAGTCTTAGTGTTTTGTCCGTTGTGTGATATTGAGGTCATTTCCTTGTTGATATTTGATACGTAATCACCCCCATGATGGAATTTGCTGTGAGAATCCCATCATATGAGAGAGAATTTCTTTGGGTGAGTGGTCTGCATTGAGTATAGGCAGACATTCTAAGCTAGCAGCTTACCTGCATTCTTGCTGGCCAAGCTTGGCATGTGCTGATCTTGACAGCCTGTGTGCAACAGCCCTGCTTTCTGACCTGCTGATCTTGAGTTCTGCAACCCCTGAGCTACGTGAATAAGGAGAAGCCTCTATCTTGACCCATGAGCTTGGGATGTTACAGCCTCTACAACCATGTGAGCCATTTCCTTGATCTAAATTTCTGTCTAAATATATATTTATACAATTTAATTGTATATATTTATACGACATAATTGTTTTGCTTCCATGAGGAACCCAGCCTAAGACAATCTATTTATATTTTAGTAGTTCTTTTGTAGTTACATTTTTGTATAGTACACTAAGTTCCTTACCTCTTTAAACATCACCAGCAGTTCCCTCTACCAATGTCAGTTTGTTATTCTGTGGTGGCTTATTGTTGCTATAACACTGGAAACTATGCCACTACTATTTCAAATACCAGCAGGGTCACCTATGGTGGACAGACTTCAGCAGAGCTTCCAAAGTAAGGAAGTCCCGGTGATCTACTTCTGAAAAGGAAAATTAAATGAATTACAGTAGACTATTGTGCCATACAGCACTGGGAGATGAGCCCTTAGGATGGAAGATATTGAAAATACATAGTGGTGGCAACAATGGACTCAAGAATACCAAAAATCATGCAGACAGAGCAGGACTAAGCAATGTTTCCTTCTGCTGTACACAAGATCTCCGGGAGTTGGTGTTGACTCAACAGCAACTAACAATAGGTTCTGTCATGGGTTGAATTGTGTCTCCCCCAAAATAAGTGTAGCCGCGTGGCTGGACCATGATCCCCAGTATCTCGTGACTGTCCTCCATTTTGTGGTTTTCCTGTGCTTTCTGTTAAAGTATTAGGGTAGGACTGTAAATCCCCTTCATAGGACCACCTCCCTGCTCCACTGTAAAGGATGTTTCCCTGGAGTATGGCTTGCCCCACTCTTAATACTTTCATCCTGCAAGAGATAAAAGGCAAGGGAAGCAGGCTAAGAATTGGGAAACTCACATCATCAAGAAAGCAGCACCAGGAGAAAAGTGCATCCTTCAAACCTGAGGTTCCTAAGTCAAGATGCTCCCTGGACAAAGAGTGATGCAGTACCAGACTTTCCTCCAGAGCCAACAAGGGGGAAAGCCTTCCCTGGAGCAGATATCCTGAATTGGGCTTGTAGACTACTGGACTGTGTAACAATAAACCTTCCTTTGTTAAACCCATCCACTCTGTGGTGTTTCTGTTAGAGCAGCACTAGCTGACTAAAACAGGTTTCCTGCTACATAATCAACAGCTTAGCTTGTATCTTCCTAATTCTACTGTCTTTCTCTTCTCCATTATTCAATTTTGGTTAATACTATTAATTTTCATTCTTTTTACCTTTGTATTCTAAAAATGCTTAAGTTTATTTACTAAAAGTGATAGCCTTTGATTCCCAACTTTTTTTAATGAGGCTATGACTTCACTTATAGTACCTCCTATTTTCTCCCCCATTTCTGTTAATTTTATTGTTTCTAGTAGAAATAATAACACATAATTTAGAACTTGTGACACTAATGCCTCATTCCTATCTTTGTTTTAATCACTATAGTTCTGAAGAGGTCTCAGTGTCTAGTAAGGTCCCTAGGTGACCCAAATAGCGTACAGTTGACTGCTAACTTGAAGGGTGAGAGTTCAAACCCATCCAGTAGCATCATGAAAGAATGTCTTGGTAATATACTTCCTTAATGAAAGAAAACACTATGGAGTAGTTCTAGTTCGTAACACAAGGAGTTAACATGAGTCAGAATAGACTGGACAAAAGTAGATTTGGCTTTGTTGTTTGTTTTCATATCTACTAGATTAAAAAAACATTTCTAAATAACCTTGGTAATTCTTTTGGGGGTGTCCTTTCTTTTTTAAAAAAATATTTTATTGTGCTTTAAGTGAAAGTTTACAATACAAATCAATTTGTAATACAAAAACTTGTACATACACACTGCAATGTAATTCTAGCTGGTTTCCCCACCTTGTGACAGCACAGTCCTCTTTTCCATCCTGTATTTCCCGTGTCTGTTCAACTAGCTCCTGTTGTCCTTCACCCTCTCATCTCGCTGCTGGACAGGAGCTACCCAGTTAGCCTCATGTATATGCTTAAGCCAAGAAACCTGCTCTTCACTGCTATCATTTTATGTCTTATAGTCTACTCCAATCTTTGTCTGAAGACTTGGTTTCAAGAATGGCTTCAGCTCTTGGCTAACAGAGAATCCAAGGGCCATGTCTTCCAGGGACCTTCCAATCTATCAGACCATCGTGTCTTGTCTTTTTTAATAGAGTTCAAATTCTACACACCCATTTTTCTCCTGCTACTGCAGGAAGTCTATGTTGTAGTCCCTGTCAGGACAGTCATTGGCAGTGGCTGGGCACCATCTAGTTCTTCTGATCTCATGCTAATGTATTCTCTGGATTATATGCCCCTTTTATCTCTTGTGCTCGTATTTTCCTTATGTCTTTGATGTTTTCCCTTCTTCACTGGTCCAGGTAGGTTGGAAAGAATTAATGCTACTTAGATGGCCTCTTGCTAGCTTTTAAAATCCCAGATGCCACGCACATTAGTGGGATGCAGAATAGTTTCTTTAAAAAGCTTTATGCCAATTGACCTAGATGTCATGGTCCTCTGCCCCTGCTGTGGGCTGGAAGCTATTGTGTCCTAGCTATTGTGCCCCCTCCTGCCTCTCCCCATGTTGCTTGGGGCCTTGAAACTGTTTGCAGTATAACAGGCCTAGGATGAACCATTTGCAATTCAGGCTAAACTCTTTCCTTGAAACTATTTGCAGTTTAATTGACTCAGGCAAAACTATTTGTAAAATAATAAGTCCTGAGCTAACAACTATTTCCTTGAAATTGTTTACAGGATTTTGGCTCAGGTTAAAACTATTTGCATGCTCCTGTCCTTTGTTCTGTAACAAAGATCATGACCATTTTGGGCTACGTACCACCCTGTTGACTTCCTACCTGTAAAGCCTATAAATAAAGCTTGTGTTAGCAGACCGGTGTCCGTCATTCTCCATCAGAGATCTTGGTCCCACCTGGTCCCAACTTTATCTTGTGTGATGTGTTGATTTGTTCTTGTGTGAGTGACATGTTTTCATGCATGAGTGAGATTTCTTATCCTTTCATCTGTCCACTGTGGCCTCGGACTCTATCCAGTGCTGGCTGCTGGGGTGTCGGATGCTACATGCCCCTGTACTTCAAAGTGTTGGGTTGTATTTAGGAAACCTCTTAGCTTTAGGTTCAGTCCAGCTGCACTGACCTCCCATCTACTGTGTGAAGTCACTCCTTTCACCTAACCAAATTCCTATCTGCTATCTAATCCATGATTATCCCTCACTTTCCCTCCCCACCCTTGCAAACATCAAAGGCTCTTTTTTGTGTGTGTTTAAATCTTTCCTTAAGTCCTTATCATAGTGGTCTCATACAATATTTGTCCTTTTGCAGCTGACTCATTTCATTCAGCATAACAAGATTCCTCCTTGTTATGTTTCTCAAGATCATCGCTGTCCATTATCATTGCATATTATTCCATTGTGTGAATGGGCACCTAGGTTGATTCCATCTTTTTTCTATTGTCAAAAGTGCTTCAGTAAACATTGGTATGCATGTATCTATTCATGTGACAGTTCTTACTTCTTGTGGATATATTCCAAGAAGTGGGATTGCTAGATTTTATGGTATTTCTATTTCTAGCTTTTTTTTTTTTTTTTAACAAAGTGCCAAATAGATTTTCAAACTGGTTTTACCATTTTACATTCCCTAGATAACCTTGGTTATTACTGCAGCTTTTCTTTCCATATAAATTTCAGAATCAGTTTCCAAGAAAATGCCTGTAGTCAATTGATTTGGCATTGTATTAGATTTTAGATAAGTTAGGTGGGATACATCCGTACATATCTTTGTGTATTGGTCTTAATGTTGTGTATGTTTTTTATTACTATTGTAGATTAGTTGGGAAATGATGGTTTCTACATTAATCCATTGCTTGTGTTTTCCATTATACCAGAGGGATGCTCTGACCTCTTTCTCCCCTTCCTCCTCTTTGCACTTACACCCAAGTGCTTCCCTCGGTGACTTCGCCAGTGCATCACCACTACTAAGTAGCCACAGACATTGTTCATCTCATTATTAATCATTCATCCTGCTGACACTGGCCTGTGGCCATGCTTGACAGTCTGCAACCAGGACCAAGGTTATACTTTTCTGTCTTTTCTGATTTTTATGTTTTAATGAGCTCCATTGTTTTTAATGATGAGGTTACTGTTCTAGTCTTGGAAGTTAATGGGACCCTGAGCTGGCAGTGGCAGAGGAGACAAGGTCAAGACAGAAGACAATATGGAGGTAGAACTTGTACTTGGCGAGTAGTGAAAAGTGGAAAGCAAGAATCAGAGAGAAGCATCACCATCTGACTCCTCCTTCAGGCTTTAAGGATATGTGTTACGGATGCTATAAAAGGATTTTTCTCTCATCGTAAGAGAATTCTCCACTAAGGGACCAGAGCTCTAATTCACTGAGGGGTAGAACCCAAGATTTCAAGCCATATTTGCACTGAGGTCAGTGTTCCTCATGCCCTTGCCAAAATCATTCAGTTGAAGATGCTGCTATCTGTGGCACCTTGTCCTATGGTGTGCTGCCAGGCCACTCTTCTGTACATAGCCCCCACAATTTCCTACCCTTCCCTGCCCTGCCCTGCTTTGCCCATCAGGGCTTCCATTGCTGAGCCTGCTGGCGGCTTTACCTCATCTTTGACTTGAGGGAGCACTGGCCCCTAATGTCCCACAGTTAGCAGAGAACATTCCTGCAGGTGACAGAGGGCCAGGGCTCCAGGACCCAGCACCGAGAAACTTCTTGTGCTAATTTACAACCACAATACCCAACAAGCCTAACCTTGAGAATGTCAGTGAATCATACACTCTCCAGGGCTAGTAGTCCCACAAGACAAGGAAGAAGGCTGCTTGGAAGAGGTGCCCAGCATGGTAGGCTCAAGGCTGAGTCTTTTTGCTGTTCCATGCAGGTGGCAATGTGTTGGGACAGAAAAGGAGCCCAGGATCTTGGGCAGTCTGGGCAGCTCTCTTGGGCTGTAGCAGCCCTAAAATGTTGCAAATTGCTTCTGAGTCTCATGGCTGTTACTGGCTTTCAGGAACTGAGGTAGACCCTCCCTCTCCAGAAATTGCTTGAGTGTGTGTCAGGTACTGAGAGTTCCCCAATGAGCGGGGTCAGACATAGTGGCATCGTCGAGATTAAGGAAAAAGACAGCCACGAAAAAGTGAGATCAGGGGCTAACGATCATCACAGCCGAGAGCCCAGAAGTCAGCTTTATTAGAGTATTTATAGTTTGTACTAGGGGAGGTTAATCTCTTTAATATTAAAGAGTTGGAGACTTCCAGATCTGTTTAATTCTGTATATGAAAGAGAGCGGTTTTCTATGCCCCTTTTTTCACTCACCGTTTTCCGTGATTTATCTCTTTGATCTGGATGTACTCTTTGGTCGCTTATAGGTTAAAGAACTCAAGATGTTAATAGTATGTCCCCTAGTACAAAAGGTTAGGCAGAGTTGTGATAAATAGCTTATGGTGGCTCAAAATGGCCACGGTTATGTCAAGAGTATTAGCATGATTCCCACAATTGTGACTTCTTTTCATCCGTGTGCACATCTTCCACCTCCCCATCCTTCTTTCTTCTAGGTCCTTATGACCATAAGCCAAGCCTTGAAGAGAAGAAACGTGTCATCTTCTAACAAGAACAGGGCCTAGGACTGTACTTTGCTTTGTCAGCATCCATCTCTCAGGATAGCTTGCTTTTTTATGTTAAGTGTTTCACTTCCAATCACTAAGTGTGTAGGCCAGCACCATCCAATAAAAATACAATGCAAGCCAAATGTGTAATTTTACTTTCTAGTAGCCACACTAAAAGTGTAAAAAGAAACAGGTGAAATCAATGTTAGCAATATACAAGATCATCCTAGAAAAACTGCTAAATATCTCATTGCTGAATAATACCATGGTCACCTTCAAAGTACTTCTCTTGGGAAGCTATGCACCAGCACCCAGTACACCCTTCAAAACAATTTTGGAACTCTTTCTGGAATGGCCATCAGAGCTGTCATTGTATTACCCTTAATGTACTGAAAGTCATCAAAATGTCTTACTTTCAATATTTCCTTTCTCTTTGGGTAAAGAAAAAAGTCTCTGGGGTGAGTAGGAAGGATGTTCCAATACAGTTATTTGTTTACTGGCTAAAAACTTCCTCTCAGACAGTGCCATATGAGCTGGTACATTGTCGTGATGCAAAAGCCATAAGTTGTTGGTGAAAAGTTGAGGTCATTTTCGTTTAACTTTTTTACACAGCCTTTCTGACACTTCCAAATACTCAACTTGGTGAACTGCTTGTCCATTTGGTACCAGTTCATAAAGAACAATCCCTCTGATATCAAAAAAGGTTATCAACATCGTTTTGACTCTTGATTTGGACTGACAGAACTTTCTGGGTGGTGGAAAATTGGCTGATTTCCATTGTACATGTTGGCACATTATTTCAGGGTGGTGTTGGTACACCCATGTTTCATCACTAGTTGTAACATCATCTTGCCTCTCCAAAAAGTCTTGGCAAACTTTGACTCTGCTTTTGTTCACTAGTGAGCTCCTTCAGGACCATTTTCACACACACCATTCTCATGCCAAGATTTTTTAGTTAAGATTTTCCTGTTCCTCTATCAGTGTTCACTTGGTCTGCTTTGCTTCTCACAGCCAGCAGATGATTTTGATGCACAATTTGATGAATTTTTACAACATTTTTGTCAGTTCCGCTCATTACTGGCCACCCTGACCTCTCTTCATCAGTGATGCTTTCTCTCACTTCAGAAAAACATTTAATCCATTTGTACACCACCGTTTTCTTCATGGAATTATCCCCATAAACCTGAACTAACATGTCCCTGATTTTACTTCCACTCTTGCCAAGTTTAACAAGAAATTTAATGTTTGTTCTTTGCTCTAATTCCAACTCCGACATTCTTGCAACAGCACAAAAAACATGCAACAATAATGAAGGCCACTCAGCAAGCCGCTGCCGCATATTGATACAAACACAGCTGTCAGACACTGATATTCCAAGGTTATGAAACCTTACCAAGTTGTTTGTATAGTGCTGGCAAAGTAAGCACATGGTGGCAAGTTCTCCAACATAATTGTCAGACCTCATGTGTTGTTGTTGTTGTTGTTTTTTATGACTGAGTGAAAATGTACATTCCCATATAAATTTACATGCCCACCTATATGCAGCTTCCACTGCTCTCCCTGCCCGGTGACAGCACACTATTCCTCTCTGCTCCATACATGTCTCATCCTCCCAACAGTCTCCTTTCCCTTCCTCTCCACCCAGTCTCCTTCCTCCAGCCAGAGATCAGCAGGATAATATCCTACGGATGCACAGAACCATGAAGTGAACCCAATATATGGTCACTCTGCATCACCAAGTCCAACCCATTCATGTCCGAAGAGTGAATCTTTGTTATGATTTATGAGCAGGTGTAGCATCAGGGCCAGGGACCATGCTCCCAGGAAAACCCCAAAGCCACTGGACCATCAATTGCAGTCTTTTAGTGGAGATCTCAGGGTGCACCCCTTTTTATTCCTGTGTTGCCAGTGAAACTCAACTTAGTGAGCTCCATCATGCCTATCACTGGTGGTGGCTGGGCACCATCTGGTTCTTCTGGTCCCAAGTTGGTGTAGGCACCCACTCATGTGGGTCTCTCTATCTTCTGGGTTGTCAGACTTCATGTTTTAAACTCAATGTGCCTAAAATGGTATAACTTCAACAGCATAATCAACATAAAAACAGTTAATAAGATAATTTACACTCTTACCGTGTCTGTTTAATAGAATACCTTACTTTGCTTCAGTGTTTAAAATTACGTGTATGTTAACTGAAATTAACTTAAAATGTCAAATTCTGTTTCTCAGTCTCCCTAACCTTAGTTCAACTTATATGTAGCAAGAGGTTCCCTGCTGGACAGGTGAGGGTAGTAGGTAGCAAAGATTAGTTATGAATATGTAGGTAACCGTTCAGAATTCTACAGCATTATCCATTATCCTCCCCATCCATACAGAAGATCTCTGAAACTTGGTGTCCTCCTTATCTCTTTGTTCTGAGGATAGCAACTTGTTTTTTAAGCTCCTGTTTTCTGAGCAGAGCCAGCATATACAGTTACCATACGACAGCGAGTTGGGGCTGATATCCATGGCAGATACCTTTTTCTATGAACTTGCAAGACTGTTACTGAAAACTTTTTCCTCTTCCCACCTCCCCATCCCCGAACCGTCCTGTTGCCCTTCCAGGTGTGTTTTTAGACCTTGGACTCCTAGAACAGAAGGTGGGATCCTATACATGTAACTGCCTTTCTTACTGCACAGAATGTGTTCTCCTTCAAGGGGAAAAATCAGCAGGAACCTCACTTGAAGATGTTCCTCTGTCTCCTCAATCTCTCTGTCCCTGGGGTGGTGATCCAACCTGCCCCCGAGCCAAATCCATTCCCATCCCCATTTTATTTATGCCAGGGCTCTTTTCAAGCTCTCTTAGTTTCCTAGTGCTGCTGCCATGCAAATGCCACAGGAATGTGGTTTAAAAGAATACAAATTTATTTTCTCAAAATTCTGGAGGTTAAAAGACCATCGGGTCTTGGCCATGTCGTTCCTTCCTTGTAGGTAGTCACAAGTGTCCCTCGATCCCTTGGCTTGAAGATATTCTTCACGTGGCATCAGTGTCTGTCTTACCCTCACACGTGGGTTGCTCTATATCTATTCAGCTCTTTTTATAATTCAGAAGTGATTATATTTAGAGTCCATCCTACTTGAACATGATGTCACATAACAAAACTCTTATTTCCAAATAGGATTACATCCACAAGGATAGAAATTAGGATTTTGATATGTATCTTGTGTAGGGGGAAGCAATTCAATCTATAACAGTATTTTTTCATGTAATTTGGTAGGGCTTGAACTTTCCAAAGATGCTTCTCTGGAGTCTAGACTAGATCACTGATTCTCAGCTGGAGTGCTGGTTATAACACAGGTTGTTAGGCTCCACCCACAAGTTCCTGATCCAGTGGGTCTGATAATGGCCCATGAATCTGCGTTTCTACCAAATTCCAGGTGATGCTGAGGCTGCTTATCTGGGACCCCACTCTGAAAGCCACTGTTTTTGATGTAGTATTTCAGGCACCAACCATTACATGAGATGTCTCTAACTTTTGTCTCCATTTCTAAAAATTCAGGAGCTCCTGTTCTATCAAGCAGGATGCTTTCTGGGAAGAGATTTTATCCTGAAGCGGAAAATCTTCTTTCTTCTCAGCAAGTCTTAAACATACTCTTAGTGTGAAAGCTGGTTGGCTAGCAACAAACGCCCAATATTGTTTTACATACTCTACGTGTTTTTTGACACTCAAATGATGATGGTAATTTTCAAAGCTCCATGGAAGTATCACATTAAATTCCTCCTCTCCTCTGCCTTCAACTGAGTGACACCAGTGTTCTGAGCCTAGAATGATAAAGGTTTTTCAGGCTCCTTGCTATGAACTGTCAGTATCATAGGAAAAGAAATCAAGAAGGTCTTACTTCAGGAAAACTTCTCTTTCCCTTTCTCTCTCTCCTTTTCCACCTGATAAAGATATTGGCTTTTTAGGAACTCCAGCCTGACTTCTGAGCACGAAAGTGGTATCAATGGAACACCGAAAAGAAAAGCAAGGACCCCCAGTTGGTACCAGCTTTCCTTGGAGAGCAGGAGAAGTCTGATTAACTGAGAGCAAGTGGAAAATTGTCAGTGAGAGAGGCGATTTGCAGGCACCGTTGAAAGCCCTGTGCAACCATCATTTCTGAGTTGTGACTGCTTATCCGCAAGGATACCTTGGATAGCTCCCCAAATTGCTGCAGCCTCCAGAACTGGGCCTGGAGTTGTGAGCTGACATCTGGATATGCTGCCTCCTGGGGAGGTGGGGGTGGAAGAGAGAGCAGATTTTAAAGAGCTCCTTAAATTAAAGCCCAAATTATCCCCAGTCTGCACAGTGAGAACTGCCTCAGCCAGACGTGCTTTCTGAAAGCAAAGCCAGTAAATGACACTGAGAGACAGCCCCAGGGACAGCCTGTCACTTAACTCTTTCTGCACTAATGGGCAGGACAATCTTCAGAAGCCAAAGCCCAGCAATGCAGCAGGAAGCTCAGAGCACATTTAGAATCAGAGGTTATGAACATTGGAATTTCTTGGGGGAACTTTAAAAGCATACCTGTGCCAAGGCTCTTCTCCAGCCCAGTTAAATCACGATCCCTGGGGTGGGGGTCTGGAAATCAGTATTTTTTCATCCCTACCCCACCCCCGGAAGCCCTGGTGATGTGGTAGCTGCTAACCAAAAGGGCTGTCACTCTGAATCCACCAGGCACTCCTTGGAAACCCTATTAGGTAGGTCTACTCTGTCTTTTAGGGTTGTTATGAGTTGAAATCAACTGGACTTCAATGAATTTGACTTTTTGTTCCCCCCCCCCCCCCACACACACTCCAAGTAACTCAAATGTGCAGCCAGGGTTGAAAACCACTGCTTCAGAATTGACTTTGCCAGTTACTGGCTGGGAGGCATTGCAAGGCTGTTTAACTTCGATTTTTCCCTTGATTCAGTCCAGTTGATTCAGGCTCATAATGAGCCTACAGGACAGAGTAAAACCACCCCATAGAGTTTCTGAGGAGTGCTTGGTGGATTCAAATTGCCTACCTTTTGGTTAATAGCCACAGTACTTAGCCACTCTCTCAGAGTTGTGACTATCCTGGGAAGTCAGTGAGTATAGAGAGTTTAACATGGCAAAAGGCCCACAGTAACTACTCAATAACGGGTGTATTCTCTTTTGAACTTAGGTTGGCAACTGAGGGACAATCTTAGAGAATGAAACAAAATTAAAATCAAAATCTGAAGAAATGAAATGCTGATTCATAGACTAAGAGAAAATACAATTTATAAATCTCATGAAGTACATGCACTGAGACTATACGAAGAATTCCTACAAATCAGTGACAAAAAGATAAACAATCCATCACCAAAAAAAAAGAAGACTTAAAGAGATGCCTCACAAAAGGAAATGTAAAACTGGCCAATAAACACTTGAAAAGATGTTTGACATCGTTCAAACCAAAAACTCAAACCTGTTGCCATTGAACAGATTCTGACTCACAGCAACCCTATAGGACACAGCAGAATTGGCCTATACATGCAGTTTTCAAGAAGTGACTGGTAGATTTGAAGTGCTGATCTTTGGGTTAGTAGCTGAGCTCTTAACCACTGGGCAACCGGGGCTTCTCATTAAGCCAAGCTTCTCATTAGGAACATGCAAATTAAAATCATAATGAGCAGTCTCTTCACATCCACTACAACAGCTAGAATTTAAAAGATTGAGCATACAAAGTGTTGGGGAAGTGGAGTATCTGGAACTCTCCTAAGTGATAGATGGGAGTGTAAAATGGTAAAATCACTTTGTCAGTCTGTTTGATAATTTCTTATAAAGTTAAACATATACTTTCAATATAGCTACCATTGCAAAGCAGGAGAAATGAAGGTATTAGTTTACAAAAAGAGTTGTATGTAAGTGTTTATAGCTGTTTACTTGTGCCCATCATGTCCACTGAAGATGCTGGTGGTGTAGTAGTTAAGTGCTTTGGCCTTACCTAATCTTTTGAGTTGATGTTGTCAGACTGATCTCATAGAGCGAGATCTTAAAACAGAACGATGCTCAAGGCAAATATTCTTAACTAGTTAAGCTAAACCACTGTTTGGTTGAAAGAACCGTGGTTGGTACAGTGGTTAAGTGTTTGGCTGCTAACTAAAAGGTTTGTGGTTTGAACCCACCAGCCTCTCTATAGGAGAAAGATGTGGCAATCAACTTTGGTAAAGATCACATAACAAAATGTGATCAGGAAAGATCACAAACAAACGCTGTGAGGCACTATAGTAACACTATGATTTGGAATCAACTCACTGAAAATGGGTTTTATTGTTTGGTTTTAAGAAGACTTCAGAGGGTGTTTTTGGTTTAAAGTTTAAAGATTATCTCAGGGCAATAGTTTCAGGGGTTCATGCACCTCTAAGGCTCCAGAGAATCTGGATACCATTGGAATGTGAAGTTCTGATCTGCATTTCCCCTTTTGGTCAGGATTCTCCTATAGAACCTTTGACCAGAATGTTCAGTAATGGTAGTTGGGCACCATCCAGTTCCTCTGTTCTCATGACAAAACAATCAGTGGTTTATGGAGGCAACTAGCCACACATTCCATTTCTTCCTCCTATTCCAGATTCTACTTCTTCCTCAAGTGCCTTGCTCCAGGTGAAGACAGATCAATTATTGTACCTTGAATGGTCACTTGCAAGCTTTTAAGACTTCAGGTATTACTTAACAAACCAGGATGCAGAAGCACTGAGCACATTATTGGGCTGAGTGAAATCAATCAATTGCAAAAGGACAAATAAAAACTCTTATCACTGCATCCCATATTGGTGGGGTATGGGATCTTAAAAGCTAGTAAGCTGCCATCTGAGGTACACCAAATGGTCCCACCTCAGCAGGAACAGATAGATGATCACCAAGGACCAAAATGACATGGGGGAAAGAGAACCCAAAGACAGAAAGACCCACATGAATGGGTGACTACATCAACATGTGACCACAAGAACTTGATGGTGCCTGGCTACTACCAGTGACAGCCGTGATAGGGCTCCCAAAGTTGAGTCTCAGTGGCAACATGACAATAAAAAGGGGTGTACCTGAAAACTCTGCTAAAAGGCTGCAATTGATGGTCCAACGTCCTTGGGGTTCCCCTGGGAGCATGGCCTCTAGTCCTGATGCTGCCCCTCTCCATAAATCATTACTGAGGTCAACTCCTCAGATAGGAATAGAGTGGGCTCAGTGACACACAGTGGCCATATCGTGTGTGCACGTTATGGTTCCATGGATCTATAGGATGTTGTCCTGCTGGCCTCTTACTAGAGGGGAGTGGACAGGGTGGAGAAGTGGGGACAGGAGATTGTTAAGAGGATGTGACATGTACAGAACAGAAAGGAGGAGTGCACTGTTACCAGGCAGGGAGAGCAGTAGGAGCGGCACATAGACGGGCATGCAAATTTAAACTGGATTATACACTTTTACTCAGTCACAATAAATAAATAAAATATTTTTAAAAACTCTTATCACCTCACTTATTTGAAAGACAAGAACAGTGTGGTGGATTGAACTGTGTCCCCCCAAAAATAGGTATAGCTACATGGCTGAGCCATGATTCCCGGTATCTTGTGAGTGTTCTCCATTTTGTGGTTTTCCTAAACTGTATGTTAAAGGATTAGGGTGGGACTGTAAATCCCTTTATAAGATAACCTCTGTAAAGGGAGTTTCCCTGGAGTATGGATTGCTCCACCCTTAATCCTTTCATCCTGCAAGAGATAAAAGGATAGAAGAGCAAGCCTAGAACTGGGAACCTCACGCCATCAAGAAAGCAGCACAGGGAGAAGAACGCGTCCTTCAGACCTGAGGTTCCTCTGCCAAGATGCTCCCTGGACAAAGACTGATGTATTACCAGAGTTTCCTCCAGAGCCGAGCAGGAAAGGAAAGCCTTCTGGAGCGCACATCCTGAATATGGACGTGTAACCTACTGGACTGTGTAAGTATAAACTTTCCTTTGTTAAAGCCATCCACTCTGTGATATTTCTGTTACAGCAGCACTAGCTGACTAGAACAAACAGGAAAATGTATAGAGACCAAAGTTTAGTAGTGGTTACCAGGTGTGGCAGAGCATACACTGCTTATGAAAAACTCAGATTCCATTTACGCCAGTGGAAAAATCACATTGACTAAGAGCAGACCTGCACAGCTAATTAATGTAATTTTTCTTTAAAAGTTGTACACCTGTAAAAAGTTGAATGGACAAAAGTTGTTATAGATACATTTACAACAATAACTTCCTTTGTTTTTGATGACCTAAACAGTTTTGAAAAGTATTGATCAGATATTTTGTAAGATGTCTCTTGGTTTAGATTTGTTCAATTTTTTTTTTCTTCTTTTTTTTTTTAATCGTTAGACTGGGATCAGGGATTTGGGGAAGGAAGACCACAGGGGGAGTGCTGTTCTCCACACATCATATGAAGTGTATGTACCACCAACATGATTCATTGCAGATGGTCTTAATCTTGATCATCAGAGACCTTTTCCCCAAATATATTTCCAGAAGGGAGTCTTAAATATATTTGTTAGTACTGTTTCTTCTTTACCAAGAAGATAAAAGTAATAAAAAGATATTCTATTAAGTCATATGTAGTTATAAACATGGTGGTGTCACAGAATCTAGTAAAATGACACAATAACATAAAAAAAAAAAAAACCAGTTGCCATTAAGCTGATTCTGATTCATAGCAACCCCACATGCGCCCAAGCAGAGCTCTCCTCTATAAAGATTGTAAGGATATGATGACTTTATGGAAGTAGATCACCAGATTTTTCTTCCAAGGTGCCTTTGTGTGGGTTTGAATTGCCAGGCCTTTCAGTTAGTAGTGAAGTGCTTAACAATTTGTGCCATGCTAATCAAGGCAGAAACTATGCCTCATAAACTAGTGTGAAGGAATAAAGCTATCTGCTACAAGTGTGAGTTCTCCTTCCTTATTAGGTCATAAACCCCCCTAGGGCAAGGATTGTGCCTTTGTATTGATTTATCTGAAAGTAAGCTCTAAGTCTAGGCAGCTGGGCACCCTGTGAACAATAGGTGGCCAATATATGCTTTTGAGCTGACCAGGCACATGATTAACAGTCCGGTATGAAGGAAGGCCCATATCTTGGCCTGATCACCTCCTGGACTTTCCTTCCTGTGTAGCTGGGCACATCTTCACCAGCAGGACCTCTCAGGAGGGGGAGATAGCAAGAATCTAGGACAGCTTTGGATGTTTAAGGAAGTAGACAGCATCTGTGCATTGGATGCTGTCAGGAATTGGGCCAGTTCTATGACCGGGAATCGTCATGAATCGTACCTATAGAGACAATGGAGTCTTTGGATGTTACCTGTGTTTAAGGAACTTGGCTGTCTACCAAAAGGCTGAAGATTTGACTTTACACAGAGGCACCTCAGAAGAAAGACCTAGTGACTCACTTTTGAAAAATCACCCATTGAAAACCCCATGGAACTAACTGTTCTACTCCAACACACACCACGTCAGCGTGAGTCATGCTGTGACCTTGTTTCTGTCTCAGCTTATCACAGTCTCGGAGTGACTATGTCTGATACTGCTATCCTGCAGGAGCGGTGCTGTCCAGCGTGACAGTCACATGCCCTAGTTATAAGCATCAGCCAGCTTTCAACATGACTCCGGTGGTGACTGTCAGATAGCCCTAGAAGGCCATAGCAGGTTTTTTCCTTCCTGGGTCATATGGGTGCTTTTTACCTCTTCTGAGATCTTCCTATTAGTTATTTCCTCTCATCCTTAAAACTACCTAGAAGGGAGATATTAAATCTTGGTTTAGTTCCCTACGAGGCAGAGCCTGATACTTTGCTGGAGGTTATTGATTGGGAAGGCAACCCACAAACAGGGAAGAGTCACCCCAGCATGTGTGAAACACTAGTTCCCTGTACTGAGAAAAGGCCCAGAGGCACAATGACCAAGGCCTCCACACTGAGAAGCCCTGGCAAGCTCCTCAAATGCAAGGCAGTCTGCAGGAGCGGGAGATCCCACACAACTGTCCACCCCAGCTGGCCGAAACCAGAAGAGCCTGAGGATGACCAACACATTTACAACAGGGCGGTCAGTATCATCCCATTTTCAGAATGAGAAATGCGGCATGGAGAGGTTAATGAACTTATCCTAGGTCATGCAGCTGGTAGCTTGTACAGTTAAGATTATCACTTAGGCTATGTCTTTAATTTAGTCCACATCATTAACCAATGTGCTTCTCCACCCACTGTTATGACTGCACTTAAAGCAATGCTGGGAACCCTGGTGGTGTAGTGGTTAAGTGCTACAGCTGCTAACCAAAAGGTTGGCGGTTCAAATCTACTAGGTGCTCCTTGGAAACGCCATGATGCAGTTCTACTCTGTCCTATAGGGTTGCTATGAGTTGGAATGGACTTGACAACAACAGGTTTGTTTGGGGGGTTTAAAGCAATGCTGAAGAAGCCCCGGTGGCTCAGTGTTTAAGCCCCTGGCTGCTAACTGAAAAGTCTGCCATTTGAACCCACCCAAGTTTCTGCAGGAGAAAAGGTCTGGCAATCTGCTCATCTTATAGCCTCAGAAATATTACGGGGAAGCTCTATTCTGTCCTATAGGGTCTCTATGAGTCACTTTGCCACCACACAACAACAACAAAGCAACTCTGAGTCTCACGCATACCTTACAGGCTACATTTAGTATCCTCATCTTGATAGGCTTTTTCCCTGGGTAGTGTACCCTGGCCTGTTTCTTCTTACTTGGCACAGGCCCTCCTAGTTTGTTTATCTCCCTCTGGCTTCCTTATGAGTTCCTCAAAGCAGCACCATGGGCCTGTAGCATCCCTTCTCCTACCAGCCTACCTTTGCCAGCCCTGTCTCCTATCCAGTAAACAACTCCTGACAGTGCCACTTGTGCTGTGCCATTTGCCTGAACTGGGGGACAGGTTGTAGAGTCTGGGATAAGTCAGATTGCATGCTAAACTGCTACAGCCTCAGCTAGTCGATTCTCAGAAACCGATTCACACTCTGCCCCGCCCTCCGCCCCACATGCACACACCATGTACTGAACCACCGCTTCTGCGGTGTCGGTCCCTCATTGACTGCTCTGGCCACGGCCTATTCATTTTTCTCCAGCTAACCTTAAGAGGAAGAGCCATCTTGCTGGTGGATCCTACAAAGTTTCTGAGATGGATTACAAAAGTTGAATTTGGACAGAGATGGAACTCGGGGTGGCAAGAAGGGGAGCAGTGGTGGCTATTTTCATTCAACAGAAGTGACTAGGTATCAGGAGAAAAGGTCATACTGTTTCTCAGTATGTCTTTCAAGGCAGATCTATTTTGCATTTCTCCTCTGTCCTATGGAAACCCTGGTGGTGTAGTGGCAAAGTGCTACAACTGCTAACCAAAAGGTTAGCAGTTCAAATTGACCAGGCACTCCTTGGAAACTCTTTTAGGACATTTCTATTCTGGCTACAGGATTGCTCTGAGTCAGAATTGACTTGATGGCACTGGGTCTGTTTTCTCTTTTTTTTTAACTCTGTCCTATAGGGTCACTATGAATTGATGGCAATAAATTTTGGGGGCGAATGACCTTGTGTTTGTCCTTTGCTTTCCATCTCTCCCAGTCTGGCCAGCTGTGAGATGTGAGTGTGTGTGGACTGAGGAACGCATCTAGCAAGGTGTACAGGCAGGGTTATACATTCACCAAGCATGGCTTTGGGAAGTTAGTTGCTAAGGGGGAGTACCAGGGACCTGAGAAAATAAGAAGTTACTGTAGAAAAGTCAGAAACCCTGGTGGTGTAATGGTTATGTGCTACAGCTGCTAACCAAAGGGTCAGCAGTTTAAATCTGCCAGGCACTCCTTGGAAACTCTATAGGGCAGTTCTACTCAGTCTTGTAGGGTCACTATGAGTTGGAATTGACTCAACAGCAGTGTGTTTTGGTAGGAAAGGCCAGAGATACGGAGAAACATCTGTAAGTTTGCTAAGTCCAAACTCTGACTCCAGAGTCTGAGGTCAGGCCAGAGGCGAAAGAAAAACTCCAAGAGTTCCCACTGGCAGCTGGGTTGAGAATCAAAGAGCAGCCCAGAGATAGCTAACCATGAGTTGTACAAGGGAACTGGGCTATACAGACTAGGCCGAGGGCAAAGCCTCCGTCAGTCATTGTCCACCCTTGTGGGCTATAGAGGGGTAGCCAGAGGCCTAGCTCTGGGGCAGTCCCAGCTCCAGCAGAGATGAGGGCTGAGCTGGGCCTGCAGTTCTGCAGATCCTGCAGTCTTGTTGGTTTCTTCCTCTCCTTGGGCACTGTTACAGATTAAATTGTGCCCCTTGAACAACGTGTTGGAATCCCAACCCGCGGATGTAATTCGACTTGGAAAGGGTATTTTCTTGGTTATGCTAATTAATCACACCTTGAATCTAGAAAAAGCAGGTTAGACAGAGATACTCACAGTGTGGGGATCGGAGTGGGGGGAGGAAGAGGGGAGCATCATCTGTGAACTAGTGAAGGCCTGGGACCTACCTACGTGGAAAGAAAGACACGACTAGTCAAGACCCTGATTTGAACATCTAGCCTCCAGCAGAAATTTAAAAGAATACACTTCTGAACTTAGAAATATGAATTTCTGTTCTTTAAGGTCACCCACTTGTGGTATTTGTGTTACAGCAGCAGTAGGTAACTAAGACAGTCACTTGCTCTGGCCTTCTAGAGCCCTTACCTGGGGAAGTCTTTCCCTGGCAAGCTCACTGTCTGTGGACCACTGTCTTTCTCAGAGTTCATGAGAAGGCAGCAGGTGTTAGCAGACCCAGTGGAGGGCACGAGAAGGCTGGGAGCTGGTGCCCAGCTATGTGCCAGAAAGTTTTTGCTGACCCTCTAGGGCTCATCTCCCCAATGTCCATTAGTGCTCTGAGCCAAAATGCCTTGGCAGTTTCAGCAGTAATAATGGTATTGAAGAGAAGATGGGGTCAATCAAGAAAGTAAAGTGCTGGCACACTTAAAAGCACTCCTGCTGAAGAACTGGAAAGGCCTTGGAGCTGCTGAAGCGGGGTAACAATGCATCATAAATTTTAAAGGCAGGTGGCTGGGACAGTGAAGCAGGGCTGCCCCAGATAAAGTGCGACTTTGGTCTTCAGTTCTTCCCTCCCCTGCAGGGCCTTTCCTTCTTGTGAAAATCTCTCCCAGCCACTATCACCAGTGATGTCAGCAAACCTGGGCTGAATACTCCCGTGTCCAAAGCATGGATACCATCAATGAGGAGAGGAAGGAAGAAGTGAAAATAATCCTGCCTTCAAGAGGATAACAGTTGGAAAGGAGAAGACTCAATAGAACTCTTAAAAGATAGCTTAGACCAGGGCCAGGAGTCCCCAGGTAGTAAAAATGATTAACACACTGACCACTAAGCAAAGGGTACAGGCTTGAATCCACCGAAAGGTGCCTCAAAAGAAAGCCTTGGCGATCTACTTCTAAAAAATTCAGCCACTGGAAATTCAATGGTGCACAGTTCTACTCTGACCCACGTGGGGTCACCACGAGTCAGAATCTGCTCAGCAACTGGTGACAGCTGAGCACGACAGCTGACCATCTGCTGCCCTCATTTGACAGTGGGACTGTGTTTTTCCTTCCATTTTGATGCCGCTCCTGATTGCTACAGCAGCACAGGGTCCTCAGAATAGGCCAAGGGGCATTGAGCCAAGAACATGAATCTTCATTTTCTCATCTGTAAAACGAAGCAGTTGGACTTTTCAGGGACATGTGTCAAAGACTTTTTAAAGATAAGTACAGCAGTACTTCTCAAATGTGTAATGTGCATTGAATCTCCTGGAGATTAAAATTAAAACTCAGATTCTGGTCCAGGAGGTCCAAATGGCCACTGTCAGTCTGTATTACAAACGGCCGTCAAGGCTCCCAGGTGACACTGATGGTGCTGCTCCAGGGGAAACCAGACCAGTTGGTCTGAACCCCGAGGGTAAGAAGTCAGTCTCTCAAACATTGTTTTCGACAGAGTTTATTTCACAGGCTAGCTAGTAGGAACTCAGAGGTATCAACCTCAGGCTGAGTTCCCCAATCAGCTGGAACAATTATGATTTCATATGCATACATATTCATTTAGGGGTGGAGGGAGGCAGTGGACAGGATCAGAAAGCTTTAACTATTCATAGTTTTTACTGATTATTCATTATAAGATGGGGCTAAGACTTGCTGGAAGTGGTTGACTGACCTCCACTTCTGAAACGGGCTTGGCTACAAATGATGACACACATCTGATGATTTTTGGTTCCTTCAATCTTTTGTTTCCTTGACACGAGTCGTCTTGCATTGTTAAGCATGTGCAGTGGTCCATGGTTTCAGTCATTCTTGTCTGTTCTGTGTGTGTCTAACCACTCTAAGCCAGTAAGATCTGGTTTCATCCCAGGCTGTTCAGCAAGTCTGCAAAACAACTTAGAGATAGGAGTGATGTTGTGGGCGAGGTGACTAGAAGTGGTCTGCTAACTGATGGAGTACTAATGAATTAGATATCTCAACCTCTAAGGTCCCCTAACACAAGGACTTCGTTTTGGGTAGCAAGGAGGCAAATCTAATCTCTTGATTTAGTGAGATCTAAGCATTTAGTTAAATAGTCCTGGGTTTGAAGTCCAATCTGATTACTATTTGGTCTTGGACAACATCGTTAACTTCTCTAAACTTCAGTTTCTTCATCTGTAAAATGAGGTAATACTACCATCATGGATTGAATTGTGTGCATACCAATGTGGGAAGGTCATGATTTCTGTTATTGTGTGCTGTTGCTGTATGTTGTAAACCTTGCCTCTGTAATGTTAATGAGGGGAGATGGGCAGTGGTTGTGTTAGGCCAGACTCCGTTTATAAGAGCGTATTGTGCCTTGAGGCAATCTCTTGGGACATAAAGGAAAGGGAAGCAAGCCGAGACTGCGGCACTTCGTGTCATCATTAGGAAACAAGCAGTGCTGAGAACAGAGCACGTCTTTTAGAAGAGGTGTGGAGTCCCTGTGCCTCAGAAGCTCCCATTCTAGGGGAGGATTGTTGACAAGGACCTTCCTTCAGAGCCAACAGGAAAATACTTCCCATAGAGCTGATGCCCTCAACTTGGGCTTGTAGCCTACTGGACTACCACAGAATAAAATTTCCCCTTTGTTAAAGCCATTTATGTTGTTTCTGTCACAGCAGTACTAGACGACTAAGACAACTACCCTCCGTGGTGGGTTGCGGTGACGGGTAAATGAGACAGTGTTTGTAAAATGGGTAACATAATCTTAGCATGTAACAAGGAGTCAACAGTTGACAGGCTCCAACTGCTCCTCCCTCCGGAAAACTCCTCCACATCAGCACTCTCAAAAACTCAGGAAACAAAAATCCAGTTACTTTCTCAGGCCTCCCAGGGAAAAATCGCTGTGGCTACATGGGTGGTGGCTTTGCATCCTTGGACCTGCTATGGAGGCTCAGGTTGTATCTGAAGCTCCTTTGGATTCAGTGCCTCCGATGGGTCCAGGGGCAACCATTTTGTGAGTAAAACAAGACCCAGCCACCCCTTGCCATGCCGCTGATGGAAGTAATCCCGCACACTCAATTACTATCTGACCAACTCTATCTCCTGTGTGACTCCCGAATGTCTTTAAGACCTGTGGCATGATGCCTTACACCATGTAGCTAGCTTGTTAATTCGGTTTAAAACGTATTTCAGCCTCTCTGCTTCAATAGAAATTAAAGACTGCCCAGTTTATTGATGATGTCCCCATAGAAACAGAGGCAAAGAATTTGTGACCTCGGTTATCCCTATTGGCTTTATTCTTGGATGCATCCCCCTGTCCAACGAGGGAGTCCATTGATCTCTTCCCTTTGAGATTCACAAAGGTCTTATTGGTCGTGAAGTTCCTTGAACAATGCTTGTCAAGAATGTTTCTGGCTCATTATTTCATATTTTACATCTGTGCCCCAAACTCAATGCATCAGCACCTTCTGTCAGCTCTGATTCCAAACCACACCAGGAAGCAAACCCTGTCTTGCCACCTCCCTGTCCCTGGACCTGCTCCACCATACATCAACATGAATACGGCTCTGAGACACTGATAGACAAGGTTAGGAAACCTTCGCATGTTGTTTTTACAGTGCTGCCGAGATAAGTGCGTGGTGACAAGTTTGTGAACTTAATTGTCAGACCTTGTAGTCTGAGTGTCCTCCAAGCTGAGGGGCTCATCTTCTGGTATTATATCATACAAAGGTCTGCTGCTATTCATAAGATTTTCCCTGGCCAAGTTTTTCAGAAGTAGATTGTCAGGTCTTTCTTCCCAGTCTATCTTAGTTTGGAAGCTCCACTGAAACTTACCTGGAACCATGGGTGACCCTGATGGCACTTGAAATACCAATGGCATATCTTCCAGCATCACTTTAACATGCAAACCTCCACATTATGATCAAATGGCAGCCAATTGGGTTTTTTTCCCAAGTCTTTGCTACTTGTACTAGATGGTGAACTTCAGAAAGACAGTAACTATTTCCTGTTTATCTTTATGGCTCCCACGATAGCAAGAATATGTATCTTTTTGTTGTTGTTTTTCTTCTTGAGTGGAAAGATATGCAGGACAGTTTCTTAGGACATGGGCTTGTGATCAATTTATTAAGTTAATGAATGATTTTTTTTTTCTGATAGGACTTTGAACTTAAAAAAATACCATATTTTTATGCAAATAAGGCACATCTTCTGCATTTGTTTGCTAGACAGAGGCCCCTTGACTTATTTTCATAAACGCTGTATGTTAGTATTTTTTTGCAGCCATGGGGGGGAAGATGACTGGGATAGCAGCGCTTAGGAGAGCACCTTGCAGAGGAAGAAGCCCCAAACACTGAAGCCGTGCCTTATTTGCATAAATACATGGTTACCTGAAGAATATTAAATTGAGTTTCTTAGTTACAACCAAGTTTGTATTTATATTTTCGTGCACAGAAGCCTATACATGTCCTCAAAGTGTATTATACGGGAAGATACCTTTAAGAAAGCAAAGAAGCAAACCTGTTCCTAAGGCGTGCCTGATGTTCTGAGGACGGGAAGTGGGTGGACTGTAGTATATCCTCCCTTACTCTCCAAGTTCCACTGACATCAATGCCATGGTTACTTCCCTAGTGACTCCTCTTTCCTGAGACTCGCTGTCCCTGGATTTACAATATTTCAGAGGTATTTTTCACTGTGCTTGGAACACTCTGTTCATTTAATTACTGTCCAACTTAAAATCTTCCTGTGGTTTCCCGCTGCCAGTTGAATGTGACCCAGACACTGTGACCTGTTGTCGACTTGGCATAAATCTACCTTTCCAATCTTATTCTTCACATCTGCACCCGATTTTGCAATTCTCGTCTGCTGAAGATGCAAGGGCTTGCGTGCTCAGTGCCTTCACCACTTTGATTAGAAAGTCCTTACTTGCGTACTTCTCAGGGTTTTGATTTGTACTACCTCTCCCCATTCCCAGGCCCTCAAGAAAAATTACAACATCTGTCCTCCCGCCAATAGGATAAGAAAAGGCTGCCTTCCTAGTATACTTTATATCAAGTGTTACCATTCGTTGTAATCTTTGCTGATTTAATAGGCATCCCTTTGATTACTAAGCCTGAATAGTGTGTCATGAATTTAAGTATAATCTGGAGTTATTTTGTGAATTGTGTTTGCTCTAGGCTAATTTTTCTACTATGCACTTACAACTCTATAAATTTTTAAGAATTCTCTCTTTATTAAAGATATTGACTCTTTGTCATACATGTTATAAAAACCTTCCTTAGCTGATTGTTTCTACTTTATTATTATGTATAGTTTTTGATGTATGGAATTTGTTTTTATGAGGTTAAATTTTCCCTTTGATGGTTGCTATCTTGGGCACTTTGTTAGTACAACTGTTACTTGTCTTTTCATCTCTAAAGTTTGTCTCCCAGCTAGACTGAAGCTCTTTGAGGGAAGCACCTGCTTTGTTTTTACAATTGTATCCGTGACTCCACTCTCAGTCCTATTTTGGTATAACTGATCAAAAAGTTAGAGGAGATAGTCCTTCTGGCAAGTCCAGTGATAATGGTCTTCACTGTTCTTCTGCCTACTAGAATCCTTAGGCTTTGGAACAGACCTCCATCCCTCTCCCTCCACCCTCAATCTTGATAACTGACAGGACTAAAGAGATACAATTCTGTTTGGCATGTAGTCGTCTGGCACAGAGCCTCCTGGAGTGAGTGGTCAGTTGGGAAAAGTCTACACTGTACATTGTACAGCATGCCACAAGTCATGCTGTCCAGGAATAGAAAACTGTCTGGGGGAAGGCCTTTCTAGCTCCTCACTTATGGCGCAAAGTTGGGGCATGCATAGAAGAGTTTCCATCCCACCCAGACACTTTTTTTTTTTTTTGAGCGAGGCGTACTGTTAACCATGGAATTATACCTGTTATGTGCTATCTATTGTCTGTCAGTATTACAATGGCTTTCATTTGCCAACAGATTGTGTTGTGTGTGTGGTCCAGTCACACTAGAATAGATGTAGCACCTGGAGAGGAGTTTATGCTACTGGTTGGGGTCCTTATCCTAGTAGCCTTGTGGGGACTTGGAATCTTAAGACTGTCTCTGAGGCAACTTGTGTGTGTCACTCAGTAATTATTAGTTTATTTCTCTGTTATTGTGGTGGGCACCTTCTAAGATGATGTGATCCATGTGTCCTGATATTCATACCTTTCTGTAATCTTCCTCTTTGAATGTGTGCTTAACCTAGTGACTTGCTTCTAATCAACAGAATGTGGTAAAAGTGGTAAGACGAGATGAAGTTATCAAAAAATTGTGGTTTCTGTCCTGTCCCTGTCTCCTACCTTCTCTCACACTCATTTCAATATCGCCAGCTGTGATTGTGAGGTCAGTGTGACAAAGAACTGAGGGAAATCTAAGGTTGTGATGGTTAACATGGTGTGTCATCTTGGCAGTGCCATGATTTTCAGATTTGGCAGTTATGATATAGTTTGGCAGTTGTGTGATGTTGTGATCACCTCTGTGATGAGGTCTGATATGATGTAATCACTTCCATGATATGCTCTGCTATGAGTAGCCAATCAGGTGAAAGGGAGTGGGATGTGGGCCTGCATCTAATACGTATGAACTGTGTTATTCATCTGCCACTGCTGTAACAGAGATAACAGAAGTAGATGGTTTTTAACAAAGAAGAGTTTATTCTTACACAGTCCAATAGGCTAGAAGTCCAAATTCAGGATGTTGGCTCCAGGAGAATGCATTCTCTGTGTCAGCTCTAGAGGAAGGCCCTTGTGTTTTGCATTAGTCTTTTTTGGTCTAAGAGCATCTCAGCACAGGAACCTCAGGTCCAAAGAATGTGCTCTGTTCTCAGTGCTGTTTTCTCGGTGGTATGAGGTCTCCAGTTCTCTGCTTGCTTCCCTTTCCTTTTATCTCTTGTAGAATAAAAGAATAAAAAGTGGTGCAAGCCACACTCCAGGGAACTGCCTTTACATTGTAAGAGGGAGATGTCCCTAGGAAAGGTGTTACAGTCCCACCCCAGTCTTCTATCATAGTACAGTCTTGCTCTATTAACCATAGGCAGAGATTAGAATTTACAGCTTGGAGAGTCACAAAATTAAGGATAATCATATAGTACTGGCTTGGCATATAGTACTGGGTATCATGGCCCAGACAAATTGTTACACACATTTCTGGGGGGACACAGTTCAATCCATGACATGGATTTTCTGGCAAAGCTCGCAGGCTTTCTCTGCTCTGGATCCTGCATTTAGCTCATTATCTTCTGACCTCTGTTTCTTGGGACTTAAGCCAGCTGTCTGCTGTCTTACCTGACAATCTTTGATTCATCAGTCTCCACAGCCCCCAAGCCTGTAGCCTGCTGTCTGACCTACCAAGCTTGGGTTCATCAGTTCCTGCAGCTACTTGAGTCAGGGCAAGCCCCAAAATTGATACCTGACACACTGACTTGGAATTTCCAGTCTCTGTAACTGTGTGAGTCATTTTCTTGATATACGTCTTTCTCTCTATTTATATACCTATATGTATATGTACAAGAAAAATTCAAAGCTATTGCTGTTGAGTCAAATCTGAACTGTCCCATAAGGTTTTCAAGGAGTAGCTGGTGGATTTGAACTGCAGCCACAGCTCTTAACTACTGTGCTACCAGGGTTCCACGTGTGTGTGTGTGTGTGTGTGTGTGTGTGTGTGTGTGTGTGTACACATACATACATGCATATACTTTATTCTGGTTTTGCATCTCTAGGGAACTTAGCCTAACTGGCTAACAACCAGCAAGGAACTTAATCTTGACAACTACACACATGAGCTAGGAAGTAGATCTTATCCCAACTTAGTCTGGAGATGTCAGCAACTATGGCACATGTTGATTGAAGCCAGGAGAGAAAGCCACAGGAAGCTACAAGAAAACCACAGTGTCCAGATAAACAACATCTATATTCCTGACCGCCTGAAACTGTGAAATAATTAGTATTATTGTTTGAAGTAACTAAATTTGGGGATCATTTATTAGATAGCAATAAACAACTGACACAACTGTTTGTGAAAAAAGGCTTCTTTTCAGGGAACATCTCAGTCAATTGGCATGACAAAGTTTATTAAGAAATTTTTTTTTTCCGTCCCCACTTAACAGTTTTTATTCAGATTGTTATGTGATGTGATGTCCAGTTTTTTTTATTATGACTGAGTGAAAATGTACATTCACATATAAATTACATGCCCACCTATATGCAGCTTCCACTGCTCTCCCTGCCCAATGACAGCACACTATTTCTCTCTGCTCCATACATGTCTCATCCTCACAACAATCTTCTTTCCCCTCCTCACCTACTCTCCTTCATCCAGCCAGAGGTCAGCAGGATGATATCCTATAGATACATAGAACCATAAAGTACATCCAATATATGTTCACTCTGCATCGCCAAGTCCAATCCATTCATGTGCAAAGAGTGGACATTCATTATGATTTATGGGCAAGGGCGGCATCAAGGCCAGGGACCATGTTCTAAGGGGAACCCCAAAGCCGCTGGACCATCAATTGTGGTCTTTTAATAGAGATCTCAGGGTGCACCCCTTTTTATTCTTGTGTTGCCAGTGAGACTCAACTTAGTGAGCTCCATCACGGCTATCACTGGTAGTGGCCGGGCACCATCCAGTTCTTCTGGTCCCAAGTCGATGTAGGCATCCTCTCATGTGGGTCTCTCTATCTTCTGGGTTGTCTTTACCCCGTGTCATTTTGGTCCTCGGTGAGCATCCATTCCTGCTGAGTTGGGACCATTTGCTGTGCCCTCGGATGGCAGCTTTTAAGACCCCAGACACCACTCACCAATGTGGGGTGCAAAGAGCCTTCTTAGCAAAATGCTAGTTGTGCCAATTGGCCTCGATTTTGCCGAAGAGCATGGTGTCCTGCCTCCTGCCCCAGCTACTCTGTCCTTGCAATATTGGGTTAAGATGGAAGGAGTATTCAAGTTATGCTGAAGTCCACTTAATATTGTTCTTGTTTCTAATGTGTGCTATCACCGATTTCACCCAACTGAATTTCTACCAACTATCTAACATAAACCCTTCCCCCTCGCCCTCTCTCCTTACCCTCCCTTGCAGCCATCAGACTCTTTTCTTCTATATGTAAGAATGTTTTTGAGATCTTATCGTAGGGATCTCATACAATATTTGTCCTTTTGTCGCTGACTACTTTCACTCAGTATAATGTCTTCCAGTTGAAACCAGGTTATGAGATGTTTCCTGGAATCATCATTATTCTTTATCATTGCATAGTGCTCCATTGAGTATATATACCATAGATTACCTATCCATTCCTCTGTTGTTGGACCTCGGGGTTGATTCCATCTCTTTCTGCTATCGTGACTGTGATGCTGTAATAAACATTCTTGTGCATGTGTCCCTTGGTGAGCAAGGCCTTGATTCTGTAGGATATATTCCAAGTAGTGGAATTACTGGGTCAAATGGTATATCCAGATCCATTTTTTTAAGGAAGTGCCAGACTGCTTTCCAAGGAGGCTGGACCATTTTGCAACCCCACTAACAGTGTAGGAGAATTCCACTTTCTCTGCAGCCTCTCCAGCATTTATTTTTTTGTGTTTTTTGGATCATGGCCAACTTTGTCATGGTGAGATGGTATCTCATTGTAGTCTTGATTTGAATTTCTTTAATAACTAAAGATTATGTACATGTCCGCATGTGTTTTTTGGCTGCCTGGATCTCCTCTTTAGAGAAATGTCTGTCCATCTCCTTTGCACATCGCTTAATTGGATGATTTATCTTCTTCTTACTGATATTTTGTAGTATCTTATAGATTATGGAGATCAGGCATCAGTCTGACATAGAGTTCCCAAATATTTTTTCCTATTCTGTAGGTGGCCTTTTAAGTCTATTAATAAAGTCTTTGGATGAGCAAAAGTGTTTGATTCTTAATAGTTCCCGTTTATCTATTTTCTCTTCTGTTGATTGTGGTTTCTTTGACAGATTTTGAAGTCTGTCTACATTGTGTATTAAAACTTCCATTGTTGTTTCTACCTTTCCTTGGATGAGTTTCATTGTTTTAGGTATGATATTTAGGTCTTTTATCCAGTTGGAGTTGGTTTTTGTATAAGGTGTAAGATATGGATCTTATTTCAATTTATTGCAGATGGATATCCAATTTTGGCAGCATCATTTGTTGAAGATACTGTTTTTAGCTCAGTTCAGTGTCTTAGGGCCTTTGTCGAATATCAACTGTTCATAGGCCGATGGTGTCATCTCTGGGGTCTCAATTCTGTTCCATTGATCAATCTGTATGTTCTTGTACCAGTACCAGGCTGTTTTGACCACTGTGGCAGTGTAGTAGGTTCTAAGGTCGGGTAATGAGAGGCCTCCCAGGGTGTTCTTCTTCTTTAGTAGTACCTTACTTATCCGGGACTTCTTCCCTTTCCAAACAAAATTGGTGATTTGTTTCTCCATCTCATTAAAAAATGATGATGGAACTTGCATTGGGATTGCATTATACCAGTAGATTGCTTTGGGTAAAATAGACGTTTTCACAACGTTAAGTCTTCCTATTCATGAGCAGGGTAGGTTTTTCCATTTATCTAAGTCTTTCTTAGTATCTTGTAAGCGCTTGTAGTTCTCCTTGTAAAGGTCTGTTATTTCTCTGGTTAGATTAATTCCTAGGTACTTTATCTTATTAGGAGCTATAGTAAATGATATTGATTTGATGATTTCTTCATTAACAGTCTCGTTGGTATAAAGGGATCCTACTGATTTACTTATGTTTATCTTGTATCCTGAGACTTTGCTGAACTCTTCTATCAGTGTGAGTAGTTTACTTATAGATTCTTTGGGATTCTCTGCATGTACAATCATATCATCTGCAAACAAGGAGATTTTGACTTTTTCTTTGCTGATGCAGATGCCCTTTATTTCTTGGTCTTGTCTAATTGCTCTGATTAGAACTTCAAGTACTGTGTTGAATGGGAGAGGTGAGAGTGGTCATACTTGTCTAGTTCTTGTTCTCAAGGGAAAGTCTTTCAGTCTCTCTCCATTCAGGATGATGTAGGCATAAATGGCCCTTATTGCTTTGAGGAATTTTCAGTCTGTGCCTATTTTGCTAAGAGTTTTTAGCATGAATGGGTGTTGGACTTTATGAAATGCCTTTTCTGCATCAATGGACAAAATCAGGTGATTCTTATCTTTTGCGACATTTATGTGGTTAATCATATGAATTGTTTTTCTGATGTTGAACCAGCCTTGCATCCTTGGTATGAATCCAACTTGGTCAGGATGGATTATTTTTTGGATATGTTGTTGTATTATTCTATTGGGATGAATTTTGTTGAAGATTTTTGCATCTAGATTCATGAGTTATATCAGTCTGTAGTTCTCCTTTTTGGCTGGGTCTTTCCCTGGCTTTGGTATTAGGGTTATGCTGGCTTCATAGCATAAGTGTGGGAGTACTCCATCCCTTTCTATACTGTGAAATAGTCTCAGTAGTATTGGAGATAACTCTTCTCTAAAAGCTTGGTAGAATTCTGCAGTGAAGCCATCTGGACCCGGACTTTTTTTGGTTGGCAGTGTTTTGATGACCTTTTCAATCTCTTCCTTTGTAATGGGTTTATTAAGTTGTTCTGCTTCACCTTGTGATAATTTAGGTAGGTAGTACAAATCAAGGAATTTGTCCATTTCCTCTAGGTTTTCGAATTCATTAGAGTACAGTCTTTCATAGAATTCTGTTATGATATTTTTAATTTCTGTTGGATCTGTTGTGACCACTCCCCTCTCATTTCTAATTTGAGTTATTTGTTTCCTTTCCTGCTTTTCTTTAATAAGTTTAGCCAGTGGTTTGTCAATTTTGTTGATCTTTTAAAAAAAACAGCTTGTGGTCTTTTCAATTTTTTCAATTATTTTTCTATTCTCTAATTCAATAGCTCTGCTCTAATCTGTATGATCTGGTTTCTTCTGGTGCCTGAGGGATTCCTCTGTTGTTCTCTCTCTACTTGTTCAAGCTGTAGGGTTAGTTCCTTGATTTGGTTTCTTTCTTCCTTCCAGATGTGTGCATTTACGGAGATAAACAGACCTCTGAGCACTGCTTTGGCTGTATCTCATAGGTTCTGTTAGGAAGTGTTTTCATTCTTATTGGAATCCGTGAATTTCTTTATTTCCTCCTTGATTTCTTCTATAACCCATGTTTTTTTGAGCAAGATGTTGTTCAGTTTCCAAGGGTTCCACTTTCTATCTATGTTTTTTCTGCTATTGATTTTGACTTTTATGGCTTTATGATCTTAGAAGATGCTTTGCAGTAATTCGATGGTATGGATTTTGTTGAGAACTGCATTATGTCCTAACACATGGTCAATTCTGTAGAATGTTCCATGGACACTGGAGAAGAAGGTGTAATTGTACACTGATGGGTAGAAAGTTCAAGATTAAAAACATTGCAGTTGAGTTGATTCTGCCTTACAGGACTCTATAGGACAGAGTAGAGCTGCCCCTTAGGGTTTCCAAAATAGATGTTGGATTCCCACTGCCAACCTTTTAGGTAGCAGCTATAGCTTTTAACCACTATGTCACTAGAGCTTCCCTTAAGGTTTACAGCCTTGGAAACCCCATGGAGCAGTTTTACTGTGTTCTGTCAGGTCCTCATGAATCGGAATCAACTTCACAGGAACAAGTTTGTTTTTTTTACTTAAAAAGAAAAAAAGCAAAAGAAGAAGAAAACTGTATCTATCTTGAAAGCCTCTGCAATGCCTTTATTTAACTTACTTACAAGGTAGTGATTTGCTGAGGCTGTACCTGTATTTCTCCACTGCTGGGTGAGAGAAAACATGTTTCTATTTACTCTCCCTTCCCACAGTCTCTGACAAGGATGTTGCTCTCTTTGTTTGGCTGAGCACAGTATAGGGTTCCGGCCTGGGATATCATGGTCTGTGGCTACAGAACAGAGGAGGACTGCAGGGGAATGCTGGCCACTGGATAAAGGAGCCACTTGGAGCACAGTAAGGGAGATGGACTTTTTGGGGCTTCATTATCAGGGATAGCTTTTATCCAATAAGCAGGGCACATACTGCTTACTAATGTGTAGTGCAAAATTTCACAGATGTTTCAAAGATGTGTAGTGAAACCCATGTGCAGTTGTGCACTAGAGATCAGTAAGCAAACACAATTAAGCCTGTGCGTACTGTGCTTATTGTAAATTGGTATATACTTTCTTACTGGTTAATTTGCCCCTGTTCATGATGGGAATTGGGATGGGGCTTGCAGGCATAAGCCTCTTCAGTACATTTTAAATTGTTTACTGAGGATTGTACAATAGAAATCTTTCATCTGTGCATCCTAGTACACTTTTAGTAAAGTTCACATTGCTTTCCTTTTCTTCTTTAGAATGTTGTTTTGTTGAGAATATGCACAGCAAACGCACACCAATTCAAATTTCTACATATATAGTTTAGGGACATTCATTACATTCTTCAAGTTGTGCAACCATTTTCCCCCTCCTTTTCTAAGTTATTCCCCCTCGTTAACCTAAACTTACTCCCTCTAAGATTCCTGTCTAAACCCTAGGTGCTCTTGTCAGTTTCATCCCATATAGATGGTTCTTAAAACAGCTTAATACTGAAGGCCAGCCTTTATTTTTTCACTAGTTAGCCTAAGCTATTGTTTGGTTTTAAGACAATTTTAGAGGATAGTTTTGAGCTGAAATTTAAAGAATATTTCAGGGCAGTAGATTCAAGGATTCATCTACCTTTTACAGCTGCAGAAAGTTTGCAGCCCATTAGAATTTGAAATTTTGTTGTGTGTTTCTTCCCTTTCAATCAGGATTCTTCTGTGGAATCTTTGATGAAAATGTTCAGTAACGGTAGCTTGGCACAAAGAGAAGCAATAAACTATCAGGACAGTTATCTAGGTGTCCCATGAAACCACAACTCCAAACCTCCAAACCAAGGAAACAAATCTCAAGAGGTGGCTACTCTTTTTTTCTGTCACTGGTGTAACATGTGTCTATCACATAACTTTTGCCAGATCAAGTTTTTACAGGTGTACAGCTTATTGACAGCAATTGTAATAATCAACTGTGATGATAAGATTGCTTATCAACTTGGCTGGGCCTCGATTCTCAGTGTTTATAGGTGACCCCCTTCCATTATGGAATCTTCTGTGAGTAGCCAATCAGTTGAAAGGGAGTCTCCCTGGGTGAGTGGTCTGCATCTGAATATAAGTGGATTTTCTGGCTTTTGTGTGCTCCTACGCCTGTCTGCTGTTCATCTGACCTCTTCAGTTCTTGAGACTTGAGCGAGTAGCTTATCTGCCAATCTTGGGATTTCTCAATCTTTGCAGCTTGTGAGCAGGAACCTTGCCCTCTGACCTGTTGATCTTGAGTTCTCCAGCCCCTGCAGCTATATAAATCAGAAGCTTTATGGTCTTGCCTGCCTATCTTGGAGTTCATTGATATTCACAGCCTGTTCTCTGACTTGCTTTGCTAGTCCTTGTGATACATGAATCAGGGGAAGACTATCCTGATCCATGGACTTGGGATGTTCCAACTTCTACAATCAAGGGAGCCGTTTCCTTGATATAAAATCTATGTATGTATTTGTGTGCCTACTGCTTTGCTTCACTAGAGAATCCAGTGTAAGACATCCACTATGCAGCCTAACGCTCAATCAATGAGATTTTTCCATTACCATTAGCCTCTCTCTTTCCCCTAATTCCTGCCACTGGTAGCCACTAATAAAATTTGATCTCTATACATTTATATTTTCTTGAATTTTCATATAAGTGATATCATCGAATTTTTTCCTTGTGTGATTGGCTTATTTTGTAAGCATAATGTCTTCAAGATCTACCCATACTGTGGCAGATACAAGGCTTCATTTCTCCTATATGCTAAGTATATCCTGTTGTATATATGTACCACATTTTGTTTAGCCATTTATCTGTTGATGGACATTTAGTTTTTTTCCCACCTTTTGGCTACTGTGAATGGTGCTGCAATAAACATTGGTACACAAGACTCTTTTTGAGTTTATACTCTCTTATGGGTATACATACAGGAGTGAAATTGCTGCATCATATGGTAGTTCTATTTTTAGTGTTTTGAGGAATTACCACACTGTTTTCCACAAGAGATTTACTGTTTTGCATTCCTACCAGTGATGGGTAAGGGTACCAGTTTCCCCGCGTCCTCACCAACATTTATTATTATCGTTTTATTTCACTTGTAATCATCTAGTGAGAGTGAAGTGGTATCTGACTGTGGATTTGATTTGCATATCTCTGATGGCTAATGATGCTGAATATCTTTTCACTCACTTGGTGGCCATTCAAATATCTTATTTGGTGAAATATCTATTCAAGTCCTTAGCCCATTTTGTGATGGGATTTTTCGTATTTTTGTTAAGTTATTCAATTTTACATATATCTTGGTTATTAGATTCTTATCAGGTACATGTTTTCCAAAGATATTTCTCAGTTTGTAGCTTCTCTTTTCACTTTTTTGTAAAGTCTTTTGATGAATGAAAGTTTTAACTTTTATAACGTCCCATTTGTTTTTTGCTGGTTTTGCCTTTGTTATTATATTAATATATCACTGACAGCCAAACCTAACAACATTTCTCCTGCTTCTTCTTCTAAGCCACTTAACATTTTAATTTGTACATTTAGGCCCTTAACCCATTTTTAATTTGTTTTTTTGTAAGGTTTGAGGCATGGATCCTGTTTCATTTTTTTACCTTTGAAAATCTGATTTCCCCAGTACCATTTATTAAAGAGACTTTTCTTGCCCCATCAAGTGGACTTAGGAACACTGTCAAAAATTAGTTGACTACAAATGTGTGGATTTACTCTAGGACTCTTAGTTCTATTCAATTGGTCTATGCGTCTATTGTTGTACCTGTATCAGGCTGTTTTGTTTAGTGTGGCTGCATCGGGTTTTAAAATAAATAGGTGTGAGAGTTCTTGCTTTGTGCTTCTGTTCCAACGTTGCTTTAACTATTCAGGACCTGTTGCCATTCCACGTAAAGTTGAGGATTGATATTTCCATTTTTGTAAAGAAGGTTGTTGCAATTTTGGTCAGGATTGCATTGGCTAGTATTGACATCCTAACAACATTAAGTCTTTCAGTTCATGAACATATAACATCTTTGTATTTCTTTAAGTCTTTTAAATCTCCTCCAGCATTGTTTTCTAGTTCCCATTGTATAAGTCTTTCATGTCCCTGGTTAATTTCTACATATTTAATTCTCTTCAGTGCTATTGCAAATGAAATTGTTTTTCTAATTTTTCTTTCAGATTTTCCATTGTGGGGTATAGAAACCCAACTAGTGTTTGTTTGTTGATCTTGAACCCTGCAACTTGGCTATATTTGTCTATTAGTTCTGGAAGTTTTCTGTTGGACTCTAGGATTTTCTATACACATGATCGTATCATCTGTAAACTTAGATAATTTTAGTTCTTGTTTTCCAATGTGGATATCTTTCATTTCTTGCTCTTGTCTTGTTGCTCTGGCTAATATTTCTAATACAATATAGACTTAGAAATGGTGAGAGTGGGTACCCTTGTGTTACTCCTGATTTTAAGGGGAAAGTTCTTGGTCTTTCTTCATGAAGTATAATGTTAGCTCTTGACTCTTCCACAGCATAATTTTTTCATATTACATAATGGCAGTTAGTGAAAAATTGAATATACTATGGCCTGCCAAAAGACTGAGCAAATCAGCCTTGAAAGAAGTACAGCCAGATAGCTTATTAGAAGCAAGGATGATGAGACTTTGTCTCATGTACTTTTGACATGCTATCAGGACAGACCAGTTCCTAGAGAAAGACATTATGCTTAGTAGAGGAAGACATAATGTCTGCAGTGATGGGCTCAAGGACAGCAACAATTGCTCAGAAGGTGCAGTACTGGGCAGTATTTCATTCCATTGTACATAGGGTTGCTGTGAGTAGGAACTTACTTAATAGAATTTAACAGCCAAGCCAAGTGCCGTCAAATCGGATGAGAATTTAAGAACGATAACAAAAACAACTAATGCTGAGTCTGTATCCAAGTGGGGCCTGAATGTATTTAGACACATGGGCTGGAAGACGATGGAACAGCTGATATCCTGATCACATCAGGTGCTGTGGGTTGAACTGTGTCCTCCCAACCCCACCCCAAATATATATGAAAGCCCTAACCTCTGCTCTGGTGAACATCACCTTGTTTGGGGGAAGTGGGGTTATCAGTTAAATTAACAAACTCTCAAAACAGGAAGGGCAGGGGTCTAGGGACCCCAGTTTGGGGGATATTTAGGTCAATTGTCATAACAAAGTTTATTAAGAAAATGTTCTCCATCCCACTTTGATGAGCAGCATCTAGGGTCTTGAAAGCTAGTGGGTGGCCATTTAAGAGGCATCGATTCATCCCAACCCAACTGGAGCAAAGAAGAATGAACAGCACTGAAGACTCAGGGAAAATATTAGCCCAAGAGATAAATGGGCTACATAAACCAGAGACTCCATCGGCCTGAGACTAGAAGAACTAGGTGGTGCCTGGCTACCACCAATGATCGCCCTGCAGAGAACAGAGAGTCCCTGATGCAGCAGGAGAAAACTGGGCTACAGAACTGAAGTTCACATAAACAGACTAGACTTTATGACCTGACCCGGACTGGAGGAACTCCAAAAGACATAGCACCCAGACTCTCTGTTAACCCCAAACTAAAATCATTCCTGAAGCCAACTCTTTAGACAGAGATTAGACTGGACCACAAAACACAGAATAACACTCATGAAGAGTGTGCTTCTTGTTTGGTTCAAGTAGACACACAGAACTTAATGGGCAGCTCCTGTCCAGAGGCAAGATGGGAACGCAGAAGGGACAGGAGCCGGTTGAATGGACACAGGTTGAAAAAAATCTGTTTACTTGTTTATCATCTGCTTATCCCCCCAGGTTGTCAGCTCCAAACGTAGGATGGAAAGGGGGAGTGTACTGTCACATCACAGAGACTGCAACTAGGGTAATATAATAGCAATATGTGTATACATTTGTATATGAGAAATTAACCTGACTTATAAACTTTCACCTAAAGTGTGTGTGTGTCTGTGTGTGTGCGTCTGTGTGCACATACACATGCACACAAACTTGTATCACAATTTGGTAGATCCTAATCTTAGTCCGTTCTGAGTAACATTTATTAAAAAGAAAGACAAATCCAGAAACAGAGCCACACGCAAGGGAAGGATAGACACCACGTAATAATGGAGACAGATGTACTTACGTCCAGCAGAGAAACTCCGAGGATTGTTGTCAGCCACCAGAAACTCGGATGGAGGTGTGGAACAGTCCTCTCAAAGCCCTCAGAGGGAATCAACATGGAGGGGATCCTGATTTGGAATTCTAGCTTCTAGAACTTTGAGAAAGTAAATTTCTGGCCTTTTAAACCACAGAGTTTGCGGCATTTTGTATGGCACCCTAGGAAATGAAAACAGTAGTTTGTGCTGAGTCAGCTCTGAAAAGGACAAGGGACTTTGGTATCCCCTTGCTTCCTGCATCTAGGCTCCTAACCTGGCCATGTACCTGGTACCTACATGCTGCCTTGTGAATGCCCAATGCTCATTCACAAGTCTCTCCTCCTGACAGGACACAAGAGGCTGGCTTTCCCTTTCTTCTCATTTCCCTCGTTAGACTCAGTGGTTCCCTATCCTACACTTCCAGACCCCTGAAGCTTTATATGTAAGGATTAACACTAAAGGTACTCTGCTGCCGGTTGCCATGGCATCAGTTCTAACTCGTGAGGGCCCCATGTGTGTCAGAGGACAACCGTGCTCCATGGGGTTTTCAATTGTGATGTTTCAGAAGAAGATCAGCAGGACTTTCTTCGCAAGAATCTCTGGGTGAACTTAAATCTTTCGCCTTTTGGTTAGCAGCTAAATGACCATTTGTGACACACAAGGACTCCACACTAAAGATACGAGCTAATGAAATTTATCTCAGTCAAGCTGTCCACTCTTCTTGAAAAGAAAGGGCTTTTTTCCTTCAGAACAGCTGAGGCCATTTTAAAGCTATATGCTTCTCCTCCACTGAGCTAGGCACTCTGGCCATCCTGAACTGAGGCAGTGCATTTTAAAAGACATCCAGATTTCTCACTCTCTGGCAATAGATTACTTTTGCAAATCTTAAAGACATCTTTTAACTTCTTTAAAAATGTTTTCACCTGTTCCTTTGGTTTTTAATCTTCACTGGGGCCAGATATTCTTGGTACTTGCAAGAATGGAGCTGGGTCTGGGCAATCAGAGACGATTAAACCGGCACAGTAACCTGCAGACACCGGAGTGTGAGTTAAATGGCCGTCTCAGTGACGGCTGAAGACTGAGATGACATGAAAATTGAAGCAATTATCTAGATCATTCAGGCAGAAGAATTTCTGAGCTTTTTTCTTCCTTGAACAATCCAGATAATTGCTTCAATTTACACTTCTTCCTGGCAGAATAGAGTCCTGGACAGAAAATGCTCTCCGGGAGTGGGCTGGATAACTCAGAGGCAAAGAGACCATAAAAACATCATACACTTTGGCCTTGGTTTCTACCAGGCTCAAGCAAGTCAAAGTGCGAGTGTTCATTTTTGCCTGAATACATGTGTAATTCCCCATTGTGGGTTTCATCTCAACAGTGATGTTTCATGTCAAAAGTATTGCTAGTGGAGGTGTTGGAAGAGATTGCTGCTGAGGAGTTTCGAGTTGGTGTGAGGTCCTTACCCTGTACCAGGGTATGAATTCCTTGGCTCGTTTGTTACAGTTTATACTGCCATTGAGTAGGCCCTCACTCATGGTAACCCTATGCACAACAGAAGTAAATGCTGCCAGTCCTGTAGATCAGATCGTTGTGATCCAGTGGATTTTCATGGGTGATTTTCAGAGATAGATTGCCAGGCCTTTCTTCCTGGTTCATGTTAGTCTCCAAGTTTTCCTGAATCATGTTCAGCATTATGTTGTTGTTGTTGGGTGCCATCGAGTTGATTCCAACTCATAGTGACCCCGTGAACAGCAGAACAAAACACTGCCCAGTCTTTTGCCATGCCCACATTCATTTTTATGCTGAAGCCCATTGTTGTGGCCACCGTGTAAATCCATCTTATTGACGGTCTTTCTCTTTTTTGCTGACCCTCCACTCTGTCAAGCATGATGTCCTTCTTCAGGGTCTGATCCTTCCTGACGACACGTCCAAAGTACGTAAGATGCAGTCTTGCCGTCCTTGCTTCCAAGGAGCACTCTTGTTGTACTTCTTCCAGAACTGATCTGTTTGTTCTTTTGGCAGTCCATGGTACATTTAACCTTCTTCTCCAGCACCACAATTCAAAGGCATCAGTTCTTCTGTCTTCTTTGTTCGTTGTCCAGCTTTCGCATGTGTACGATGCAATTCAAAATACCATGGCTTAGGTCAAATGCACTTTAGTCTTCAAGGTGACATCTTTACTTTCCAATACTTCAAAGAGATACTTTGCAGCAGATTTTCCCAGTGCAATGAGTCTTTTGATTTCTTGACTGCAGCTTTCATGGGCATTGATTGTGAACTCAAGCAAAATAAAATCCTTGACAACCTCAATTCTTTCTCCATTTATCACGATGCTGCTTACTGGTCCAGTTGTGAGGATTTTTGTTTTCTGTATGTTGAGTTGCAATCCATACTGAAGGCTGTGGTCCTTGATCTTCATCACTAAGTGTTTCAAATCTTCACTTCCAGCAAGTAAGGTAGGATCTTCTGTGTAACACAAGTTGTTAATGAGTCGTACTCTGATCCTGATGCCTCATTCTTCTTTGTATAATCCACCTTCTTGGATTATTTGCTTGGCATACAGATTAAAAAGGTATGGTGAAAGGATACAATGCTGACACACACTTTTCCTGACTTTAAACCAGGCAGTGTCCCCTCATCCTGTTTGCACAACTGCCTTTTGATCCATATACAGTTTCTTAAAGAGCACAATTAGGTGTTCTGGGATTCCCATTCTCCACAACATTAGCCATAATTTAGTGTGATCCACACAGTCAAATGCTTTTGCATCTTCAGTGAAACACAAGTAAACATCTTGTTGGTATTCTTTGCTTTCAGTCAAGATCCATCTGACATCAGCGATGATATCCCTGGTTCCACATCCTCTTCTGAACTCAGCTTGAATTTCTGGCAGTTTCTTGTCAATATATTGTTGTAGCTGTTTTTGAATGATCTTGAGCAAAATTTTACTTGCATGTGATATCAACAATATTGTTTCATAATTTCCACATTCGGTTGGATCACATTTGTTTGGTATGGGTATAAATATGGATCTCTTCCACTCAGCTGGTGAGGTAGCTATCCTCCAATTTTCTTGGTACAGATGAGTGAGCACTTCCAATGCTGCATCTGTTTGTTGAAATATCTCAGTTGATATTCTACCAATTCCTGGAGGCTTGTTTTTTGCCAATGCCTTCAATGCAGCTTTGCCTTCTTTCTTCAGTACCATTGGTTCCTGATCATATGCTACCTCTTCAAATGGCTGAAGATCAACTAGTTCTGTCTGGTATAATGATTGTATATTCCTTCCATCTCCTTTTGATGCTCTCTGAGTTAATAGTTTCCTTGTAGAATCCTTCACTATTGCAAATTAAGGCTTGAATTTTTTCTTCAGTTCTTCCAGCTTGAGAAATGCAGAATGTGTTCTTCCCTCCTGGTTTTCCGTTTCCAGCTCTTTGCACATGTCATTATAATACTTTCTTTTATCTTCTTGAGCTGCTTTTTGAAATCTTCTGTTTAAGTCTTTTACTTTGCCATTCCTTCCTTTTGATTTATCTGGTCAGCATTCAAGAGCAAGTTTCAGAGTCTCTTCTGACACCTAATCTGGTCTTTTCTTTCTTTCCTGTCTTTCTAATGAGCTCTTGCTCTCTTCATGGATGATGTCTGTGATGTCATTCCACAATTCTTCTGGTCTTTGGTCATTATTGATCAACACATCAAATCTGTTCTGGAGATGGTCTTTAAACTCAGGAGGGATATACTTAAAGTCATACTTTGGCTCTTGTGGACTTGTTCTAATTTTCTTCAGTTTCAGTTTGAATTTGCATATGAGCAGTTGATGATCTGTGCCACAGTCAGCACCTAGTCTTGTTTGAACTGCTGATATGGAGCTTCTCCATTGTCTTTTTCCACAGATGTAGTCAATGTGGCTCCCGTGTATTCCATCTACTGAGGTTCATGTGTAGAGTGACTGTGTTAGTTTAAAAAGTTATTTGCAATGAAAAAGTCTTTAGTCATTAGCCTTCCAAAATTCTGTCGTGTGATCTCCGGCATTGTTTTTATCACCAAGGCCATATTTTCCAAGTACTGATCCTTCTTCTTTGTTTTCAACTTTTGCATTCCAGTCACCAGTAGTGATCAGTGCACCCTGATTGTATATTTGATCAATTTCAGACTACAGAAACTGGTATCTTCAACCTCTTCATCTTTGGCCTTAATAGTTGATGCTCTTGGATAGGAAGACTTAACATTGTGCAAATGTCTGTTCCATCCAGCCAAAGGCCAAATCCACTGCCGTTGAGTAGATTTGGACTCACAGTGACCCTATAGACAGAATAGAACTGCCCCATAGGGTTTCCAAGGAGCTTCTAGTGCATTTAAACCACCGACCTTCTGGTTAGCAGCTGTAGCTCTTAACCACTACATCACCAGGGTTCCCATTCTTCCCACAGTGATGTATAAATTCAATGCAATTCCAATACAAACTCCAATGTCATTTTTCAATGAGATGGAGAAAGAAATCATCAACTGCATATAGAAGGGGAAGAAGCCCTAGACAAGCAAAACATTACTGAAGAAGAAGAATAAAATGGAAGGCCTCACATTACCTGGGCTTGGAACCTATCACACAGCCATGGTAATCAAACAGCCTGGTATTGGTACAAAGACAGATGCATAGACCAAAGGAATAGAGTAGAGAAACCAGAAATAACAGTAACCACTTATGAGCAGCTGATATTTGACAAAGGCCGAAAGTCCGTGAACTGGGGCAAAACCTGTCTCTTCAACAAATGGTGTTGGCATAACTGGATATCCATCTGTACAAAATGAAACAAGACTCATATTTCACACCATGTACAAAAAGTAACTCAAAATGGAGTAAAGACCTAAATACAAGGTATGACAAGTCCATGGACTTAATTATTTGAAGTGTTACATACCTCATTGCTGAACTTCACTACCGTTACCTTTGAAGTACTCCCCTTGCGAAGCCATGCACTAATGCCAGTTCTAGTCCACCTCTCAAAGCAATTCTGGAACTCTTTCTTCAATGGCTATTGTGCATGGTGGCAAGGTGGCAAGTAATATGACGACAGCTCTGATAGCCATTCCAGAAAAAGAGTTCCACAGTTCCTTTGAAGCGTGAACTGGGCACTGGCATTTGGTGCATAGTTTCCCAAGGGGAGTACTTTGGAGGTGATTGTAGTTATATTCAGCGATGAGGTCTGTAGCACTGTTTCTAGGATAAGTTCGTGAATTTAATTGTTGGAGATCTCCATATATATGAGACTGTTCAACCAGCTTCTCTCTATAGGTGAGAAGGGTGGGTGGAGATAAGGGGACAGGTGTTGATTAACTGGACAGTGGGAAGTACAGAGTGGAAAGGAGCAGTGTGCTGTCACAGTGCTACATAGAAGCATGTTTTGGGGTTTTTTAATATGTTAAGTTGACTTGGATTATAAATTTATACTTAGTCACACTTAAAAAAGAGTAAAACAAACAAAAAAACACAGACAATGTTAATTTTACTTAATCATTTAATATATTTTATTTAACCCAAATATAAAGTATTTTCATTTCAACATGTAATCTACATAAAAGAATTATTAATTAATTTTTTCCCCCCAAGCATTCAAAATTCTATTTGTATTTTGCACTCAGCACATTTGGTTTTGGACAACAAATTTTCATTAGACATACTGGATCTGTATTTAGATTTCATACAATTTACAACTGAAAAAAGTAGGTTCACACACCCAAGCCATTCCAAACACACATAAAAGTTTTCCAGTAATAGAGTGACATGTTGGTTTTGAAATTCAGTTAAAATATTAACAGTGACTTGATCATGTAGTCAATGATCCAGGTCAAAGTTAATTTAATTATCATTGATTAATTTTTAATTAACAAAATTAAATTAAACTTCATTCCATCAGTCACACTGGTCTCACTGCAAGTGCTCTGTGGCCCCCTTGGCTAGACACTACTGTATAGGGTACCACATATCTGGAGAGTCTCAGCAAAGCACATCCCAACACAGGCACTTGCATGAATATTTGATCTGCTATGTCTCCAACGATGGTTCCAGGGTAGGCTGGTGATAAAAATTTTTAGCTTCACCTTCAAGTTTTTAAATGAGTAGATTCCAAATTGCTTTCTGAACTAATCTCTCACTTATTCCATTCTGGCCACGCAGCTCTCCTTATCATCTGCGACCATGTCAAACTTAATCTGACCTCCATACCTTGAATTTTAATGTGCTCCTTACCAAATATCCTACATCAGAAAAGGCTCTGGTAGAATTCTCATCTTTCATGCTGGAGCCCTGGGTTCAAGTCTCAGCTAGAATTGAACCTCATATGTAGCTATCACTCTTCTGTCTGTGGAGGCTTGTGTGTTGCGATGGTGTGAACAGGTTTCAGGGAGGCTTCCAGAATAGGATGAACTAGAAAGAAAAGTCCAGTGATACTACTTCTCAGTCCATCGGGGTGAGGGGGTCAGCCCTGCGGGGATGTCCTCCCGCCTCTTGTGCCTGCTGTGTGGTTGTGGGCAGGTGGGCCAGGGTGCAGGGCAGGGGCAGGGCACACAACACTCTGACCCTTAATCCATTATGGGGATGCCACAGCGTTTAGTTATCCATACGGTCTCTGTAAGTTGGAGGCAGGCTGATGGCCACTGTCAACAACAACCTAGGAGTCAGGAGTAGTCTCCAGGAGTCAGGCACCCTCTGAAATGACATGTAAAATCTTGCGGGACGTGTGAGGGTCTTTTTTTTTTTTTTTGTGACTATGGAAAACGTCCCTAACTTTTATCAGAAATTAAAGGAGTCAAAGCACGTTATGAACTGCTATGTACAGGCATTTACAAGAACAACTCGCTTCAAACGTCCATGGCAAATCTCCTTCCCCCTGCTTTCCTCACAACTCTTAGAAGACCAGGAATGTTGAATACGAACTCCCATTGCATCTTTGGCTTGGAGAGCTGGATCAAATCTGGGGGTTCTCGGAGGTCATTCCCGGCCATCACTAAAAGAAAACAAACCCACTGTTGCGGAGTTGATTCAGACTCATAGAGTAGAACTGTTCCAGAAAGTTTCTAAGGAGGGCCTGGCCGATTTGAACTGCAGACCACTTGGTTAGTAGCCGTGGCACTTAACTACAGCGCCACCAGGGTTTTCACCCTACTGCCCCCGAAATCCAATTCCAAGCATCCTTGACCTTTCACCTGAAGGTGGAGCGACTACAAGTCCCGGGCTGCACTGCGCCGGGCTCGGAGCCCCGACTCGGGGCGGTGGAGCTCCGCGGTGACGTCACGGTCCGGGGAGGGCCCGGAGGAGAGGGCGGGGCGGACGGTGGAGGGCGGGCCGCGAGCGAGCGGAGCGCTGGCTGCCGGCAGGATGGCTGAGCGTGCGGGAGCCCGGGAGGTCTGAGCGGGGCGAGGCTCGCTCCCGCGCACCGCCTCGTCCGCCCGCCGCGTCGTCGCGGGCAGGTGGGCCCGGGTGCAGGGCAGGGACAGGGCAGTTCTGCAGCAGGCGGTGCCGGGGGCTGGTGGGCTGCACACCTTCGCGGGCTCAGCGAGGCCAGAGCTGCCCAGCAGCCAGAGTTCACTATGACCTGCTGAGAGCCGTTGTCTGAGGCTGCGGGAGGCGGCCTCGCTGCGGGAGGTGCTGCTCGCGGCCTCCTCCCTCGCTGTGCCGAGCCCCAGCCCCTGACCCATCCCCGTGCCCCCTCCCCGCCGACAGCCGAGATGGCGGATCCAGCTGAATGCAGCATCAAAGTGATGTGCCGGTTTCGGCCCCTCAACGAGGCAGAGATCCTCCGTGGGGACAAATTCATCCCCAAATTTAAAGGCGATGAAACCGTGGTGATTGGGGTAAGTGGCCGATGCATCTGGCCTTCCTTGCAGCTTGGCGCCGCAGCCCCGTGCCCCGACGCCCAGACGAAGCCTCTTTGGACATCCCCGCGGGGCTGACCCCCTCGCCCCTGGTGGACTGAGAAGTGACCCCCCCCACCCTACCCATAATTCCCTTCAGATTGGGTGGAGGGAGGCTGGGGGTGGTGGGGCGGGCCCCAGGTTGCGAGGGTGGGGGTGGGAGGCGAGGAAGGACCCAGTGCCGCCATTGTTCGCGGGGTGGGGGCCCGAGTGGGCCTATTGTTCCCTGTCCTGGCCACGCTGCGTGGGTAGTGTTGGGTACCCTCAAGCCAGGGTCTCCAGGCCTCCCTTAAAGTATGAGCTGTGCAACCCACAAATGCTTCCAGGAATCAGTTCGATTTATCGTACACTTTGACCTCTCTTCTCAAGACCTTAGCGAAAAATGAAGAAGAAGAAAGGTACTGGAAAAATCCTGCCCTCAACTCGGAGTTCCCGCGGCGTTGTAGATGAGGCTCCCTGCAGGGTTTCACCTTGCGCCTCTGGAAACCTGGGATGCAGGGAGGGAACGCCGGTGGCCTTGGTGTAGCGTGGAGGCTTGGTGTTGTGCTTCCCGTCAACTCAGGCTTCCCTGGACGTGGAGCCTGGGTTTGACCCAGTCCCTGCTGGGCCACCCCTCCACTTTACATTGGCAGACCCTGGGATGTGCTTCATACTGGGTGGAGGGAATTCTGTGCCCACGTCTGTGAAGCAGAGGCACCCAGAGTGCAGCGAAATGTCCTCCTGTGCCAAGAGCATAAGTTACTTTGTGTGTTTAGGGGCCCCCTCCCTCTTAGCTGCTTTCCCCCAGCTTTCTGCCTGACTTAGCTATCCTCTGCAGCCAGAGCTGCTGGTGGGAGGAGGGGATACCACTGGGTTTTAGCTCTTTCAGGAATATGTTAGCCCTACAGTACTCTCCTTCCCCCTCCGCTGTGCCCAGCGTGTCGCTGATGATGCCCCTTTGTATGCCAGTGGCATGGGGAGGGACAGAGTTAAATGGGAGCCTCCCGGTCCCTGCTGACTTGTTCCTGGCAGCCTGCTTGGGGCTGCTCTTGCAGCCTTCCAGTCCCCAGCATTGATTAAATGATGTCATCCCCATCACTGAGCATGCTCGGACTAACCCCCTCCCTCCCATCCCCCCTCAGTGGTTAGTGTATTTAGGTCAAGTGATTGACAGGTGACAATTTACCGCGGGGCTTGGTGAATCTGTTTTAGTCTGTCTGCAACACTGGAGGTCCCCAGCATCTTTGCCAAGGTTGTTTGCCGCAGTCCCTGAGAGGGCCCCAGGGACCAGCAGGTGCTATCTGTAACTGTAGGCTGTCAGCTCTCAGTGCCTGGGGAACTACACCTCTACCAAGGCAGCTCTTGACGACGACTCCCCTCCCGGTTTTCACACATAGTTAAGACAACCAAGACCTCCAAATGCTATGCAGATGGATGTTCTTTCTGAGTGTTGACCTGTGAGGGCAGCAAAGAGGATTTCTTCCTTGCTTGTGTTCACTTGCACAGAAAATATATGATACGATTACTGATGTGGGGGGAAGTTCTACAGTTAATGGCGGTTTACACTAGTGACCTATCCATGGCCAGAAACTGGGGCAGATAGTGGCTTGTTTGGGTTGAAGTTTGCAGTCGGGATTTACCTACGATTTGATCTGGTATTTCCAGAGCCAGGCTGTGTTTTAGATTGAGTGGGAGTTGCTCTGGACATCTCGTTCTTGACTCCTGGCTGGTAAGAGATTTTTAACCGATAATTGTGTAGCACTAGAACATGTCCCTATTTATTACTTTTTTCCCGAGAGGTTTTCAAGCAGAGCCTGGAGAAGTTTTATTTTTCTTCTCTTTGTCTTCTAATAAAGTGAAATACTGAGATGAATGAGCTAGAATAATTACTGTTTCTGTTGTATGTGCAAAGTGGAGATCCTTAATTTTAGGCTTATCTTTCTTTAATATTGTAGTGATAATATGAGGGTCTGTAAGTATATTATTTTTTCATGTAAATTGTATATGTAAATACATAAATTATTAGCTAAGTACATTGAAGCAGAGTCACTATATAAACCAGAAAGTAATTTAAACAACAATCTTTGGATGTGAATACACTTTTTGCTCTTTAAGCTGGAAAGTGGTTTTTTACTTATCCTACGATAAACTTAATACAATGGCTGATTTTCAGGTTTTTTTAAAAAATAAACTTGTTACTAAAGTAAAATAGTGGTATACAAAATTGTCATATGTATATAGTTTAATGAATCCACAGAGTAAATGCATCCTGTAACCACCCCCTAGATTAAGCAACAGAACATTTCAAGGACCCCAGAGGTACTCCAGATGACCCCCTTTATTACTGCATCCCCCCATTTCAGGTTGATCACTGTTTGATTTCTAATGCCATACTCGTTTTCTTGTTCTTTACATTTTATATGTATACAACCATACAGTATGTGCTCTTCTGTATGTGGTTTTTATTCAACACTGTATTTATTAAATTTATCCAGGTTGGGACGTGTAGTTGTTCATTCATTCTCGTTATTCTCTAGTATTCTATGGTATAAACAATCAAATCAGTGACCATCAAATCTCTTCTAAACCATGGTGACCCCATGTGTGTCTGTATAGAAGTGTGCTCCCTAGTGTTTTCAATGGCTGATTTTGTGGGTGTACACTGCTAGACTTTTCATCTGAGGTACCTCTGGTGGACTTGAACCTCCAACCCCTTTTTGGTTAGCAGCCAAACCTGTTAACATTTTGCACCCCCAAGGACTCTGTATAAAATATACCACCACTGATTTATCCATTAACTGTTGGTAGGTATTTGAACAGTTGCAGTTTGGGGCTAATACGGATAGTGCTACAGTGGACGCTGTTTTAGTCTTCTTCTGATGAATGTGCATATAGAACAGAATACTGCTAGATGTTAAAGGATGTTGGAATTTGAGTTAGCAGGAGTGTGGACCCTCCCCATCCCTAATTAGTAATGTGTAACTAAAGGAAATGATGGTTCTGGCAGACTTGTATCCTGCTTTATACACTGAGCAGAATGGCCCCCAAGTCAGTTCATTTGGAATGGGCTGACATGGCTCAGTTGATTCTGCCTCATGGGGATACTCCCTTCCTTGTCTCCAGAGCAGCAGACTACTGGTGACAGGAGCAGCCCAGAAGCAAACAGAAACGCCAGTCGCTCTCATTGCCAGCAGAGACAAGGGGGAAAGAATGAATTTCAGTGGAGTTTACTTTTCATTCAAATCCAAACCCTTGAGATTCTTTGTTTTTGAAACTTCAACCAAAAGCTGAAGTTACTTTGTTTCTTTAAAAGGTTTGTGCAATTCTTTTTCTTTCTTTTTTTTTTTTGTTCAGTTCTTGTGGAGGCATATGCTAATGGGAAGATTTTGCAGGTGGAATTTCTGGATACCTTTTTTAAAGAAAATGCCTTGTGTTGGAGGAATTGTCTCTACCATGCCTGTGTTTCTGTCACCTTATGTGCAAAACTTTCTTCTCCTGACTGTCCTATGACTTCTCACCACCTTGAATTCCTTTATATATTTATTATAAATATATATTATATATATATTATCTTACATTTTGCCTTAGGTTACCATTATTTTTTGATCATATATCAAATAATGTAGTGGGCCATGAGGGGAAGGACAGAAGGCAATAAGGCCCTTCATGTTTTGTATCTTTTCTACTTCCCAAGGCATTGCCCATAGAAGAAATTTAATATTCATTGATTCTTTGTTGTTCTGGAAGTCTTTACTTTGCTATGACTAACTTAAAATGAGGGTTTGTCAGCTGTGAGTAGTAGTTCAAAAACAGTTTTTAAGACAAGCACTATTCTTTTGAGTAGTCCTGGTAAGATAGGATATAAACCAAAAACTAAACCCATTGCTGTCAAGTTGATTCTGACTTGTATCGACCGTATGTTTCCAGGGAGTGCCTGGTGGATTTGAACTGCTGACTTTTTGTTTAGCAGCTGTAGCACTTAATGACTACGCCACCTGGATTTCCAAGATAGGGTATGAACGTGCTGTAGAAAATTTAGAAAAAACTGTATTCACCTTTGTTAAATTTAGGAGAGCTAGTGACCCTGGTGGAAACCCTGGTGGTGTAGTGGTTAGGTGCTGTAGCTACTAATCCAAAGGATGACAGTTCAGGTTCACCAGGCACTCCTTGGAAACCTGACAGTGCAGTTCTACTCTGTTCCGTAGGGCCACTATGAGGCAGAATTGACTCAGCGGCAGTGGGTTTGGAATGATACTGGTGGTGAGCTGAAAATACGGCGGGGGTAAGGGGACCTAGTAATTAGGAAAGGGCTTCCTTCCTGTGACACATTAATTCTTCGGAGAAAAATATAGATTTCAAATATGTCTTGGAGTACTTTTCCATTAGCTGCTGAAAGTCCTGGTGAGTCATCTGTTACTTTGGTTTTTGATGGAACTGTATTGGTGGTAGCTGTGTCTTGGAGAGTTCTAGTAAAGTTCTTCTACAGTTTCCTCTTGTTCGGCTTTCCACCTCTTTGCCCTCCCTGGGATAGCAGGTCTTGTTAGAGATCAGTGCGTCCTTCCAGGGCATCATAAATTCTGACCTGTGCGAACCAAAGCAAAACATCAGCCACAAGCCCTGTGCTGGTCAGTGGCGTGGAAAGGGGCCTCACTCTCTGGGAGCTTTGGTTAGCGCTGGGCGGTGGACAGGCAGGATGGGAGGGGCAGGCGGGACAGAGACCAAATTCTAAGCCTGAGTTATCATGTGAGAGTTGAAGGCCTAAAGAGTGTGACCTAGCCCTAGAATTTTTCTTTTCTTTTTTCACCACGGTAATGGCCTTTAAGAAGATTGTTAAAACGTATTACGAAATTTATAAACAATGAAAACTCTCATTTTGAGTGTACAGTTTTTGTGAATTTTGACAAATTCACAGTCATGTAAAAATCCTGTTTTTTACTGCCATAACAAATTACCACAGGTTTAGTGCCTTAATGCAAAGTGATCATTTTGTCGTTTCTGTGACTCTGAAGTCTGACAGACTTACTGGTTTCCTTGCGTAGAGTTTTGTAAGGCCCAAGTCAAGGTGTTGGCAGGACTTTGTTCCTTCTGGACATTCAAGGAGGAGAATCTGTTGTATTGTGCTTCTTAGGTGGGTAGCAGAATTCAGTTCCTTGAGGTTGTAGAACTGAAGTTCCTGCTTCCTTGCTGTCTGTCAGCTGGGTACCATTTTTCAGCTGCTGGAAGCCACCTTCAGTTCGTGGCCATGTGACCCTGTCCTCTGTCTTCAAAGCCAAAAATGATGGGTTGAATCCTGTTCATGCTTCACATCTTTACCCTTGCATGTTTTGGATCTCTCCTGTCTCTTCTATGGCACATCTTTTGTGTGATTTTTTTTGACTTCCAATTTATTTCATTTTATTAATTTTGTTGTTGAGGATACACACAGTGACATATAACGGTTTGACAGTTTCTGCATGAACAATTTAGTGATACTGATTACATTCTTTTGAGTTGTGCAGCCGTTCTCACTCTCCTTTTCTGTGTTGTTCCTCTCTCATTGATGTAAATTCGCTGCCCTTCATCCCAAGATTCCCACCTAATCTTTCAATTTGCTCATCATTGTGGTCCCATATAGTCTTAAAAGAGCATACGAGATCTTTTTTACTAAGACCAAAACCCACTGCTGTTGAGTTGGTTGTAACTCACAGTGACCCTATATGAAAGAGTAGAACTGCCCCAGAGGGTTTCAAAGGAATTGAATTAGTAACATTGAATTGCCCACTTTTTGGTTAGCAGCTGTAGCTTTTAACCAGTATGCCACCAGGGTAAGCTAAAACGGTGGTTTGGTTTTAAGAAGACTTATTCAGGGGATATTTTGGTTTAAGGTTTAAAGACTATGTCAGGGTAATCATTTCAGGGGTTTATTCAACCTTCACGGCTCCTAGAAGTGTGGACTCCTAAGGATTTTCTGTTTTTAAGTCAGGATTATTCTATGAAATCTTTGATGAAAATGTTCAGTAATCATAGCTGGCACCATCTAGTTCTTCTGGGCATATGTCAGAGGAGGCAGTTGCTCATGGAGCAAGTTAGCGACGTATTCCATATTCTCTCTCTGCTTGACTCTCCTTCCTCCGTCACTCAGGGTGGATAGATACGGATTGCAGTTTACAAGTTTTCAAGACGCCGGGCACTGTGGGGTGAACTAGGAGAAGGAACAGAAGCCCCGAATATATCATTAGGCCATAACTGAGAATTCTTAATGAGACCATGGCCCTAAACCTTCAAATCAAGGAACCAAAATGAATCTTATGAGGTTTTTGGTTGTACATAAGTGGTCTTAATAGCCAGTCTTTTTTTCTTTTCTTGTCCTTGTTATAAATATATTTGTCATGCAATTTTTGCCAGTTCAGCTTCTTACAGGTGTACAACTTACGTATAATAGTTATAATGATCAGCAGTGTGACCCTACTTTAATCAACACGACATTTCCATCATCCTTAGCCCTCCCGTCTCCCTCCCTCTTTCTCTCCGTCCTTTCTTTCATGTCTGGTAACCACTAATAAACTTTGATCTCCATACATTTGCCTTTTCTTGTCCTTTCATATAAGTGAGGTCATATAATTTTTGTCCTTTTGTGATTACTTGTTTTAGTCAGCATAATCTATTCCTGCCCCAGCCATACTGTAGCGTGTATCAAGACTTCATTTCTTCTGCTAACTGAGTAGTATTCCATTGCATGTAGTAACATATTTAGTTGATTCATTTACTTGGTGATGGCCTTTAGGTAGTTTCCATCTTTTGCTGTTGCGAATAGCACTGTAGTGAACATTGGTGTACCAGTCTCCACTTTTTCAAGTCTTTTGAGTATATATATGCCTAGGACTAGAAGTACTGGGTCATACGGCAGTTCTGTTTTTAGTTAATAAAAATACTGTGTTTTAGGTGACAGTTTACAGAGCGAATTTGTTTCCCCATCAGGCAGTTATACAACAGATGTTCTGTGACATTGATTGGCAGTCCCCATACTGTCAGCATTCTCCTTCTTTCCACCCTGGGTTCCTCCTTTCCTTTTGTCTGAGTTTCCTACCCCTTTGAGACATCTGATCTTTGCTTTTGGGTAAGTATTGACCTTTTGGTCTTGTGTAGTTGTTGTATGGACCTTGTTCTTTATGGATGTCATTTTTTTTTGTAAATCTGTCTCTGTGAGTTGGAATCAACAACAATCTTTTTTTGTTTTATTTTATTTTGATCTCTTGTGTGGCTAAAAGAAGGTTTCTAGGAATGACTGCAGCTCCACATTGGAGATCTTGGGTCCTAGTTAGAAAGTCCTTGAGTCTCTATCAGACCAGTAAGTCTGGTCTTGTTTTTTGTTTTTGAATTGAGATTAGGTGAAAGTATAGAATCCAAATGGGTTTTGCGTGTCCACCAATCTGCACCTCCTCTGCTCTTAAGTCTGTTTATTTTTAAAGAATTTGATTTTTGCCCCCCACACTTTTCTCCCACTCTGTCCTCGACCCTCTACTCAGACCCTCCTACTCAGGGTGGCTGGTATATTTTTAGTTTTTCTGAGGAACCACCACACTGTTTTCCACAATCGCTGTACCATTTTGCATTGCTACCAGTAATGGATAGGAGTTCAGTTTCCCCATGTTCTCCCAGCATTTGTTATTTTCACTTGTTATTTTTAAATCTTAGCTGTCCTAGTGGGAGTAAGTTGTTGTCTTCATGTGGTTTCGGTTTGCATCTCTCTGATGGCTACTGAAGCAGACATCAGTTACATGTTGTTTGATGGCTGTTTAACTTGGGTGGCATAATAGTTAAGTTCTACAACCGCTAACTAAAAGGTTGGTAGTTCCTTGCAGACTCCATGGAGCAATTCTGCTCTGTCCTATAGAGTCACTATAAATCAGAATCAACTTGACGGGAGTGGGTTTCGTGGGTAAGATAGTCTCCCAGTTGGTAGCTTGTCTTTTCATTTTTTTTGGTCAAGTTTTGATGAAAATTTTTTTTTTTTAATTTTCATGAGGTTCTATTTATTTTGTCTTTTGCTGTTTGTGCTTTTGTTGTAACATCAGATGATCTATTGTTAAAAGCTAGGCCTGACACTATTACCCTTGCTTTTTCTTTTATGAATTTTATGGTTTGGGTTTGTACATCTGGGCCCTTAATATCCATTTTGAATTTGTGTATGGTATGAGGTATGGAGTCTGTCTCATTTTTTGGCATGGGGAAATCCCATTTTCCCTGCACTGTTTATTGAAGGGGCTCTGCTGTTCCAGTTTTAAGGGCCGGTGTGATTACATTGGACCCACTGAGAAAATCCAGGGTAATATGAGTATTTTAAAGTCAGCTGAGTAGAAACCATCCAAGGTTGGTTATATATCAACTGTGAATGCATTAGTTGCTTCTTGTAAATATACCATCTGAAGATATGCTTGAGTGAACACAAGAGTGTAACTGTCCCGTTACATGCCACTGGTGGCTACTTACTATTCATGGTGAGTGCACAATGCAAAAAAAAAAAAAAAAAGAAAAAGGAAACCCCTTGCCGTCAAGTCCCTTGCAGCTCATAGCTGCCCTGCACAAACATTGAAAGTGCCCCACGGTGTTCCCAAGGAGTGTCAGGCAGCACACCTCAGTGCTATGTAAATGAGTGGGGCTGCTAGGGGAAGCTGGGAGTTGAACAGAACTGAGTGTGAAATCAACAGTGAGTACGTGACACTTTTCTCAAGTTACTTAGCTTTTCTGAGCCTCAGTTTCTCATATTTAAAGTGGAGATAGTAATTACTTGTTTCACAGAGATTTTAGGATGAAATGAAGGAAAGTAGTTGAAACAGTGTCTGGGCCGGAGAAAAGGCTCAATAGATACGAGTTATCTCTCACTTGCCGTATTCGCAGAATCTGCTTTTTCCTCCAAAATTATTGCCCTCTTTTGGCTATCCCTGAGAGCCTTTCCTTGTGTTCTTATTTCTTGTACCTTTACTCCTTTTCCTGCTTGGAATAGCCAGTCTTTTAATCTCTGTGCCATTTTCAGCCATCCTTGATGGCACAGTACATGCTCTATTGACATATAGAATATGTGATCAATTGTTACTTGCATCTGCAGTGACCATATATGGTTATATTTATGGTTGTGCACACACACACACACCCACCCACCTTCCCACCCACTTACTCACACTCCCCCCACAAACCAAAACCAAATCCATTGTCGTCAAGTTGATTCTGATTTTATTGCGATCCTTGAGCACAGTGTAGAACTGCCTCAGGGTTTCTGAGGAGTGGCTGGTGGATTTAAACTGCCCACCTTTTGGTTAGCAGCGCTAGCTCTTCATCGGTGCACCACCAGGGCTCCCTGTATAGAGCTCCATATATATTGCTCCATATATAGCCTCCAAAAGCAAATTACAAGCTTCTCAAGGGTCAGGAACCTTTTTTAAATTTATTTTTTTTAATGCCTTTGTCTCTTTTACTGCTGCAGTTGCATAGCAAAGATTTCTTGATTGATTGAAGGTTTCTTTTTGCCCTGATTCCTACCTGACCAATTTTTGCATTTCCTTAAATACCTTAGGTGTCACTAGAGACTTCTTCCAGTGTCTACGCTGCCTGTCAGGTGCAAGTCCCTTGTTAATGAGAGTGTTTCCTTTGTCTCCTCTTATTCGTTCAGAACAAGAATCCTCCCCCACCTTTGGTTTCCTGTTAGTTTCTGCCTCAGATTTCTCATCTGTATTCTATTTATTAGAACATGAAAACAAAATTACCCACTCCCTAATGGTTTCTCTTGAGTTGAAAAAAACAGTCCCTTGACAGATCCAATTTCACCTTATTTCTCCCAGCGTTTCTTTAAAATGCTGTTCCTGTGGCTGAGGAAGCTCCTTCGTTCAAGCCGTTTGCTGCACAGCAGCCAGGTTCCTTTTAGTAGGAATCAGGTTGTTGAGTTTAGGATTATTTGCTGATAGCAAATAATCAGAGAACAGGAGGAAGTGGAGCAGTAGGTTCATCATGGTATCTCCAGCCCCAAACAAGAGCCTGAGTCAGCAGGCTAGGCTCACTCCTGGCTCTGCCCTGTTAATTGTATGGCTTTGGGCAAATCATTAAACCCCACTGCCTCTGAGTCCTCATATGGAAAATAGGGCTAATGCTCCTCGGCACCCTATAGGGTTGTTGTTAGGTTGAAGTGAGCTGATGCCTGTGGAGTGCTGAGCACAGTGCCTGGTGTCAGAAAATGGAAGTGATTACCAGACCCATTAGTGGTTATTTCCCTGCACTGCGGTCAGCCCAAATGTGGCAGAGAATCCCTGGCGTCCTGAGGGTGGAACCAGGAGGCCTCAGAGGCGTATTTGAGGCCCTCTGCACTCTGGGCCTTCTTTCCTTTGCAGCCCTACCCCCTCACCCGGTGTTCCATCTGTGTTTCTATTTCCTCCAAAGTTTAGGCTGCTGGATTCCTCCCTCTCACACCCGAGCTGTTCACACCTGCTAAAGCCCCTGGGTCTGCTGTCCTCAGTCTTAATCTGCAGGGCAAGCATCCATTTGCCTTGAGAATCTCATCCCATCCTGACTCCTCAGAACCTTATTGTAACCATCCTTCCTCCTGCACACCCCAGCCTTAGCCTGGAAGAATCTGCCACTTCCCTCTTGGCATCGACTGCACCCTGTACACTTTCTGGTTGAACTTCTCCAGCCTATTCTCATTTATTTGGGTGTATATGTTCAGTTTGAGTTGGAATTGATGGGCACTGGATTTGGTTCTCTCTCTCATTAGACTGAAAATTCCTCTAGGGCAGGAAATGTGCCCCTCTGACTAACACCTCCTAGGTCTGGAGTGTAGTACCTGGGACCGGTTAGTTGCTCTTTAACCATAGTGACCCTGTAGGACAGAGCAGAACTGTGCCATGGAGTTTCCCAGTAGTACTTCATGGATTTGAAATGCTGGCCTTTTTTTTTTGTTTAGCAGCCGTAGCTTTCAATCACTCTGCCACCAAAGTTTCTAGTTCTTTATAAGATCTCTTTTGAAAGAATTGAAAGAATGATTATCTCCCTGGGATCTGAGAGCCTGGAATTGTTGGCCTAGAATGTCGCCTTGACCTCTGGCCAGGTCTGTGCAGCTTTGGAAATCTTCAGTTGTTACGGTCTTAAAGGCACCTTTTATGAGTCTTGACACACTGCATGGACAGTGATCAACAATTCAGAACATACAGAAAAGCATGAAGAAGGTTGAAATCATTTTTAATTTCATTAACCAGAAACACAATTCACTGCTGTTGAGTCAGTTCTAATTCATAGCAGTCCTCTAGGACAGAGTAGAAGTGCTTTATAGAGAGTGTCTGGTGGATTCAAACTGCCAGTCTTTTGGTTAGCAGATGTAGCACTTAACCACTGTGCAACCAGGATTTCCCAGAGACACAACAGTTACACATTTTGTTGTATATTCCTGGCTTTTTTTACTTGTGTAATCCACCTTTTGAAACAGATATAAATTTTTTAAATCTACTTTAAAAGCCCTTGTTTTACTTAACACTATTCCTCAGACATCAGCGTTTTTAAAGGTTGCATATAATTCCATTGTATGTCTAATAAACACTTTACCTAACCATTTCCTACTGATGGACATTTGAGAGGATTTTTTTTGCCTCTGTTATAAATAAAGGTGTGATATACATTGTTGCATACACTTATTTGTATACTTGCTCAGTTATTGTGATTGAATATGTTCCCCAAATGGGGATTGCTTTGTAAAAGGATGTAGATGATTTTAAGGCATCCATAGTTTCAGAGATGGTGAATTGTCTTCTGTTTTTTATTCTCACCGCTCTGCCCACCTGAATGGCATCAGATGCCCGACTGCCAGTTTATCTTATAAGGCATGCCCTTCATACCTCAGCTAAATTAAAGTTTTTGATCAAGAGTGTTTGCTTCATCATGCATTGTTACCCCACAGATCCAGAACATGGCAATGCCTTCAGTTTTTGAATGTAAGCTGCAGAATTTTTTAGGCTGTCTTCTGTTGTGTTCAGTATCCTGAAGGATGCTGTTTTGAAGATGATCAAAAGCTAAATCTGTCCTGAGGCAGAGAGAGTTACAGGCCAAAATTGTAGTCTTAAATAGGATGGACGCACTCATTACTCTTGGTGTTAATGCTGAATGGCCTGTGATACATTCTGGGGACTGGTGAGTTGAGAAGGGATAAAAGAGCCCTCTCAGAAAGAAAAGCTCTAGAGATAAGCTGTCTTTTTTCCTCCTCTGTGATTACCAGGGAAATTCTGGTGGCATAGTGGGTGAAGTGCTATGTCTGCTAAACGAAAGGTTGACAGTTCGGATCCACCAGGCGCTCTTTGGAAACCCTATGGCGTAGTTCTACTGTGAGCTCCAGGGTCGCTATAAGTCGGACCCCACTTGACAGGAGCGAGTTTTTCTTTGATGATTAGCAGACACTCTTTTAAAAGCCTTATTATGTGAAATTTCAAAGTAGGAAGACTGACACGATTGACTCCCATGTGCTGTGACTCATCATCAACAAATGGCCACTTATTTTTCTGTGCTCATCCCTTATCTTTGTCCCCCAAGACCACCAAATTATGATAAAAGAAAATCTCACATCATTTTATTGATAAATACTTCAGTATGTGTCCCTAAAATGTAAGGTCTTTTAAAAAAAAAGTGACCACAATTCAACATTAATAATAATTCTTTGATATCACGTAGGCAGATTCCCTCATTGCCTTGCATTTCTTCTTAAGGTTGGTTTGTTTGAATCAGAATACTTGATAACTGTTGATTACAAGTGAGAGGAAGGAGAGCTTTTTATACATAGTGTCCTTGAAACAGAGGGCTGCCCTCTGATGGACTGATCTTGTGGAGAGTCGTGGGGAACTGTGTGAACACACACAGAATGGTCAGAGCTGATCAAGAGCCCTGGCCCACCCTTAACAGTGGTCACATCCCAGTTACCCTCCCCCCCTTTTTAAATTGTGATTAAGTTGACAATCCAAGTTGATTTGCCATATAAAACCCTGAGCACCCGCCTCTATGCCGCTTTCTCTGCTCTCCTCACCCTGTGACAGCATACTTCCTTTCTACTCTTTACTTCCAGAATCCACTCAACCAGCACTTGTGCCCTCCTCTTCACCCTCTCATCTACCCTTTAGAAAGGAACCAGTTGGACAGCCTCCTGTGTATATTAATACATAAAGTACTGTCATCACCTGCATTGCTCTGTGTCCTGTAGTCCAGTCCAGTCTTTGTCTGAAGTGCTGTCTTCAGAAATGGTTTCAGCTCCAGGCTATCAGTAGGTCTAGATGCCATGTTCTCAGGGGCCCCTCCAGGTTGTTGGACCATCAAATCTGGTTTTTTAATAGGGTTCTAGATCTGCACTCTCCTTTTCCTTGTGCTTCGTCAGGGACTCTACATTGTGTTCCCTGTCAGGATAGTCTTTGATGGTGACTGGGTACCATGTAGTTCTTCTGGTCTCATCCTGAAGTAGTCTCCTGACTATATGGACTCTTCTATCTCCGGGGCTCGTATTTTCCGCATGTCTTTGATGTTCTCCAGTAACCCTTTTTAATAAACGATGCTGATGTTGGCTGTGTCTCCCAGAAAAGCTGTTTTAAAGAGCTTCGTGTTTTATGGCCTGATGCTTTTCCCTTTGCTTTAGTCAGCACTGTGGATTGAATTGTGTCCCCCCAAATATGTGTCATCTTGGCAAAGCTTTGATTCCTAGTATTGTGTGACTGCCCACCGTTTTGTCATCTGCTGTCATTTTCCTCTGTGTCGTGAATCCTGCCTCTGTAATGTTAATGAGGCAGGATTAGAGGCAGTTATGCTAATAGGGCAGGACTGAATCTACCAGATTAGGTTGTATTTTGAGTCAGTCTCTTTTGAGATCTAAAAGAGAGAAGCCAAGTAGAGAAACAGGGGACCTCCTACCACCGAGAAGGTCGTGCCCGGAGCAGAGCATATCCTTTGGCCCTGGGATTCTTGCACTGCGAAACTCCTTAATCGGGAAAATTGATGAAAAGGACCTTTTTTTAGAGCCTAAGGGAAAGAAAGCCTTCCCAAGGAGCTGATGCCCTGAATTTAGACTTCTAGCCTCCTAAACTGTGAGAGAATAAACTGCCTTTATTAAATGCATTCGCCTGTGATAGTTCTGTTATATAGCAAAGTAAAAAAAAAAAAAAATCAAAACCGCAAACAAACATTGCCATCTAGTGAGTTCTGACTCATTGCAACCCCGCAGGACACAGTAAAGCTGCCGTCTAAGGTTTCCATGGAGTGGTTGGTGAGTTTGCACTGTTGACCTTTTGGTTAGCAGCAGAATGCTTAACTGTTGCACCAGCGCTAATTAAGACAGTCAGCTGGGTAAACATCAGGAAAACGGGCAAAAATATACCTCACATTTGTCTTCCAAACTCAGTACTGGCCAGTAGTCAGTATCAACTACATTCAGGGTAATTCCTTTAGGTGTTCTTCTGCCCTCCCTTTTGCCATTTTATCATACCTGGTAGCTTTCATGTTGATGTGATACTGGAAACTAAAACAAAAAGCCAAACCTGCTGCTGTTGTGTCGATTCCAATTCATAGTGATCCTATAGGACAGAGTAGAACTAGACCATCACTATTTCTGATATCAGCAGGTCCCCTATGGTGGACAGGTTTGAGTGGAACTTCTAAATTAAGACAGCCTGAAAGAGAGGCTGGGTGATCTAATTAGGAAAATTAACCAATGCACACTTCATGGATCACAATAGAACGTTGCCTGGTTTATTTGCTTTGAACATAATCATCAGGAGGCATCGGTTGATGGAGGAGGACCTCCTGTTTGTCGAGATGGATTGGTATAGTAGCTGCGGTGTTGAGCTTGAACCTGCTGATTTGAATATTGTAAGGCTGATGAACTGGGCAGTGTTTGTTTACATGTAAGTAAGGTACCCATCAGCTGGAGTCACCCCAGTGGCAGCTCTCTTTCTGTGATAACCCTTTCAGTTGGTGAATACTTACCTTTGATGTGAGTTGAATATTGGAAAATAAATCCCCATAGCTTAAGAGGAAAACATGTGAGAATTCAGTTTAACACAATAAAGAAAAAAGATGTTTAGCTCCCCCTTTTATGCTTTTTGTTCCTTTTTCACTCAAAGGAGAGATGGTTCAAAATGCAGTAGAAAAATAAATCTCAGTGATTTATACTTTAAAATTCCTTGACTACAGGGTATGGTCATAAAAGCTGCAAATCAATAATTTTGTTTTGGAAGCATTTTATTTAAAGACAATTCTTTTTTTTTCATTTTTTTATTTAACATGACTGAGTGAAAATGTACATTCCTGTATAAATTTACATACCCACCTATATGCAGCTTCCACTGCTCTCCCTGTCCGGTGACAGCACACTATTCCTCTCTGCTCCATACATGTCTTATCCTCCCAACAGCCTCCTTTCCCCTCCTCTCCGTCCACTCCCCTTCCATCCAGAGGTCAGCAGGATGATATCCTATAGATGTGTAGAACCATAAAGTGCAACCAGTATATGGTCACTCTGCATTGCCAAGTCCAATCCATTCCTGTCCGAAGAGTGGACCTTCGTTATAATTTATGGGTAAGGAATGCATCAGGCCGGGGGCCATGCTCTCAGGGGAACCCCGAAACCGCTGGACCATCAGTTGAGGTCTTTTAGTGGAGATCTCAGGACGCACCCTTTTTATTCTTGTGTTGCCAGTGAGACTCCTCTCTGTGAGCTCCGTCGTGGCTATCACTGGTGGTGGCCGGGCACCATCCGGTTCTTCCAGTCCCAAGTCGATGAAGGCACCCACTCTTGCGGGTCTCTCTGTCTTCTAGGTTGTCTTTACCGCATGCCATTTTGGTCCTCGGTAAAGACAATTCTTATGTAATTCTGGCTGGAAAAGTCCCAGGGATGCTTCTTTCCCAACTGTCACAGAGTGATATCTCCCATTTCCAGAATTCAGTTTGTCCCGTGAGGAAATTCAGAGATGTGTCTGCTTCAGGTCTCTGTGGAGGTTATATGATAGTTTTTCTCTGAATGAACTGTCTGGCACCCTACTCGTTGGAGATTATTGATTTTCATCTGTGAAGCTGAGTAAACAGCCACTCCATTTGACATCAGAAATTTCCCCCAGATAGTCTTGGGGAATGCAAAATTCTGTTCGCCTTCCCTAGCTACCTCCTCCCCCAAATCCAGTAACAAATGCCAGTCTGACTGGTCATTGTCCAAACCTCTGTTGGTCCTGGTTATTGGTGGGCAAAATTCCATGAGAAGCAGTTATTTCCTCTGGTAAGCTGACCTCTGCAGAAACTGACTGGCTTCCTGGGCTGGCTTCCAGGGACTCTTCCCTCAGTCTCTGGGGTGCTGCCCAGTAGATGAATTAGAGCAGCCCGTAGTTGCAGGTTGTACTGGTCTGGCCTCAAAATTCAGAATAGACTGGCGCACGGCAGTAGGATAGTGGGAGGAAGGAAAGAAGAGGACCGTGTAGCTCCCAGTGCCTAAGATGTAAGCCAGGCTTGGCCATGGGAAGACTGGTGATGGTGTACTTGAACCAGGGTGGTTCATGTATGCCTGGTGTGTAGATTAAACACAGGACCCAGCAAGGAATGGAGTAGTGTTGGGGAGGGGGAGGACGGCTCTGAGGGACTTCTGGTATTCTTGGGTCCCTGGCACTAGTGTCATCGTAACCTGTTGGTGTGGAGCAATTCCGACTCCTGGCGACCCTATAGGCAAAGTAGAACTGCCCCATGTGGTTTCCAAGGATGGTAATCTTCATGGAAGCAGACTATCACATTTCTCTCCTACAGAGGGCCTGGTGGGTGGGTTGGGACCTTGGACCTTTTGGTTAGCAGCTGAATGCATAATGACTGCACCACCAGGCTCCTTAATGTTATTATAAAAGCATCAAATCCTGCACCTGACTAATTGTTGGTAGAATATTTGTACCAAGTAAAGTTTAAAAGGGAAGTGTGCAGTTCTTGGTAATAATTAATTGCTAAATAATGCAACTACTAATTACCTGTTGAAATAAGTGGAGAAAGGAACACTTGCTTGCTCATGTGTTTGTTAAATTATCCTTAATAAATTTGGCTTTTGGTAAAGATTGGCTTGAGAATCTATTTTAAACAATATTTCCCACTCTAGGTAATTGTCTAAAAAAGTAGCTCAAGAAAGTGGAAAATATTTAATACCTCCTTCATTCTATTAAAAAATAATAAAGCAGCAACACATGGGTTAATGGACAACTCAAAATTAAATGAGTTCTTCATTACTCGGGAGTTTTGGAGCTTCAGTCTGAGACTGCACTCTCCGATACGATAGCCACTAGCCACGTGTGCTGTTTAGGACTCACACCGTGGGATGTTGTTGTCAGCTGCGGCCAAGTCGGGTCCAACTCCCAGTGACTTCATAGGATTTCCCAGAAGCAGCTGAGGGATTTGAATTGCCGGCCTTTTGGTTGGCAGCCACGCTCTTAACCATTATACCGTGAGGGCTCCGTGGGATGTTTAGAGACATAAAATACACAATAGATTTCAGAGACTTAGTACAGAAATAAGAAAATGGAAAGTGTCTCATTTTTTAATATCGATTACATATTAAAGTGATAATATTTTGAATTTATTGTTTTAAACGACAATAAGATAAACCTTACGTGCTGTTTTTACTTTTTTCCCTTAATTTTGTTTATGTTGTAGTTGAGAATGTATGCAGAATCACATACACCAGTTCAGCAGTTTTTACGTGTACAATTTAGTGATCGCATTCTTTGATTTGTACAACCCTTGTTTCCTAGGTTGTTCCTGCCTCATTAAATGTAAACTCACTGCCCATAAGATTCCTATTTAACCTTTCAAGTTGCTGTTGTCATTTTCATCCTATATAGGTAGTTCCTGCCAGACCAGATTGCTCGAGGTAGACTTTTTTTCAGTTACGCTAGACTATCATTCACTTTTAAGTTGACTTCAGGGGATATTTGTGGTTTACAGTTTGAAGATTTTCTCAGGGTTGTAGTTTCAGGAGTTCATTCAGCCTTCATGGCTCTGGGAAGTCTGGACTCGATGAGTATTTGAAATTCTGCTCTACATTTTCTCCCTTTGGTCAGGAGTCTTCTGTGGAATCTTGGATGAAAATGTTGAGTAGTGGTAGCCAGGCACCATCCAGTTCTTTTGGTTTCATGGCAGAGAAAGCAGTTGTTGATGGAGGCAATTAGCCACACATTGCATGTCCTCCTGTTCCCGACTCACCTTCCTCTGTTGTTTCAGGTGAAGAGGGACCAATTGTTGTGCCTTAGCTGGCCGATTGGAAGCCTTTTAAGACCTTAGGTATTGTGCAGTGATCTAACAGAACCACCAAACACATTATTAGGCCAGTTAACTGGTAACTGGTATGCCCCATGGAACTGTGACCTTAAACCTCCAAACCAAGAAACTGAATCTCATGAGGTTTGTGGATGCACATAGCAGCCTCAACAGTTTTTATTTTTGTTGTTATAGATACATCTGTTGTACAACTTTTGCCATTTCAACTTTGTACAACTTATTGACAACAATTAAAATAATTGCCTGTGCAACCCTACCCTTAATGCAATTTTTGCATCACTGTTAGCTCCCTTTTTCCACCTTCCCTACCACGATAACCTTTAGGCTCTGTGTATTTGCCTTTGTCCTTTTATATGAGTGAGGTCGTACAGTAGAGGTCATTTTGTGACTTGGTCGTTTTGCTCAGCAGTTGTCTTCAAGCTCCATTCATACTCTAGCATGTGCCGAGACTTCATTTCTCCTACTGGTTGGGTAGTATTCCGTTGTACGTATACACCATATTTTGTTTATCTGTTCATCTGTTGATGGGCATTTAGGTTGTTTTCACTTTTTTGTTATTGTGAATAGTGTTGCACTGAACATTGGTGCACAAGTCTTTGCTGTCAAGTGGTTTGGGTATATGCCTAGGACTGGAACTGCTGACTCGTCTGGTAATTCTGCTTTTACTTTGTAAAAGGTAGCTACTAGGAAATTTAGAAACTCCAGGGTCGTGAAGATCTATATGGTGGAGTCCCAACTCAAAGATTAGCAGCTGAAACACATCCTGAGGTGCCTCAGAAATAAAACCTGGTTATCTGCTGCCAGAAGGTCATAGCCTTGAAGGCCCTATGGAGTGCACTTGCACTCTGTATACTCGGGGCCATCATGAGTTGGTGTCAACTGGATGGCAACTGATAACGTTAGGTAGGACAGTCAATGTGTGAGACTTCTAACGAAAATGCTTGCAGTTAGAACCTATTCAGAGGCACCTTGGAAGACAGGCCTGCTGATCTGCTTCCAAAAAGGTCATAGCCATGAAAGTCCATTCAGTTTTACACAAACAAACATGGGGTTGCTGTGAGTTCAGCATAACACAACTTTTTTTTTTTGAAAAATAGGAAATTTCAAATTATGTGCACAATTCTAGTTTACGAGTGCCCTTATATTCCTGCTGGAAAACACTGCTTTAACATTTACCTGCCAGTAATTTGATTGTTTTTGCTTTTGTGTGAGTTCCTCTTAGGTACAATGGGGGTCTGTTGTGTGCTAAGATCATTAGTGAGGTTTGCAGGCTTGTTATAGTCAGCAAGACAAGATCCCTGTCGTCAGTAACCATATAGTCTAACAGGAAAAAAAACAAACGAGGCTCACTGCAGTTGAGTGGATTCTGACTCACCGCGACTGGGTGGGACCCAGCAGATCTGCCCCGATAGTGTTTCCAAGAGCTGCTGATGGCTTCAATCTGCTGACCTTTTTAACCTTTTCGATTAGGAGCTGAACTCTTAACCACTGAGCTGCCAGGGCTCTTAGTAAGTAAAAAGGTACCCAGAGAGGTGGAAACAAAGCTTTATTGGAATTATAGAGAGAGAATGCCCGTAAGTGTGTTCAGGGGAAAGCAAGCAGAGGCACATTTGAACTTCATCTGAAAGCCCACGCAGGAATCTGCTTTGCAAGTGGGAAATCTGCTTATTTCTTTTCAGCTACTTTGCAATTCTGTGTGGCAGCTTTACAAATTCAGTTTTAAATATTATCAAGAAATTGGTCTAGACCCTCCTGCCCCCCGCCGCCCCCCAGTCCCACTCTCCCACCCCCACTGCACCCTCCATGCCTCTCAAGTATTATGTCATTGTAATTTACCTCTGAGAGAACTCCTGGGAGAAGGCGCCTGCGTGGGTGTCCTTTAATTAAGTACAAGCGATTTGCAGCGGTAGCTTTGTAAATGTGTTTGTCGTGAGTGACACTGGGAACACCGAAAGGATGGTGCAGTGTTGTCTTAGGGAATGTCAGGATGCTGTCCTACTGTTTGGCTTTCCTCACGTAGTTGTGCATTTAGCTAGCCTTGGGAAGGGGGCCAGGCCCGCTTTCCTCACCCCGCTGACTGTGTGTGTGCTACCCAGCGCTGGATCTGCCTCTGCTGCTGGATCGGCCTGTGCTGTGTTGTATCTGCCTCCCTGGGCTCTTCGTTTCCAGGCAAGGAGCACTGAGGTGATTGCAAATCGTACTTTCTGTCAACATTCTGTCGCCAGTGCTACAAAGGAGGAGAAACCTCTTGTCCTGGAAGTGCATTAGCACAGGCACCTTCTGATGAGGTCCCTCAACCTAGCATGACAAAAGCCAGGATTGGGAGGACCCTGTGCAGCCGGGCAGCAGCTTGTGGTGTGTTGCAAATGTGATTCACAGATGCATCGTCTTTGTCCTCTTGTCTGTGTGTGGCAGAAGTCGCCTTGCGGGTGTAGACTACACAGGTCTTGGAAGGAGGAATTGAGTCTGGGGGGACGGTCTTTCTTCCCCATCCCCACTCACATCCCTGTTACCTGGGCTGGCGGTAAATTGATTCTCCCCCTTTTGTAAATGGCAAAAACACTGTTAACGGCAATGCGAAAGTGCAACAGCAGCATCAGGGATAATCTCGGCACCTTAAATCATCCATGGAAAATTTTCCATTCTCGTTTCCTGTCTCAGTGGATAAGCTTAACACAATTCCAATGGTATTTTTAGCTAGTTGTGTCTCCATGTTGTGTGCTGTCTTCATGGTTATAGTGGACTGCATATCCGTTGAGTTGAAGGATTGTAATTTGCTAATCCGTTGAGTTGAAGGATTGTAATTTGCTAATCCGTGTCCCACTGTCAATCATTCAGGTCTCTCTGGTTTCCCCTTACTCTTGTTAGCCGCTGTCTAGTGAATTCCGACGCACAGCAGCCTAAAGCACAAGAGAAGGAAACACTGCCTGGGTACTGCACCATCCTCACAACTAGCAGCACGTGCCAGTCTCTCCTGTGATTACTGTGCCAACCTGTCTCAGTGCAAGTCCGCTCTCGTTGGTCCTCTCGGTGATGAAACGTTTAGTGAACATCCGCATACACTGAGCTGTTTTCTTATGTTGAATTATTTCTGGAGAATAGATTCTGCTGAAGTGGATTTACTGGGCCCAGTGATGGATATTTTAATTAATCCTATTAAGTATTTTCCTATTGCTTTTCATTTTCCTGCAGTCTCTCGGGATATATGAGCATCCTGTTTGTTAGTGAGTCGGTTTTTTAAATGAAGATCATTCATTTGAGGTGACTTGTGCAGATACGGTCTGGGTTTTATGTGTTTTTTTGTCCATGAGAGGTGGTGATTTATACTTGGAACTAACTTAGGGCTCTTCTTGTATGCTGGGTAATTATTTCTGCTTTTGCAGTGGGTAAGCTTCAGAATATCTCTCTCCTAATGGTAGCACCCATGCAGATACATTTTTCAAGAAGACCTAGGACATCCATCAGTCCTATGCTTGACTACTGCTGGTCGGAATCTATTCTGGGAGATGCAGGGTGCCACACAAAAGTTACTACTACCTGCTTTAACAAGCGTACTCTTTAATTCTGGGGTAACGGAGCTCTCTACTCACCAGACTTGTCATGCTGTGGCCATCACTGGCGAATCCAAGGCTAGGGAAGGAGTACCTGAGTTAGGGAAGCAGAAAGGCAGTATAAAGGGACAGCTGGGCCAGGGGAAAAGGAAGAAGGGAGCGTGGTGGGTCCTTTCCCTGGGTGTTTTTGCTGTTTTATTGAAACATAGAAGACATGAATGTATTCTCACATCTAAGAAAATTTACCTTGAGTACAAAGTGCTCCTGTGTTTAGTCCCTGGAACACAAGGGTCTTTTGTCTTGTTGAGTACCATTCATTTGTGGCAGTAATTGCTTTGTGGAATTTTACCTGTGACTTGAATTAAATCATAGCCTTTTAAAAAATGCTAAGACATACATATAAGTACAATGCTGAAAGGATACAGACATAAAGAGAAATGGAGGCTAAATGCATGTGCAGGGTGTTGGGGGTAGAGATACATTTGCTTATGTTTAATAGCAGTTTTTCTTCCGAGGCACTGTGTGGTTTTAATACCTTCAGATAACTGCAGTTATATAAGTATTCAGTTGTGTCTTTTAATACAATTAAATTGTTTTATTGAAATATTGCATATTTTTTCTTAGTCTATCTAGGTATCTGTTTTATTTGCTTTTTTATAAGTATTTTCTTTCTTCTTAAGTAGTTTGTGGTATTTTTAGGTGAAAGCTTACACAGCAAATTAGATTCCTATTAAACAATGCACGCACACCTTGTTCTGTGACTTTGATGTCGGTCCTGGAAGTGTGTCAGCGTTCTCACCGTTTCCATTCTTCCTGCCCGGTTTCCATCCATCCAGCTTCTCTGCCCCTCCGTACTTTCTTAATCTGCTTTTGGGTAATGTTGACTGTTTAAAGGAGCACATTCTTCATGGATATTATTGTGTATTTTCTAAGCCAATTTTTTAATTGCCTGAGAGGTGACCTCTGGGAGTGGATTCGGTTCCAGTTTAAAAGGGTATGTTAGGGCAATAGTCTTGGGATTTCCTCTAGTTGTTACCAGTCCAGTAAGTGGTCTTTTTATAAATTTGAGTTTTGTTCTACATTTTTCTTTCATTCTTAGTGGGACCATCTATTGTGTCACTGGTCAGAATGGTCAGAAGTGGTGGCTGGGTACCCTTTAGTTCTGGTCTCAGGCTAGAAAAGGCTGGGGTTCATGTGGTTTCTTCACTCTCCTTTGCACTGGATGGGAAGAGACTAATTGTTATACCTGAGATGGCCTCTTGCAAGCTTTTAAGACCCAGACGCTAGTCACCAAACGAGGATCTAGAACATTATCTTCATGAACTAAGTCGTGACAAGTTAACCTAGTTGTCTCGAAAGACTTATATGTTTTCTTTAAAAAAAAAAAAAAAATTATACTTCTGAATTTTGTTGCTGATACATAGGAATATATATTTGTGTATTAGTATTATATCCAGCTGTATTACTGAATTGTCTTCTATTAAGTTGTAAGTAGTTTTTCTTTTTTAGGTCTATCATATAGATAATTATATAATCTGTAAATAATGGCAACTTTACTTTCCAAAACATATACTTCATATGTCTTTTGTCTTAATGCATTAGATAGTATGTCCAGGACCATCTAAAATTAAATTTAATGAAAGCAGGGATCCTTGTCTTGTTCTTAAAACATTATTTGTTGTAGGTTTTTGATAGATAACTCATTATCAGGGTAAGAAAATACCATCTGCTCCTAGTTTGTTATATTGATCAGAAATTGTCTTTGAAGACCTTGATGGTTTCTTGCTTGGATTTGTCCTCTCCACTCATTCTAGTCTCTCCCAGGACTGTGCTTTAGCATGATAGCTAAAATCTTCTTTCTGAAGCCCCACTCAGAATATGTCTATCTTCGGGTCAAAGACACTTGCCCGCTCCCTTCCCCCAAAGCAAAACCAGGAATAACAACAACACAATCCTGTTACCAGTGAGTCAGTTCTGACTCATAGGACAGTGTAGAGCTGGCCCATAGACTTTCCAGGGAGCATCTGCTGGATTCCAGCTGCCTACCTTTTGGTTAGCAGCTGTAGCTCTTAACCACTATGCCACTAGTGTTTTCTGAAGAAACATACAGATTTGAATTTGCTCATTAGTTTAAACTCCCCAGCTTAATTCCTGTGATTCTGCAAAGCCCACCCCAATATATTCATTGTCTTGGCTCTTTCGTGTTGATCACTCCACTTCATTTTATGACTGCCTTTCTCAAAGTGAACTGCATTCTGTTTCACATACTCAGTCTGTGCTTTCTCTTTTCCAGGCCTTTGTTGGTAGGTTCTCTTCTTTCAGAGGGCTACTTCTGTCACTCTTCCTCTTGAAATTCTTTCTCACCTTAGAAGCTAGTCCACCATGAGGTGTTTGTTTTTATCTTTAGCCCCTCCACTCCCTTCTAGAAATTATCCTACTTACAATATGAGCTTCTCTTGGGTCAAAGTTTGACTTATTTCCGTTTCCTTAATATATGGTTCCTACTATGTGCATAATTTTTTAATATATAAGAGACTGAGTGTTGCTTGTATATTATTTTTGGTCTCAACACCCATTCCCTACCCTACATCAGCCCGGAGTGAAAACTAAAGGAGCTACCCCCTGAAGGTCTTCTGTACATTCACCTCGGTCGGGCAAACTCCAAATACAGGCATTCAGTAGAGAGCACAGTCCATTTATTCCTCTCTCAAGTAACTTACTGCCTAGTAGGAGACACATGCGTACACACAGAGTGTCAGTGTTGCTCATAAATTCATGAAACATCTTAAAGCTTCAGACAGCTTTTGCAAAGTGGCTCCACAACCCCCAAAATAAAAACTGTATTGACTATCCAAACTAGGCTGTGTTCTGTTCAGCTGTTCATCTGGCAGAGCCAAGAAGGACAGAAGTTAGGGTTCATTAAGTATGGATAATGGTTGCTTTCAAATGATTTCCTATTCTTCTAAAATGTGGAAACCACATGCAATATACTCTTCTTTTGATTTGCAGTTTTCTCGTCTTATAAAGTTATTTTAATTTGATCTGAAAACCAGCATCATAAAGAAAGAAGGGCGCATGAAATTCTAAATTGAGGGCATTAATATAAATGAACTATAGTTAAAGTTCTATTGATAGTCCTCAGCTCTGAAAGGAAAATGTCTGTAATTTACCTAAATTGCCTTGCAACGTAGAAGAAATAAAAAGCTTCCTTTCTTGGATGTCTGCTTCCTGGTGTTTTCCTGATAACCAGGTATATATTTGTATAAAAACCCCAAACCAAACCCACTGCTGTCCAGGTATTTCTGACTCATAGCAACCTTGTAGGACAAAGCAGAACTGCCCCATGAGGTTTTTAAGGCTGTAAATCTTCCTCCTGTTTAGTAACTGGTTTGAACTACTGACCTTTTGGTTAGTGGCTGAGTACTGTCACTGCTGTGCCACCAGAGCTCTCACCAAATACAGAGTGAATGAATTATTATAATCTCATAGCTGTTATTTTCATTTCTGAAGAGTTTGGGTTAATTCCAGCTGAGGCTTACATTTCAAATAACATTTTATGTAACATATGCAGTAAATCAATTCTGAGCCTTAGAATCTGAGGATCTGAATTGTTTGAGACCACCTAAAGCCTTATTCTTAAGGATAGTCAATTCCTAGCATGTTATTTAGGAAAACAAAAGGGGAGTGCTGAGGGGGAGAAGATTAAACAAAATATGAAAGCAATCAGAAAAGTTCAGTAGCCTCATTTATCTTCCTTTCTTTAATTTGTATGCCAAATATGATTATCATATATACATTTAGGATAATTAAAAAGATTCACAGAGGTAAACTTGGGAAAGTAGAAATCGTTCAGGTCTCCCTACCCCCTGAATAATTACTGTTAACTGACAAACATTTTTATACAGTCAGTTATAAAATACTCAATACATATAAAACAATATTGATAACAAAAATGCATTATGAGACATTCTAGTAAAATTAACACCCAGAAGGTCACCATCCGCTTAAGAAACGATACTTATCAAGGTGTTGACTCTGTCTCCTAGATGAAAGCCCCCTCATCACAGAAGCAAATTTGACTTTTGCATTCATCATTCCCCTAGTGCTGTTTATGGTTTTACCATAAACACTTGTAGCCTAAAGTAGCATGTTCCTTAAGTTTGCTTGCTTTTGAAATTTAAAAAATTTATAAAAACACAATGTATATTCTTCTGTAATTTACTCTTTTCTCGACATTTATGTTTCAACATAGCTTTTTAAAATCACGATGAATTCTGATGGTAGAAAAACACAGCAGTTCAAATCTGGTTCAGTATGGGTAGCATCTACTGAGGCTCTGGTACACACTGCAGGGTACTCAGAGGGCAAGACTCGAACCTGTCTTCTAGAGGCTGTAGCTTGTGGTAAGTTGCATGGCTTTGTCCCAGAAGCAAGGCTAAGATTCCCCAGAGGAGAGTTTGTCATAAGCCTTCCTAAAGAGTGGCTTGTATGAGCAGTGAAAACGATAGCTGATCTAAGACTGCAAACAAGGCATCGTGTCAGAGGTTAGCCAGCTTTCCCTGAGGGGGAAGACATCTCTGGGACTTTCGAATCCTTAATATTGGAAGTGGCTTTCCTGAAAAGTAGAGGCTTGCTAAGGGGGGTTCGCGGGGTGGGTGGTGTAGATGGCTGCAAAAAAGAAGTGTTCTACAGCAGTCAGACGATTTTTAAGGATTTTCACTGTTTGGGGACCTTGTGATGCTAGTGCCACTCCTGTTTTCTTCAGTGAAAAAAATAGTTCCAGAGAAATGTTTTGGCAAGGAGTTGAGAATTCCAGGAAAGAAAGAAGAGTGGTAACTCTAAGTTACCTTGTCTTGATGGAACTGTCTGTGATTTCCAAGTATTTGCAGATTGCCGGGAGAAAAGACAATAGAAGTCTAAGAATGGACAGTCCTTCGGGACTGAGTTGTTATTACCTGCCATCTCATGCAGAGCCCGGGGTGGGGGGGTGCAGTGGGTTAAATGTTTGGCTGCTAACTAGAAGGTCGGCAGTTCGAATCTACTAGCTGTTCCTTGAAAACCCTATGAGGCAGCTCTACTCTGTCCTACCAGGCCACTGTGAGTTGGACTCGCCAGCAAATTTTTTTTTTAAATCATCCATCCTATAGAGGGCCAGCCTGTTCCAGAATTCTCTAGTGAAAATATTTTTACTGCAGTAGGAGTTTTTAAAAATTTTTGAGCACAGTCCAATTTATAAGAAATCTAAGAAACAGATTTTACATCACAACTTAGCGCACTGACACCCAAACACTCATCTGAAACAGTAATTTTATGAAGTGGTACACACTACTAATAGTCATGATACACTCTGCTATTTTTTTCTTCTTCTGTATCCTGTTTCATTTTTTTGAATACTGATTATGATCCAGTAAAATTAATTTATGACACAGTGGACTTCAAACTTATTGGGAATTTACAGGTTCCTTTCAAAAATGGAATTCCCTGTGGCACGTTAAAAGTGCAGAAGGACATTAGATACTTAATGCTTCACAGTTCCCATGTCCTGCTCAGCTCAACACTCTGCTTGACAGATATCGTTGTAAAATGATGTGCTATTTTTCAGGCAACAAATAAATATGTATAATATACATATATATTATATATATAATATATGTATTTGAGCCCTAACTATGGGCAAAGTACTGTGCTAGGAACTAGAGAAATAAATTTCACAGATTAGTGTCGTACTTGTTAAGGGTGTATGGAATGCAGTTTTACATTGACATTTTTAACTTAACCCTTACTAAGTCTCAGGAGGCTTGATGGTGCAGTGGTTAAGTGCTCAGCTGCTAACCGAAAGGTCAGTGGTTTGAACTTAGTGGCTGCTCCACAGGAGAAAGATGCGGCCATCTACTGCTGGGAAGATCACAGCCTTGGAAACCCTACAGAGCAGTTCTGCTTGTCCTGTAGGGTCTCTATGAGTCGGAATCAACTTGGCAGCAGTGGGTTTCCATTTACATAGTCCGACGAGTTTGCAATTTTGGACTACCTTCCACCCCTGCCACCACCACCAACTGACTCTGGTGATGTGAATATAAAACTGGTGTTGCACAAGTCACCCCTCCAAGTCCTGTATATCCCAAGAGAGAGCTAGTGCAGGCCATTGAGCAAATTCTGGGGTTTTAGGTCAGTATAGATGAATTGATCCCTGACTTTAACCTCTTCCTGAATATATGTCAACCAATTTAATGCGTCTGCAGGGAAGTACATCAGCTGAGATCACTCAGGAGAGTGGGCATGGAAATAAGATGATACGTGTACAATTGATATGTACACATACCATTTCTAAAGACAGGCTCTAAACACATGCCTGTAGAGCACGGTGCGAAATCTTGCTTCAGTGCTAGGCCTTACTTCCTGCCAGATGGCCTTTCCAGCCCAGTTAGAAATGGAGGCAGACCTTCAGAAACCTAGTGGGGTGGAAAGTCCCAGACTGAGCAGTTTTCTCTGAAAAAGCTAAAGCTTACCAGTTGCCCGGCAGAATGGGGTGGCTCACCTTGAGTGTGCCCATTTCAGTGGTGATGTCAGCAAGCATTGTTAAGAAACCCATCAAACCATTTATTAGGTGCGCATGATCATAGGACTCTGAACTGAGTTGTCCTAGTCGTCTAGTGCTGCTGTAACAGAAATACCACATGACTATGAACAGAAATTTTATTCTGGCACAGTCCAGTAGGCTGCCCAGTAGGCTTCCCTCTCCAATTTCAGGGAATCAGCTCCAGGGGAAGACTTTCTCTGTTGGCTCTGGAGTGAGGTCCTTGTCTTCAATCTTTCCCTGCACTGGGAGCTTCTGAGGTGCAGCGATCCCAGGTCCAGTGGAGGTAATCCGCTCCTTGCACTGCTTCCTTGGTGGCCTGAGGTCTTCAGCTCTCTGCTGGCTTCCATTGACTTTATAGCCCAAGAGATTGCCTCAAGGCACAGTACAGTCTTATGGACTGAATCCTGGCTCACCAACACAACTGCCACCCATCTCCCTTATTAACATCATAAAAGCAATATTTACAATTTATAGGAACTTCACACAATACCAAGAATCATGACCTAGCTGACTTGCTACACACATTTTTGGGAGGACAAACTTCAACCCATGACAGGAGTATTTAATGAGGCAATTTGCCATCCCATTCTGGTAGACAGAATGACCACAGCCCCATCCTGCCCCCGTTTTTTTTTTCCCCACTTCCTAAATCACAGAACCTTCAAATATGTTAGGCTACAGGGTAAAGGGGAATTAAGGTTGCCGATGGAATGTTGGTTGCTAATCGTCAACTTTAAAATATGGAGATGGTCCGGAGTTATGCAGGTGGGCCCAATGTATTCATAAACAAAAAACAGTCCAGTCAATTCTGACTCATAGTGACCCTGTAGGACAGAGAACTGCCCCATAGAGTTTCCTAAGAAGCAGCTGGTTGATTCAAACTGCCTATATTTTGGCTAGCAGCCATAGCCCTTAACCACTGTAGCAAATGTAATTGTAGAAGAAGAAAACCAAGCTCATTGCCATCGAGTCAATTCTGACTCATAGCTACCCTAGAGGACAGAGTGGAACTGCCCCATAGAATTTCCAAGGAGCATTTGGTGAATTCACACTGTTGACCTTTTAGTAAGCAGCTGTAGCACCTAACCTCTAAGCCACTGGGCTTTCTCAGTGCAATCGTAGCCACCAAATCTACTGCTGTTGAGTCGGCTCTGACTCACAGCGACAGAGTGGAACTGCTGCCCAGAGTTTCCAGGAAGTGCCTGGTGGGTTCGAATGGCCACTCTTTTAGTTAGCAGCCGTAGTCCTTTCCCATGTTGCTGCCTTACCAGCAGGATTTCTGGTGTAATCATGAAGGTCCTTCAGTGGGGCAGAGGGAGACAGAAGAATCAGAACCAGAGGGATGGTGTCATGAGAAAGACTTGACTGGCCACTGTTGCTCTGAAGGTGGAAAAGGCTGTCCAGCCACTTCTAGAAAAGGCAAGAAAATGACTTCTTCCCCTGGGACCTCCAGAACAGAAGGCAGCTCTGGTGACACTTGGATTTTAGCTCCTGGACACCCATTTTAGTTAGACACTAAGCTTGTGGTGATTTGTTACAATAGAAGACTAATACAACATCTTCTCTGTCGTATTTAATTTTTACAAAGCAAACAGGTACCAGAAGTAAATAATGAGAAAACCAAGTAATATTTTGGAGAGTACATTGTTTATATTAACAACCAAATATGTGAAATTCCGAAGAAAATTTTAGATATACAGTTCCTGCTTATAGAATAATTGTATCGAGTGGCTGCTATGTACAATTCTGATTCGTCTTTTTGATTTTTAGAATTTAGAATTATTGACCTAGCTCTTTAAAAAAAAAGAAAGAAAAACAATTCAGTGACAAATCATATAAAGCCATATCTTAGTTTCCGTTTTATTTATGTTTTCAGATAGTTGCTTGCTATATTACTGTTTAACAAACCTTTGGCACTTTCAACTTTTAAACAGATAAAAACGGAAACCTGGTGAACTGAAGCAAATTAAAGAGACTTTGTTTACTCTTGTCTAGTGGTGATGTCCTAGACATACTTTTGTAAGAAAAAAAAAGTTAGATAATCATCTCTCCCCAGTCACCTGGATTCACCAGATTTCCCTAAGCAAGTAAGGGCAATTTCCTCCTCCTAAATTCTGTGAAGGTGACTGGGTGCCACGAATGTTTTGTACTTGAAATTAATTCAGAGGTGTTTGAACTCACCCAGAAGTGACATGGAAGAAAAGATCTGGTAATTGGCTTCCCTAAAGATTACAGGCAAAAAACTCCATAGACCTCATTTTTGCTCTGTAACACTAACACACAGGGTCGCCATGAGTTAGAATTGATGTGACAAAGAAGGGTTTGGTTTCTTAATTCTGTGAGGTTGAATCTCCCCTTTTCCGTGTGTCATTAATGTGTGGTTCATGCTTTCTGTTCTGAGTGTATAATGTTCCTGGCCTACTGAGGTACCAGGATGGTTTTAGAGCCCATCAAAAACAAGTAGAATAACAAGCCGTTTCACCCGGTCCTATTTCAAGCTCAGTTCAAACAATACAGAAACAACTGGGCTTGGTAGGTGTCCCAGAATGTGGCTGCGTAGTCAGCTGCATTGAGCATTTTGTCTTTGCTCTTCAGATACCTTGTTTGATTGTTTCTTGGAAAGCTATTCTGCTGATTTTGTGACTTTTGAAAAAATCACCTGCCTTATCTGCAGCACTGCTTTCAATGGCCCTCAAAGATGCCTCTGTTTTGATAAGAACTGATACTTCTTGGACCTTGAAATAGATGGTTTTCATGATGCATCCCTCATCCTTAACTTGAAATCGTGTTGCCACAGTCTGACTCACCCCTTGCCACCATTTTTCTGTTTCAAAGTTTATAGTCCGGTAATAGGATGATACAGTAAATGTTTCATGCTCAGCCTAAGAAAGGTTTCACGCTTATTTTCAGCACCTTAGAAATCTACTTGTAAAATGCTCATGTATCTCTAAAATCTACCCCTAAAATCCTCATCTTCTGCCTTCATCCTGAAAGCAGACACTGAGAATGGCACCTCCGCTTCCCAACAGGATGCCCAGATGGCTCTTCCCCATCTCATGGCCGACCTCTGACCTCTGAGCAACCTTTGGTTGCTCCTTACCTTCTTTCTCACAGCTCCTTTAATTGTGAACTGAAATTTGCATTTAGTCACTTGCACAGCAAGATCAGTCTGTTTACAAACTGCCTTTGGGAAAGGTTTTAACAATTATTTGGTTGGTGCTTTTTCAGTAAATGCATTGTGACAAAGAAAGGGAGGTTGAGTTTACACACTAGGGTAAGAAACATAATTACAGAGGCCATGGTGATACTGTACTGTATGAGGGCAAGTCCCAATATGGGGACCCCCAAGGAGAGCACCTGGTCTCAAATGGGGCAGATGAGGCGGGGCTGTTGGCTGTGTGGGAGAAGCTGCACAGAGCCATGAAATATCGCAGGAACACTCATTTGTGAGCTCTAACAGGAAAAGGTTAAATTTATATCATTATAATGAGCATAGGAAAATCCATACAACATTATGGTGACAGGAATCAAAAGTGGTAGTTGCAGTGGGTGGCAGGGATTGATTGGAAAGGGACCCAATGCAGGAGCCCTGTATCTTGTTTTAAGTGAAAGAAATACACAAGGGCGTACGATGGTCAAAAATCATCTGGCAGACAAAAAAACACACGTGGACATGCTTGCGATCATTAGCTATTAAAGAAATTCAGATCAAAATGACAATGAGATACCATCTCACTCCAACAAGGTTGGCCATGGTCCAGGAAATGCAAAACAACAAATGATGGAGAGGCTGTGGAGCAATTGGAACTCTGCTACACTGCTGGTGGGATTGCAAAATGGTGCAACCTCTTTGGAAAGTAATCTGGCGCTTTCTTAAAAAGCTAGATGATAGATATACCATTTGACCCACTAATTCCACTGCTCGGAATATATCCTACAGAATCCAGGCCATTCACACCAACTGATACGTACACATGAATGTTTATCGCAGCACAGTCCACAACAGCAAAAAGATGGAATCAACCCCAGGTGCCCAACAACAGAGGAATAAATAGGTAAACTATGGTATATATACACAATGGAACACTATGCAATGATAAAGAACAACAGTGATTGCAGGAAACATCTCATAACCTGGTTTTAACTGGAGGACATGCTGAGTGAAAGTAGTCAGCAAAAGGACAAATATTTTATGAGACCCTTCGATAAGAACTGAAAAACAGACTCATGCATAGAAGAAAAGACTCTGATGGCTGCAAGGGTGGGGAGGGAGGGAGGGGGAGGGCGAGAGGGTTTAGATTAGATAGCTGATAGAAATTTGGTTGGGTGAAATCTGTGACAGCACACATTAGAAAGAAGATCAGCATTAACTGGACTTCAGCATAACATGATTAGTCCTCCCATCTTAATCCAATATTGCAAGGACAGAGTAGCTGGGGCAGGGGGCCGGGGACCATGCTCTCAGGTGTAATTGAGGCTAGTTGGCACATCTAGCTTTTTGCTAAGAGAACCCTCTGCACCCCACATTGGTGAGTGTTGTCTGGGGTCTTAAAAGCTGCCAAGTTGCCATCTGAGGGTACAGCATATGGCCCCAACTTAGCAGAAACGGATGATCATCAAAGACCAAAATGACATGGGGGAAAGACAACCCAGAAGACAGACCCACGTGAGTGGGTGACTATCTTGACTTGTGACCGGAAGAACCAGATGGTGCCTGGCCACCACCAGTGATAGCCGTGATGGAGCTTACGCAGTGTCTCACTGGCAACAAAAGAACAAAAAGGCGTGCTCTCTGAGATTCCATTAAAAGACTGCAATTGATGGTCCACAGGCATTGGAGTTCTCCTGGGAGCATGGCACCTGGCCTTGATGCTGCCCCTGTCCATAAATCATAATGGAAGTGAGCTCTCAGACAGGAATGGATTGGATTTGGCGACACAGAGTGACTGTATCATGTGTGCACTTTATGGTTCTGTGCACCTATAGGATGTCATTCGGCTGACCTCTTACTGGAGATGGGGGAGTGGGTGGAGAGGAGGGGACAGGAGATTGCTGGGAGGATAGGACGTATATGGAGCAGAGAGGAAGGGTGAGCTGTCACTGGGCCGGGAGGGCAGTGGGAGCTGCACATAGGTGGGCATACAAATTTATATGGGAATGTACATTTTCATTCAATCACCAAAAAAAAAAAAAAGGAAAAAATCATCTGGCAGACTACTTTAGCTCTATGCATTTTTTGTTGTATGTAGATGGAGCTTTCAAGCAGCTTGTTCTGTTCAAACCCCTGCTGAGAATTTGCATTTCTACCTCAGATTAACACTGAATCAGAAGCCACAGTTTAACAAGATCTCTGGGTGATTCTTACGTATAATCAGTGGTTCTCAGAACTGGTCCCTAACCAGTGGTATTAGCATCTCCTGGGAACTTGTTAAAAAGGCATATTCTTAGCCGGGATCTGAATTGGAATTAGCCTGTTCAGAGACCTGTATGTAGATTAATAATGAAACTATGTAGAGAAAACACTGCATGTATTAGTATGAAAAGATGTTCAAGATATATGGAGTAAGAGAAAGGGGAGAAAACAGCATGTATAATATGCTGTCATGTGTGTCACAGAAGTAAGCATCTGTATTTGTCTGCTTCCGAATGCATAGAAGTCTCTGGATTGGTATGTAAGGATCGCATGCAGTGGTTGGGGTAGGGTGTGGTGGGGAGCAGGGGAAAGGCGGCTGGGGCTGTAAAGGATCTTTCTCCTTGCGTCCCAGGATAACACAAACAGTTAAAACGCTTGGCTGCTAACTGAAAGGATGGCTGTTCATTTCTGCTCAGGAGCACCTCTAAAGAGAGGCCAGATAATCTGTTCCAAAATTTCAGCCATTAAAAACCCTATGGAGTGCAGTTCTCATCCGACACATGGAGTCACTGTGAGTCAGAATTGACAGCCTGGGCTGGTGTTTGTTTTATCCTTTGTTGTTGCAACCATGTAAGTAATATTTTTTATTCTGAACATTTCATAAAAAGAAAACACAAACAGAACCAAGGAAGTTTTAAACTGAGATATAAAATTGTCTTATTATTCTTTATAGTAGGTTATTTACCAATTAAATGCTTTTAAGCAACGTCTTCTCACGAGTGCTCTTGCATTTCGCTGGGGCATAGCTGCCCACAACTTAAATGCACCCATAGGCGCACCCATAGTAGAGGTTGTTAGCACTGCAGTAGAAGCTGCTGTAAGTGCATACTTAGATACCTGCCCCAATCAGAGCCTGTGGCATCTGAGAGGGAATTTATTTACCATCCTTTTAAGGAACCTGAGTAATGGCCTATATGAGACATGGCCTCAGCTACAGCCTTATGTTAAAGGATCAGTATCCCTTACAGAAACCAGGACACTTGGAACAAATATAACTAAGCTGTAATTTTTCAATAAGATTTTAGATTTGAATGGAGTAGGGTCTGTTCCTTTGAGCCCACCAGCTGCTCTACATAAGAAAGATGTGGTAGACAGGTTCCATATGTACAGCCTTGGAAACTGTATGGGACAGTTATAGGTTATCCTACAGGGTCATTGTGAATCAGAACTGAGTGGCAACAGGTTGCTTCTTGTGAGGAGTCCCAGTGTCACCGTAGTTAAGGGTCAGCTGTACACTGAAAGGTCAGCAGTTTGAACCTAACAAGTGCTCCTAGGAAGAAAGATGTGGCAGTTGGCTTCTGTAAAGATTATACCCTTGAAAACCCTATGGGGCTGTTTTACTCTGTCCTATTGAAGCTACTGACAAGGGTCTCTGTAGGTCAGCATTGAATTGACTTGATGGCAAAGGGTTTAGACTTTTTTTACTTCTTGTGTGTCCTGTGGTGGGGCTGTGTATGAAGGGGACCTTCTGATGGAGGTATTGCTCCTTCTCTACACTGCAAGTTGGGGATCTAACAGTCAAGAGTGGGTCCATTGTCCCCACAAAAGACACAGATCCAGGCTTTCTTTTCCTTCATTTTATTCTTTTTTCCCCTGTATCAGTGACTGGGCATCACCTGCTGGCTTGTAAGTCTGCCACTGGAAGTGTCCCTCCTAATCGGAGGCCCCCATCCTCAGTTTGTTTCATTCCTTTGACTTCTGCGGTCTTCCCTACCTGGTCTTACTGGGAGGCAAGGCTGAGAGAGCCGCAGCCTGCCAGGAGAATTTGTAATAGCCCCCTGCAGTCTCTCTTCCTTCACATTTCTTACTTTCCAAATGAGGATGCTGCTGGTTTTTCTTATGGGAGCCTGGGGAGAATGAGAGTGATCTTGTACCTCTTGTGCATTTCAGCAAAATGTCTTAGAGAAACCTCGTTTCAGATTGCTTTGTGTGTATTGTAACTTGGACCTTTTGAACGCCTTTTCTGTACGACACACAAATATGTACTGTTTTGTATTCTGAGCTTATATTATATGAAAAGAATCTAAGTAAAAATAATTGTTAGCCCCTGCTGAGTTTTAGTCCCATACATCTTTTTGTGGTTGCCAGCCTATACTTCCCTCCCCAGAATCACAACACTAAGAGAATGGCAGTGGCTTCTTGGAGCAAAGATAAAGAATTGTAAGGTTGTATTTGGGCTCTGTGGACAGGTGTGCTGTGATTGATTAGTGGTGTGTGCTACGGGGTGTCAGAAGCGGGAGCATGTTTTGGTTATTTGCCAACCATGCCTTCGAGAGCCCAATTCTCCATTACTCTGTATCTCTTACAGCGTTTCTTTGTGTAGCTTACAGTGCTTTTTGCTTAGTGTATGCTCAATAAATATTTGGCTGTGTTCCTTTTTCTGTTTTTTTTTTTTTTTTTTTTTTGCATTTGCTCTCTTAAAACATGATTATCCTTGTACATTTTCCTTCCAGACCATAGTGACTCATGCTGAAGCACATTCTGGCTGAGTTTAAGTGATGTAATACAAGGCCTTTTCCCTCCTTAAAATTTTTTTCCTTTGTAGTGTGAGCTTCATGCAGGACATACTGGCGATCTCTTCTAAAAACTCTTTAGCAGATGCGAACACATCTTTACCAGTTTTTCAGCAGCCCTGATGAGAACGTGGAAGTATTTCCAAAGCCAGTCATCTGTATGTGGCTTCCTGTTGAAGCATCAGTATTATGGCTATGTGGATCTCTCAGATGCCACGTGCCCAGGTTCTGTTCCAGTGGTTTTACATCTATCATTTAATCCTTACAAAACCTTGTGAAGTTGTTGCTATTATTATCATCTACATTTGAGCTCAGAGAGGCTGAGTAGTTTGGCCTCTGTTGCACAGCTGCTAAACAGTGAAATCAGCTTTATATGGTCCAAACTTAACGTGTCTAATCCGTGAGGCATGTTGAGCCTGTGAATAAAAGTCAGAGACCTGTGTGCTTGTAAAGTTACTTTTGTGGTCTACAGTTTCTCCATTTATAAAATGAAGAGTTGAGCGGGATGGTTGAGATCCCTCCAGGCTCCAGGCTTATTTGATTTTGAAGTATATATTGAAGCTATTGACAAGACACTCTGGTAGTTCCATGAAATTTGACCAATAACCTGTGCGTGTGCCAGAAATACACTAATCAAAAAGAAGACTGGAACATTCTTGGTACACACCAGAATTATAGCTTGTCAACTGAGAGAAACTAATTTTCGCAAACAATTTAGAGGGCACCCGTAATTATGCTTAATTACATACTTAATGGTTTTCCTGTTGTGTCAACCCATTGTCTTAATTGTGCTTTAGAACAGCAGGCTTTTATTTTGAGGTTTGTGAGGTTTAAAATTGCTTTGTCTCAGCATGTGGGGAGTAGGAGAGTTCTGAGCACAGGCTCTAGATTCAGACAAACTTATTGCGAATCCTGGATCTGCCACTTCCTAGAAATCTTTGGCAAGTTCTTACCTTACGGTCTGCTTTCCTCCTCATGGGAATGTAGTGGCATATACTTCATGAAGCTATTGTGAGGATTCAAGCAAAGGATTTATGTGAAGTGCTTGGTACAGAGTTTGGCACATAAATAAACTTTTCTCATGTTAGCTGTTATATTGTTTATTATTGTTATTGATTAGATATTGATGGATACTGAGTCCTTTACAACCTTCTGACATTTGGGGTATTTGTTATCTAACCTGTACCAATTTTATATCTGTAGTCACATTTTCTGGGAATATAAGAGTCTGGAACTAAGTAGTATGGTCAGCTATAGAAGAAGTACTGTTGGAGAAGAATGTTAAATGTAGCATGGACTGCCGAAAGAACAAACACATCTGTTCTGGAAGAAGTACAGCCAGAGTGCTACTTGGAAGTGAGGATGGCAAGGTTGTGTGTTACATACTTGGACATGTCAGGAATATCAGTCCCTGGAGAAGGACATCATGCTTGGTAGAGTGGAGGGTGAGTGAAAAACAGGAAGACCGTTGATGACATGGGTTGTCACAGGGGCCACAACAATGGGCTTAAGCATAAAAATGATTATGGATGTGGTACAAGACTGGACAGTGTTTCGTTCTGTTGTGCATAGGGTTGCTATGAGTTGGAACCGACTCGACAGCGTCTAACAACAACAACATAGAAGAGGTACAACTTTATGTCCCCTGCAGAAAACTGTGAGGGAAATCAGAACTAACCTTAGTGTCATGGATTGAGTTGTGTCCCACCAAAGTGTCTGGCAACTTGGCTGGGTCATGATTCCCAGTTTTGAATGATTGTCCACCGTTTTGTTATCTGATGTGATTTTGCTGTGTGTTGTAAATCCTGTCACCGTGATGTAATGAGGTGGATTACTGGCAGTTACATTGATGAGATTTACAAGATTAGATAGTGTCCTAAGCCAGCCTCTGTTGAGATACTAAAACGAGAAGTGAGTAGAGAGACGTGGGGATGTCATACCACCAAGAAAGAAGCACCGGGAGCAAAGCACAGCCTTTGGTCCTGAAGTTCCTACGTGAAGAAGCTCTTAGTCTAGGGTAAGATTGATGACAAGGGAGTTCCTCCAGGGCTGACAGAGAGAGGCATCCCCTCGAACCGACACACTGAATTTGGACTGCTAGCCTGCTAGACTGAGAAAATAAATTTCTGTTTGTTAAAACCATCCACTTCTGGTATTTCTGTTATAGTGGCAATAGATGACCAAGACACCTAATATTTAGCAGGAAGATGATCTTGGTAGTTGATAATTTTAGATGGTACACAGGCATGGCCTTAAATCACGTTGAATCACAGAATGAAGTTATTTTCGTTTTAGCTCTCTTTCAGTCCTTCTGAGACTGTCAGGGAAACCCTGGTAGCATAGTGGTTAAGTTTTACAGCTGCTAACCAGAAGGTCAGCAGTTCAAATCCACCAGGTGCTCCTTGGAAACTCTATGGGGCAGTTTTGCTCTGTCTTTTAGGGTCACTATGAGTCAGAATCAATTTGATGGCAGTGGGTTTGGTTTTGTTTTGGAGTCCCTCAAAGTGGAAACCTCAGTTTGGTGTGAGTCTTGAATCTTTAATACTTTGAAGTTTCCCTTTTCAGCAAAAGAAAGAGAAGGCTTACACTTGGAGCTCTTGGGTGGGCAGTGTTATCTAGCTAGAATTTATTAATATTCTCTTCATTGTATTTATTTTTATTATCTGTTTATAGCAAAGGAATTTTGGTGGTTCAGTGGTTTACTACTTGGCTGCTATCCAAAAGATCAGCAGTTTGAACCCATCAACCACTCTGTAGGAGAAAGATATGATAGTCTGCTTTTGTAAAGATTCCCGAAACCAGACCCACTGGCTTGGAAGTTGATTTTGAGCAACCTTGTAGGACAGAGTAGAAATGCTTCCAAGAGTTTCCAAGGCTGTAATCATTATGGAAAGGAGCCCTAGTGGTGCAGTACATAAAGCACTCAGTTGCTAACTAAAAGGTCGCAATTCAAACCCAGTAACTGTGCCATAGAAGGGTGTAAAGATTTACAGCCTAATCTGTACTATAGAGAAACCCTGGTGGCATAGTGGTTAAGAGCTACAGCAGCTAATCACAAGGTCAGCTGTTGGACTCCACTAACTTCTTGGAACCTCTGTGGGCTAGCTCTACTCTGATCCTCTAGGGTTGCTGTGAGTTGGAATTGACTTGATGGCAATGTGCTTGGCTTTGTTTTTGTTTGTTTTATAGGGTTGCCATGAGTCTAAGTTGAGTCAAAAGCAATGGGTTTTTTGTTTCTAGCAAGAATCCCTGGGTGGTACAGACAGTTAAATACTCAACTGCTAGCTGAAAGGTTAGCAGTTAGAACCCACCCAGAAGCACTTTGGAGGAAAGGCCTGCCAGTCTGCTTCTGAAAGGTCACAGCCTTGAAAATCCGATAGAGTAATTCTACTCTGCACACACAGGGATGCCATGAGTTGAAATTGACTGGACAGGAACTAACAATGACAACAGCGGTTTACATCAAGTAATACTGATTTTTCCCTTGCGGTAGTAATGTAACAGTTTCCTTGGAAGTTCTTTAAGGAAAAATGAAAGGATTTAAAGAGAACTGCTAAATTAAAGGAAACCTTAGTGGCATGGTGGATAAGTGCTACGTCTGCTAACCAAAAGGTCAGCAGTTTGAATCTGCCAGGCGCTCCTTGGAAACTCTGTGGGGCAGTTCTACCCTGCCTTTAGGGATGCTGTGAGTTGGAATTGAATTCATGGTACAGGGTATTGTTTTTTTGGCTAGATTCAAAGTAGAATAAAGGGTATATCGGTATGACCAAAATTGTTACATAGCACCAAAACTGAGTTGGGAAGGCCTGGTTTAGAGAGGGAAAACCAAACCCACTGCCATTGAGTTGATTCTGATGCACAGTGACCCTATCGGTCAGTGTAGAACTGCCCCATAGAGTTTCCAAGGAGTACCTAATGGATTTGAACTGCTCACCTTTTGAGTAGTCAACATAGCACTTAACCATTATGCTACCAGAGGGATGAAAACATAATGTTAGACAGACTAGTGCCTAGAGTGAAGGGAAACGAAAGAAATTGAAAAAGTGCTGGGGGAATGCAGAGCTGCAGGAGAAGGAGGGTCAGGAGGAGGCTGTCACACAGGTTCTGCAGAGAGGAGCAGGGTGATGAAAGAGAGGCTCTGCGTTCGTGGGGGCCTTTGCTGGCACTGATTTAGCCAAGGGCTTGGCACGGATGAGGGGTGAGGGAGAGTAAAGCAGCAGGGAGTGTGTTCTGCTTTTTTTCCAAGAAGCATGGTAGAGGAAGGAGAGTGGTGATGGCACCTTGTGGAAACAAGATGGGTTTTTCCGAGGACAGCCAATTTAAGCATGGTCTTAGCTGATGATTGAAGGAGATGGTGAAGATGTGTGTGAGAGGGAATGGATGGAGCCAGGGTCAAAAGTGCAGGCGGATGGGGCCACACTGTAAGTTGGAGGTGAGAGAGAGAAAACCTCCCTGGGGCCAGAAGGAAGGAGAGGGGAGGACATAGAGGAGAAATAATTCTGTGAGTGAGTTTGAGTCTTACTTAAGGTCTAAATAATTCAGCAGAAAAGGAGGGAGGAGAACAAATATGAGTGCCTGGAGTGAAGAAGATGGCTGTAAAGTGGGGACAGGGAATCTAGGCAAATACTGACCCACTGATATTTGGAAATTCCCAGAGAAGGGAGAAGTCTGTAACTGACACGCTTCACAACATTGACAGGCAGTGGAGGACATTGAAGACACTAGCTGCTTTTCATACCTGTTGAAGGGGACCCGGTTTAAAGCTCGCCGTTTTGGAACTGTCGGTGCTGTCCTGTGGTGGTGTCAGTTGGCCCCCCCTCTTTGTGGCCCCGTGCAGAACAGGGTGAAATACTTCCCACTCTTGCACCGTCCCCATGATCAGTTGGGGACTGGACAGTTGTCATCTGCTGGGTTTCTTTTGTTTTAATTTGATTTCCTTGTCGTTGTTGCTGAACATACCCAGCAAGGTATACACTGATTCATAGGGTTTTCACTGGCTGATTCTCAGAAGTAGATTGGCAGTCCTCTCTTTCTAGGGCATCCTGTTCTGGAGGCTCCACTGCAACCTGTTCAGCATTGTAGCAGTGTGTCAGGCAGTGGAGACTGTGCCTGGGGCGCACTGACTGGGAGTCGAAATCGGGTCTCCCACAGTGTCTTGGTCATCTGATGTACCATAACAAAAAGACCACAAGTGGATGGCTTTAATAAAGAGTCATTTACTCTCTTGCCATCCAGTACGCTAGAATTCTGAATTCTGGGTACAGGTGCCATGGAAAGCTTTCTCTGTTAGCTTCGGAGGAACTGATGCATCAGTCTGCCCTTGGTCTGGGAGCTTCTCAGCACAGGAACCTTAGGGCCAAGTGACATGCCTTTCTCTGATTTTGTGGTGGTATGTGATTCTCATGTCTCTTTGCTTGATTCTTGTATTTCAAAAAGAGATTGACTTAAGACATTATCTGATCTTCCGGATCTCTTCAGTATAATCCATCTTTTTACATTCTGGTGATAGGATTTACAATACATAGAAAATATATAAACTGGTGGACAATGACTCATATGATGTTGGGAATCATGGTCCAGCTGTGTAGACAGATATTTTGGGGTGACACAGTTCAATCCATGTCACACAGGGAAGGTGAGAATTCTACTACTGAACTGCTATTGCTCTCAAGTTGTTCTGAGGCTTTTTTAATTCAGGAAGCACTGTGGACAGAGTTGTCCCCTTAACAGTGGGTTATTAGCTATCTGTAGGCTAAGTGCTATGTGCTAAGTGCCATGCCTGCTAACCAAAATGTTGCCAGTTCATATCTACCAGGCTCTCCTTGGAAATTCTACCCTGACCTACAGGGTTGCTATGAGTTGGAATCGACTCAGTGGCAGTAGGTTTTTTCTTTTTTTTTGTAAAGGAAGTAGAATCACCTACAATGTGTCACAGAGCCTACTTCTCCTTCAGGATGAGGTCAGTGAAACATGGCCTGCTGTTGCATCAGCCAAATCTGCTGTAGAAGACTTGGACCTCAGATCCAGTAACACTGATGGGTCCAGGTGTGACATTATGGGCAGGGAGAGGGCCCAGGTCACTGTGTACCTGGGCTTCAGCTTTGCCAATTAAGCCAGGAGCTTCCAGAATATGATGCAATAGAAAAACAGGACTGGATTACTACAGCCGTGTTTCTGTCCCATGCACCTTCCTCCCGGTTAACTTTGACCGTGAAGCATGTGAGAGTAGAGTGATTATTGGGGGCTGCAAGCCATGTGGAATTTGGAACAAACCTACCCTGAGAAGAAGGGAAAGTCATTTTTAATCATGGCTCCAAGTCTGTCAGTTCGTGACTTCAGACTCAGGCCTGTGGGTGCCAGTGGAAGAGGGGTGAGAAGGGGGTGATAATTGAGCCTGTCTGAGTAGTTGGCTGGACCTTGGTGGTGGAGGTGACCCTGAGGGAGGAAGGTGAGGAGATAAGGAGGCAGGAGCATCGGTATGCCCCCTACCTTTGTGGGACAGGTCTCTCAGAGTCCCTCCTGTCTTACTCATGTGGCTCAGAGGCAGCTGAAGTAGAGACACAGGACATGCACTCCACTGGGGCTTCTCAGCCAGGTCAAGGTAAAAGTAATTTCTTGTTCTTTGTTTCATCCAGGAAATCCATTCTGTAGTGTCCAAACCAAGGAGTCCCTGTGGGAGTCCTTCGGCCTGTCGTCCTCTCAAATCTAACTACTTTTTTCTAACTAGTCACTTGCAGTTGCCACATTTGCACTAGAAGTTCTGGTGGAGCCTTGCTTTATTTTTTTAAATTTGAGCCCTGTTCACCATCACAGGTATAGACTTGATTTGGAAAAGGCATCCTTTTGTTTACCCTGGACAAAATCAGACCTTTCTGGGCAGTTCAGATGATTCTTTATAGAATCATTATTAATATCTATTTACCAAGGGCCCATTGAGGACCCTGTTGGTGATAAACATTGAGGGACAGAAAGGGAAAGCCTTGGGCCTGCCCTGAAGACATTTTCCACTCAACTATGGAGAAGACCTGTGTTCTCCAAAAACAAAATAACCCCACGTATGTAGTGAAAGTTTTCAGCAGGTGAGCTCTGAAATGGTGTATGAAGAAAGAAAAGCGTTAGGGCCAGCTTTCCTGGTTTGACAGACAATTAGATGGGTCCCCGAGCTCCCTAGGGTTCAGCAAGATATCACAGTCTAGATATTCTTTATCTTTTTATTTGCCTACCAGGTTGAGGGTGAAGGCCTTTTTTCTCTCCTTTAGGGAGAACAGCTGTCTCAATTTGTTTTAAAAATACCTTGCCTGTGCTTTAATGAGCCTCTACAATTTCTTCCTCCCTACAAAATAAGGCAAGGTTCATCAGCTTTTTCTTCTCACCCGTTGGTATCTTGAAAGTGTACCTTGCCATAGCAGATTAGGAGACTGGCTGAGAACTTGGACATTTATTCAAGCTGGGTGTTAAAATCAACTGCTGTTGCATTAATTCCTGCTTGTTGGCAACCTCATGTGCATCAGAACAGGAACTGTGCTCTATAGGGTGTTCAGGGGCTGATTGTTTTCCGAAGTAGATTGCCAGGGCTCTCTTCTGAGGCACCTCTGGGTGGACTGAAACCTTCGGCCTTTCAGTTAGCAGTTGAACATGTTAACTGCCTGCGCTGGACTTGCATGAGCCACTTAAGCATCCTAAAGCACAATTTCTTCAGCTTTAAAGCAGGCATACCGATATTACCCACCTCCTTTGGTTGTCTGAGGAGTCAGGGAATTAATTTCTGCAGCACATTCCCTTGGCGCCTGTATCCAGCAGTTGATCAATGTGAGCCATTACTGTCTTCCCCACGTGGCACTTCCAATCGGTCATAACTGTCTAGCAAAGTACAGATGAGCACTGCCTACATCATGAATGTAGGCTTAAAATAGAAAAGAGCTACTTTGCCTGAGACTTTTGCGTTTTTTTTTTTAATTTTTTATTTAATATAACTGAGTGAAAATGTACATTCCCGTATAAATTTACATACCCACCTATATGCAACTTCCACTGCTCTCCCTGCCTGGTGACAGCACACTATTCCTCTCTGCTCCATACATGTCTCGTTCTTCCAACAGTCTCTTTTTTCCCTCCTCTCCACTCACTCTCCTTCCTCCAGCCAGAGGTCAGCAGTATGACATCCTATAGATGTATAGAACCATAAAGTGCATCCAATATATAGTCACTACATCGCCAAGTCCAATCCATTCCTGTCTGAAGTGTGGGCCTTCATTATGATTTATGGGCAAGGGCAGCATCAGGGCGAGGGGCCATGCTTCCAGGGGAACCCCAAAACCACTGGACCATCAATTGAGGTCTTTTAGTGGGGATCTCAAGATGCACCCCTTTTTATTCTTGTGTTGCCAGTGAGACTCAACTTGGTGAGCTCCATCGCGGCTATCACTGGTGGTGGCTGGGCACCATCCGGTTCTTCCAGTCCCAAGTCAATGTAGGCACCCACTGATGTAGGTCTCTTTGTCTTCTGGATTGTCTTTGCCCCATGTCATTTTGGTCCTTGGTGAGCATCTGTTCCTGCCGAGTTGGGACCATTTGGTGTACCCTCGGATGGCAGCTTGGCAGCTTTTAAGACCCCAGACGCCACTCACCAACGTGGGGTGCAGAGAGCCCTCTTAGCAAAATGCTAGTTGTACCAATTGGCCTCGCTTTCGCCTAAGAGCATAGTCCCCCGCCCCCTGCCCCAGCTACTCTATGCTTGCAATATTGGTTTAAGATGGAAGGAGTACTCATGTTATGTTTAAGTCCACTTAATATTGTTCTTGTTTCTAATGTGTGCTATCACCGATTTCACCCAACCAGATACCTAGCAACTATCTAATCTAAACCCTCCCCCCCCCCTGCAGCTGTGAAAGAGTCTTTTCTTCTATACACAAGTCTGTTTTTGAGATCTTATCGTAGAGGTCTCATACAATATTTGTCCTTTTGTCACTGACTACTTTCACTCAACATAATGTCTTCCATTTGAAACCAGGTTATGAGATGTTTCCTGAAGTTACTGTTGTTCTTTATCATTGCGTAGTGCTCCACTGGGTATATATACCATAGTTTACCTATCCATTCTTCTGTTGTTGGGCATCTGGGTTGATTCCATCTTTTTGCTATCATGGACTGTGCTGCGATAAACATTCTGGTGCATGTGTCTGTTGGTGTGAAAGGACTTGATTCTGTAGGATATATTCGAAGTAGTGGAATTACTGGATCAAATGGTATATCAATATCCATTTTTTTAAGGAAGCGCCGGACTGCTTTCCAAAGAGGCTGGACCATTTTGCAACCCCACCAACAGTGTAGGAGGGTTCCACTTTCTCCACAGCCTCTTCAGCATTTGTTGTTTTGTGTTTTTTGGATCATGGCCAACCTTGTTGGGGTGAGATGGTATCTCATTGTCATCTTGATTTGAATTTCTTTGATAACTAAAGATCATGAACATGTCCGCATGTGTTTTTTGGCTGCCTGGATCTCTTCTTTAGTGAAATGTCTGTCCATCTCCTTTGCCCATCGCTTAATTGGATGGTTTATCTTCTTCTTGTTGATATTTTGTAGTATCTTACAGGTTATGGAAATCAGGTGTCGGTCTGACATAGAGTTGCCAAATATTATTTCCCATTCTGTAGGTGTTCTTTTAATTCTATTAATAAAGTCTTTCAATGAGCAAAAGTGTTTAATTCTTAATAGATCCCATTTATCTATTTTCTCTTCTGATGATTGTGGTTTGTTTGACAGATTTTGGAGTCTGTCCTCATTGTGTATTAAAACTTCCATTGTTGTTCTTGCCTTTTCTTGAATGAGCTTTATCGTTTTAGGTTTGATATTTAGGTCTTTTATCCAGTTGGAGTTGGTTTTTGTATAAGGTGTAAGATATAGATCTTGTTTCAGTTTCTTGAAGATGGATATCCAATTTTGCCAGCACCATTTGTTGAAGATACTGTTTTTACCTCAGTTTAATGCCTTAGGGCCTTTGTCGAATATCAGTTGTTCATGACTTTGCATTTTTTAAGCTGACACTTTTCCCCCCCAAATATCAGACAGTACTCTACAGCATAATAAAATGGAATGAATCTATGAAGTTATCTACGGAATGGGGCCAGTGTGGTGGAAGAGCAGTGAAGCCCCTGAAGGTATCAGCCAGTTGTTCAGTGTCAGTTTAACTGGAGGTTCACAGACAGTTTTCAAGTTCCTGGAAGAGAAACTGCCCTTCTTTCTACTGCCCCCCACCCCCAGTGAGACCCTGAGCTCTCGGTGCCTGGGGCCGTGTCTTTCTCACACCTGGCTTTCTGGGATCATAGAGCAGGTTGCCTGACACATGGAAGCCTCAGTAATTATCTGTTACATAAACGGAAGTAGTTTTGTCTGGAAGATCTTGGAAAAAGTTGAGACTGAAGTTGCAGAGTGTACCCAGAGGAATCGGGAGTTTCCCGAGTGCTGTGATGAACCCATGGTCACGCCAACAGCTAGAGAGTTCTTTCTTTTTAGAATGGAGGCTCTATATTTCGTACTTGGTGTCCTGGAGTTGAAGAACTCGGTGGCATCACTACTAAGTGTGGACCTCCTGAAATTGTCAGAGGGGGTGACACCAAAATGACCCCAGGGTACGTGGAGCTTGGGGAGGAGAAGGAGGGGGGATTGTGATATCAGGGAAAGGGCTACCAAAGTGTGGCACCACTAGGATTGATGTCACCTCTTAGCTGGTGTGGTAACTTGGGTGGCTGGGCCACAGTGCCTACCGTTTGTTAGAGAGGAGGGTCTTGACCTTGACCAATGGCAGAGCTACAGGGAACTGGGGGGAGAAGGGGTGGAGCTGCATGGTATGGGTCTTGGTGGGTTGGGCTACTTGGTAAGCACTTGGCTCTGGGGGTAAGGTGGGGCTGGGTCACTCTGCCCGTGGGAAGTGGGGTTTATTGGCTGGCTTTCACATCTGAGGAGATGTATAACACTGATCTTCTGCACTAGAGTCAGACAAACCCATGTCTAATTGTGGATCTGCCACATAGGGTGAGGCATCAGTGTGTTCCCCACCCCGGATCCCCATAAAGTGGACGGTGATAGCACCTATTCCATGAGATTGTAGTTATGAAAGGAATTGACAGGTAACTCACGAGGGTGTCAGTGGGTCAGCTGTAGAGTCCCCACCTTCCCTGTTTGATCCCTGGTTGTTGTACTTCATGCACAGCCTCTACCTACCTGTCTTTGTTAGTGGAGGCCTGTGTGTTGCTGTGATGTTGAAACAGCTTTCAGTAGACCTTCCAGATAGACTGGAAAAAAGGCCTGATATTGTATACTGCATAGTGTCCACCAAAAAATGTTTATCAATTTAGCTAAGCTTTGATTCCTGGTATTGTGTGGTTGTCCGCTGTTTTGTGATCTGATGTGATTATCCTGTGTGTTGTAAATCCTAACCTCTGTGATGTTGGTGAGACTGGATTACAGGCAGTTATGTTAATGAGGCAGGACTCAATTTACAGGATTAGGTTTATTTTGAGACAGTCTCTCTTGAGTTATCAAAGAGAACTGAGCAAAATGGAGAGGGCCTTCAGACTAGTAAGAAAGAAGAGCTGAGAGTGGAGCATGTGCTGTGCATGATGATGAGGACCTTTTCCCAGAACCAACACAAGAGAGAAAGCCTTCCCCTGGAGCTGGTCTGACTTGAGGGTGCCTAACAACAACAGAGCTGGTGTTGTCAAAGCCTTCCATTGGGATTTCTGTTAGAACAGCACTAGATAACTAAGATACCTGGCAATCTGCTTTTGAAAATCAGTGAATGGAAACTGCATCACAATGGTCCAGCCCTTAATGATCAAGGGGGTGACACAGGCTCAGACAGTGCTTTGTTCCCTCATGCATGAGGTCACCGTGAGTTGGAGGCAGTCTTGATGGCAGCCAACAACACGTGATGATTCTGAGTTTTCTCTCCTCCTTGGTCTCTGGACTATTTAGATAATGGCACAGTTGGTTGTTTTAGTCACCTGGTACTGCTCTAACAGAAAATACCCTGAGTGGAAGGCTTCATGAAGAGAAATTTTATTGTCAAAGTCTAGTAAGCCACAACTTCATTCACAAGTTATAAGTCCATTCAACAAGAGAAATTGTCATAGTCTGGTAGGAGGAGTCCAAATTCAATGACAGCATCTCTGCACAGGAATCTCAGGTCCAAAGGATGTGTACTCTTCTCTCGGTGCTGCTTTCTTGGTGGTGTGAGGTTCCCATCTTACTCTCTTCACTTCTCTCCCTTATACCCCACAAGATTTTCACTTTTCTCCCTTATGCCCCACATGATTGTGTCCTGCCTCACCAGCACAGCTGCTCCTGATTCTCCATCATCAGCAGTACAGAGGCAGGATTCACAACACATGGGAGGAATTGCACCGTATTGGGACTCATAGCTGAGTCAAATCACTACATGTATTTTTGGGGGGACAAAATGCAATCCATAAGAGTTGGTGTGCTGTATGGAGCAGAGAGGAATAGTGTGCAGTCACTGGACAGGGAGAGCAGTGGAAGCTGCATATAGGTGGGCATGTAAATTTATACGTGAATGTACATTTTCACTCAGTTATGTTAAATAAAAAAAAAAAGAGTTGGTGTGCTTGAACTTGAAAGGAAGAGAGCAAACTCTGAAGAAGGTTTTGAGAATAAGGATGAATGGTGTTGAGCTTCCTGACCTGTTTGGGTGGACAGGCATTGATGTTGGGCCAAGACCGGTAAGGGAGGTCTGGCTGGTGGCTGGCCTGGAGATCAGCGTCTCAGAGTTCTGGGGATTTACAGTAGTTCTTTGTGTGAAACTTGTCTTCCATGCTTGTAGCACAGACATACCGCCCCAATCAACTCCCAGATCCACCCTGTTTTCTCTATTGCGTGTTCACTCCTTACTTGGAGCTGCCCCGTATCTTTCTGGACCTCTCCAGTGGACTCCTGATGGTTCTTCATGCTTGTCTTTACATTTCCTTCCCAGATAACTGTTCTCCACAGAGCAGCCAGAGAAATATTTAGAAAACAGGAGCCAGATCTAGTCACTCCTTTACATGACCCGTCATGACCTATAGGGCTTAACAGTACTGGCTGCTGCTGCGTCTCCCGTCGTCATCCTGTGCAGTCCTGCCCACTGCTCTCTCAATACAGTGGTCCACTTTGCAGCACACTAAGGGCTTTCTAATTCAACGCTGCACTTTTTTGGTTACCTCTACCTGGAACACTTTATGCCTCCCTCTTCCCGTGGCTGAGAGCTTCCCAGACCTCTTCTCTAATGTCTCATCTTGACCCTCTGTTTTCATTCTATCACAGAAGGAGCCAGCAGAAATGATCTTTGTTCTGTTTTAGTTGCTTGTTGCCTGTTTCCTCCCACTCTATTAGAACAAGCCTTGTGTGTCTTATCACTGCTCCATTCCCAGTGTCTAGAATAGTACTTGGCACATGGCAGATTCTTAGTAAATATTTGTTGAATAAAGCAATGAGAAGAGAAATTCTGACTCTGTAAGAATATCTGAATGTATTCAACTGTGTGGGGGAGAGTGCTGATTATGCCAGTGTTCGTGAAGATGTGGTAATATTGAGAGGAATCTGAAAAGGACTCTCAGCTTTTATGGATATAAAAAAGAAAATGTTTCTGTGCTGGTAAGTGGTAGGACTTGCTTCTGATGCAGAAGTTTGTCATGAGCTCTAGGTGAAGTGGATTTGTGTGATTGGGAGTCTGGCCAGGGGGAAAATCATGGGCTTTGCCGGTTTTCCTGCCTCAGCTACTTACTGGTTGTATTACTTACTTTCTCTGAACCCTGATTTCCCTGTCTGTAAAATGGGGTAGTATTACAGATCATGTAATGTTGCTGTGGAGGTTAGGGACAGCCAGTGCTTGGCATAAGGAGCCCTGGTGGTGTAGTCCTTAAAGACTTGGCAGCTGACTGGAAGATTGTCAGTTCAAGCCTACCATCTGCAGGAGAAAGATTCGGCAGTCTGCTTCCATAAGGATGACAGCCTTGAAAACCCTATAAGGCAGCAGTTGTACCTTGTCCTGTTGGATTGCTATGAGTATGTACGGTATATGTGTGAAAAAACATGTGCCATTTCAACATTCTTCACATGTGCAGTTCATCTATTGTTCAACCATCATTATTAATCTGTTTCCAAATTTTTCATTACCTTTCCTGCCTCCATCCTGCCCTCTCCTAGTATCTACTAATAAACTTTGGTGTCTATACCCTTGTCTATTCTAAGAGTTTCATATATGTGAGATTAAGGTCTACTCTCTTATAGGGTCGTTGTGAGTCAGAATCTACTTGACAGAAGTGAGTTTAGTTGGGTTTTTTGATTTAGTGTCCCATTCTGTGTGTGTATATGTATGTATGTATGTACCATGTTTTGTTTATCCGTTCATCTGTTGATGGGCATTTAGGTTGTTTCTACCTTAGACTATTGTGAAAAATGTTGCAGTGAACACTGGTGTACACAAACATATTTGTGTAAGGACAGATAGAATTTTTGACAAACAGCAAGGTGAAGGTATTGAGAAAATGTTCCAGTTCAAGTGGATAAGAGCAGTGAAGTGGATGCAAGAAAAGCTGTGAGTGTTTTGCTGGAATTTTGGGTAGGGAAGAACCCACCTGTATGGGTTGGTAGGTCCTGTGTGTGTAAGTTTTCTGACCAGGTAGCTTATATATGTATATTGTGCAGGGCTTCTTAGCAAGTTGTGGGGTGCCACCTTTTTGGAGCCGGACATTGGAGAGAGGACAGACAAGTGGACCACTTAAAAGACTTCTGCAGGCAAAAAGTGATAAGGATAAAATAGGCAAGCAAATACATGGAATTAAACTTTATTAGTGGTTATCAGAGGCAAGGGGAAGAGAATAGTGGGCATTATTAGTGAAGGGGTACTGGGTTTCTGTTTGGGGCAATAGAAGACTTTTGAAAATTGGTAATAGTGATACTTGCACAATACTGTAATTAATGTCACTGGGTTGTACACTTAAAAATAACAAACTTTCTGTTATATATGTTTTTGGGGGAAAAAAAAAGAAAAGGCTACTAATGAGAATGCTTCAAATGCAAGGCAAGAGATAAGCCAAATGAACTGAACAGACATCTGCTCTGCAGCAGCCGACGAGGTGATGATGGTAGAAGAGAACTGTGGTTCAGACGGTGCCGGGAGTCAGCCTCGGCAGAGTCTGTGATCACGAAGAGACAGGTGGCATCGGTGAAGGAAGAAAGAAATGAGACTGAGACAACCAGGGATCTGGAAATCAGCAGCCCATTAGGACCTGCCTTTCTTTATTTTTTATAATCAATGAGGTGACGTGATTTCACCTTCGTCTTTAGCCACATAAAGTGTTGGCTAGCAAGAAACTGACACCTCGTGGTCTCTTTTCATGTTACTTGTCAAGGCCTTCTAGATAATGGCCTGAGGCAAGTATATTGTGGTGATAATTAACAGTCAAAAAAAGTTATGCCTTGAGCTCAATCAGCTCTATTCATGCCTCGAGGTCAAGGATACAGAAAGAAGGGTAGATTCATCCAAAGCCAGCTGTCTCTATGTGTTCCTCCTTTGTTCTTATTCTATCTCTTCCTGTGAGGATACTAAGTGTCCACTGTCCCCCACCCTTAAGCTGTTCTGAGAAGGATATTTCTTTACTCATTTGTCATACCAATTATAATAAACTTGGGAGCCTATCTATCTTCCTGATGTAGGGAGTGGGATGTCTATGTCTAAGGGCTGTATAGAGGGTTGTCCTTGGGAAGCTTCCCAGGGCCTTCCTGTAATTTTGTGTTTCACATGTGGAGGGGGAAGTGCAGTTGGGGGAAGCCAGCGAGGCTGGGCCGGCCTCAGTATTCCTGGGCTGGGTGTGCTGTGTTGGAATTCATTAAGCCGAGGGGGTTGTAAAACCCTTCTTCGAAGGCATCTCCTTTGGTCCTTGTGCCGGGAGATAAGAGGATATTTTTGAGGAAAGTTTAATTAGGATGCAAAATATTATCAGGGAGAGTGCAGCCAAAAAAATATGTCAAGGGTGAGATGCGTCTGCTCGCCATCACATAAGCGTGAGACTTTGCTTACAGAGGCTTCTGTGGGTGATGGGCCTTGGCAAGATGGCTCTGAGCCTTCCAGCTTAGATGCCTGGGGACAGTGGTGGAAAAAGATAGAAGAGATGGAAGAGGAAGAGGAAAACGACAGTGAGCTCTCTCTTCTATATATCGAGTTAGGGTACTTGGGTGTATCCAGTAGGAGGTTTAATCAGGCAGTTGATAATGTGGGATTGGGGCTTACGGTTAGCGATGAACGTTGGCGAGCATTCAGCATGCAGATTAGGACTGAAGCTGTGGAGTATTTGAGTTCCTCTATGGAGTGAATATGTAAGAGGAGAGTGAAGAAAGGAAGGGAAGAGGTCCAGTGAGAGAGCCTGGTGCATTGTTATGTTTGAAATTGGCTAGAAAAACTAGTGACAGAGGAAGAGAAAGAGGAATCAGAAGGGGAAAGAGACTAAGCAAAAGAGTGCAGTGTCTAGGATAACTGGAGATGAGAGTTTCAGCAGTTTCGTGTTGGTGCACAGTTCTGTGGTTTGTCGGTTTTGAGAGTGTTGCACGCTTAAAGGGTCTTAGAGTTGACATTCTTGAAGCCATTCGGAGAAAGAAGTTGTCTGAGGTCAAACATTAGATGGCACGATGTATAGACTAGAGGAGTGAAGAAGGGGAGCCATGGGAAGACCAACCTTTCAGGAAGTTTGATAGAGAAAGAATGTAGAGATGGGTTGGGGGTGGGGGATAGTTTGAGAAAAGACAAAGAAAATAATAGAATAAGAAACGTAAGCACATTTTATGTCAAAAAGAAAGAGACTGTGAGAGAGATAGAGAGAAGAAACATGGACCGAGAACTGATGCAGGGGGTAATTTGAGAAAGGACAAAGAAAAGAATAGAATAAGAAAACATAAGTCTGTTTTATGTCAGAAAAGAGACTGTGAGAGAGATATTGAAAAGAAATGTGGAATGAGAATTGATGAAGACAGCTCTCCCTTCTTGAGGGAGAAGTTATGAACAAGCAGACCTTCCTATAATTCAGTCTGGTTGTACACAAGTTACCACCCCAAGTAATCGAGCACGGGCTGCTTGGATTCATAAAGTTCCAAAGACTATCTGTTGCCCATTCTGTGGTGGTTGTGAAGGGGATAGTGTTTGTCTTTGGTACTGTCTGCCTTATCACCCTGCTCCTCCCTCTTCGGCCTGGGGCACACTTAGGATGCATGTCCGCGCAGGAGTGAACACTTGGTTTATCTCTTTAACTAATGAACTTGATAAGCCCGTGGATTCAAACTGCCGACCTCTTGGTTAGCAGCCAAGCTTCTAACCACTGTGCCACCAGAGATCTTCTGATAGTGTAAAAAACCAAACCCACTGCCGTTACGTCAATTCTGACTTATGATGGTGCTACAGACAGAGAGCAGAATTCGCCCATGGAGTTTCCAAGGGGCACGTGGCTGACTTGAAGTGCCGACCTTTTGGTTGGTAGCTGTAGGTCTTAACTGCTACGCCACTCGAGTTTCCTCTAGTACTGCAGTCGTCTTTTGTTTTCTAACCCATTATGGTTCAGATGGTGGAAACTCAAGTCTGGAAGGAGGGGCATGACAGACAGAAAGAAGTGCTGGGAGGTTTTGCTCTCCTTTTGCACCTTGCATGTGGCTACCCAGTCCTCCACTATCTTAGCACTGAAAAATATGGTGCCCCATCTTCCAAATAAAATCAAATATCTTCTAAAATATGAAAACTTATGTGTTAGCTACAATTAAAATAGCTTCTTTTAGATTTTTTGATTACAAAATTGAGATGCCATTCAAGAACATCAAAGCAAAAAAACAAAAAACCCTCTGCTGTTGAGTCGATTCTTATTCATAGTGACCCTATAGCACATAGTGGAACTGCCCCAGAGTTTCCAAGGAGCACCTGGCAGATTCGAATGGATCAGCAGCTGTAGCACATAACTGCTACACCACCAGAGTTTCCAAACCTTTCTGAAAAATTTGCTTTGATGTCCTAAGTGAAAACTATATCTGTAAATTGAGTAATCCAATACCAGTCTTACGTGTCAAACTTCTTTTAGAGTTCCATTGTAGTTGTATGTGTGAGCCTGGTGCAGCCCATGGTTAACCTATCATTGCTAGCCTTTGTTGAATACCTATTTTGAGTTTGTATCCCACAGCTCTGTGTTCTAGAATCCTGGGTAAGAAAACCCTGGTGGTGCAGTGGTGAAGTGCCACAGCAGCTAACCAAGAGGTTGGCAGTTCAGATCCACCAGGTGCTCCTTGGCAACTCTAGGGGGCAGTTCTCCTTTGGCCTTTAGAGTTGCCATGAGTTGGAACCAACTCCACGGCACCTAACAACAAGTCTGTTGGATAGGAGCTGTACCTTAGACAGGAATCATGACATTGCTAGACTGAGTTTAATGGCTATTTCTGTTTTTGGTTAGTTATTCTCTTTTGACAGGGACGTTTTTCTTTCTGTAGTTTATGGCAGTTATCTAAATGATAATAAGCTTGCTTGCTGAAAGTGAACAAGACTTATGATAAAGATCAAAAACTACAGCCTTCGGCATGGATTACACCTCAGTTTAAGGAAAGCAAAAATCCTCACAACTGGACCAATAAGCAATATCATGATAAATGAAGAAAATACTAAAGTTGTCAAGAATTTAATTTTACTTGGATCCACAGTCAACTTTATCAAAGCAGCAGTCAGGAAATCAAATGATGTACCAAATTGGGCAAATATATTGCAGAAATCCTCTTCAAAGTGTTTATAAGCAGATTAGGATGTGTCTGACTCAAGCCATGGTGTTTTCAGTCACCTCATATGCATGTGAAAGCTGCACAACGAATATGGAATACTGAAGAAAAATCAGTGCGTTTGAATTATGATGTTGGTGGACAATATTGAATAAACCATGACTGCCAAAAGAATGATCAAATCTATCTTGGAAGAAGTACAGACAGAATGCTTCTTAGAAGGCAGGGTGGCGAGACTTCAACGTAAGTACTTTGGATAAGGACATCGTGATTGGTAAAAAGTAGAGGATTAGTGAAAAAGAAGAAGACCTTCAAGGAAATGGACTGACACAGTGGCTACAACAAGGGACTGAAACATAGCAACAGTTGTGAGGATGGTGCAAGACTGATTGTGAGAATGTGCAGGACTGGGGACTGTTTCATTCTGTTGTACACAGGGTCACTGTAAGCTGGGACAGATTCCAGAGTACCTGGAAACTACAGGCTGTTTGTGAAGCGTGGAGTCATGGCTGTAAGTATTTGCACTGTATGTTTATCCCAAGTCTCTTTATGTTCCGTCGTAGCTAAGTGCATTTACAGTAAGGATCTGGACAAAAGCTTTTATGTTTTATTTTTTTTAATTGAAACACCTACAACCAAAAAACCCCAAACCCGTTGCCACTGAATTGATTCCGATGCATAGCTTCCCTGTAGGACAGAGTAGAACTGTCCCATAGAATTTCTAAGGAGTGCTTGTTGGATTTGGGCTGCTGACTTTTTGATTAGCAGATGTAGCCATTAACCATTGCACCAAGAGGATTTTGCACACGTTGCGATGTGGCCTCCGTGTTGGAGTTTCACTGTGAGTCTCAGCATAAGTGGGGAGCCGTTTGAAGAGTGACAGTGTGACCAGGATGCACAGAGCTATGCTGGGGAGCCTCCAGCAGGGTGATGTGCCCCAGAGATAAGGCTCAGACTTGTTCTGCTGTCTTCCACTTGGCAAAATAAACCTACATTCTCCTTTCGGTGAAACTGCTTTTCATCTCCTTTCCAATGAGGAAGGTTTGCTTTTTCAAACTTGACTTGGCAGAAAACCACATCTGCTGAAATAACTATAGCAGCAGGGTTTTTTTTTTCATTTTTTTTAAAAAAAGTTGTTTTATGGTAAAAGTCTATGTAACAAAACATTTGCTAATTCGGCATGTTTTACATGTGCAATTAGTGACCTTGGTTACATCCATCGTATTGTGCAGCCGTTACCACCGTCTGTGTCCCGATTATTCCAGCACCACTGATGGAGACTCAGGCTCCCCTGCACAAGACTCCTCCTCTTTATCCTCCCTTCCACCTCTGGTAACCACTAATAAACTTTGCCCATTGTAGGTATTTCATGGAAGTAATACCACACAATATTTGTTCTTTTGTGAGTCACACATTTAAAGTTTTCGAGCTTCATCCATGTTGTAACATGTATCAGGACTTCATTTCTCTATGGCTGAGTAATACTCCGTGTGGTTATATGTTCTACACACACACACACACACACACACACACACACACACACACACACACACACACACACACACACACACATCACATTGTGTTTTTCCATTCATCTGCTGATGGACATTTCAGTTGTTTCCACCTTCTGGTTGTTGTTAAGAGTGTTGCAAATGAATGTTGGTATACAGGTTTCTGTTTGTGTCCCTGCTTTTATTTTTTCTGGATATATAGCTACGAATGGAATTGCTGGGTTGCATAATAGTTCTGTGTTTAACTTTTTGAGAAACTCTCAAAGCATAGCAACAATTTTTTGATTATTAAAAAGAAAATTGAAGTATAATTCATATTATAAAATGAGTGCTACTTCAATTAATTTAAAGTATACAATTTAGAATATTTACAGTGTTGAGCAGCTGCCATTCCCTTTATCTAATTCTAAAACATTTTCATAGTCTTGAAAGGAAAACTTATCTCTGTTAAGCAGTCACTCCACTGTCTATCCCTTTTCCTAGCTCCTGGCGAACACTAACCTGCTTTCTGCCTGTAGATTTACTTGGAAACCTTGGTGATACAGTGGTTAGGAGCTACGGCTGCTAACCGGAATGTTGGCAGTTGGAATCTACCGGTGCTCCTGACACTCTGTGGGGCAGTTCTGCTATCTTCTGTAGGGTCTCCATGAGTCGGAAACAGCTTAGCAGCAGTGGGTTTTAGGTTCGGACCTTACCTGTCAATGGAATCACACAATGTGTGACCTTTTATGTCTGGCATTTTGCTTAGCAAATATTTCTGAAATTTATCCATGTTGTTTCAGTATTAATTCTGCTTTATACTGAAATAACATTTCATTGCACAGATGTACATAATACTATTTTTTATTCATTGCTGTAAGTACGTACATAAAACACCAGTGTTGTGTTGTGGTGGAGGCAAAAGCCATTCTTATAGGGGAGATTGCAGAATCCTTGTGCTTCTAGTTATCATTGCATGTGAGAGCCAGGAAGATAGCATCCATCACTTTACAGAAAGGAAAAGGCTCAGAAAGTATATAGGTAAGTTACTCAAGGACACAGAGTATGTGAGGGGTGAATTCCTGGACTGGCATCACTTTAGCTGATTCTGCTACTCTCTATGCTGTGCTAGTTTATGGTACAGAATAGTTAAAGAGGGTGAGTGGGGGGAGCTTGCTGCATGTTAATGTGGAATGAAAATCACAAACAGTAAGAACCTTATTTTTGAAACACTGATTCTATTCTTCTTTTCAACAGAAGTAAAACTTTTGTCTTCATTATACCCATTAGCCAAGCAATAATAATTCTAAATTTCTTCATTATCACTTGGGCAGTTTGCCTCCCCAGAAGGTTTCTCCATAGCTGTCTGTGATCTTGACAGCGCCTGTGAGTCCACACAGCAGGAGTTTTGGCAGAAAGGAAAGAATTCTAGCCTGGCTTCCTGCGGGAAGAAGGCATACAAGAGTCGTCGTTGTGTGCTTCCTTTGTTCATTCTCGGAACGTGAAGTGGTTGGCATTGCCTTGGCAACTCCATTAGAAGCCAGGCACAGCTTTGTGAATGTCTGTTTCATTGCAGACTCTCCTGGGAGCAGCCTTGGCTTTGGCCGGAAGTGGCACAGCCGCCTTCCTTGGGGCACAGAGCCAGGTTGGGGTGGGAGATGGGCTCAGTACTTGCATGCGCAAATTCAGAGTCATCCCAGCTTGGATAGTAGATGGGCATGGGTGTGGAGTGAACATGGAGCTAGTGTGGAAGGCTCAGCTGATGAAGAAATCAGATTGCCTTGTGAGGCTACATTGTAGGAGTGGTGGATCAGGAGTGACTGAACAGTAATGGGGAACGAGTTGACGGTCACTCCCGGCTGTGGGATGCCTTGCCCCAGTGTGTGCTGTAGGATGTTGCAGCCTGCTCCAGGTAAATGGAAGGTGAATGACAGGGTCAAGAAAGATAGAGGGATATGGAAGAAGACAGGGCAACTGCATGACTGGTAATGTGTTGGAGGTGGGTGCTAACATGGTCAGCAGCACTGAACAGGTCTGGCATACTATAGAGAAACAGTGAATATGAGTTCCCCCCCTCCATCCCCACACCCCAACATCATCTGTCTTTTTCACTGTACAGCTTTTACAGGCATCTGACGTAATTGAAGAGTCCAGGACTGGGGTCAGTCACACCTTTTATAAACAGGCTTTATGACTAAACACTGAAATTTTGTTTAATAGGCACAGAGGAAGGCCTTGCAACAGAGGAAACTTTTCCAGGATGCTTGGAGATGAAACCTTGGTGGGGTAGTGGTTAAGGGCTACAACTGCTGAGCAGAAGGTTGGCAGTCTGGCAGTTTTACTCTACCAGGTGCCCCTTGGAAACTTATGTAGAGTTGCCGTGAGTTCGAATTGACTTGACAGCAGTGCGTTTTTTGGTTTGGGGATGAAATGGGCTACATGTTCTGAAGAGGAGTTCAGGTGTAGACACTGGGCCTGAGGAAGTCCAAAGTGTGATTTTACACTTAGATGTGAGGGCAGTACAAGCTCGGGGCCCTGATCTAGGATATTGTTGACAGTAGTCACTTGTTAGTATCCATTCCTTTAAGGGATCACCACTGTGTAAGTTTGTAATACAAATGCCAAATATTATTAGAGAATAATAAGACTTTTCATGACTTGAGTGTTTTCTATAAGAACAGACACAGTAAGAAATGCTTTATCTGCCTGAGATCTAACCCTAATAGGAAAGTGTGTATGCTAAATGTTATTACTTCCATTTTACAGATGAGAAACTATGCCTCAGAAGGCTGGGGGTTATATCAGGTTTATTTGAATTTTGTACCTGCCATATACTTTGCAGACTGTATTCCTTGGTGTGAAACAAGTAATTGATAACATTCTACTAACTGATGGTAAGAATGAGAAGGACAAAAATCCTATTACAAATTGTCGTATACTTCTTGGTCAGTTCTCTTTCTCAAAGCATTTTCAGGGATATAACTTATAGTCTACATAAGTTGTTTCTCTCATTCTGGGCCACTTTGTCTATGTTAAGATAATGGCATAAAAAATAACAGTGTATTAACAGTGCCAGGTACATCTCTGTACCCATAATGTATGCTAAAATAAATTTTGTTTTTTGTTTGCATTCTGTCAAGTGATTTTAAGTTTATTTTATTGTTGTTTTATATATATATTTTTATACATATTTGCATTTCTTGCAGATATACCTACTCCTCACTGAGTGACTATCTCATCTGACATTTCATATTTGTGACAATAATACAAAATCTACTGTCTATTTTGTGTACTGATGTATGTCTGGCAGTAATAAATGCCAGCGTGCAAGGTGAGAGCAATACTGGCTATGATGGTTAATGATAATGTGCCAGCTTGGCTGGGCTGTCATTCTCAGTGGTTTGGCAATTATGTAATAATGTAATTTGGAAGTGTGTAATGATATAGCCATACTCCGTTTTATGATCTGATGTAGTCATCCTCCATTTTCACACAACACTGATTTTTGTACAATGACCTAGTCTTCAGAACCTAATCACATCCAAGAAACCAGAAGAGAAGCTCTGCTGTTGAGTAGATTCCAACTCCAAGTTACCCCATAGGGTTTATGAGGCTATAACTCTTTACATAGCAGACTGTCACATGTTTTTCTCTCATGGAACTGCTTGTGGTATCAAACTGCCAAGCCTTTGGTTAGCAGTCAGTCATTTCACCCACTGCATCACCAGGGCTTCTAAACACATCCAAAACACTTGATTGTGCTCTTGCAGAACTTGTGCATAGATCAAGAAGCAGTTGTTCTAACAGAAGAAGTTTATACTGCCTGTTTTAAAATGAGAAAAAGTGTATGGTCATATTCTTTCACCATACTTTCTCAATATGCTGAGCAAATAATCTTACAAGAATATGGCATCAGGAGTGTAGGAAGATTCATTAACAACCTGTAATAGGCAGAAGACATAACCTTGCGTGCTGCAAGTGAAGACAAGTTGAGGCACTCAATGAAGATGAAAGATCACAGCCTTCAGTACGGATCACACCTTGACATAAGGAAAACAAAACCCTTACAACTGAACCAAAAAGCAACATCAGGATAAATGGCAGAGAAATAGAAGGAGTCAAGGATTTCATTGTCAGATCAATTCTCAATGCCCACAGAAGCAATGGTTGAGAAGTCGAATGATGTATTTGCAAGAACTAGTCCCTGGAGAAGGATGTCATGATTGGTTAAAAAGAGGGTCAGTGAAAGAGAAGAAGGCTCTCTGGGAAATATGTTGACACAATGGCTGCAGCAGTGTGCTCAAACACAGTAGTGCCTAGGGGGATGTCCCAGGAGCCTGTCACATATAGGGTTGCTTTGAGTCCGAGACAACTGGATAGCTCCTAACGATGACAACAGTATGTATAGATAGATAAATACATAGATAAACATATCTATTATCTGTCTGCATAACAAAAAGTTTGCCATTTTAACTGTTTTTACGTGTACAGTTAATGATGTTGCTTACTTTTACCTGTTGTGTACCGTCACCACCATCTGTCTCCAGAGATTTCACATGACTGCAAATGAACACTCAGCACCCCTTCAGCAATAACTCACATTCTTTCCTCCCCTGACCCCCGGTAACTACTGATGAACTTTGGTCTTTATGCACGTGCTTATTGTAGATATTTCATATAAGTGGGGTCATACAATATTTGTCATTTTGTGTCTGACCTGTATCACTCAGCATAATGTTTTCACCGTCTATATCATAGAGACCATCTAGGACAGAGGAGGCCCTCTAAGAATAGCGTGTATCAGGATTTCATTTCTCTTTATGGCCAAATAGTATTCCATTGTTTGTGCATACCATGTTTTGTTCACCTGTTCATCTCTTGATGGGCACTTTTGACTCTAGTGAATAATGAACAATGAACAATAATGACACAATGAACAATGCTGAATGCCACAATTCCACAATGTACTTGTGGAAGTAAAATTTTAATATATGTAGCTGTCCATTTAAGAATATTTCTCCCAAAGTGTGGATTACATTTACCATGAGGTAGCACTTCACACCCATTAAGGTGGCTGTGGTCAAAGAGATAGGCAATAGAAAGTGGCAGCTAGAGTGAGGGGACTGGAACACTTACACACTGCTGATGGGAATATAAAATTGTGCAGCCACTTCAGAAATCACTTTGGCAGTTCCTCAGAAAGTTAGCATTACCATATGACCTACTAGTCCCCGTCCTAAATTCATAACCAAGAGAAATGAAAATGTAAGTTTGTACAAAAACTTATACATGAATGTTTATAATATCCCAAAAGTGGAAACAGTCCATTGGTCATCAACTGATGACTGGACCAACAAAATGTGATGTATCTGTGCAATGGAGTGCCAGGAGTGAGGCAATGATATATCACATGGATGAATGTTGAAAACATGGTAAATACCACGTATCGCATGATTTCATTTAAATGATAGATCTAGAAAGGCACGTCTGTAAAGAAGAAAAGTAGATTGGTGTTTGCTGGGGAAGAAGGTCATATGGGATAATTGCTAAAGGATGTTGAGTTTCTTTTTAGAGTGATGAAAATATTGTGGGTTAGGCACCAAAAAAACTAATCCTGTTGCTGTGAAGTCAGTTCAGATTCAGTAGCGACTCTGGGACAGAGTAGTACTACTGCCCAACAGAGTTTCCAAGGAGCAGTTGGTAGATTTAAACTGCTGACCGTTTGGTTAGCAGTTGAGAACTTAATCACTGTGCCACCAGGCCCACCTGTCAGTTTGTTGTCCTGTGAAGGCTTGCATGTTACTGTGGTGCCGGAAGCTGTGCCATCAGTATTCAGACACCAGCAGGGTCACCCATGGTGGACAGGTATCAGCTGAGCTTCCAGACTAAGGCAGACTAAAAAGAAGGATCTGGCAGTCTATTTCTGAAAACAGTTAACCAGTGAAAACCTTAAGACTAGCAGCAGCACCCTGTCAGATATAGAGCTGGAAAAGGAGCCCCCCAGGTTGGAAGATATTCAGAAGATAACTGGAGAAGAGCTGTGTCCTTACTGAACAATACCATTAATATCAGACACAAGTAAAATTTTGGTAAACGTCATTCAAAAACAATTGCAACAGTGTATTGATAGGGAACTGCCAGAAATTCAAGCTGTGTTCAGAAGAGGATGTGGAACCAGGGATATCATTGCTAATGCCACATGGATCTTGGCTGAAAACAGAGAATACTAAAAAGATGTTTGTGTTTCCTTGACAGTGCAAAGGCATTTGACTGTGTAGATCATAGCAATTTATGATTAATGTTCGGGAAAATGGGAATTCCACAATGCTTAATCATGCTTGTGAAGAATCTGTACATGGATCAGGAGGCAGTTATTTGAACAGAACAAGAGGCCACTGCATGGTTTAAATTCAGGAGAAGTGTATATCAGAGTTGTATTCTTCCAGGATACCTTTAGTGTCTGTAGGCCAAGCAGATAATCCAAGAAGCTGGACTGTGTGAAGAATAACAAAGTATCAGGGTTGAAGGAAGACTCATTAACAACGTGCTTATGCAGATGACACAACCTTGCTTGCTAGAAGCAAGAGGATTTGAAACACTTGAGGAAGATCAAGACCACAGCCTTCATTATGGATTGCACCTCAACATCAAGAGAACAAAATTCCTCACAACTGGACCAGTAAGCAGCATCATCATAAATGGAGAAAGGACTGGAGTTGTCAAGGATTTCATTTTACTTGGGTCCACAATCAGTGCCCATGGAAGCAGCAGTCAAGAAATCAAAAGACGTATTGCATTGGGAAAATCTGCTGCAAAGGACCTCTTTAAAGTGCTGAAAAGTAAAGATGTCACCTTGAAGACTAAGGTGCACTTGACCCAAGCCATAGTATTTTCAGTTGCATCATATGTGTGTGAAAGCTGGACAGTGAACAAGGAAGACAGAAGAAAAATTGATGCCTTTGAGTTGTGGTGCTGGAGGAGAGTAGAATATACCATGGACCACCAAGAGAAGAAACAGATCTGTTGTGGAAGAAGTACACCTGGAGTGCTTCTTGGAAGCAAACATGGCAAAAGACTGCATCTTACAGTCTTTGGACCTGTTGTGAGGTGAGAACCCTTTCTGGAGAAGGGCATCATGTTTGGCAAAATAAGACAGTCAGTCAAAAAGAGGAGTCGGCTCCGACTCGACGGCACTTGGATGGCTCAAGGAGATGGACTGACACAGTGGCTGCAACGATGGGCTCGAGCATAAAAGTGACAATGGGCTCGGTGCAGCGCCGGGCAGGGTTTTGTTCTGGTGTGCACAGGGTTGCTGGGGGTCGCAACTGCTGACAGCACCTGTCAACAACAACAGGCCGTCAGGACCCCTCTGGGTTAGGTAGTGGTGGTGACTGCATAACCTTGTGAACATACTGAAAACCTTTGAATTGTACGCTATTTAAATAGGCAGCTTTTAAGAAAAGAGTCGTAATAAACATAGGATGATTCTCCCAGCAGGCTATTTGGGTTGGTAAAAAATGAGTATCAGCATTAACCCAAGGGCTTCCTGCTGTTTGGTTAATGTTTTGGAAACATTCTTTCGGATCATTATCAAAGCCCTTCACAGTCTATGAGCTTATTTTATTTGATTTCTTCTTGTGCAAACTAATACAAAGCTTTAGTGATGTCTTAACCTTGGATGTCTTCAGAGCTCTTCATGTCAAAACAGATCCACACAACTCCTTGGAAGGAGGCAAGGCTGAGTTTTTTTCTCTCTCTCAGATACAGAGAAAGAGATTTAGACATTGAACACTCAGCTCCCACACTGAAACAAGGGTGTGATTTTAGCAGGTCTCTGGCTTTGGTTTGTCTTATTCTGGAGTATAAGGTCAGGTTCAATTATTTAGGGAAGCAGATAAATCCACCCAATATTAGGAGACACCTTTGTGACAATTGGGATTACTCAAGCTGCTGGTGACCTCACTGCCCTGTCCCAGAGCTCATGGAGACAGGAGTTGTGCACTGAGAAGAAGCTGAACTAATTGAAGTTCTCGCAAACTTTGAGAAGCTGTGATTCCTGTTCTGTATTTGTAATACTAATGAGCCTCAGTGTTGCAGTGTTGAAGCACTCCCTTGGCTGCTAACTGAAAGTGTGGCGGTTTGAATCTACCCAGTGACTGTGAGAGAAACACCTCGTGTGATCTCCTCCCATAAAGATTACAGTCAAGAAAACCCTATAGGACAGTTCTAGTTAGTCATAAAGAGTTGCTGTGTGTCAAAATTGACTAGATGACACTCAGCAACAACCACATCTATAATGCTACAGCTGTTATAGGTAAAAAAAAAAAGTATTGCCATTGAATTGATTCTGACTCACAGCGATACTGTAGGACAGAGTAGAACTACCCCATAGAGTTTCCAAGGAGTATGAGGTGGATTCGAACTCCTGACCTTCTTGGTTAGCAGCTGTAGCTCTTAAGTACTGCAGAGCTCTTTTGGTAGTGACTGTTTAATGAAGTAATTGCATACTTGTAAATCATTTAGGATTTATTGGGAAGAAAATAAGAGAAAAAGGACTGAAGCTCAAGTTTCTTGTTTCCTTGTTGCTCAGAGAGAGCAAATGATTTTAAAGCTAGAACTTGAGGAACTCTAGAGAGGGAGCCAGGATGTCTGGGATTTAGGCATCTTGTCTGCTAATTGTTCAGCAAATCATTGACTTGCTCCTAATTTCATGTTTTTTTTTTTTTTTTTTGTAATATGTGAAAGTATTTTGAGTTGAGATAACCTGGAAGCACCTTTTACTTTCTGCAAAACTCTAGAATTTCTCTAAATAATTTGAAATTCTCATAGCAAGTCTTCTGTCTTTTCCTCTGATCGGCCCTTACCTGGTTTTACTTCTTTCTCTTGAAAGGCATGCTGGCCATGTCCACGGCCACTGTTTTTCTTGCCAGGCCTGCCCTTCCTCCCAGAAGGTAAGTCCTTCTTTCCTCAGTGGTCATGTGGCAGCCCCACCTATCTAGTTAATACTTTCTTGATGGCTACCGCCTTCATTGGAGGAGGGACCTCTCTTTTCTCTTACCTACAAAATCAGTCTTTTTTGGTCTTTCTTCTTGGCCTTAGAATAAGCCGCTTTGTATGTCCCCTGTTTTTCCATTAAATTATAAGCTTCTTGGGGAAACATCACTTGGAAGAACACTTGACATTAAAGCTGTAACGTTATTTTACTGAAATAATTGAACTTACAGTGTGGCTGTGCCTTAGTACTTCATCTTGTAAAATGATGTGATGGTTAATATTATGTGTCAACATGGTTACTTACACTCAGTGGTTTGGCCTATATGTAATCATTCTCGACTTTGTGATCTGATGGGTGCAGACCGTTGAAAGGTGTGTTTCCTTGGGCCTGTGGCCTGCGGTTAACATACATGGATGTTCTGGCAGAGCTTGCCTTCTCTGGATCCTGCATCTGAGTTGTCACCTTCAGACCTGCATTTTTTGGGATGTGAGCTAGCAGCCTGTCATCTGACTAGCAGATTTTGAGATTCATCAGGTTCTGCAGCCCTTTGAGCCAGCAAGCTGATATCTGACTCATAGACTTGGGAATTGCTGGCCTTTAAAACTTATATGAGCCATTTTCTTGAAATAAATCTCTCTCTCTGTCTCTGGTTTTGTACCTCTAGAGAACCGAGAGTAAAATAAATGTTATAATAATTTCTACCTTTAGATGAACTGGAAACCCTGGTCATGTACTGGTTAAGTGCTACGGCTGCTAACCAAAATGTCAGTAGTCCAAATTGGCCAGGTGCTCCTTGGAAACACTGTGGGGCAGTTCTGGTCTATCTTATAGGGTCACTGTGAGTTGGAATTGACTCAACAGCAGTGGGTTTGAGTTTGAGTTAGATAAAATGGAGTCCCTAGATGATGGCAGATGATTAAAATGCTTGGCTCCTAACTGAAAGTTGGCAATTCAGGTCCATCTAGAAGTACCTTAGAAGAAAGGCTTGGCAGTGTACATCTGAAAAATCAGTCATTGAAAACCTGTGAAAGGAGAAAGAAGAACATCTTCAAAGAGCGATGCTAGCAGTGTGAGCAGGTGGTGTATACACATTATGGTTGAATACGTTTATAGGTGGCTCTCTTGCTGGTTTTTTTCTAGATGCAAGAGGAGAGGCTGGAAAGGAGGGGACAGGTGTTTATTAAGAGGATACTAGAAGAGTGAAAAGGAGGAGTGTGCTGTCACAGGTTAAGGAGAGCAGATGGAGTTGCAGATAGGTGGGCATGCAAAATTGATTTGGGTTGGATACTTTCACTTAATCATAATTAAAAAAATGAAATACAAAAATTCCCAGTTTAAAGCAAAAAGTGATGCTAGGAAAATTATATTTCTATGTGTAGAAAAGTGAAACAGGATCCATGCCTCACATGATACACAAAAACAAATTCAAAATGGATTGAGGACTAAATACACCAACTAAAAGTATAAAATTCTTAGAAGAAAAAATAGGAGCATTACTGTCAGGCCTAACTTTTAATGTAGATTATGTAGTGTTATAACAAAAGTATATACGTGTGTGTGTACTTGCACACATGCATGCACACACACACACACACACAAAGATAAAATAAATGAGACTTCGTAGAAACTAAAAATTTTTGTTCATTAAAAGACTTTACCAGAAGGTGAAAGACAAGCTACTGGCTACAAGAATAGCTTTGGAAACTATATATCTGAAAAAAATCTGACATGAGACATATATATAAAACTCTAACAACTTAGTAACAGAAAGAAAAATAACCCAATTATGAAGTGGGCAAAGGACTTGAATAGAGATTTCACCAAAGAGGACACTCAAAATGCCGCCAAATACATGAAAAGATGTTCATGTCATTAGCTATCAGAGAGATGCAAATCAAGATTATAATGAGATACCATTATACTCCTACTAGGATGGCTAAGATTAAAAAGAAAAAAAAAATCCCTGAAAATAACAAATGTTGGCAAGGATGTGAGAATATTAGGACCCTTACTCATTGCTGGAGGAAATGCATATTGTTCTTACATTGTGGAATATTGTGTGGCTGATTCTCAGAAAACTAAAAACAGAAATACCATATGACCCAGTGATTCTACTAGGTGTAAACCCAAAAGACTTGAAATTAGAGACTCAAACAGAGGCTGTACACCAGTGTTTACTACAGCACCACTCACAATAGCCAAAAGGTGGAAACAACCTGAATGCCCATCAGTAGATGAATGGATGAACAAAATATGGTACATCCAAACAGTGGAATAGTGCTCAGCCTGTAGGAGAAACAAAGTCTTGATACATGCTATAATGTGGATGGAGCCTGAAGACACTATGCTAAGTGAAATACCCATTGCTGTCTGGTTGGTTCAGACTTGTAATACCTCTATAGGACAGAGTAGAACTGTTCCATAAAGTTTCCAAGAAGTGGCTAGTGTATTTGAACTGCTGACCTTTTGGTTAGTAGCCAACCTCTTAACCACTGTACCACCAGGGCTCCTAAGTGAAATAAGTCAATCATGAAAAGACATGTATGACCCAACTTATACAAGAAGACAAGGCAAAGGTACACAGTAGTTACCAGGGACAGAAGGGAGGAGGAAAGAGGATGGTAACAGTGATTGAAGTATCACATTGATTAAGGGTAGGGATGCAAGGCCAATTGTAATTACCATTAGTAAGTTGTATATCTATAAGAGTTGAATTGGCAAAGTTATGTGACAGACATTGACGTAGTGAATTAGCACTGCTGTAATAGAAATTCCACAAGTGGATGGCTTTAACAAACAGATATATTCCCTCACAGTCTTAGGGGGCTAGAAGTCTGAATTCAGGACACTAGCTCGAGGGAAAGGCTTTCTCTCTTCTCTGTCAACTCCGTGGCAAGGACCTTGATCAGTTTCCTTCTGGTCTAGGGGCTTCTCAGTGCAGGGACCCCAGGTCCAAAGTGTAAGTTGCACTTGCGGCTCTTCTTTGTTGGTAGTAATAAGGTCCTTCTCCTCTGTGCTCACGTCTCTTTTTCATTTCTGAAACGAGATTGATTCAAAATACAAACATCCTGTAGATTGTTTTCTGTCTCATTAATATAACTACCTCTAATCCTCATTCATTAATATCAAAGAGGTTAGGGTCTTCTACATGTAGAATATTAGACCACAGAATGGCAGACAACCTCACAACACTGCCAGTCACGGCCTAGCCAAGTTGACAAATGTTTTCGGAAGACACAGTTGAATTCATGACAGATATACGTAATGATAGGAAGAAAAAAACCTGCTGAGGCTTCTTTTTTAAAAATATATTTCATTGTGATTTAAGAACAATTTTACAGTCTGTATCATCTTGCCATATAACACCTAGAACTTTCACTGTTACTCTGTTCTAGCTGGCCCTCCCCCCCCCCCCAGCACACTTCCCTTTTGTTTGGAACTTCACGTGACCTTTTGACTGAGCTCTGGTCCCCTTGGTCTCCCTCGCCCCTTCACCCAATCTTGACTCCAGCAGGGAGCCTCTCAGACAGCCCTGTGTACATGTGAAATCGAAAGATTTGTTTGTCATCAGCCTCACTCTGTTTTGTATAGTCCAGAGATGCTTCTTAATGTACAACCCAAAACCTCATGGAATTTGGTTTGTCAGTTTGGAAGTTTAGGGTCATGGTTACATGTGATATGCCAGTTAATTGGCCTAATAACACTTTGTTATGTAGTGCTTGGATTTACAAGTGACCATCGAAGACGGAAGAGTTAGGCTCTGTTTGCCTGGAACAACTGAGGAAAAAGGAGCCTCAGGCCTCCACTAATAGCTCCTCCTGTGCTATGAGACTAGGACTGGATAGCAGTTGGCTGTGATTACTGAACATTTTGATCAAAGATTACATGGAAGAGTCCTAATCAAAACTGGGGGAGAGGTGGATAGAGGGCACAATTGCAAATTTTAATGGACTTCAGACTTCTGGGAGCTGTGAAAGCTGGATGAACCCTTGAAACTGTTGCCCTGAGATTATTTTTTAAATCTTAAAATACGCCCTGAAGTCTGCTTAGAAACAAACAGTACTTTAGCTTAACTAGTAAAAAAAAAGACTTGCTTTGAGCATTAAGCTCTTTTAACAATTATCTATATGGAATCAAATTGACAGTAATTTGAAAGTTAGATAGGAACCTTAGGGGGCAGAGAGTTTCCGTTAATAGGGAGGAACAACTCAGAAAAGGAGTGTGAAAGGGATTGCAAAACTCAGTATAAGTAACGTCTATGAATGGTACATGTAGAAGCTATTGAACTGGTGTATGTTTTGCTATGTATGTTCTCAACAACAACAAAATTAAAACTTGTGGAGGACAGTTCTGCTCTGACACTCATAAGACAGAATCAATTCATCGGTAACCAGTTTTTTTGTTTTGTTTTGCTTTTTAAGAAAATATTGGAAAGTCTGTATTATAGTGGTTGGTGAAGGTGTTGGTGGACAGTGGTAAGAGGGTGATTATCATCATCTGAAAAAAACTTGAACTCAACGTCACCTGTACTTTAAAGAAAGAATTCACATGCACACCTAGAGGAGAGATGATCCAGGGACAAAGAGTTCTTGACTATTCTCAGTAATCAGTTCCCTTTCCAGTACTCCTCTGTGTTTGAAGATAATTCCGCAGAGGTTTGAGATGCTGTAAATTTAAGTCTCTCCCCCTCCACCTTTGTTTCTTGGTGAAGACAGAAGAAAAATTATATTCAAATCATTAGCAAACTTTGTTACAACTCTTGATTGATCTGAGAGATTGTTATTAGGTTACTTTTTAGCATGATTAATTTCCATTTTGTTAACGTCTTTTACAGTGCCCATCCTTTAAACCTTGTCTTTTGCTTTGCTTTTATCTTCCAGAGTAATATCCTTTTCAGGCTGAGAAACAGTAGTTGGGTAGCAACAGGTCATATGTATTAATAGGCTGGCCATATGTTTCAGATGGGTGGCTGTCAAGTTAATAGGAATTCTGGTGGTTTGAGTTTTCTTTTTTTTCTTTAACGGCAAAATATAAGAGCCATCTGCTGTTATTTTTTTGTACATGATCCTGGTAAGTTAATAATTTTAGTTACATTGCTCCTATTCAATTAGCTTTGCTCAGTGTGGAGGCATCATGACTAAGCTGTGTAGACTTCATTTTCAGTATTTATGTGTGTGGAGTGTGTGGATCTCCTACAGAGTGCCTCCACAAATTGCAGCAGAGTTGTCTACATGTAGTGAAGGGGTTTAGATGACTTCCCTCTTCAGTACTCTCTCCATTTGGAGCCAACCAAGCAGGGTAATGTGAAAAAGAAGAATGCCATGGATAGGGGTGGGGCTGCTTTAGTTAAGAGTTGCAGAAGACCTCAAAAGAGAAATTTGAGTTGTGATCTGCAGGATTAAGAAGGCAGTGCAGTAATGATCTGAGGTGAGAGTTTTCTGAGTGGAAGGAAGAGTTAAGGGTAGAGCTCTGAGCAGGGTAATGAACACTGAAGTTCACAATACTGAAGGGAGTCCAGTGGGCGACACTGTACTGAGAGGGAGAATGCAGCGAGGGGAGGTCAGAGAGGGTCTGGTCTAGGTATGATAGGAGCCATTGGAAGGCTTTAAAGAAAGGTGTGATACCATCTAATTTACAATTTAGAGTGCTAACTGGGCTAAGAGGAATTGGATTGTTAGGAGCAAGAGTGTAGGGTGTAACTGTTGTCCAGGTGAGAGATGTGGACTTAGGTTGCATGGCATAGGTGATGTGAAGTGACTGGATTTATGTTTTGAATATGGAATCTCTAGAACAGACAGAATTACTCTTAGCTTTTCCATTTGAGCCCCTAGGTAATTGATAGTGCTCTTCTGACTAAGATATGAAGGACTTGATGGGGGTGTGGGTCATGCAGTGGCAATCAACAGTTTTGTTTTGGTCAGTGATGTTTGAGAGGGCTAACGGACATCCAAATGGAATGGCTAGTAAGTGATTAGATGTATGAATCTGAAACTTACATGAGAGATGACGATTGGAATGTTAACGTTTATGTTACACCAACGTCAGGAGCATAGACAGAGAGGAGGCTGAGTTCTGGGTCCTGGAGGCCCTTAAGGGGCGCCAGCAAAGGAGACCTACACAGAGTGGCCAGGGAGGCTGGAAAGAACCAAGTGTTAAAGACACTGATCTGAAAGGAGGGTATTTCAAGGAGTGAATGTGACTGCATCCTTTAGTTCCAGGTGTTCAAACACTACACTCATATTTTTTATTTTTTATTTTTATTTAACATGACTGAGTGAAAATGTACATGCACGTATAAATTTACATGCCCACCTATATGCAGTTTCCACTGCTCTCCCTGTCCGGTGACTGCACACTATTCCTCTCTGCTCCATACCTGTCTCATCCTCCCAACAGTCTCCTTTCCTTTCCTCTCCTCTCCACCCACTCCCCTTCCTCCAGCCAGAGGTCAGCAAGATGATATCCTATAGATGTATAGAATCATAAAGTGCTTCCAATATATGGTCACTCTGCATTGGCAAGTCCAATCCATTCCTGTCCAAAGAGTGGACTTTTGTTATAATTTATGGGAAAGGGCAGCATCAGGGCCGGGGGCCATGCTCTCAGAGGAACCCCAAAACCGCTGGACCATCAATAGAGGTCTTTTAATGGAGATCTCATGATGCACCCCTTTTTATTCTTGTGTTGCCAGTGAGACTCCTCTATGTGAGCTCCATCGTGGCTATCACTGGTGGTGGCCGGGCCCCATCCGGTTCTTCTGGTCCCAAGTCGATGTAGGCACCCACTTTTGTGGGTCTCTCTGTCTTCTCGGTTGTCTTTTTTTTTTTTTAATTTTTATTTAACATAACTTAGTGAAAATGTACATTCACATATAAATTTACATGCCCACCTATATGCAGCTTCCACTGCTCTCCCTGGCCGGTGACTGCACACTATTCCTTTCTGCTCCATACCTGTCTCATCCTCCCAGCAGTCTCCTTTCCTCTCCTCTCCATCTACTCCACTTCCTCCAGCCAGAGGTCAGCAAGATGATATCCTATAGATGTATAGAATTATAAAGTGCTTCCAATATATGGTCACTCTGCATTGCCAAGTCCAATCCATTCCTGTCCAAAGAGTGAAGCTTTGTTATAATTTATGGGAAAGGGCAGCATCAGGGCCGGGGGCCATGGTCTCAGAGGAACCCCCAAACCACTGGACCATCAACTGACGTCTTTTAATGGAGATGCACCGCTTTTATTCTTGTGTTGCCAATGAGACTCCTCTCTGTGAGCTCCATCGTGGCTATCACTGGTGGTGGCCGGGCACCATCCGGTTCTTTCGGTCCCAAGTCGATGTAGGCACCCACTCTTGTGGGTCTCTGTCTTCTCGGTTGTCTTTACCGCATGTCATTTTGGTCCTTGGTGAGCATCTGTTCCTGCTGAGTTGGGACCATTTGCTGTGTCCTCGGATGGCAGCTTGGCAGCTTTTAAGACCCCAGACGCCACTCACCAATGTGGGGTACAGAGAGCTCTCTTAGGAAAACGCTAGTTGTGCCAATTGGCCTGGAATTCACCTAAGAGCATGGTCCCCCGCCCCCCGCCTCAGCTACTCTATCCTTGCAGTATTAAGATGGAAGGAGTACTCAAGTTATGTTGAAGTCCACTTAATGTTGTTCTTGTTTCTAATGTGCACTACACTCATATTAAATGGAATTTCCAAAGTCTGCTTGTTGCCATAAGCTCAGGGACAACTAGTGCAAGCTAGGCCCAGTGACAGGCCACAGAATCCCTGAGCCTTGGTGAAATCAGAAAGAGGAAGAAAATCTCTTCTAGGTTCATGGGGACAAGCCATTGCTCAAGTCTCCATCAGGATTTGTGAGATTTTCATACCGTTACCAAACAAGCAAAGAGTAAGTAGTATCTTCTTTTAATGCACCTACAGCTGGCATGTCAGTTCTTGGAAAATAATAAGTAACAAAATGCTAATTAATCTGTTCCACATTTTTAAGATTCTCCTCAGATGAAGCTTACATTCAGCCCAGTCTATGAAAAGAAATATAAAAATGTTTACCACTTTAACTACTTGATCTATTAATGTTTAGTTCTGACAAGATATATTGTGTAACAATTCATTTTCTAAACTTTTTCTCAGTATCAACCCAGTCATAATGGTTTGAAGGCAGTTTCAATTTGGCTGTTAATTCCAGGTTATGTGACATTTTTGTAATAGTTTCTTTGTCTCTTCACAAATGGTAGTAGTTAAATGAGATTCCCGCCCTCCTCCCCTTTTTGAACAGAAATCCTGGTTGCCTAGTGGTTTAATACCACAGCTGCTAACTAAAAAGGTTGGTAGTTCAAATCCAACAGGTGCTCCTTGGAAATTCTATGAGGCAGTTCTACCGTCCTGTAGGGTGGCTATAGGTCAGGGTTGACTTGATGGCAGTGGGTTTGGTTTTGGGTGGCACAGTGCTTAAGAGCTTGGCTGCTAACCAGAAGGTTGGCAGTCCAAATCCATGAGCTGTTTTTTTGGAAACGTTATGACACAGTTCTGTTCTGCCCTATAGGGTCACTGTAAGTTGGAATCTACACACCGGCAGCAGGTTTTGTCTGTTTCTTTTAAAGTGGGAGTATAATGCACTCTAATAAATATTTTAAATTGATGGGCAAAAAAAAAAGTACTGTACTGTACTTTTTGTACAGTGCAGTAGATTGTATCCTCCTTCCCTGTGCCATTAAATGCATTTTTCTTTAGAAACCAAAGTGTGATCATACTGTAAATAGATGATTTATTTCGGTGATTCTCATCAAGTTTGGAGAAACAGTGGATTTCTTTTCAATCAAGCAGAGCTGCAGTTTTCCTCTCAGAAGGCTCAGTGAATGACAAATACTTAAGGAAACTCTGTAAATGTTAACTCTTATTACCCTTTTGATATTTAGTTGACCTTTACAAATAGCTAAAGCTAGTAAGAATGTAGTGGGTTGACAGTTGGCAATTACTTGTGGTGAGAAATATTTTCTTCGTTGGTTATTCAACTGAATACTTGATCCATTAAATGGATGACACTTGATAGAAACAAAAAGATCAGAATAATCCATAGAGATCCTTTTTATAATTTTAACAGAATGACTCTAGGTCTACTGCCTTGCGTAAAAACAAAAGACAAGACAAAGCCCTGAAATTCTCCATGTTTCTAAGGTGGAATTGGAAGTGGCTCACCTACCTGTTAGACTCAAATCTCATTTTCAAAGAAAAAACTGAAGCGCAATACCCAAAGTGCAGGACCTTCCTTCCTGTCCGGTTCTATGAGTTAAGCCAGTTTGACAGCTGTGTGCTTTTCTTTTTTTCCATGAAGGTTATAGGACGTAACAAGCCTTACCCTTGGAACGAGCCCTCAAGCAGTTATCTTCTCAAGGAGTCTGACTGTCCTTGAGTGGTTCTTGGTGACCAGAGTGACTCGTGGGAGAAGTAGAATGGGAGTACCGGAGGCTCCGGGCTCTCCCTGTCATCTCTTCTCCCAGCCTCCTCTCTGCTCCTTGAGTAGGATGAAGATGAAGGGCAGCCTAGGTGGCTGGGGTGATGAGAAAGGCCAGGGGAAGGCTGCTCCTCTCGTTGGTCAAGAGATGCTGACAGGGCAGGCTCTAGGAGGAAGGAGGCCATGTCTGCCTTGTCCACTGCCTGCCCCTGGTGCTCAGTGCCGTGCTCGACGCATCAGCGATCTGTATTCTTGTTGAGCACTGACTGATTGGGAATTAGGGCTCATGGGGCACCATGACACAGCTTTGTCCCTTTGTCTGTACTACCTGCGTCCTTGAATTGAGCCAGATCCCAAGGCCCCACGCCTTAGGAAATCACCCTGATGTACTATACAGAAGAACCGTCTATTTCAGAACCAGCAAGGGCACCACTTAAACTCGTGGAAGAAATCACTAGAATTCTTTGGGACACACTTGCCTCCTCCATAAAGCAGTGTTGTTAACTGCCATCAGGTGGGCCCCCTACTCACGCTGACCCCGTGCACAGTGGAGTGAAATGCTGTCTGGTTGCGCATTGTTCCTGTGATTGGTAGGGGATGAGACCATTGTGATCCGTAGGACTCTGACTAATTTTTGGAAGCAGATCTCCAGGCATGTTTTTGTAGTTAGTCTTACTTTGGAAATTCTGCTGAAACTTGTTTAAATTAGCACAATAACAACATGCAAGCTAGTGGCTGTAGATGAGGTGCATTAGACAGGAATCAAATCCAGGTCTTCTGCATGGAAGGTGAAAATTCTACCTCTGAACTGCCACTTTACTCCCTGCTCCATGAAGCAGTAGTAGTTTTCTACTAAGTGCAGTTTCTTAAAATCAATTGTGTCGCTGTCCCATTGAATAAAATCTAAGCACTTGCCTTGGCTGTCAGTATCCTGCATGAATTGGCTTCCGATTTCCTTTTTAACCTGTCTGGTACCATGCTCCAGTGCCTTGGGCACCGCAGGGCCTTTCTGGTCTGCGTGGTCCTCACCTGGAATGTTCTCCCATTGCTCTTCCTGCCTCCAGCCTTTAAAGGTCAGCTTAAACATTTCTTCTACAGCGAGGTGTTCTTTGTCCTTGCTGTCAGCCCCGTTTAGGCTGTTTGCATTTTCATATGTGTTTGTCTCCTTGTTTACTAACCCTCTGTCCACTCAGTCATATGCTTTGTGAGGGTTCGTGAGGGGCAGGATTATTTTTCTGACCTGGTCCATGCCTGGCTCAGTGTAGGTTCTCAGCAATTATTTGTCTGAGTGCTTGAATAAAGAATCAGCCCACTTTTCATCAGAAAAAAACAATTAAAAAGCATTTAAAAATTTTTTTTAATGTATGCGTGATTGATACTATAAAAATTTCCTAGTTTTCTTAATTGCCTTAAAGAATAGGGTTGGTGTTCATCACCTGTCGTCTGCCTACTAATAGCTGTATTTTTTATCTTTAGCCTTCTAATGTGTTTTCTTAGCCCTTTTCTTTCTTTTATCTTTCTCTTTTAGCAAGGGAAGCCGTATGTCTTCGACAGAGTGCTGCCTCCCAACACGACCCAAGAGCAGGTTTACAACGCGTGTGCAAAGCAGATTGTCAAAGGTATAAGTGCCTTTTCTTTATTTCCTTGTGGGCCTTTTGGGGTAATTGAAAACATTAAGTGATATTTGCAGCCTAAAATCGATGTGCTGTGACTATAAGCAGAGGCCCGCTAATTACAAACACTGAATTATGGCTTTGAGCCTGATTTTCTGTGTGATGTCAGTCAGGTTATTTGACCTCTCCATATCTCGTTTCCATGGAGATTTCTTTCTTTTGCCTCGTTTTTGGCAGTTATTCTGCCACCTAGAACCTTAAAAGTCACGTAAGCCGTGGTCACACTGTTCCTGTAATGGTTTTAAAATGCTCCTGCAGCAGGTGTGGTTGTTAGCTGCTGTGAGTCAGCTCTGACTCACAGAACAAAATGCTGCCTGGTCCTGTTCCATCCTTAAGCTCACAACACTATACTAAATGATATTCTTTTCTGATCCATATTGTTTTTACTGACTAATTTTCTGAAACACATCACTAGGCCTTTCTTCCTAGCCTCTAGTAGTCTGGAAGCTCCATTGAAATCTGTCTACCATGGGTGACCCTGCTGGTATTCAGAATGCTGGGGCGCAGCCTCCAGCATCCTAGCAACGTGCCAGCCATCCCAGTGTGACAAACTGACCGAGAGGGAGTGTACTATAGGTATAGGATTTCCTTTTTGCTTTAAAGGAGAAAGCATTCTTGATTCTTTAATTGTACATTTTTGGTTGATTTATTTTAAGGGTCTGTCTCCTGTTTGCTAGTGTTTCTAAAAAAAAAAAAAACAAAAACCTTAAGTTTGCAGAATTCCTGTGTGTCAAGAAAGTTTGTTACAGCGTCACAAATTACATTGCCTTGGTGGTTGTCGAGCTGTTGTTGGTACTCAGCATTCCTTAAGTATTCTTTCATCTAACCTACTTTCAACCTGCCACCCAGATCCTGACATTTGTTCCTCCAGAAAGGTAGCCTCAAGCCTGAATTGCTGCCCTCAGGATTAGTCTTTTTCTCTGGGATTGGCCATGGCCCTGGAGGATTTGTGTCAAAATAACAGCAGGGAGATGAAACAATTTTCTCATTTCTCCACCTGCCCTTTCAAATCAGGGACAGGTTGGAATTTGCATCGCGGAGCTTGCCATCTGGACAGAGCTGGGGGGCATCTCCTGCTACTTTGCTTTTCATCATCAAACACTTGGCCTTCAGATTTGAATGCTGTGGCAATTACGCTGTCAGATGTCTTGATGCTGCCACCTCTTTAGGTAGCTTTAGATTTAAAAAGCAGAAAATAAAAACAAAACTGAAAGAACCACTGTGTCGTGTTAGATCTGCTGGTTTTTAGAAGCTGAGCTGGCTAACCTAGCTCTTTGAAATTCATGCAAGTCAGCCTTGGGTACATCTGTTAGATTAATTCTGACCCTGGACACCTGCGTGGGAGATGTGCGTCAGTATGTAACGTTCCTTGCTAGGGTGTATGGTTATTCATGTTCTTGTTTCAGATATTGATTAATTTTGAAGGTCTTCACAGTGAGGTTATTAGAGAAGAGTGAAACGGAAAATATGTCTGACTTTGAGCTCTTTGAATTGATTGCTTGAGTCTGTATCTGGTGGTACTTTTTGTTTCTCTCTACTCTTTCGATTCTCTTTCTGCCAAAAAATGTTTTGTGTCTCTTTTTTGAGCATATCTTTCTTGGTTTGCTCCTACTCAGCCAGCCTGACCCTTTGTTATCAGCTGCTTTGTGTTTTTGTTAAGGTAAGATTAATCTCATTTGAGCCAGAGTTTTCGTCTTCGTCTCTTTCATTTCTTTATCAAAGGGTGAAATGATTAGCGTGTTCACCTGCTAACCAAGTGGTTGATGGTGTGCAGTCACCCAGAGATGCCTCATAAGAAGCCATCTACTTCTGAAAAAATCAGATAGTTGAAAATCCTATGAGGCACAGTTCTACCACAACACACGTGGGGTCGACGTGTCAGAATCGACTTGACCACAACTGGTTTACATTATCAGCACCAAATAACATTTATTGCTTGTTGTGCTAAGCGTACAGGATATTTTAATATATCTCTGCCTCCTCTAAGCTGAACTTATAAATAGGATGGCTGAACTCCATTTAAAGAAATTTTGGATTGACGAACAATAATAATACTAATCTTTGAGTCTTCATTCACTAATAAAGTTGGGATCCCTCCTGTTTGATTTTTCTACATCATGAAGTATCAGAACTAGGTAGTCCTAGGGAGGTCTCATGAGGATAACCGTGTAACTCTGGTGGAAAGTTGAGACCCAGTCATATGGTGAACCACAAAAAAAGCATTCAGAATGAAATCAGTCTCTGACATGGTATGGTACCTTAAATAGGGTAGGAGCGTGCTTCTAATACCTTATCCATCCTTGAAACAAAATTATTAGGGAAACGGGGAAAACTGATTTACTTTTCAAATATGCACTGAGGCTATTGTCAGGGGAGGGGGCTGTATATTTCTCCATCTGCAGGATGAAACGTTAGATCTATGGAAAAGAACTTGTTGGAGTCGATTACTGAGTAAGGCTCAGGCATCTCTTGCTGTGATGGTCCTTAGATTAGGAAGGGGAGAAGGTGCTATGGGGACCTTTTTTTTCTAGAGGCCCCCAGATTGAATCCTTTGACACCTGAAGGTCCTCACTATCCCTGTGGTTCATGAAAATGTGGTGGGCCAGTGGGCTTTCTTTTCAAGTCTGTCCAGTTCACTGAATGTGAGCATCAGGAAGCCTGCTTTTAACTGAATAGCTGTATTCACTCACTTTTTTTTCATTCTCTACAATTTCACTGCATTTTCTTTTAATATGTAAGAAGTATGATTGTGGAGTCCTGTCATCTCCCACGTTCCTGTCTTCATCTGGTGTGGAGTTTTCAAAATTTTGCCTGAAATAGTATGCAGAATTCTCCTTCATTTATTCTAGGAGAGGATGTGGAGCTTGCGACTAACAGCATGGTAAATAGGAAGGCACATGGGAATTAAACACCGTGGTTACTGGTTGCTGTTGTTCAAGAACTGGTAGCTGTGTCCTGGCCTACAGAAGCTACATTTGTCTTCCAGATTAACTACATATGGACTATCCAGAAGCTAGAGAAGTGGGTTCTTGTTTTCCAGTCCTAGATTCTTTAAACTTCATTCATTTGATTTTTATAATTGTTATTTATTGAAGAGTATTAAGTACTAATATGGCATAGTGGTTAAGTGCGATGGCTGCTAACTAGAAGGTCGGCAATTAAAATTCATGAAGTCCTCCTTGGAAACTCTACGGGGCAGTTCTGCTCTGTCTGTAGAGTCGCTGTAAGTCAGAATTGACTCAGCAGCAGGGGATTTGGTTTTTTTTTTGGTGCTAAGTGCTGAACGTGTAGTAAATACTGCTAGAGGCTGGAGTCACCGTGATACTTGAGGCTGGCAATAAGGAGTTTCCACTACAGGGAAGAAGACAGACATACATAATTATAATCCATATAGACATTATGTGTTTCAAAGAGCTATGTGTAAAATGTTCTAGGAGCACAAAAGAAGGTTTCTTCCTGCTGATTTTGGTAGGTGGGGTAAGAGAATGGAGAATTAAGAAATACTCTTGAAAGAGCAGGTTCCAAGGACTGTAGAACTTAGCAGGGTTGTCCAGGCTAAGGAAATAGCCAAGCAAAACCTAAAGACATGGATTATGTAGCATGAGACAGAATACAGGAAGGCATGCCGAGAGACGAGGCTTAAAAGTAAGGCTGGTCAGAATGGTAAGCCTAGAGTGATCTGATCTGATCTATGTGATTGTCGTATTATACTACTGTTAGGAAAAAGAGTATATATTTAACTGCTATTCTCTGTCAGATACTGTCGATGCTCTTTACACAGGTTATTGCATTTTAAACCTTGATACAAACTGCATTGACTAAGGGTATTGCACAGCCTACTGCTATAATTGCTGTCAGCAAGTCATATACTTGTAAAAACTTTGGCAAAATTTGTATGATAGATATGTTTACAACAACAACAAAAGAGTATCGTCTGAGGCTGCTTTATATATAACCAAATACTTCATAGGATTTGGTTTCATGGTTTGGAGATACAGATAGGGTTATATGGGATATCCCCCTTAATTGGCCTAGTAATGTAGTCATTCCTTCTGTTCTAGCTGCTTGTTCATTGTATGGTGCCTGGGGTCTTAAAAAGTTGTAAGTGGCAATCCAAGGTGCAGCAGTTGGTCTCTACTCTCTTGGAGCAATAGAGAAATAAGAGTCAGGGAAAGGAGGAGATTATGGAATTGGGGCTAATTGCTTCCATGAACAAGTGTCTCTTTTGCTATGGGACCAGAAGAACTGAATGGTACCTGGCTACCATCACTGAATATACTGATCAAAAATCCTGTTCAAGCATCCAGATCAAGAGGAGACAAATGCTGAACAGAATTTCAACTTCTGATACACGCTAGAATTTCTGAAGCAATAAAGTGTGGATGAACCCTCCAAACTATTGCCCTGAGATAATCACGAACAAAAAATATCCCCTGAATTCATCTGAAAATTGAACAACATTTAGCTAGTAAAAATGGTCTGCCTTGAACAGTATGCTCTTTTGAGAGCTATCTGTAGGGATCAAATTGATGTGGCCGTTCAGAAGACGAGATAAGAGCCTTCAGGGGCTGTGAGTTAATGTTCAGGAAGGAAGAACAACTTAGGCGGGTAAGAATGGTTGCACAAGTTGAGGAATGTGATCAGTGTCGCTAAACTGTACATGTGACAACTGTCAAATTGGTGTATGTTTTGCTGTGTATATTCTCATCAGTGATAGCAAAATAAGTAAAATCTAGGGAAGAAATGTAACCTTGTGAGCTGTAAGGATTATTATCACTACCATAGCAGATAAACTCATTGCTGAGTCGATCCAGCTCATGGCAACTCATGTGGCTTAGTGGTTAGGTACTACTTCTTCTAACCAGTCCATGTTCACATCTGCCAGGTGCTCCTTGGAAACTCTATGGGACAGTTCTACTCTGACCTATAGAGTTGCTGTGTGTCAAAATTGACTCAACAGCAGTAGCTTTCTCTGGCTTTATACCAGATAGGAAATTGAGGCTTGGAGAGGTGAAGTTGGTCAGGTCAGGAGGGGGTAGCAGAGCTGGGACTGGAGCCTAGGTTCCTCTGACATACGTGCATTCTTTTGCACTAGGCTAGCCCCGCTTTTCTGGTGGCCTATAAAAAAAACCCACTGCTGTCGGGTGGCCTATAGTGAGCATTAATAAAAAGGATGAGTTGTTCTTTTTTCTGTCAGGCCGTATGGACTATTAACCAAGCATTACAAAAAGACAGGAATAGAAATGGGTTGGGAGGAAGGGAGATGAGAGAGAACAGGATTTGTGCTTCCAGAGTCCCGTCGTGGCCCTGGCTGTCTGCTGATAATGAGGGGGACTTCTAGATTTCTATTCTGAAGGTGCAGTGTGTTCTTACCTGGGCACAGTGATGGCCCTTTAGGCTGACTGGGCCCAGTCCTCTTGGTGAGCCCTGGTGTTTAGCAGGAGCTACTTCTGCACTCCAGGTCATGGCCTACCTGAGTAATTTGGTTGGCTGGTGAGAATGTTAGGATACACTCCAGGAATGTCTTGTCAGCTACTGTTGCCAGACGCCGTGGTGCCATTAGACCGCCATGTCACCATGAGAGTTGGTAGGAGACTGTATCAGGAAATACTGTGTAGCTTTGATTATATCCTTCCCAAATTCTCACCTGACTATGGAACCAACCCTTCTGCTCAAGCAAATCTTGGACTCAGAGCTTAAAACCTAGGGCTGGAAACTTGGCTTCTGCTCTGATTTGCATCTATAAAAAGAGGCAGGAAGTATTTTCAAGTATCCCCTCCTCCCTTCTCTCCTTTCTTAGGAGACAGGAAGGCTCTTCCCACCTGGAGAAGGTTGCTTGGCTGGTGGGTGATGTGTGCTGTTTGTGGTATGCTGGCCATGTGGTGTGAGCTGAGATCACATCACACCAGGACCCATCACAAAGAAAGATGCTGTCTGCCTGAGCTGGTTTGCCGACTCCGTGGAGGGCAGATAGAAATAGTCCTTCTGTTACTGCGGGAACTAAGACAAATGCCTTCCCTGGGCCCAAGGACTGTCATTCAGTGTGATGAAAGTGCCTTTTTGTGGGAGTGGGGGTGGGTGTGGTGGTTCAGTACAGAACTGAGTGTTGTCTCTTTCTCATCCTGTCTTTTAGTAGCGGCCATTCTGCAGCGTCCTTGCTCTCTGGCTTCTCAGCATTTCAGCCTTGTAAGAGCTCTGTTTGTGTTCTGCTTCCCCTCCCTGTCTCTCTTTCTACTAAAAAGGAAACATACACTAAAAGAAATGAAAAAACAAAACAAAACAAAACTGGAGTTTGGAGGAAAATAGGCAACACTGGGTTTGAACAGTCTTTTAAGATTGCCTTCTAATTCAGAGCTGAATGATAGAGGGTGACCTCAGTTTTGCTCTACGTTGAGGATGGGAGAGAGCTTCTCTTAAAAAATGAATTAATTTTGACATGATTGTAAAAATTTTAAAGGCCAAGGGGAGGTTGTTGGAATGAGATTTTATGTGGCCTCTTTTTCTTTAAAGAAGAAAAAACTGTGCTCAGTTTTGAAACAGCATCTGGAAACAGAATCCTCCAGGATCCGTCTCAGCTTCTTCGGCCCAAATGGGTTGAGCTCTTGTTTTCACAAGAGCTGGTCCAGTTCTTAACCTACAAGAGTTTGGTAAGGAACGACTAAGTAGGAGTTACAAGAGACTTGTGCGTCCTGCTTAGCAAGTAGAGTCTTCCTGGGGACCTGTGGTCTAGCCTAATAAATTCATACCTGGAATCCTGTGATGCCCATGGCCTACTGGCAGAGGAAGATGCCCAGGCTAGGCTTTTTCCTGGAGGCCGTTGGTCCAGTTTCCTGTTAGCAGAGCCATGGGCTCTGAGTTAATTTTCCTCTTGGGTGTGATGGGTCACTCAGAGCCACCTTCCTTGGGCAGATGTGCTTGCAGTGTGGTGGGCTGGGATCAGGGCTGTGACCCCTCTACGAAGAGCAGAGGAGGCTGTATGTGCCCTTTGGCCATGTCTTCCTTAGCAGTGCTCTACATTAGGGCAGAGGGCCCCAGAGTGCTTTAGAGAGGGTCTGTGTCTTCTCTTTATACTTGGGAGGCTTAGGGAAGGGCCCATTCAGTTTTGGGGATGATGTTTCATTTCCAGTAAATGGAAGCTTTAGTACCGTGAAAGGGAGTCAGTGGTGGTTGGTTCAGTGGTAGAATTCTCGTCTTCCATGCAGAGGACCCAGGTTTGATTCCCGGCTAGTATACTTCAGCTGCTGCTCGCCTAGTAGTGGAGGCTTGTGTGTTAACTGCAGTGCTAAGCAGGTTTTGGTGCAGCTTTCAGACCAAAAGAGACAAGGAAAGAAGGCCCAGTGATCTACTTCTGAAAAGTGACCGATGAAAACCTTGTGGGTCCAACAGTACAGTCTGGTCCCCAACTGATCACGAGTGCAGGACTGGGCAGCATTTTTGTTCCATTGTATATGAAATCACCACGAGTTAGACACCGATTTGATGGCAGCTAACATAAGTACCATGAATATGGTTGGCATTCTAATTGTCAGGAATTTTTTCTGTGCAATGAATGTAGAGTTTTTAAACATACACCTAGAGGATGGGACCTCTTCACACTGGATCCCTCTAAGCATGTTATAGTCCCGACAGTGTAAGGACGTTTCCTCTGGCCACTGTTTTCTGACCTCAGGAATTCTTCTGAATAAGGCGTTTTCATGAAAACACAAGCTTGAGCTTGCCACCCTTCCACTCTCTTTAAGTTGTTACTTCCCAGTGTTATCGGGGAAACTGTTAACGGAAGCGTGATGTGTGTGAACATTCTGTCGCTCTCTTTCTGTCAGTATAGCTTGATACAAATTCTTGAGTACTACTGGGATTATAAAAAAGAAAAATCATGCTGCTTAATTTTTCCTTTTCGTAGCTTCTTAAAAAGAAAGTCCTGTTTTTTGATCCTAGTTCACATTCTTACAACCTCAGTTCAGCAAAATGTGTATTAAGGAAAAAAAAAAAAAGGAATGGACAGGAAAATGGAACAGAGGTATATGAGGAACTTGTGGAAAGAGAGAAAGTACTGACACATTGCGGGGATTACAATCAATGTACAAACAATTTCTGTGTCAGTTTTGTAGTGAGAACCTAATTTGTGTTGTAAACTTTTACCTCAAACACAGTAAAGTTAAAAACCAACCAACCAAATGAAAAGCTCAACAAAACAAAAACTAACCAGCATCATAAAGAAAGAAAAATCTGTTCTGAAATAGATGGAGCTGATTGGCTTGATTTGTTTTTCCCCCCTAAATAAGTCCTCTCCTTATCCCTGTCCTTCTTGTACAATGAAAAACTTATTGCTTGTACAGGCATATTGAATCAAAACCAGTTTCCTGTCCAGTCAGTTCTGACACGCGGACCCCGTGTGTGGCGGAGTAAAACTGTGCCCCACAGCGTTCTCAGTGGCTGATTGTTGAAGAACAGCTCTCCAGGGTTTACTCCGGAGAGTAACTGAGCAGCTGAGCGAGTTAACCATTTGTAACGCCTGGGGACTCCTTACGCAGAGATGGGGGGTCAAGGATATTAATTTTGCATCCTTCCCCTTTCGGCAGTGTTTGTATGGCTAAAGGAGGAACCAGGGAAAACAGGAGAGGAGTAGCGGTAAACATGTTTTAGTCACCTCTCTTGCTTTGGAACAGTTCCCACGGATAATCTTCATCTCTTCAGCCAAGAGTAACCTCTGTCCAGGTGCATACCCTTGTCCCCGTGTGTGATAGAAGATGGCCTGCTGCTGGGGGCAGTTTGTGCACTGAGTTCACTGTGTAATTTAAAGAGGTTCCTGGTGCCAAGAGCCTGGGCTACCTTGTTAGCACCGCCCCAGAAAAAACAGAGGCATCATGTTTGAGTCAGGGCTCTGCTGGTTTCTCGGCTGATTCCGTTGTCACTGTGTGATGTGTTTTGTGAAGTGGGGCCCCTTGATCCTCCCCCGGCTCTGGCATAGCTCTTTGCTGAAGGAGCTGTCATATGGCCTTTGCAAGAAACCTTCTCCCAAAGCTTTCCTGGGCCAGTGGTTTAAAACAACCTAAATAAGATCTTTAGGAAAGAAATTCTGTTTTGCACCTCACTTCAGAAATTCAAGGCACCAGTAGTGTTTTTTCTCCTCAGCTGATCTTGAGAGATCACGTTATAGAACAACAGTCAAGCATCTGCTTAAAAGAAAGTATTCCGCTGAAGGTCTCTGCCTTAATTGTGACATGACAGAGAGAAAGCTTGCCTGCCTCCTTCTTCATCAGTGTATTCTGTAGAAAAAAGAGGCCACTTCTGTCTCTGTTGGTGGAGCAGCAGAGGCTCTCGGTTTTGCCTTTATCTGACAATTCTACTTAAAATGCAAATGGAGTTGAAATGTATTAGTTGTGTGAAAAATGAAAAGTGAAAAATGAAATTTTAAAATATGCACGTGAAACAGCATATGATCAAAGTAATGAATTAACTTTAATTTTTGTCTTTATTACACACAGATGTCCTTGAGGGTTACAATGGGACAATTTTTGCATATGGACAGACTTCATCAGGAAAAACCCACACCATGGAGGTAAGAATGGAGAGTGCTACAATATCATTCTCTGAGTTAACTGAATGGAACTTAATTTCAGCAGAAGTTGCTTACTGAGCAGTAGACATGGTTACATTTGGCCAATATTTTATGTTATTGAGGAATTTAGAATACTGTAAGTAATAATGTCTCAAAGTTCAGTTCTTATAGAAACTCTTTGTTGATCTTTCAAAATAAAAAAAGCAGTTGCCATCAGGTTGATCTGACTCACAGCAACTCTGTCTATTGGATGGAGTTGAACTGCCCCATCAAGTTTCCAGGAGTGGCTGGTGGATTTGAACTGCCAACTTTTTGGTTAGCAGTCAAACTCTTAACCACTGTGTTATCAGGGCTCCTCTGTCAAAATGGTAATAATAAATTCCATTAAAATTAATTTCCCATAAACTAACTAGTGTATGAGTGTAGAATATGACCACAGACCCAATCTAACTGAGGAAGCCTACTGTGAAGATCATTGACCCTTAAGAGGACTTTGGGATAGTGGGGGTGGTGAGGCAGGTGAGTCCCTCTGAATAAAAATAAATAAATCTGCAGGTCAGATAAAAAGAGTCAGCTTGGGGCCAGTTTCAGCCTATAAACACATAGTGATTTTTCTTTTTTAATTGCAGGCAAATTTTAAAATGTCATGATTTCACACAATTCTAATTTTTCTAAATTCAGTCGAAAATTCTGAAGGTTTGGTAACACTGGGTGAATTTCACCATAATGTAAAATGCAGGCTTCACTAGAGCAGGGATCTTTATTTTTCTCGTTCAGGTGAACAATTTTTATTTTTATTCACATTTCTAGTTTATTGTAATTTCTGCTGTCTAGAATGATGGCAGTCCCACAAAGGGGACTTGAAAAATAAATTGTTAAAATGATCCCTTGGGATAGTCAAGGATGTCCTGTGTGGGGGGCTGGGACCTCCAGGGTACTCTCATTCATTCTGTGCACATATGAGGCCTGCCAGTTAAGTTTGCAAACTCATCCTAGAAAAAGTGCTGCATACTTCATGGCCAAATGTTACTACAGTCCCTTCTGAGTCCTCCCTTTGGGAAGCTATGCACCAACACCGGTGCCTAGTTCACCGTTCAAAGCGATTTGGAACTCTTTTTCTGGAAGGGCGTAAGAGCTGTTCTCGTATGACCATTGATGTCCTGAGTGTCAACTAAATGTCTTCCTTTCAGTATTTTGTTTGCCTTCAGGTAGAGAAAAAAGTCACTGGGGGCCAGATCAGTTGAGTAGGGAGGGTGTTCCAGTGCAATTACTTGTTTACTGGCTAAAAACTCCCTCACAGACAACTGCACAATGAAGTTTGCGAACTTGCCTCCTTGTCACCATGCACAATGGCCATTCCAGAAAGAGTTCCAAAATTGCATTCAAGGATGGACCCCGCGCTGGCATCGTTGCATATTTTCCCAAGGGGAGTACTTTTGAGGTGACTGTAGTGACATTCAGCAATGAGGTTTGTAACAGTTAGAACAATTACATTTGTGGACTTAATTGTCAGACACCATAGTTAGTGAATATGGACTTATATTCAGTGTCCTTCATATATATATTTTTCTCCTTATGGAAGGACATATGTAGATGTCTTTTTTATGTATATTCTCTTACGTATCTGGCCGTTGGGGAGCTCCTGGGTGGCGCAAATGGTTAAGCAGTTGGCGCCTAACAGAAAGGTTAATAGTTCAAACACACCCAGAGGCTCTTCGGAAGAAAGACCTGATGATCTGCTTCCAAAAGATCACGGACTTGAAAACTTTGTGGAGCACAGTTCTGCTTTGCAACACATGGGGTCACCATGAGTTGGGATGTACTCTGTGGCACTCAGTTTAATTTTACTTTTTGGCGAGTACTTGAGGGTGCACCTCCAGCCCAGATTGCTGGCTGTGGATCTCTGCAGCAGCATCAGGGTGTGCCCCCCAGACAAGGCATGTCTGCCAACACAGTTGGTCCCTTTTACCTCCTCTTGTCCTGCTTTTTACCCTCGACTGTGATAAAGCCTTCATGGCTGGATAATTCTAGAGGCTAGGTCCATCTGACAGGGAGGAGAGGTGGAGAGAGTGGCTATTAAAAGAATCCGCACAGAGAAAGTTTGGGGAATTCAACTTATAAGCTGCAAGATAAAATGAATTGTTAATCCTTCAGGCTTAGGTTTTTTCATTTATGGTAACCTCCTGGGATTCTCACAGAGATGGCTGCTACACAATTGGTTTAGCTTATGAATCATTCCTATTGAAGAGGAGATTTCAAAGGCACGAGGCTAAAGTCCTCAGGGCTTCTGATGTTCTCCCACCGACTTCAAGTATTGGGTACGGCTCCAGGGGATCTCATTTCTGTTGTATTGACGCACTTTCACCCACTTTGCTGAGGACCAGGTGTTTCACAGACCGCACAGGTTAGAGGAGGCCAGAGGTTTCTTTGTCATCTCTTCTCAGCTGAGTAGAACTATTCCTCTGCATATCTCTTCTGTTGCCTATCCCACGATGGATGCCTGGGAGACACAGGCACTATGACCTGGTCCTGCCCCTGACCCATTGCCATCCTTTCTCCTCCTGAGCCCCTGTTAGACTCTACAGAAATTACAGTTACAGATTTCCTGATTCCCACCCATTCCAGTAGGAATCCCTGGTGGTGTAGTGGCTAAGTGCTACAGCTGCTAACCGAAAGGTTGGCAGTTCACATCTGCCAGGCTTTCCTTGGAAACTCGGTAGGACAGTTCTACTGTGTCCTATAGAGTTGCTATGAGTCAGCATTGACTTGATGGCATTGGGTTTGTTTTTTTGTTTTTGTACCCACTCCAGTAGCTGTGGGGTAGGCTGGAGGAACTCATTAGGTCATGTAAAGGCGTATCAGAGAACAATGGTGATTTGGGAATCAGGCTGTGGGTTTTGGGGAAATTATTAAGCTATATACTGGTAAAAAAAAAAATAGCCTTAAATCACTATTTGTAACTCCTGAATTTAGGAGATGCTTTAAAAAAAAGAAAAAAATCACTATTTATAACCCTCAAGCTTAGGAAATGCTCATTAGAGTGTTCTTTTTCGCTTCAGAACTAATTTGTGTTTGGGAAATATAAGGTGTTTGCTGAATGTCAAATTTCAACTATCAAGGGAGAGACATCTCCCCAAAGTAGCATCTTGTTGGAGCATGGGGGAGGGAGGCTAGAGATAGAGGACTACGGGGAGCTCCACCAGCTCTTTGAAACTAAAATTGGAGCAAGTTTGTTAGAGCTTCTTAAGCTCTCTGTCCACCACCCATCCGTCAGGTTGGCACACTTGGCTGGCTTGCATGATGCCGTAATACCAGAAGATATGGTGCCAGTATTTCAGTTACCATCAGGGTCACCCATGGTGGACAAGCTTCAGCAGATTTTCAAGACTAGGAGAGACCTGGCTATTTACTTTTAAAAATTAGCTGGTGAAAAACTTGAGGGATTCCAACAGAATATTGTATGATACAGTGCTGAAAGATGAGCCCTCTAAGTTTGGAGGCACTCAGAATGTACAAGCCAGGCACCCTAAAGGTGATGCAGAACCAGACAGCACTTCCTTCTGCTGTACACAGGGTTGCCGTGAGCGGGAGGTGACTCAATGACAGCTAGCAACAGCCACATGCCCTCTGTGCCTTAGGGTGTTAGCTAAGCAGTCCCTACAAATAGTGGTGTGGCTGCTGGGGGGTGGGGGGGAAATGCTGCTGGGAAATGGATTCTGTGGAGGACTCACCTGTAGTTCCTTAAATTCTTTCGCCTTTTGATCCTTGCCAATGTTACAAGATTCCCTACAATGAGTTGTTTTTCTTTATTGTCAGTTTTGAAGAATACCTAGGATGCCTGTAGTCAGAATGGGTAGTCTCTATGCCCGTCGTTTCCTGGTACCAGCCACCCCTCATAGTTCTCTCTGTAGGGTCATGAGAGATGAGACTAAAAAGGAGAGGGATATTTTAGAGCACAGGAAAGGAGAAACCTCAAGATGAAGTCACAGGACTGTAGGAGACCAAGAAATCCGGGACTATAGAATGCAGTGAAATGAAAAAACCTGCAGGGTTTGCAGCATCTGAAAGGAAGATTATGTATGCAGAATTACACATTTAGAGGCTTTAGAAGAAGGGGATGTTAACTCCCTGAATGGACAGAGTCACATTTTAGAACTGTTTTTCATTTTAATCTCCCCGTTTTTTGTCTGACATACAGTGGTGATTCCATTACCTTCTGTTGAGGGGAACAACTAGATAAGCCTATGTAAAATTGGAAAGATTATCTTCTCACGATGGAGCATTTAAGGAGGATTTTCAATTTAAAAAAGAAACGCTTAGCGGTGTTGGTGTTAAGCTGGTAGGACATGGGAAGACACAGAGCCCTGGGCTTGGGAAGTCCACGCTCACGGCTAGGCCCCTGAGGAAGGCTGCTGGAGGTGCTGGCTGCAGAGGAGCACAGGATTCTGGAAAGGACTCTTCGTGACTCTTTAGCACACTGATACAAATGCAGGGAGACACCCTGTGTTTTCCCAGTGCCGTACGGCACACCTGGGGCTGTCCCAAATGGTACAGACTCCCAGTGCTAGGCCACACCGGCTGAGTGCCTTTTAATGAGCCAAGCCGCCGAGTGCACTGATACTCCCAGGCATTGACTGGCTGCCTGCTGTCTGCTCTGAAGTGTTTCAGGGAACTCTGTCCTGCTCGGGAGGTGGAGGAAGCCGCTGGGACTGGAACAAAGAGAGCCTTGTTCAGTGGCAAATGGCCTGGGTCTTGTTTCTTCTTTCGTGGTGCTCCTAGGTCACATTCAGATATGGGAAAAGTTTTTGGAGAGACCTGTACAGGATCTAGTTATTAAGGTGCTTTTCCTTGTCTGTTTTCTGGGAGAAATGAGATTATGAAACTGTGTATTTCTTTGCTGCTCAAGTTCACTGCTGAACCTTCAGTCAACAAAAAATGTTTTCTCCATAGGCTTTGTCTTTTCCCAGTTCCTATGACTTTGTGGTGTTACCCGTCTCTTGTTTTTTTTCCTATACCCTCTTGGCCTGTCTTGAAGCTTACTCACTTCTCAAGGTTTGTGTCCTCAAAAACGCCGTGCATCATCACCCTGACTGGGAGGCACTTTTCTGTCCTCTCGGTTTCTATAGTTCTCTGCTTCTTTACCCTCTTTTATTGCCTGAATTATTTATTGTGTGTGTGTATATTTCATTTGGAAGATAATGTACAAGAAGCGAAGACCTTTAAAGGACACCTCTCTCTCTCTCTCTCCCACACACACACACACTCACATACACACACTCTTGGCAGATTTTCTTGGCAAACTCAGTTTACTGGGCACAAAGACCCTCACTACTGTTGGGCTTATGAGCTAGGTCAAGCAACATAGCCCTGGTAGATGTGGGTGTCATTGCTGTCGGCTCTCCTCTGTTGTGTAGGGTCGCTATGAGTTGGATGGACTTGGCAGCAGTGGCTGGCTGTCAACATAGGTGGTGTTACCATGCCTTCTCAACATTCACTTGCCTCTCATATGATTTTCAGGTGGAGGCTTCGGAATACCTGTCCCTGGGTCAGCCTTGATCCTTCCCTTGGCAAAAGGCACACAAAGGGATGCCAGTACTTGTATAAGCTAGAAATCAACTGGAGGATAAGTGTGTTGAAAGGGAAAACACCTGGGGAAGCAGATTCAGAGTCAATTAGAAATGATTTTTGGATCACAAAGGAGAAGCTAAAGGATTATCATGAATTATTGAAGAGTCCTGAAGGTTGTAGTCTGTGGAGACTTCTCTAATTTGACCAGACAGGGACTGGCATTTTCATTGTAGGTATTATTTCTGCCAACAGGTTTCACAGTAAGAACACATGACCACTGTCTCCTTGTTGTAAGTTTGTATGATAGCCTATACAATTTTAAAACTCCTGATTTGAGATTCTAGTCTTAGTCATTTCGTGCTGTTTTTGTATGATACATACTCATAGTCTGGGGTAGTGTTTTCAAATTCTAGGTCAAATGCATTCCTGATTAATGAGAACTTGCTGTAAGCTGAATATTGTAACATAAGATAATGTAACATATGCATAATATAATAGCATTTGGAGAACCTGTAATGTATTACTAGCACTTTGTATGTGTTATTTACTTTCAGTCCTGGGTGATTCTATGCAGTAGATACTGCTGTGCTGTACTAAGTGTCATAAGCGTGGGGGTGGCAGAATGCGTATGTGGCAGCCATCCCTGTCTTTAGGGGATATGCGGTCTGACTAAAACACAGAGTGTAAACGCATAAAATGAGTTAAGATTCTTAACATGACGGTGTGCCAAGGAGTACCCTTTCCTAGAGAACACGGTCAGAGGTCAGATGCGTCTGAGTTGAGTCTTTCTCTTGCTTTTGGTTTAGTGGAAGGCCAGGAGTCAGGTGTAAGGAGATAGTTTAATAATGTAAAGTGAGCTATGGCTTTGTACACATGGCTTGAAACTCAGCCAGCTAGAGAGGCATTATGTGATGAAGTCCTGAAGGGAAAAGAGAATTTAGGTCAAGACTGAAGAGAGATTTTCCAGGTGTTGGGTAGATTTGAACAAGGATATGAAGCTGCACATGTTGTTGGGCTGCCCTGGAACCCTGGCGGTGCAGTGGCTAAGAGCTGTGGCTGCTAACCGACAGGTTGGTGGTTCAGATCCACCAGGCGGCTCCGTGGAAACCCTGTGAGGCAGGCGTGCTCTGTCTATAGAAGGTCTGTGAGTCAGAATCCGTGCAATGCTGGTGGCTTTGGTTTTAGGAAGACTGAAGAAGGAACTAAGTTTTTTACTTTTCTTCCAGTTCCATTTGCTCTTAGAGTTCTATGACTTCCTAAAAGTATGGAAAAATTTTCAGCTACTTGTTGTTAGGTGCCAGTCAGTCAGTCCCGACTTGTGGTGACCCTGTGTCCAGCACACAGCACTGCCAGCGCCTGTGTAGTTTTTACAGTCGTTGTCATGCGTGAGCCCGTTGTTGCAGCCAGGGTATCAGTCCATCTCATCGAGGGCCTTCCTCTCTTTCATTGACCGTCTGCTTTACCAGGCATGATGTCCTCCTCCAGGGGTTGATCCTACCTGACAGCGTGTCCAAAGTATGTCAAACGTACTCTTGCCCTTCTTGCTAAGGAGCATTCTGGGTGTACTTCTTCCAAGATAGACTTGTTCCTTCTTTTAGCAGCCTGTGGTATTTTCAGTATTCTTCACTAACACCATAATTAAGAGGCATCAGTTCTTCAACTTCCTTTAGTCCATCACCCAGCTTTCCCAGGCGTATGATGTGATTGAAAACCCTGGCTTGCATCAGGTGCGCCTTAGTCTTCAAGGTGACATCTTTCTTTTTTTGCACTTTAAGGAAGTCTTTTGCCCAGACTTGTGGTTGTATTTCAGGTATACAGTTGCCAGTTATCACTTCAGACTTGTGGACTGTGTGTCTGTGCTTGGATGAGTCTTTAACACGTATATGGTAGGACTTACAGGTTCATTTGAGTGTGGGCTTAACTAAAGGCTCTTTGGAAGTTGTACACTTACATCAATGCTAAGATCATTGCTTTAAATACTTTTGGAACTTAGGAATCACTTTAGATCACATAGCTTGTATTTTTACATATTTATAGACATGGCAAATTTGGGATTATAAAAATGGGATTCATCTTTGGGTAAAATGAATAGAAGTGGAAAAAAAAGAATATTTGAAAAGTGAATTGAAATATTAAAAGCAACTCAAAATTCTTTGGAGTCAGTCATTCATCTGGGAATTACAGATTTTAGAAAGAAGTTGATACAGCTGACTTTCTTGATTAACTTGTAAAATGATAATGAAAGTATTTCTGCAAGTTAAATTCTTAAACATTTTTGAGCAATGATGATAAAATGAAATGATGTCTGTTTACTCTCAGGGGTTTGCACTGAAGGAGATTCACTTCTAGGTTCTAAAAACTAAAAAAAGAAATCATGTTTAATATACTAAAGTTGCCCGTATAGTCTCATTCACTCATTGACTCCTCTTCCTTCCTTCTCTGTCTCTCTCTCTCTCACACACACATACACAGACATACACACATACCCGTTTTTGTTGCCCTTACTGGCAGCAGGACTTGTAGTGTTTCAGAACCTGACAGAACAAGCTCTCCGCTGTGGATTATAAAGGCCAACACACTGAGTTACTCTGCCAAACTTGAGTCTGTTGGTATGTTCAGTAGGTCCCCAAGGGAACAGATAGTCCATGTATAGGTACTCCCTGTTCTAGGGAGCTCTGTTTAGGGAACTCAGGTATGATCCATTTTCTTGCTCGTATATTTCCTAGAGCTTTTACACTGCCTACATTTGTATTTTCTGGCTACAGGGGAAGCTGCATGACCCTCAGCTTATGGGAATCATCCCAAGGATTGCGCATGACATCTTTGATCATATCTATTCCATGGATGAAAACCTGGAGTTTCATATCAAGGTAAAATATACCCCCAATACAAGAGACTGGGCCCAAAATCATGTTTCTTAGACTTTTCTCCTTTATGTAGCTATAAAAGATGATTTTTTAAAAAAATTTAAGTAACATCCCTGTAGTAAATGAAGCAAAATTTCTTCTTTAATGACTTAGAGTCGCTATGAGTCAGAATTAATTTGATGGAAACAGGCTTGATGTTCCCTCCCACCTTGACTAAAGAAGTTGGGAAAATACTTTGTTGAACAAATAAATTGTCAGAACCTTTAATGTGCTATTATGCTATTCAACCACACCAAAGGACATGTACTGTATTTCATTTCTGAGCTTATATGACTGTGGAAACATTTGTTACCTGCAGAGTGTAACACACTGGTGTCCTGAGGAACATGCTGTGGAAAGTATTGAAGAGAATGCTTGTCATTCATCTTCCAGTTCTATTTTTATTTTTGGTGTTGGTGGTGATTTTTATTTTTATTTTTTTATTATCTCTGGCTTAACTTCAAATTGAAAGGGTGATTTCTACCGTCTTACTTGAGCTGTTAAGCCATAAAATTTGGCGTTAGAAGTGTATTCATTGGAACCTCTTTGTAAGTGACAGAAAGCCATTTGTTTAGGAGAAGAGAGGGAAGCTGTTAAATGATGTAGAACCCCTTGGCAGACATTGGGGGAGGAGCTGGGGGGAGAAAGAGAATCAGAAAGTCAGTCCTTGCTTTTATTTCTGTAGCTTTTTTCATAATTCACGTACCATGACATTTGTAATTTTAAAGTATATAATTCAGTGGTAGTATATGGACAGAGTTACTGTGTAATTCTATATAACACTTTCATCATCTTAAAAAGAAACACTGTACTGATTACAGCCACTGTGTTTCTGCCCTTTTATTTTATTCCTTCTTTTGCTTCATGGCGGCTCCCACCCCAGATTCCCTTCTTTCGACTTCCCAGTGCCCTAGAGCAGGCACTCATTGGCCTAGCTTGTTGTGTGGGTGCTTACCCCTGGTCCTGTTAGCTGTCTGGTTCCTACCACTGTGACCCTGGAGAGGATGTTGAGAGATGGATGTGGTGGCTGGGACACGGAGCTGAGCACATCAGCCCCAAGAGACCTCAGGCCATCAGGCTTTTCATTTTGGAAATAAGGAGACTAAAGTTCAAGGAAATAGAATTCGATGGCTAAAGGTACATATCAAGTTATTGGCAGAGATGAAAATAGACCCTAGGTCTTCTGACCACTCCCCTACACAGTACTTTTTCTATTATATTATCATTCCTACCTTTTTTCTGTTGTGTGCCTTTACTAAATTACATATAAGCAGGGCAGACACTATTTGTCCAATTATAAATTACATCTGGAGAAATCTGTTTTTCTTTACAGTTCCCTTTGTTGGTTGAAACTTGCTTCTATTTCTTGGCAGGGTTCTTATATCTAAGGATAAAGAAGCTCATTGCTTTGATTGGATCAAGATTTAGAGGCTTAGCACATTTTTAAGGCTGTTTGCATTTAAATACTTTCAACTACTGCAGAGTACTTATGTGATAATCCTGGAGTAAGATGTTAAACCAATTACTGCCCTCAAAATAGGGTCTTGTATTGGCGAGTAGCATCTGGCGTCTTAAAAGCTTGTGAGCAGGCGTTTAAGATACAGCTCTTGGTCTCTACTCATCTGGAATAAATGGGAAAGAAGAAAACCAAAGACCCAAAGAAAAAACTAGTATATAGAACCTACAGTCTACATAAATGATATTACGTACCTTGAGACCAGAAAAATTAGGTGATACTTGGCTATTACTACCTGTTGTTCTGACTATGGACTTGACAAATGGTCCTGGATAGAACAGGAGAAGAATGTTGAACAAAACTCAAATACTTAAAGAAAAAAAGGCAAGACTTAATGGACTGGTAGAGACTAGATGAACCCCTGAGACAACTGTCTTGAGCCATGCTTTCAACGTGGGACTGAAACCACTACCAGAGGTCACCTTCCAGCCTAAGGACAGATTCGCTCGTAAAATAAATTGTATCACTCATGAGTACTGAGCATCTCAAAATAATCATCTAGATGAAACCAAGTGGTAAACATTTATTGCAGACCAAAGATAAGACGGCAAGGAGGGCACAGGGAAGCTAGATTATTGAAAACAGAACAACCAAAATGGAAATAAAGGAGAACACTGATATGTTGTGAAGAATATAACCAATGTCACTGAAAAAAAACACTATGTATGTATGTATATAAAAATAGGGTCTTGTATACTAAAATGAAAGCAGTCCTAGCATAATGGAGAATACATACTGCCTTCTAAGTCTCTAGGGCTGAATTTAGCAGTCCAGGTTTCTGTTTTGCAGTTTTGGCTATGCAAACTCATTTTATAAATAATAATTGTTAGTGGGCAGGTTTGCTGTTGACTGCTTTGTGTTGTGAACTGAGCTGTGACAGGCTTAATCAAGACTCTTTCTCTTGATTAAGCCAGTGTTGAAAATCTGCCCCATGAAATGAGTCCTGCCAGAGGATTTCTGAACACATTATTATTTCTTAATACCAAATAGTGCCTATTTATTTGTCTTCCATCTGGTCTCATAAATTATTAAAACAAAAACCAAAATCAGAGCTCCAAGAAAATAAACAGTATGTGCTGTGGTAAAAAAACTGTAAATCAGAATTCTCTTTCTACTTAATGTAGGCAGGATTCTAACTGCCCATTTGTTAAGTATCTAGTTCATGATTGCTTTGTAGATGTAATGAATTCTCTCCGTCATCTATGGAAGTAAGCCCACATGTTTAAGGTTTCTAAGATAACAAAAAAGTCTTAATGAGAATCAGACTGAAGTTGAGTTGGTTTCAGGAGGGGTGAGATCTCTAAAACTGGGCATTTCTAATCCGTAAGGGTTGGGCAGTGGGGAGAAGTTTGAGCAGGTGGAAACGTAAGCAATGCTAGACAGTGCGGTGAGTCTTAGGAGCTTTCAGGTAGTGAATCCGTGTGGCCACTGTAGTGGCAGCACTGCCCCACAGCTGCAGTGTGGGGGCAAGGTTTCACCTGAGGGTTCATAACCCAGCCTTTGCAACTGCTCTCTTTTGGGTCCATTTCCTTGTTTAGATTTCAGGGAAACCTGTGAACATGGAGGAGAGAGAAGTTAACCTGAGAGGCAAGTGGCAGATGCAGACAGAGTGCAGAATCCCAGAAGGAATATTTGACATCCGAAAGTCTTTGGGTTTCATTTGACAGATGGGAAAAATTGAGGCTTAAGGTCTTGGTTATGTGTGAATGAATTGCCCAAGGTCACATACTCAGTCAAGAGTGGTTGTCAAAGTCGGCAGGCATGAGAACTGACTGGAAAGTTGGAGGGCAGACTCCTAAGTCTCATTTTCTGAGATTTTCATTCAGAAGGACTGCGTTAGGGTTCACGGATCTGTAAGTTAAACCCACGTGTAGGTGATGCTAGTGCGGGTGGTGCTGGGGCTGAAATTTGAGAATAATGAATTTGAATGTTTTTCCCTCTTCTAGTCTCATTGCTTTCTATTTAACTGCATTTTGTTCAAATCCCTCCTGGACCCTCATACTTGGCCACCATCTCCACTTCTGCCGCAGTTCTTTCTGAGCTCTGGTCCTTCCAAACACCTTGCCCTTCCCTCCCTTCCCTGCTTCCTTCATGTGAATGTTTGGACTGTGTTCTCCCCCTAGCCTCAGGAAGCTGTCAGTATGATGTCTGAAGTGAGTCCTACTGATTTTTGACAATCACTCACAAAAGACATTTTCTATCCTGGTTTTTGACTTAACCGAGAAACTTGCTTGGTGCGTATGTCGGGTCAAATCCAGAGTCCTCCTGTAAGTGGCTTCCTAGCACGTGATGTAAACAACACCAGGACTGATGTGTGGGGATTCTGAGTGGCCCACACCTGGGCAGGGGGGCATAGAGCGAATAGGTAAACCAGAAGCAGGAGGAATACCGTAGAATCAGGCCAGAACTCTGCACCCCAAGATTGTCTGTATTTTTACTTTGGACCCTCTCGGTATTCTTAACTATGCATGACAAAAACTTTTGTAAGTTTTAATAATGATGTCTTTAAAATACAGCATAGCATTCTTGTTTCAAACTCTTGTTTCTAATTAGGTTTCGTATTTTGAGATCTACTTGGACAAAATAAGGGACTTACTTGATGGTGAGTAGCCTCAATGCTTGTGCTTTATTTGTACTATAACTGAAATCCAGGGAGAGTGAAGGATTTATAGAACTGCTTAAAGAATTAATGAAAATTTATAGAGATAGTCTACTGCTTTCAGGCTGTATGCTTTTTTCTCAACCAAAGCTTAAACCTTCACATTGCGAACAGATTAGATTTGCCTATCTTCTTTAACAGTTTCTATTTTTCTTCCAATATAGGGTCTTTAACTTTTCTTTTCTTCTTTGCATGGTGTCATTATCATCTCTATAGTGTCCAAGACAAACTTGGCTGTTCATGAAGATAAAAACAGAGTCCCATATGTAAAGGTATGAGGAAAACTTGATTGGTGGTGTAATTGATTTCTCTCCATTCACCATCATAATTATTGTATCAGATGCCCGAAATATTATCCAAAAGGGCATGTAGCTATTTAACCATGTTCCTTGTATTTAATATTTATCTGGTTAAATTTTATTTCTCCTTGACATACTTTTATCATGGATGTTTAAGTCTATGAGATAAGAATTGCGGAAGAGAACACGTGTTTAATATTCACATTTAAAGGCTTTGGTATTGAGTTGCAGTGGTTTATTTTTCACCAGTTAGGGTAAGTGTTTCATAGCATTATGTCTAGAACTTCAAAGTGCTTAGTTAAATTTTGTGCCTAAAATGTTAAATACATCAAGAGGGGAGGGCAAAGCCAAACGTTGTCCATTTCTTCTTTCACTGATTTTCTTCTTTTAATCTCCTATATCCACTGTTGTTGGGTGTGACTACATGCTCAGAAATCTAAGAAATTCAGCTATTTGTTTTATGGCTTACTTTGGTTTTCCTAGGGTTTGCTCAGATTTTTCTTTAATGCAGAATACATGCCATAGACAAGGAGGAAAAGTTGTTGAATCTGCATTTCAGGCTTTCTACTCATCTGCTCCGCTAGAAGAGAAATGGGGAAATGTTTAGCTGTTCTAAAATATTATTGTTTTTTACTGTTTTAAATGGTGAGTGTGTGAACTCTGTTCTAGGGATGCACTGAGCGGTTTGTGTCCAGCCCTGAAGAGGTCATGGATGTTATAGATGAGGGAAAAGCAAACCGACACGTGGCCGTGACAAGTAAGCGTGGTGTTCAAGGTCTTCCCTTCTCCCTTGGGATAAAACTGCCTGCCTGCCAACGAGGAGAGGCAGGCACTGAGGCAGACTTGGGATAGCGACTGTAAACCCCAAAACCCATTGCCATCAAGTCAGTGCAGACTCCCATGGACCATGTAAGATAGACTAGAACTGCCCCACAGAGTTTCAAAGGAGTACCTGGTGGAGCTGAACTGCTGACCTTTTGGTTAACAGGTGTAGCACTTGCCTGCTACACCACCAGGGTTTCCAGTGACTGTGAAAGTGGTTGGAAAAGCAGCAGCTGCGACCCAGACCCGAGAGTGTGCTGCAGGAGTCAGTCGGGCTCGGTGGTCATGTGGAAAAGGGCCCTCTATCCAGAGACTACTCGGGGTCTTGGAAGTACTGACTGAGACTCACTGGACCTTGGTGACAGTTTAACGCTGAACATTGGGGAAAACAAACAAAATATTTCATTCAAAGGGGGGAAAATCTTTTAAATTTATTTTGGCCATGTTATCGTTTAAGTTAAGGGGAGGAAAAAAAAACCCAAACTAGCAGACTCTGTCTGTGGCCTAGGTATACGTGTTGAAAGAAACCATGTCAGGTCTGCCCTCTGCTAAAAAGGAAAAGGCAGGCAAGGATGAAATGAGAAAACACATCTAGGGGCTTGACCGTGAACTTTCAGACGCTGTGCTAATCACAAGCACGTCCAGATTGGTTCCCACACCTTGTGGTTCCTTCCTCAGCATGTGTGTCATGTCTGAGGGAAGCAGATCATGTGGTATTAGGGCAGCAGAGATCTGAGCAAGATCTCTGAGATCATGGCAAGACTGGGATTTTCTTTTTCAGAGGGATCTAGACAAATGACGTCCTGTGAGTAGGAGTTGAAGGGACTAAAGCAGACAGCTTGGAGGAGAGAAAAGAAGTTGGGAGAACATGGATAATACAGTATATTTTAATACATTCAAGGTGCTGACCTTGAGAAAGAGGATCAGCTGCTCAGTTTAGTCTTAATGGGTAGGACTGTGCAGGGTGTCGAAACTTCACAGAGGCAGGTTTCACTTACCGCAGGAAGAACTCTAATTTTTGTCACTGCCCCAAGTATGGTCTGCACCACAGAGTGTTAGTCAGGCACGTGTGATGTTGTAGAAGAGAATCCGGCATGAGTCGCTGGCTGGCCTATATTTTTTAAATCTCTTCTACTCCAAGGTATTATGAATCTGTGGCCAGAACTATAATTCTCAGTCTTTACTCATATGTATCAAATGATATTCATGTATGTGGCAGATTTGTATAGGTGAACCTAAACTTATTTACAGTCTCCCCCTGTAGGCTGACCTCTACTCCTTAAAATACATGTACATGTATACAGGCACAGAGGCATCAAAATGTAGGATTGATAGTCTTTTACTAATAGTGTCTCCCATTTATAAAACTGTTGTTCGCTTGGTTTCTTAAATTGTTAATTATGAATAATTCATGGCATGCCTAACAACTATTTTGGTCGCAAACATTACTGTTTTTCTTGTCTTTCTAGTAAGGTAGTTTTGAAAAATAACTGCTAGTCAGGTTAAACGAGACAATTTCTAGGGTTTCTGTCTGCCTAGTGGACAAGGCTCAGGGTCCAAAAACATTTTTATTTCTGGTACCCCATCCCACTGAAGTGTATTTAAGCTTTGAGAGCTTCTATGTGCCCTAGCATTTATGAAGGGGTTAAATTGAGCTGGGTAGTGGTTTGGGAGTCTGTAAGCTCATCAAGGCAAGAGTCAGGTTTGAATTGGTTCTTTGAGGATGGGGACTTTGGAATAAGCTAGAGAATTGGTTATCTTCAACCCATGACTAAGATTTTTAGATGAATTTCCATTCTACCTGAGATATTTTAAACCTTTCATTTCTGGAATGAGCATTGTTTTTAAGAAGATGTAGTGGTCTCAGATAATGTTTAACTTTGGCTGGGCTTGAAAAAAAAAAAAACCTCTGCTATTGGGCATGATTTGTTTTGCTTTTTAGGTAAGGGGTTTGCTACTTAAATTTATGTGTTCTTTGTACAACAGTAAACTGTTTTGCTTTTCAGACATGAACGAACACAGCTCTAGAAGTCACAGTATCTTCCTGATTAACATTAAACAAGAGAATGTAGAGACTGAAAAAAAACTCAGTGGGAAGCTTTATCTGGTTGATTTGGCTGGAAGCGAAAAGGTAATTGGTTCTTTATTTGTATTATTTATAATTTTACCCTGTTATTTGCTTCACTGTGCATTGGTATAATGTCTGTTCCTTCCTATTCCCTGGTTTTAAAGAGTTTTTAAAATTTCTGATGTTGTGCCAAGAAGTTATTAAATTTAACTTTTGTTTTCCTGGTCTTTCTTTTCTGGTCCTAAATTCCCCTATTCATGGCACCAACAAACACTTTGAATGCTTGCTCTGATTTATGTGCAGTAGGCTTTGGTGACAATGTCAGCCAAGCATTTGCCTGAACTTAGCCTAGCAAAAGAAACTGTGCAAATACAGGAGGGAAAAAACTTGAGAAAAGGAAAGATCTAGTGTTGTATCTGACTCAAGAAGGCCAGGAAAGGGCTTTGCCCTTGAAATGGGACAGTGTACCCCTGCAGGTTTGTTTTGTTGATAAGAGATTTGGAACCTGGGGCTCTCTTTACATTTCCTGGTTCACTTGGCAGTAGGCATGGCCTAATTCTGTGTCTCACATGGGTGGCCTCTGTTCCTTCAGGATATGAGGCCAGTTTGTCTTTCAGCCACAGGTTCTGACTGTTATTTTGGTATGTCAAGACATTCTCTGTGGATCTGTATCCATCCCGGCCCAGGCAGCTGCTGGAGGTCATATTCCACACCACATAGGCCTCCTGGAATCTCCAGCCTGCTCCCTCCCGGTCTTGCTGAGCACCAGTGGAGGCTCATGCTGTCATAACTGGCTGGGGACACCGATCCCTTTGGATGACATCCCTGAGCACATCCGTGTTCACAGTACCCTCTGGCCTCCATTATCCCTGGTGTCACCCTGATTCTCTCGTTCGGCTAGCCTTGAAGCTCAGTCAGCTTTCCTAACTGTATTCCTGATCCCGCCTTACTGCACCATACCTCTGAGTTGTATGCCAGCTGATGGCATACAGAAGTCGCAGTTGTCCTCTTGCATGCTTTTGTAAAACTGTGAGCACAGAATATTTGGACATTCCTGGTTAGAAATCCAGAATTTCACTGGTATAGGCTTAGAATTCGGTTTAAACAGAAATTTACCCAGTGAAAATGATGGAGCAGCGTTGTTTAGTTCTGTTGTTATTGTTAGCTACCATTGAGTCATCTCTGACTCATGACTACCTTAGGTATGACAGAATAAAACATTGCCCAGTCTGTGCCATCTCCATGACTGTTGGTGTGTCTGGGTCCATTGTTTCGGCTGTTGTATCAGTCTGTCTCACTGAGGGTTTCCCTCATTTTCACTGGCCCTTAGCTTTACGAACGGTGATGTCCTTTACTGAACAATTGATCTTTCCCAGTGGCATGTCCAGCGGAAGGGAGCCAAAGTCTCTCTTTCCTTGCTTCCAAAGATCATCCTGGTTGTATTTCTTTTAAGACTGATTTGTTGGTTTTTCTGGTGTCCATGGGTCATTCAGTATTAGTTCTAGGCTGACCATAATAGAAAACCTTTGTGGTGTAGTGGTTAAGTTCTCTATCTGCTAACTGAAAGATCGGCAGTTCGAATCCACCAGGTACTCCTTGGAAACTATGGAGCAGTACTCCTCTGTCCTCTAGGGTCGCTGTGAGTTGGAATCGACTCAGTGGCAGTTGGCTTTTGGTTTGGCCGTGATAAGGAGAATTCGTGTTAGTGACACACCAGCTGCATAGTTGACACAGAGTGCCTGAGTGACCTCTTCACTCTTCTCATGCTTTCCGTTTAGAGGTGAGTATTAAAGGCCTAATTGCAGGTGCTGGCAGTTCAGAGTGGAGGCCTGTCCTCTGCACAGTGTCGATGGCATGGAGGCATTTTAAAGTTCTGATCTTTCACATTGTTCTCGCTGTTCGCATCTGTTCTCCTGTCTCTTGGATATACCCACATCAATGTGTCAGTGTTATTTAGGCAAACAGAACTCAGTTCTTCAGGCCTTGTCTCCCCTAAATGGCACACTTCCCTTGGGCTGACAGTGCCAGAGCTGTTTCCTTGCCTGTTTCCTGTCTTGCATATTTCATGGACTTAGGATGCTTAAATATGAAAGCACTTTGGAAAACACACAGTAAATAGGCTATTATTATTTGTGACCCACCAGCTACATTATTTCTCTATCCACAAGCAGGGGTATCACACACATAATTCCAACAAAGATAAGACTCTATCCTATGGGCGAAAACCTCCCCCAGGAAATGCATCCATCTCTATTATTAGGAATTTCTCCTTTATATGTAATTGAAATCCATCTTTGCGCGGTTTAAAATCATTTCCCCCTTTTTCTTCCTTCTGAGAGCAGCTGCTCTCCTGGCATTGCTTATCGAGTCAGGAGAGCTATGAATCATGCTGAGCTCCCTCTTTTTTCTAGTGCCTGTAAACTGCTCTCTACCTAGAGTGAATGCCATAAATGTGAAATTACCGGTAATAACACAGCAGAGGCAAAGCTCTGGTCCCTCTGGCTGCGGAGGAAACAAGGCCAATTCACAGTGCGGTATACATTTTCTCGACTCTCCAAATTTTTTGCCTTTTGGGTAATTGTTACTTTTTTCCCTCCTGTGGGAATGTCTTAGTTTTATCTAGTGCTGCCATAACAGATAGCACATAGCACCAAATCCCCCAGTTCTGGAGATTCAAAAGTCCCAGCCAGGGTCTCTGCCCATCGATTCCTTCTTTGGGGGTAGCCCTGGGCGTCCTGTGATTCCTTGGCTTTCCACGTGGCATCTGTCTTCCCTCCTTGTACATCTGTTCTGATCTTTTTGTAACTCAGCACTGACTGTTTAAGATCTGCTCTGTGCTGGTATGATCTTGTCAACATACCAGAAGTTCTGTTTTCCAGGGACCAGGAGTTCATTGTTCAAGGGATGTAATTCAATCTAGACCAGGGAATAAGTGTGGAGGAAAGAGTCGGGACTACTATCCCTGCCGCTTGTTGCCCTTTACCTATATTTGGAAATTGTAATTTTTAGGTTTGCTGTATATCCATTCTCTGTGACTCAGGACAGTGTTTTCTCATAATGCTTCTCTGTGGGCTCCCCTCAGCAGGGAGCCTGTAGTTCAGTCCACAGAAGCAGCACTTTGGGGGCCTAGTTACCTTGGATGGATGTCCCCAGGGGAATCCTCTCCAATTTCCCCACCTGGGACATTTCAGCCATTCCCCTAAAACCTAATTGAGAGGAAAATGACGAGAGAAGAGATCCCAGCTTCACACGCAAGGGACAGGTTATCGGTGTGGCTCTTATTTACTCTTATTTTGCGTCCATTCCAGGAGGATTCTTAGTTTGCCCTCCTGTTAACTTGCATTTTCTGCCTGGCACTTGTGTTGCACCTGTACCTTACTGCCTTCTCTTCTCTCTGGTAGGTCAGCAAAACTGGTGCCGAGGGAGCTGTTCTCGACGAAGCTAAAAACATCAATAAGTCTTTATCTGCTCTTGGAAACGTGATCTCTGCCTTGGCAGAAGGGACGGTAAGTGATCCTCTTCTCACCTATTAAATAATATTATATGAAGTTGTCTTTGAGGTCACAGTCTTTGCCACGGAAATGCTTTATTGTTGTTGTAAAAATGTAGACATGTGATTTGTTAAATCAGTTGTTTTTCACTTTTGGGAAAGGACAGAGAGAATCCTGGCTATGGGCCCTCTGCTTGCTGGGCAGGCTGATCCCTTGAAATGTGTGAATGGTGACACTAATTTCCTGCGTCATGCAACAGGCATTCTGAACTTGGGCTCAGTCTAAAGATTCAGCCACAAATTCCTGTTTTACATGGTTTCTAACACTAGCCAGCAGCTTGGCCACTGACTTGCTTGCCTCTGTGTTTCTTCTTTGCATGGGCTGTCAAAACCAAGGCTTTTCTTTCTTTTCCTAAATAGAAAACACATGTGCCGTACCGAGACAGTAAGATGACTCGGATTCTTCAGGACTCGCTTGGTGGGAACTGTCGAACCACCATTGTCATTTGCTGTTCTCCCTCTGTCTTCAATGAGGCTGAGACCAAGTCCACGCTAATGTTTGGACAAAGGTGGGTGTGGTCTTGTGCAGCCCATGCCCCTGTGCTTCAGTTTTCAGGAGGGAGTGGGAGGGGCTGGTATCAGAGCAGGAACAAAGTCAGCTGACTCGCAGACTGAGGTTCGGTTCCATCTAGCGGGTCATCTGTAAACTTGTGGTGTTCGTTAGTGAGACTAAACAGATAATTATGTTTTGGGGTAATGGGCAGAAACATGCCAGTCAAAGACAGTAGTTTTAAAAAGCCCAAACTTATTATAGATACCAGGGTTTGTGGAGTGCTAATTTATTTTATCACAGAACTGATGAAATTCAGCCCCTTAGTTTCGTGTGATTTCAAGTGTATAGTTCCCAAGACTGATTTGGGATCTCTCTTAGTCGCCTAGTGCTGCTGTAACAGGAATACCACAAGTGGATGGCTTTAACAAAGAAAAATTTACTTTATTACAGAAAAGTAAGCTAAAAGTCCAAATTTAAGGTGTCAGCTCCAAAGGAAGGCTCCCTATATTGGCTGTGGAGGAAGGTCCTTGCAGTCAGCCATCTCCTGGACTGGGGGCTTCTGAGGCACAGGAAGCTTGGGTCCAAAGGACATGCTCTGCTCTGGGCACTGCTTTCTTGGTGGTTTGAAGTCCCCAGCTTTCTGCTTGCACCCCTTTTCTTTATAACCCAAGAGATTGCCTCCAGGCTCAATATAGTCATATAGATTGAGTCTCCCCTCACCAACCCAACTGCTGCCCCTTCTCCCTTATTAACATCATAGAAGCTGGGTTTACAGCATGTAAGAACATCAAGCAGTACCAGGAATCAGGGCCCAGGCAGATTGCTACTCACAGTTCTTTGTGGGGACACAATTCAATCCTGTTGTAAAGTTAGTGATACAACAATGAGAACCTGTATGTATGTAAAGTAGTGGCATCAATGGGAAAGAGAGGGAAAGGAACTCTGATATCAGGCCTGGGAAGGAGAGGGTGCAGAGTGTATGCTGAGGAAAGGGGTGATGGCAGCAATCTTCACTACCCACATGATAGTGCCTAGACCTCTGGGAGGTGTGACATGTTTGTAGGTATATCAGCCGAGGTTCCCCAGAGGGACAGAATAGGATATGTGTGTATTTATGTAGAGAGAGAGAGAAGAAAATTTATTTTAAAGAATTGCATTCTGTAGTTGCGGCAGTTGGCAAGTCTGACATCTGTAGGGCAGGCCAACAAGCTGGAATCTCAGGCAGAATTTCTGCTCAAGTTCTTTCTTGGGACTCTGTTTTTGCTCTTGAGGTTTTCAGGTGATAAGATGAAGCCCACTTGCGTTGAGGCTAATCTTGCCTGATCAAAGGTCATCAGACTGTAAATGTTACAGTCTGCAAAACACCATCACAGTGATACCTAGGGTAGGATTTGATAGAACAGCTGGGCACCTTAGCCCAGCCAAGTTGACACATAAAATTAACACTTAAAACACTGTGCAGCAAGGACAGTTCAGTGACTGTTAAACAACATTTGGCGGGAGTGGTGGTTGGTTGGCTCATACCTTTCTTTCCTTTTCTTGTCCACCCTGTCCCCATTGCCCAAGTCCTAACCTCCCTCAGTCACGTTTCCTAAGTTCGGAGTGTTTAGCCCCTACCCGCTGAGCCATGGCAGCCTCAGGTGTTGGTTTCCCAGATGCTTGGTCTGCTGTGGACCTGGGTGGTCTGAGCCTGGGGGCTGTGGGCTCTGTTGCCATCATTCCCTTCAACTCTGAAAAGTGGTGTGGTTTTCTGACACATCGCTGGCTCTCTGTGGGCTTCAGCTGCGTACAGGTGTGGCTATGCCTGGGACGTAGTTTAAGATGCCTCGGGAAAGGATAGACGGGGGTGGACATTCTGTATGGAGAATTGTCGTGGCTTTTTTAAACTGCCATGAACCCCAGTCATTTCTTGAGCCCTCACCAGAACATAGAATTATGAAGTCATGGCATCTATGGGCTTTTCTTTTTTCTTTTTATTGTGATTTAAGAACAGTTTTAGATCCATATCATGTTGCCATATAACACCCAGAACTTTTACCTCTATTGTATTCTAGCTGCACCCGGCCCCCTGCCACGTGGCAGCACACTTCCCCTGTTGTTGGGAACTTCCTGTGACCTTTTGATAAAGGTCTCACCCTTCTCACCCAGTGAACTGAGCTCCAGCAAAGTGTCCCTCAGACAACCCAGTGTACATTTTTAAAGGTCTGTTCTCCTTCAGTATCACTCTATGTTTTGTATGGTCCAGGTCAGTCCTTACTTGGGGAGCTGGTCTTGGTGCTGGATGCAGTTTGGGATTAGAGAGTAGGGGGCCTGTGCTCCTCTGTTCAGAGGGACTGTCAAGTGTGTTCTTTTAATAGAGTTCCAGCTCTGTCCTCTACTCCATCACTTGCTGTGTCCAGAGCTCTGTTGCACCTACCATCTGTGGACTTTCTTGGTAAATAATAATTACGTTGAGATCTTATTTAGCTAATACATCTTTTATACTGAATTTGGGTCCCTGCTCCAAAATCAGTTCCTTGAGTAAGTCACTGCTTAGGTCAGTGGGATTGCAATAGGATAAAACACATTTTTCAAGAATCACAGGATACCCAGTAAACCAGTGTCTGCCTGTGGGGAGCATAAATGTTACAGTGATCATCTTGCCTCCTGTCTCCCCTGGTTTCTTAAACTTAATGGCTTTCACAGTTTCTTCTGAAAGCGTGTTTGAGCAGACCAGCTCCAAGTATATTGATAAAGAACATCTCTTTAAGAAATCCGCACTGACAAAGCAAAAATGTTCTGAATTTTTGCAAGCCAGAGTGACCCCATGGCATTGGGGTATCTGTTGCAGAGTTTCTGTGTGTGGGCATTTGCAAATGTCTACAGGAAGAATTAAGTTATAGGTATACATTCAAATGATAACTTTTTTTCTTTGGATCTTAGTGTGGTTCAGCAACATCTGCACCATCACTGACATGATCTTTTAGTTCCTGGTGTGTGTGCCAGACATGTCAGAATCCTCTTAGTTATTCTAACATGTAAGTGCTGTGTCGTCATGGTATAGATGATGACACTGAAGCTTACACTCAAAGCAGCTGAGTCCACAAGGCCAGTACACAACTAAGCAGGATGTCAGCTGTTCTGTGTGACCTGCAGTCTCTTAAATACAGCTGTCTCACCAGGTGCCTGGATGAGCCCACAGCCATCTGACATAAGGAGACTCATTTTGTTTTGCTTTTAAATTTGTTGTGGTAAAATATATGTACATAATACAAAAGAATATTACTCACTGCTGTTGAGTAGTACAGTACAGAATAGAATTGCCCAGTAGCATTTCCAAGAGACATCTGGTGGATTCAAATTGCTGACCTCACGATTAGCAGACATAGTACTTAACCGCTACACTACCAGGGTTTCCAGAAGAATATTACTCATCCATAAAGAGAGATGAAATTGCGGCATATCTGACAACGTGGAAGCTGTGCTGTGTATGACATGGCAAGAAAAAACATTTGCCCTGTTAACCATTTTTAAGTGTATAGTTCTTTGACATTAATTACATTGACCGTGTTATGCTGTCACCACTAGTATATCCGTTTTTTCATTACCTCACACGGGAACTCAGCACCCTTTAAGCAACAATTCCGCATTTCATGCCCTGCACCCTAGCCCCTGGTAATCACGAGTAAACTTTGGTCTCTATATGGTTGCCAGTTCTAGGTATTTTGTATACATGGAATCATATGATATTTATTCTTTTGCATCTGACTTATTTCACTCAGCATAATGTTTTCAAGGTTCATCCATGTCATAAGATGTATTAGGACTTCACTGCTGTTTTGTGACTAAATAATATTCCATTGTATGAATAGCCCATATTTTGTTTATCCACTCATCAGCTCATGGGAAGTTGGGTTGTTTCCACCTTTTGGCTATTATAAATGATGTTTCAATGAACATTGCTGTGCAAGAATTTATTTAAGACCCTGCTTTGGTATATATCTAGGAAGGCACTCGCTAGGTCATGTGATAATTCTGTATTCAATTTTTTTTTTTTGAGGAACTACCAAACTGTTTTACCCAGGAACTGTACTGTTTCACAGTCCCACCAGTAATGTGTGATGGTCCATTTTCTCTACATCCTGACCAACGTTTGTTATTTTTCCAGCAAACTGAGTTTTGAGTCTAAGCTTTGTTCTTGTTCGTTTCTCCTCTCTGAGCCATCATCTTCTCACTGTGGGAAGAAGACTAATGCCTACTTCTAAGGCTTATGGGAGCAATAAGTGAGTTCCTTTATTTTTACTTGTGCAGTGACTGGCAGGCCACTAGTGGGCTTGCAGTGACTGCAAGTTTGTCTTTTCCTGTCTTAAACAATCAGACAGTATTGAGACTTGAGAAAGGCACAGTAAAGGTTGAAGATAAAGGTGCTCTGTGTTAGGGACAAGACTGAAGTGACATCAGAATTGCTTATTAGAAGGGATGATTGAAGAAATATGTGCTGATAATTTGGGTTCCAGGGAATAAAGATATGTCAGTTGATTTTCAGATGAAATTGAGTAATCCAGCTTCTGAGTCTGAGGACTCAGTCTGTGGATAAACACAGTCTGAGGACAAGACTGTGTTTGTCATTGGCATCAGCAGCTAGTATGACTAGCCGCAGTAGGTCTCAGTAAATAAGTGTTTATCAAGTGAATTCATAGACGAATGTTCCGCTTATTTGTAAAGGATTCCTGGAAACATCAGGGTGATGGCTGAACTCTAACATCCTTATACTGACAAGTTTGGTTAGGTTTAGATCTGGTTTGCTTTCCAGTGTATTGTTAGAAATATGTGGAATTTTGTTCGTTTCCTCTATGTCCGAGCACTTAATGAACTCTTAAGGACACCTGATTTCTCTGTGGGGCCAGTGTCTGATTTATTGTTAAATATATGTACTGTACCTAATTACACAGCAGACATGAGTCTGAACATCGGATTAGACATGGTGTCTGATAGCTAATGAGATTAAGCACTTTGAAATCAGGAAAGACTGCTGGGCACATCCCAAATTCAATGTAACGAATGTTCATTATGTTCTTCTTGTAGGGTTGGTCAAACCTCAGGGCAGCATGAGTTCCTTAGTTATTCCTACGCAGTTCCTCTAAAGACATGAAGAAAGTACATGTTTGTTGTTAGGCTTGACTCTACTGATGCTCTGAATAAAACAACGGTATATCTTTTGAAGTAGTGAAACATGATCATCTCCAGATGCCTCGGGGCACACCACCGAGTCAGCACTCTTTGTTTGGTAGTCTAGATTTGCTGTCGTTAGTAGCCTTCCAGTCTACTCTGACTCCAGAGTACAACTGCCACTCAAAGTTCTCAAGGTTGCAGATCACTAGACCAGTTTTCCAAGAACCTCTGGGTCAGTTTGAACCACCAACTTATTAGCTAGTAGTTGAGCACTTTACTGTGTGTGCCACCCAAGGAGTTCAGTTTAGATTAACGAAAAACCCATGGCTGTCAGTTCTGGCTCAATAGAGCCCATATAGGGTAAAGTAGAAGTGCCCCATGAGAGTTTCTGAAGAGCGCCTGATGGATTCGAACTGTCGACTTCTGAGTTAGCAGCTGTAGCACTTAACCACTATGCTACGAGTCTAGATCACGTGTATGGATTTAAAAACACATATATTACTGTGTCTGTTGCTTGGTTTCACTGATGAATTCTGGCTCTTTGTTCAGACTTGTGCTTTTTAGTCCTCTGCATGCCTAGTTTTATGCTAGGTAAAGAAGAAGTAGGAGGCGTCATCTGTGCTGTCAAGGAGCTTTTAGTCTAGCTGAGGCAACAACACTTGAGCTCTCTGGCAGTAAGGAGTTCCCGGGTGATGCAGAAGGTTAACACTGTCACTCCTCACTGAAAGACTGGGGGTTTCAGTCTGCTCAGGGTTGCTTCAGAAAAAGGACTTGATGATTTACTTCTGAAAAATCAGCCACTGAAAACCCTATGGGGTACAGTTCCACTCTGACACAAAGACACTACAGTAGCAGTTTCTATTTTTTAAAAAATTAGAATCTAAGCCAGACTGTGGCAAAGCTGAACATTTATTGCTTTAAGGGAGGGGTGCTCAAATTAGAGCACTTTCATTATGATCTTTTTCCCCCTGACTTTGAGCATTTTGTTTTTTTGACTTTATTCTGCCAAAGTACTTTTATAGTACTATTCAGAGAAGATATTTATAGGTTTAAATGTGTGAACTCACATCACCTAGTTATCCTGGAAGCCGGTGTAAAGTTCTTTTATTTGAGGTGGTAACAGAGGAACAGGGAGCCCCAAGGGGGTATACCAGTTAGTTTAGAGAAGATCTAAATCAAAGTGGCAGATCTTGGCATCAAGAGATTTGATTGATCCAGCAGGAATAATTCACAGGCTTTGTATGTTGAATGTGGAAGGAGAATTTGAAAGTATTTGATAACTCAGGGAAAGTAGTCTTTTTTAATTTTTTTCCTGATTTGTGCTTTTTTTTTTAAGTTGTGCCATTTAGTGTTCAGTTAGTGGCAGGTGGATTAAGCACTGCTCGTCGCCTGAGTAGTGTCATGCAAAATTTATGTTACCCAAGCAGGATGACAGCTTGCCCCTGTGGGTAAAGTGAGCACACTGGCAGAGTTAGACACTAGGCTCCCCCCTTTACATATTTTTTAATTGTCATTTTTTATTGTAAAAACCATTATTGTTAGATGCTGTCCAGTTGGTTTTCAACCCGTAACGGCACATGTGACAGAGTAGACCTGCTCCATAGGAGGGTGACCAGAAATGCAGTGTGGATTGAAATTTTTACTGAAACAGGTTGCTGGGTTTTTCTCCCACAGAGCTGCTTGGTAGGTTTGAATCTCCAGCCTTTGGGTTAGGAGCCACCTGTCTAACTGTTGTGTAGCCTGGACTCCTTTATACTTCGGATGTAATGTAAAAGAAGACTTAAACCACCCCCCGCTGTTGAAACACTGAAAGACTTAAGTTTTACTCTTGGAGAGAGAGGTACTGTGGGTGATGAAACCTTGTCAAATGCCAATCCTCATCCCAGCCAGTCATTTCTCAGTGTTTCTCAGGAGACTAGAGCTTTTCAAAAGACACGCACTTTAAAGCTTTTCATTTCTCTTTACCTGCCTCCCTGCACTCAGGAACAGGGAGTGACCTTACCAGAAACTAGAAGGGTGGTTTGGAGAAATGCAGAAGCATAAGTTATAGATTATTTCTCTGTGCAGTGAATGTGTGGGGTTGTCTAGAGCCCCTTATTCAAATGCCAGTACCATCCTGTACACCTGCAGAGGGAAGGAAACTGCTGAAACTGAAACGGGAGGCTGACAAGAGCAAACATCTTCGTAGGCCTTCCAGGGAGGCCAAGATAACTGGAAGAAATTCTCTCCAACAGTAGTCTTTATATTATTTAGAACTGAGTGTGAACAGAAAGTATGAATTTAAGGAACTGTTGAGGAAATAGATAGAAATGAGATTTTCTAGAATGCAGTGATCTGGGCCAGCGGTTCCAGGATATTCCTCCCCTACATGGGCTTAGTTCAAGTGCCAAGTAAGGAAGACTCCTGTAGATTTGGGTGCATAACCTAGGTGAGGCAAATGGAATTGATTAGGAGCCTTGGAAGCCTCTCCATATGCTTCTGAAATGCAAACGGAAGGAAGGAAGGACCCAGTGGTGCTGGCAGGAAAATAGAAGAATGTGTGTGCACAGTGAGGTTGAATCTCCTTCTGTTCGTAAACAGACTGTTTCTAACAATCCTTTCTGAGTTACTGTCTCTGTGTCAGTGTCTGTGTGCAGAATGTACTGTGGCCTCTGCTCTTCTGCTGTACTCAGTCTGCCTTCTCCAAAGGTGGTTAACAGTCGTTAGCTTTCAGGCCTTTTGAATGCTGGATGCCAGGCAAAAAGAGAAGTTATATCTAGGGCAAACCTCGATGCTGTGTTATTTAAGTGGTACTTGCCTCTCTGAAGCAAGCCAAAATGTGGGAAGCTGCAAAACAGATGCCTTGCTAATTGTACCCTCATGACTTGGTTCATTTGTGCTAAACAGGTCTTGCTGTTAGGGTATAAACTTAAGATTTAATTAAAGTACTTCCCCTAAGTAGGTTTGATTAGGATTTTACTTGATTCGTGCTGTGGTTATAACGTGTAGAACAGGCACTAATTTCTGTGTACAGATTGGGAGCTCTGGTTAAAAAAACCAGAGGATCTTTGGAAAGACCTTAGACATGCTTGTTGTCCTTTGTTGAGTGATCAGGTCCCATTGGGTTAATCAAATGTTATTTCAGTCAGTTTGATCCATACACGTGCCGAGTGAGCAGTATGTTCGTGGCTAGGTTGAGGGTCCTGTAGATCATCTGCGTGTTTTCCTCTATCAGGGAGATTATATCCCAGAGCTCTAGAGCTGGGCAGTATTGAGATTGCTATATAGCTCCAGCTGGCAAAATTATAAAACCTGCTCTAAGCATTTCTTCATTTCTGATGCTTTTGTTTCCTTATAAGCTGCCTGACAATCTTCTGGAAACAAAGCTGAGCATGTGTGTATGTATGTGCTTATGCATACATGCATGCATGTGTGCACATCCATATGTGTAACACAGAAGCCCCCAGATTATATTTGTGTGCAGCTGCTTGCCTAGGGTGTATGGTGACTCATGGTGTTTGGGCGGAGAGTCTGGGTAGAATGATGTTCAGTGTGATTATAGCTAGTGAATACATGGGAAAATGTCAAAAGAACAAAAGCTGAGAACTGGAAGACATGTGGATGTTTTCTAAGGTGGACCAAGTAGAGCAGTGATGGTTCAGTGGTACGATCTTTGTGTGCCGGACACCCAGATTTGGTTCTCGCCAGCTTACCTCCGGCAGAATCACCACCCGTCTGTCTCTCAGTGGAAGATTGTGCGTTCCCGTGATGTGGAACAGTGCAAGCTCCTGGACTGAGGAGAAAGGACTAGAGATTTGCTCCCCAAATATCAGCCAGTGAAAATCCTATTACTACAACAACCCAATGCCATCGTGCACAGAGTCAACCCAAGTCAGGGGTGGTTGAGTTGGGAGCTGACTCTGTGGCAGCTAACAAGGTGGACAAGGTATAAAAATAGCTACTGTCACATACTGATGGCAACTACTTGGTAAACTTTCATAAGGGAAGAAAGTGGATTTTGAGTGACAAAACTAGATAGAGCTTAATTATCTTTGGGTTCTTGTATGTTATAAATTTGTTAAAAAGTTCATGGTGGAAAAGAAAGGATTACAGACATCGTATATCCCTTGATGATACGTTGTAGGTCTCTTAGGAGAATAAGGTTCTGGGACACTATTCCACTTTGCAAGGTTATTTCTGACACCATAAATAAGAAGAGTATGTTCCTGCTTAAAAAATAACTCTGGTCACAGAAATTCATTGTATCTCTTTAGTACTCTAAACTAAAAGGTCAGCAGTTTTAATTCACCAGACGCCCCTTGGAAACCTTATCGGGCAGTTCTCCTCTGTCCTTTAGGGTTGTTATGAGTTAGAATCAACTCAGTAGCAAGGGTTTCAGTCTTTTATTTGTTTATTTGTTGTTCTTAGTAACTCTAGTTGCAACTATTCCATTATCTGTGAATTCTTACATATCTGACTTGATTTCTTCCTGCATCAATTTATTTTTAACTTTTTTTTTTAATTGACTATAAGCTACATAGAATAAAACAAATAGATCCTAAATGTACAACTCAGTGAATTTTTGGAAATTTGTTGACCTCCACACAGCATCCTAGAAACCTCTTGTTCTCCTTCCTTTCAGTTTTTTTCTTTGGGATGTCTGCTTTTTTTCTTGTTGATTTGCAGTTTATACTGAGTAAGGATTCTTAAGTAATTGAGTAAGTTTATTAAAGAATTCTGATGGTGTAGTGGTTAAGGTGTTTGACTGCTAACCACAAGGTCTGCAGCTTGAACCTACCAGCTACTCTGTCAGAGAAAGTTGTGGCAGTCTGCTTCTGTAAAGATTCATAGCCTTGGAGATGCTATGGGACAGTTTTGCTCGGTACTGCGGGGTAGTTGCTGTAAGTCAGAGTCAACTCAATGGCAGGGGGTTTGGTTTTTTATTCTGAGTAAGTCTTGTGCCAAATATATGTACTGTGTTATACACTTTGCCAGCTTTGTAGCTTACATTTTTTATTTAATATATATGTGTATATTTTTTTACAAAGCATTTTTGTGGAGTAATTGAATAGAAAGTACAGAGGGTTCCTGTGTATTCCCATGCCCCCCTCACTCACAGTTTCCTCTTATTATTAACACCTGGTGTTGTTGTGGTACGTTTATTGCAACTAATGAACTACATTGGTAGAGTATTATTTTTTTTATTGTGATTAAGTGAAAGTATGCAGTCTAAATCAATTTTGCCTACCTGCCTACCTGCAGCTCCTTTCGCTGTCCTTGCCCAGTGACAGCACACTCCTTCTTTTCATTCTATACTTCTGGTATCCTCTTAGCAAGCACCTGTCCCCTCCTTTGCACCCCCTTCTCTCCCACCTAGAAAGAGACCAGTAGGACAGTTTCCTATAAGTGTGTAGAACCATAAAGTATACCCACCATATGGTCACACCATGTCCCTGAGTCCAGTCCATTCTTGTCTGAAGAGTTGACCTCAGTAGTGTTTTTTGGTCAGGGCCAGCAGCGGGTGTAGGGGCTGTGCTCCCAGGGGACCCTCCAAGCCATTGGATCACTAATTATGGTCTTTTAGTAGAGTTCTTGAGCAGCGCTCCTCTCTTTCTTGTGCTGCCACGGGCCTCTGCATTGTGTGCCCCATCACGGCTGTCTTTGCTGATGGCCAGGTACCATCTGGTTCTCCTGGTCACATGTTGATACAGTCTCCCATTTTCACATGGGTTCTTCTGTCTCCTGGACTCTTTTTTTCCTCGTGTCTTTGTTGTTCTCAGTTATCATCTGTTCTGAATGAGTTGGCCACTCACCAGTATGGGGTGCAGAAGATTCTCTTAGCAGTAGGCTAGTTATGCCAGTTGGCCTCGATGTCCCCTGAGAGCATGGTCCCTAGACCTCTGCCCATGTTACTCTGTCCTTGCAATATTGGGTTGAGACCTAGTAGAATTTCAGTTTGTGGTGAAGTCCAGTTAGGTGGATCTACTTTCTACTGTGTGCTGTCACTGCTTTCACCTATCCAAATTTCTATCAACTGTCTAATCTATGACCCACCTTCTCCCTCCCTCCCCACCCTCATAGCCATCAAAAAGTCTTTTTTTCTGTACATAAATCTCTTTTTAAATCTTTACAGCAGGGATCTCGTACAATATTTGTCCCTTTGCCACTGACTGATTTTACTCAGCATAATGTCTTCCAATTGCAGCTGGGTTATGAGATGCTTCTTAAAATCATTATGGTTCTTTATCATTGCAGTGTTCTGTTTGAGTATATGTACCATAGTTTGTTTATCCATTCATCTGTTGTTGGGCATCTAGGTTCATTCCATCTTTTTGCTATTGTGGACTATGCTGCAGTAAAGATTCGTGTTCCTGTCGTGTTCGTGTCTGTTCATGTGACAGTCTATTTCTGTAGGATATACTGTGACCAGTGAGATTACTGGCTGAAATGGTCTATCTTCAGCATTTTAAGGAAGGTCTAGATTACTTTACAAAGCAGTTGTACCATTTTTCAATCCCACCAGCAGTGGAAGAGAGTTTCGATCTCTCCATAGCCTCTTTAAAGAAGCACCAGATTATGTTGCAAAGCAGTTGTACCATTTTACAATTCCACCAGCAGTGGAAGAGAGTTCCAATTTCTCCACAGCCTCTCCAACATTTGTTGTTTTCTGTTTTTTGGATTATGGCCAACCTTGCTGGGGTGAGATGGTATCTCATTGTTTTGATTTGGATTTCTCTGATAGCTGATGATCATGAGCATTTCCTCATGTGTCTTTTGGCTGCCTGGATGTCCTTTTTGGTGAAGTGTCTGTCCATCTCCTTTGCCCATTGCTTACTTGGATTATTTATCTTTTTCTTGTTAATATTTTGCAGTACCTTGTGGATTATAGAGATCAGACATTGGTCTGACATGTAAGTTGCCAAATATTTTTTCCCATTCTGTAGGTGTTCTTTTAATTCTTTTGATAAAGTCTTTGGATGAGCAGAAGTGCTGGATTCTTAGTAGTTCCCATTTATCTATTTTCTCTTCTGTTGTTCATGCTTTGTTTCTCAGATTTTGAAGTCTGTCTGAGCTTGTATTAGAACTTCTGTTGTTAACCCTATTTTTTCTTGTGTGATCTTTATCATTTTAGGTTTGATATTTAGGTCTTTGTTCGTTTTTGAGTTAGTTTTTGTGTAAGGTGTGAGATCCGGATCTTGTTTCAGTTTTTTGCAGATGGATATCCAATTTTGCCAATATTGTTTGTTAAAGAGACTGTTTTTACCCCAGTTTACAATCTTAAGGCATTTGTCAAATATCAGCTGTTCATAAGAGGATGGTGACATCTTGGGGTCTCAAATTTGTTCCGTTGGTCTATATGTCTCTTTTTGTACAGTACCAGGCGGTTTTGACTACTGTGACAGTGTAATAGGTTCTAAGGTTGGGTAATGTGAGGCCTCCCACTGTGTTCATCTTCTTCAGTAGTGCTTTACTTATATGAGGTTTCTTACATTTCCAAACAAAGTTGGTGATTTGTTTCTCCATCCATTTAAAAAAGGACACTGGAATTTATATTGGGATTGCATTGTATATGTAGATCGCTTTGAGTAAATGACATTATCACAATGTTAAGTCTTCCTACCTATGAGCAGTGTAGGTTTCTGCACTTAATGTGAGTCTCTTGTGGTTTCTGGCAGTACAGTCTTGTAATTTTCTCTGTATAGGTCTCATATTTCTCTGGTTAGGTTTATTCCTAGGTATTTTCTTGAAGGCTATGGTAAATGGTATTGATTGGTGATTTCTTCTTTGATGATCTCTCTGTTGGTATAAAGAAATCCTACTGATTTAGTTATTTTTGTTTCATATTATAGTACTTTTACTTGTGGATTCTTTAGGATTCTCTGTATATACGATCACACCACTTGCCAATAGGGAGGGTTTTACTTCTTCTTTGCCAATGGGGATGCCCTTTATTTCTTTGTCTTCTCTAATTGCTCTGTCAAGAACCTCTAGTACAATGCTGAATAAAAGTGGTGAGAGTGGGCATCCTTGTCTAGTTTCTGTTCTCTAGGGGAATTCTTTCATTCTGTCTCCATTCAGGATGATGTAGGCAGTTGGCTTTGTGTAGATGTCCCTTGTTTCATTAAGGAATTTCCCCTCTATTCCTATTTTGAGAGTTTTTAGCACAAATGGGTTTTGGACTTTGTCAGATGCCTTTTCTGCATCAATTGACAAAGTCAGGTGATTGTTATCCTTTGAGTTATTTGTGTGGTTGTTCATGTTGTTTTTTGAAATTGAACCAGGCTTGCATTCCTGGTATGAATCCAGTTTGGTCATGATGAATTATTTTTTTGATATGTTGTTGAATTCTGTTGGCTAGGATTTTGTTGAAGACTTTTGCATCTAGGTTCGTGAGTGATATCGGACTGTAATTTTCTTTCCTTGTGGGATCTTTCCCTGGGTTTGGTATTAGGTTATGCTGGCTTCATAGAATGAATTTGGGAGTATTCCATCCCTTTCTATACTGTGAAATAGCTTTAGTAGTGTTGGAATTAACTCTTCTCTAAAAGTTTGGGATAATTCTCCAGTGAAGCCATCTAGGCCAGGTGGCTTTTTGGTTGGTAGTTTTTTGATGACTTTTTCAATCTCTCCCTATGTGATGGGTTTATTAAATTGTTCTGCTGCTTCTTGTGATAATTTTGATAGGTGATATCAATCTAGAAATGTGTCTGTTTCCTCTAGGTTTTCACATCTGTTACAGTCTTTCGTAGTATTCTGTTGTGATACTTTTTTATTTCAGTTGTGTCTGTTGTGACATCTCCCATTTCATTTTTTGTTCAGGTTATTTGTGTCTTCTTTTGTTTTTCTTTTGTAACATTAGCAAATGGTTTATCAATTTTATTGACCTTTTCAAAGTCCCAGCTTTTGGTTTGTTAATTTTTTTAATTGTTCTTTTATTCTCTGATGCATTTAGTTCTGCCCTAATCTTTATTATCTGTTTTCTTTTGATGCCTGAGGGGTTCCTCTGCTGCTCTGTTTCTACTTATTCAAGCTGTAGAGGTAAATCTTTGGCTTGGGCCCTTCATTCTGGATGTGTGCATTCATAGAGATAATTTTGACTTCCGAGCGTTGGTTTTGCTGTATCCCATAGGTTCTAGTAGGATGTATTTTCGTTCTTATTTGATTCCATAAATTTCTTTATTTCATTCTTGATTTCTTCTGTAACCCATGTATTTTAGTTACCTGGTACTGCTCTAACAGAAATACCACAGAGTAGATGGTTTCATGAAGAGAATCTTCATTGTTATGGTCCAGTAAACCACAAATCCATTTATGAGTTATAGGTCCAGTTAATAAGAGAAATTATTGTAGTCTGGTAGGCTGAGCCCAAATTCAAGGAGAGCATCTTGGCTCAGGAACCTCACTACTCAGCAGTTCTCACTGCTGCCTTCTTGTTGGTATGAGGTTCCCAACTTACTCTGCTCACTTCTCTCCCTTATATCCCACAGCTAGTAACCTGAGTCCTGCTTCATCAACACAACTGCTGTCTGGTTTCCCACGTTAGCATCACAGAGGCAGGATTTACAACACATGGGAAGAAGTGCACCATGTTGGGATTCATAGTCAAGTCAAATGAATACATACATTTTTGGAGGGACAAAAGGCAATCCATGACACCATGGACTCTTGAGCAAGGTGTTGTTCAGTTTCCATGAGTTCAGGTTTCTACCTGTGTTTTTTCTGCTGTTGATTTCAACTTTTATGACTTTATGGTCTGAGGAGATGCTTGCAATAATTCAGTGGTTTGAATTTTTTTCAGACTTGCTTTATGTCCTAATACATGGTTTATTCTAGAGAATGTTCCATGTGCATTGGAGAAGAAGGTGTACTTATCTTATTGATGGATAAAATGTTCTGTATGTGTTGATGATGTCTAGTTGGTGAATTGTTGCAAGAAGATCTTCTGTATCTTTTTTGAAGTTTTTTCTGGATTATCTGTCCATTACTGCAAGTGAAATGTGGAAGTCTCCAACTATTACTGTGGAGTAAGCTATCACATTTTTCTGTATTGTCAGTGTTTGTTTGATATATTTAGGTTCTCTAGTGTTGGGTACATAAATATTTAATATTGTTATGTCCTGCTTATGCATTGAACCTTTCAGCAATAAGTAGTGACCATCCTTGTCTACAATGGTGAGTTTTACATTAAAATCTATTTTATCTGGGATTAGTATTCCCACTCCTGCTCTTCTTTGTACATTGTTAGCTTGGTATGTATTTTTGCATCCTTTGATTTTCAGTTTGTTCATATATTTGAGTCTAAGGTGTGTTTCTTGTAAGCAACATATAGACAGATTATGTCTTTTGATCAGCTGTCATTCACTGTCTTTTTGTTGGAGCATTGAGTCCATTTACATTCAATGTTATTGATAGCTGTATGTTTAGTGCTGTCGTTTTGATGCATTTATTTTTGTGTTAATGTTTTCTATTTTGCTTTTAATATTCTCTTCTGGGTCATTCTTTATGGGTGGACTATCTGTTATTTTGCTTTGCAGCTAATCCTGTGATTCCCCCTTAATATTCTGAGTTTAAACCAGACTTTAACTTCTGCATATCTTTCTAATTTCCTCTCCAACTGAAAGGGTTGTACCTAGTATAATATATTCCTATTTTTAGTGTGACAATTTGGTAGTTTTCATGTTAAGATCACTGCTTCCCTTTTAATATTTTACCTTTGTGACTTCCCTAAGTAGGATTCTGGATGCTGTGGCCTACATTGACTCCTTAAGTATACACTTGATGTTTTTGTTTTTCTAAACAAAGAAGCTGTGTTATTATTAATGAAAGCCTGAAGTTTACATTAGGGTTCACTCTGTATTGTACAATTCTGTGGGTTTTATAAAACATGTGATGTCATTACACTATTGTACAGAATAGTTTCACTCTCCTAAAAAAATGCCTTGTGGTGAATGTGTTCATCCCCCTCACATCCCCCATGAGCCCCTGGAAACCACAGAGTTTTCATATAGTTTTGACCTTTCTAGAATGTTGTATAGTTAAAATGATACTGTGTGTAGCCTCTTTGGGCTGCCTTCTTTTTACTTAAACAGTATGCATTCAAGGTTCCTTTATGCATTTTCATGACTTGATAACTCATTTCTGTTCATTGTGGAAGAATATTCCATTGTGTGGATATACCACAGTTTATCCATTCAATTATTGAAGAACATCTTGGTTCTTTCCAGTTTTTGGCAATTATGAGTAAAACTGATACAAACATTAATGTGCAGGTTTTTGTGTGGATGTAAGTTTTCAGTTCGTTTGGATAAATAGTTAGGAGTACTGTTGCTAGATTGTATAGTAAGATGTATACAACCCACCAATCCTGATGCCTGCTTCTTCTTCATATAGTCCAGCTTCTCAAATTATTTGCTCAACATACAAACTGAGTAAGTATGGTGGAAGGGTGCAACCGTGATACACATGTTTTCTGACTTTAAACCATGCAATATCCCTTTGTTCTGCCTCTTGACTTTTGTAAAGGTTCTTTGTGACTATAACTGTTATGGAATTCCCATTTCTGCAGTATCATCCATGAGAGTAAGGGCATTAATTTCCCCATGTGCTCACCAACATTGTTTTTAAATCTTACTGGCAGTGAAATGGTATTTCACTGTGGTTTTGATTTGCATCTTTCTGATGGCCAATGATGCTGAGCATGTTTTCCGGTGTTTGGTGGGCATTTAACATTTCTTTTTGGTGAAATATTTCTTCAAGTCTTTTGTTTATTTTGTTATAGGGATGGAGAAGGTTTTCTGTATGAATCATGTTATGCTAGTTGACCTAGATGTCTCCCAAGACTATGGTCCTAAGCTCCAAGCCCCAGCAATTCAGTCCCTCAAGGTGTTTAGGTCTGTCTGGGAAACATGTATGATTTTGCCTTTGTCTTTGTGCTGTCTTCTGTAGTATTGTGTACTGTCTTTCCTTTTACCAAATTTGACACTTGTCTTCTGACTAGTTAGTGATTGTTCACCATATTCATCCTTTTGTGATCTACTTATTTCACTCAGTGTATTGCCCTCCATGTTCACCTATGTTGTGAAATGTTTTATGGATTTATGGTTTTTCTTTATACATTGCATAGTATTCCATTGTCTGTATATGACATAATTTATTTACCCATTTGTCTCTTGTTTCTGTCTTTTTGCTTGGCTGTTGTCATAAGTGCTGTAGTGATATGGGTGTCCATATGTCTGTTTGTGTGACAGCTCCTGTTTCTCTAGGTATATTTGTAGACATGGGATTGCTGGATCGTTTGCTAGCCAGCCAGCCTTGATAGATTTTTACTGTATTTTTCTTTTCCATACCCTCCTACCTTCTGATCCTTGCACCTGGACTGGTGAACCTCGGCAGTGACTTCGGTACTGAACCAACATGTCTGGTCTTTTTTTGTGAGTTAGAATTTTGTTCTACATTTGCTTTCACTCTGTCTGACACCCTCTATTGTGATCTCTGTCAGAGCAGTGAGTGGCAGTAGCCAGACACTACCTAGTGGTACTGGACCAGTCTGGTGCAGGCCGTAGTAGATGTGGTGCGTTAGTCCTGTGGACTGATCTTTTCCTTGTGGCCTTAGTTTTCTTCATTTCCTGGGAGTATCTTAGATGGCTGCTGACAGGCTTTTAAGGTCCCAGACATTACTTACTCAAGTAGAATGTAGAACGTTTTTTTGATAAATTGAGCTATGCTGATCGGACTAGATACTCCCTGAGGTTATCATTTGAAAGGTTTTAATGTTAATTAAATCAAATTCATTTTTTCTTTTAAGTCCTCTCTAAAAAATCCAAAGTTCTGTGGCTTTGCAGATCTTCTCCCATGTTTTCTCATATGTGTTTCATTGCTTTAACTTTCGCATTTATATCTATGATCTATCTGGATTAGAATGTTTCTTTTAATAGAATAACTGGTTGCCATTGAATCCGTTCCAACTCATGGCTACCCCATATGCTATAGAGTAGACTTCTCCATAAGACCTTCTTGGCCATAATGTTTATGGAAGTAGGTCACCGAGCCTGAGTCCTGCTAGGTTGTAGTACAGCAAATAGATTTCATTAGTAAAGATTCCTTTCCACCCCCAAGTGGAATCATGTTCATCCAGTATAATGTACTCAAATGATCATTCTTTCTCACTGAACTCGTTAGACCTGTTAGTCTTAAAATCAAATGACTGTGTGAAGGAAACCCTGGTCTCATAGCGGTTAAGTGTTAAGTTCGCTAACCAAAAGGTTGGCAGTTAGAATTCACCAGGTGCTCCTTGGAAACTCTGTGGAGCAGTTCTGCTCTGTCCTGTAGGGTCACTGTGGGTCAGAATCAACTCGATGGCAGTGGTTTTGGTTCTTTTTTTTGAATATATGTGAATGTTTTCGGGTAGTCTGTTCTGTTTTTCTTTTCTAAAGTTTGCAGACAGTTTAATAAACTTTAATTACTGTGGCTTTGTAATAAGTATTGATACCCAGTTCTGTACCTTTGTTCCTTAAAATTGTCGTAGCGACTCTTGGTCTGCTTCATTTCCATTATAAATTTTAGAATCAGCTTCTCAGTGCTCATGTGTGCATAATATTCTCCTGGCTCTTTATTTGGGATTGTTTTAAATCTGTAGAACAATTTTGGGAGAAACAGCTTCTTTCCCCGTCGCTGTGAGATGATTTCTTCCCATTCTGCTTCTGGCGGGTGCAGAGGCATTCCCCCTGGGGACTGAACCGTCTAGAGTGACAGCATGAGACATGGTTCCTCACTGTTTTAAGTTCTAAACAGGAGTTGGGTTGGATATCTTCCATCTGCTCCTGGATAATTTTTTTTTCTTTTGAACATTTTATTGTGCTCTAGGTGGAAGATTACAAAGCAAATTAGTTTTCCTAATCAATAATTTAAACACAGATTGTTTCGGGACCTTTACTGCAGTCTTCTCAATGTGTCAGCACTTCCCACCTTTCTACCCTGGATCCCTGGTATCCACTGTCTGGTTTTCCTGTGCCTCTGCCTTCTCATCTGTTTTTGGACAGGTATAGCCCATTTGGTCTCATACACTTTATTGTTCTAAGGAGCACTTTCCTCCTTGATGTTATTGTTTATTTTATAGGCCTGTCTAATATTTGACTGGAAGGTGAACTTCGGAAGTGACTTCAGCTCTGTGTTAAAAGAATGTCTAGGGACCATAGCCTCAGGGGTTCCCCCAGTCCCTGTCAGACCAGTACTTTTGCTGTACATTTTTCCTCCTGCTGTGTCTGGGGCTCTCTGTTGTGATACTGGTTTCTGGATAACCTCTGACCCCGTCTCCCCACCTGCTGTGTACCCTGCAGGGCTGACCTGTGTGGACTAGATGACTGCAAAGGGCTCCCTTGCCTCTGGCTTCTAATGAGGTGTGAGCAATGGACATGCAACGGAAAGAGGGAAGAGTGAGGCCGTGGTATTTTTTCCACAGCTCCCTCCCTGCAAGGTCACTTTGGGTCAGCGGTGTCCCTAAACCAAAGTCTGTTTCAACTCCTGCCAAGCATCCTTCCTTTCTAGCTCCCTTGCTTGGGGCCCACTTCAGCCCAGATGTGGTAATGATTCGTCCGATCATCTGGGGTTTTACATGGTCCCTTCTTTTCTCCTGGGACATACATTAAAACAGTAAGGAGATAGCACCACACACTTATTATCCAAAAAACTACAAAAAAAAAGACAACTAATTGTTTGCCGTTGAGTCAATTCCAACTTAGGGCAACCCTACATGTTATAACTTAGAATTACTCCCTAGTGTTTTCTTGGCAGTCATCTTTATGGAAGTAGATTACCAGGATTATCTTTCATGTGACACTGCTGCGTGGGTTCACACTGCCACCCTTTAGATTAGTAGCCAGGCACTTGGTTGTGTCACCCGGGGACGCGCACACTAATTGTTGTTAGTTCTGCTTCATGGTGACTCCATGTGTGCAGGGTAGAACTGCTCCAAGGCTGTCACCTTTCAGAAGCAGATCACCAGGCCTTTCTTCTGAGGTACCACTGGACAGGTTTGAGCTGCCGGTTGCCCGGCTAGTGTTTGAGCACTTAATAGTTTGTACCATCCAGTGACTCCTACACACCTATTAGAAGGGCTAAAATACAAAACACTTTATTCAACTGTCCCCAGACAACTCAGTTGGCGTAAGTCCTGCTCCCGTCAAGACCATGACAAATATAAAAGTGGAAGAAAGTACAATTTTCTAGGTAGTTTAAAAGAAGTTTGAGGATGAGTACAATTGCACCATCGATAACTTGTTGCATCTGCTCACAAAATGCACTCACTGTTGGCTAAACCTCCCTACATATAACACAGAGGTTCTTTCTTTTTCTGGTATCACTTGAAATCATCAAGAGACTCTTTATGCTATAAAAAGTAAGATTTGTAGCCTCAAAGCGCACCCTTAAAAATCCACCGGCATTTTAGCCGTGGGTTATTTTTCACTTTCTGACTTAGCGAATGGACCATCGGTGCTGCAGCATCTGCGCTTGTGTCTGAGAAGCCGTCCCAGCACCTCGGAGGGTGTCAGAAGGGAAGCCCAGAGTATCAGAGCAGCACGGACTTGAAAGTGGTCATAGAATTGCTGCCATCTGAAAAATTCCAGTTGAAGCCCTTCAACTTTTGGGGACAGCAGCCCCAAGCTACACTGAACCAGAGAGTCATGCTAAGTCTTAAGTGGAGTCTTACGCTGAAGTTGTTTAATTCCTCTTTTGACAGTTGGGTTATTTAGTTGTCTATGTTAGGGATTAATTTCTGGAATGACATCCTCATGCTGGTGAGGATCACTGAATTTCTTTCACTGAAATAGAAAGCATGTTGCACATATCACTTGATGGCAATGGTAATTAATCTGAGTCACGGACATCAGATAACGTTAGCAGATGTGATGGTGCAATAAATGTTGGGCATTGAAAATGAAGTCAGCAGCAAATAAAACAGGACAATTTCATATGTTTAGTGAGGTCTTTACCTTTTAAAAACTGCACAGGGTTGTGTATGTGTTCATTTGTATGCATGACTAGTCAGTCATGTCTTTTGTTTCTAGTATCATCTGAGGTTGCCACTGCCTTTGTTTTTACCGTTTACTCCCTCACGTTACTGTCCAGCTACCAACCATGTGGCATCACAGTCCCCCAGACCACCGGGTCTTAGAAGACACATCATTACTACATTAGATATAGCAAAATGGTGGCCACTAAATGTATTTTTCCCACAAATTACTTTGAAAATATGTTTTAAACTATGAGATACTAATTTAAAAAACAACAACAATAATTCATTTTCTGGCTTTTCTTGAAAAATGGGGTGATCTGAGAACAGTGGGTCCTTCATTTCTGCCGTGTGACTCTTGGCTGTGATAGGGCATGTGCTCAGGAGATAGCTGTGGTTTCACCTGGTCTCACTCTTTCTGTAGCCCACCTGACCCTTGAGACGTGTTGACATGTGTTCAGCCTATTAGGGATGCCTTGAGGTACCATATCTGACTCACTATATTAAAGATTTGTGTGTTATTGATATGAGAAACTGCAAGCTCCGGCTGGGCAGAGACCATACGTCATTATGGTGGGAGATCCCCAGTCCTAGCACAGGCTGGGTGTTCCCTAAATGCTAACTGAAAGAAAGCTGCTGTATTTGAGAAGAGGGCTCTGGCAGTAGTGTGCAGGAGGTGTTGAAGGAGGATGTCAGAAGCTTGAGAAAGGCAGTAAAGCATGTCAGGCCTAAGAACAGACTGAGGTGGGGGGTTACAGAGACTGAGGAGACATTGAGAGATAATTCCAGTGAAAGCTCACTGGCTTTAGACTGGTGGGCTGTGAAGGAGAAGAGGAGTGTTGAGCCTCAAGGAGTAGAGATGCCATTTATGCAACTGGGAAGTAATAGGTAAGTCACAGGGCCCCTCCTGCTCTCCCATTTCAGCTCTTAGAAATGAAAGAAATTGGAGGCTTATAGTAATGATCCAGCTAATGCTGATGACTGTGCTCAGAATTTTTCCCTCATATTTTTAATCCCAGAGCAAAGACCATCAAGAATACAGTCTCTGTGAACCTGGAACTGACGGCAGAGGAATGGAAGAAGAAGTATGAAAAAGAGAAAGAAAAAAATAAGACTTTGAAAAATGTTATCCAGCATCTGGAGATGGAGCTGAACCGATGGAGAAATGGTGAGACAGTGGAAGAGGAAGAAGGAGGTCAGAGTATGTCCTTTCTTTTTCCTGCGACTGTTGGAATCCTGGGAAACACACAGGAAGGAGGGATGAAGGTGAAGCTTGGTTTTAATTGGGAACGACCTGTGGGAACCTCCAGATTGTTTCTTATTCCCTTATCCTGTCACTTGGCTGGCATACATTGTCAGTGTGGGCTTCGTGACAGTTGACAAGGTTGCCTTAATCTATTTCTAGTGTGATGTCCATTACTACCATTAACTCTTTGGTAGCTGTTTTAGTCGGCTAGGGCTGCTCTAACAGAAATACCAGAGTGGATGACTTGAACAAAGGAAGGCTTATTCTTACACAGTCCGGTAGACTACGAGTCCAAATTCAGGATGTCTGCTCCAGGGGAAGGTTTTCCCCCTTTTTTCGGCTCTGGAGGAAAGTCCGGTATTGCATCAGTCTTTGTCCAGGGAGCATCTTGGTGCAGGAACCTCAGGTCTGAAGGACACACTCTTCTCCCAGTGCTGCTTTCTTGATGGTGCAAGGTTCCCAGTCCTCTGCCTGCTTCTCTTTCCCTTTATCTCTTGCAGGATGAAAGGATTAAGGGTGGGGCAAGCCATACTCCAGGGAAACTCCCTTTACAGTGGAGCAGGGAGGTGATCTCATAAAGGGATTTACAGTCCCACCCTAATTCTTTAACATATAGCATAGGAAAACCACAAAATGGAGGAGAGTCACAAGATACTGGGAGTCATGGCCCAGCCGCATGGCTACACGTATTTTTGGGGGGACACGATTCAATCCATGATAGTAGCCATCATGGAAGTTTGGAGGACAGTGCCTGAGACTTTGTGGCTCAAGTTGCTTTTTATTAAAAATGTCATTCTCTCCTTTGTGAGTTTTGTAACTGATTTGGAGTAAGTTACCTCTGGCGTACACTTGATTTCTTTTTGGCTTGCTTATGTATTTAAATCGCCTTGATGTTCAGCTTCTTCAAAGCCACAAGTAGAAGCTTACTGACAAAATTTCATGCTAAAATGAAGTCTTCAAGGCTTGCGTGACTGTTTTTTTTTTCCCCGTCACTAAACGTTCTCATTTCTCTAGGGAGAAAATATCTCATAAAACTGACGTTGCAGTGGGTGGGTGAGTTGTGGGTGAGGTGCTGAAAAGGGGTTTCCAGTTCCAAACGCAGATGGAGTCAGTGATTTTAGCATTGTGACAGAGATCAGAAGGAATATGTCTTTTACTGAAATGAAACTCTTGTGTGTCTGTCTTTGCCTGCCTGTAGGAAGGCAGTGCGTATTTGGAGGTCGTTCTTCAGATTCTCTGCTGCTTTGTTCATTGTTGACCTCAGGTGCTGCCACGAGCCTCAGCCTTGAGTAAGTGCAGGAGCGCGGGGCTGCTGTGCGGGAGGTGGTGCTGCCGGCCTGTAACTAGAGTTAACAGCAGATTGTCTCGTGATTACATGTTTGCCATTGCTCTTTGCTTGTAGGAGTGGGTGTCAATGAGCTACTGTTTAATTGAAACACAATTACATGGCTAATGAAGACTTAAGAAAGGTTCAGAAAATGACCTAGTAGCCCAAATACCACAATTGCTTTCTTTTTGGAGGAATTTCTTTCTGCACATGTGTCCTGAAAGCTGCTGAAATGACTGAATAATGCAGCACCTGGGGCGAGGGGACTACCCTTTGCAATTTGGGAAGAGTAGGAGAGCAGGCGGGGTGCTTGGCAAGGCTAGGAGTGGGTGTTCATATGACGTTTTATTCCATTTCTGACATCCTCTGGGTCAGCACTCTGCTGGGCAACCAGAACATTCTGTGAAACCTTTTGTTGAAGGGTGGGGACTGGCCTTAGAGACATCATGAAGTTGGCGACCAACCTTGTTTTCTGTCCGTATTTTTCTGTCTCTTACTAAGTCTTTGTTTTTGGTGAAATGCTGTCCTCTGGGGTCTGCCCACTGTCCTGTGTGTCGAACCCACCTTGGTGCTAGCATCTCTTTTAGACACTAGTCCACCTCTCTTCTTGGTGTCTTTGTTTAGCCCCCTGACTGTTATTTTAATTGTTTGTCCTGCTTGCATGCCCTTTCAAGGTGAGAACCTACGTCATCCCTTGTTGTTGTGTGCTGATGAGTCGATTCCCACTCACAGCAACCCTGTGTGACTGAGTCTGCCTGCCTCACAGGCTTTCTCAGGCTGTGATGATTGGGTGCCCTGAAGGCGCAATGCCCAAGCACACGACTGCCAGCTGAAAACCCGCTCAGCAGCTCCATGGGCGAAAGTGCTTGGGGCTCTGCTGCCCTGGAAACCCTGTGTGGGCATTTCACCCTGTCCCATAAGCTTGGTAAGAGTTAAAATCGACTCGAGGCATACCAGCAGCACAGCAGTCTTCCTGGTAGCGGATTGCTAGCTCTTTTCTCCTGTGGATCCACTGGGTAGGTTCAAACCACCAGCCTTTCAGTTAGCAACCAGGTGCGTAACAGCTGTGCTTCCGGGGCACCCTACGTAATTTGGGAACATGAATGGACAGTTTCTGGCACATAACAGTGTGCAATAAAGAGGCGTTCAGTAAATGTGTGCCTCATGTGTGTGCTGAGAGTAAAGGCCGTAGAGTCGGGCGCGCTGTGCCTCGTCACGGAGCTGCCAGCCTGATGGGGGAGGCGGACTCCAGCCCTACAGGTGAGCCCGTGATGACAGTCAGTGCTTTATGCAAGAAGGAGGCTTACAGGATGTTAGGGGCGTTTTACAATAGGGGCTCTAACCTTGTCTGAGAAGTCAGTGAAGGCTTTCCTGAGGAAGCAACGTAGAGAATAATATCTGAGAGAAACAGCAGCTGGCTGGGGAAAATTGGAGGTGGGAGGCAGAAGTGGGGTGAGGGACCCCTGTTCATTGAGGCCCTCCGGAGTGGGGCAGGAAGGCCAGTGTGCAGAGTTGGGCTGGGTAGTGGTAGGGAGGTGAGTCACTGGCCTGAGGTGGGCGGGAGGGCTTGACCAGGACTTTACTATGCTGGGCCCTGCAGTCCTTGTGCAGGATTTTGGTCATTGTCTTGAAAGCAGTGAGAAACTATTTAAGGTTGTAAAACTGCAGATCATGTACGACTGGCATTTTTGAAGATGCGTTGGTTACATTGGAGAATGGGTGGGACAGGGCAGGAGGAGGTGTCAGGAAATAGGGCTGTATTCTAGGGTTGAGCTGATAGTCGTTTGGTTTGAGAGAGATGGCAGTAGAGAGGCAGAGAAATGGAAGGATTTGAGTGGTATCCGCAAGGGTTAGTGATGAGTTGGATATGGGGAGAGGGAAGTATCAATGACAGCTTCATTTTCTGGCTCACTGAGTGGACAGCAGAGCTATTGAAACAGATGCCCTGAAGAAGAATCAGAATTGAAGACAGGGAGGTGAGGAGGGGAGTTTGAGGAGCCCGTGGACCATCCAGATAAAAATGTTAAATTAGACATTAAGTCTGAAGGTCTGGGTTTCAGAAAAGCTGCCAGAGCTGAAGAGAGGAAGTTGTGAGTTATTGATTAGCTGTGAAGCTATAGTTGTTGGGGTGAGGTTTCCTATGGGGAGAAAACAGGGAAGAAGGCAAGAAGGAAGAGACTGTTGAGGACCCCTGCCTACGTGCCCATCACAACTGATGCCTGGTGGACAGGGGGAGGCATTCTCCAGAGCTCTTTTTTCCTCCTAAATGACATGTACATTGTAAATGTGATTTCTCTTTGGAGGGCAAAAGTTTTGTTGTAAAGAACTGACTCGAGTGGTAGACATTTCAGGCTTAAAGGAGGGTAGTGATAGAAGGTGAGGCATGTAGAAATGAGGTGTGGCCTTGGCCAGCTGTGACCACAGTGTTACCTCAGAGATTGACTCTGTGTCATGCAACGTGCCCATGTACAGTACATGCACATGGTGGGGCAGACAAAACCAGGCTTCCTGTTGTGTTCCTAGGCTGTGCACTTAATCCTTCAGTATCCTGTGTGGTGAGCATTCATATATGCTCACATACAAAGGCAACTAAAATGAGGTTTACAAAGGTTAAGAGACTTCTCAAGGTGATTCAGTCTCTGGTAAAGTAAAGAGTGTAAGCTAGGGAGCCTGATTTCTTCGTTTATTCTCTTTCTGTAGTCTGTGCAGCCTGCACATAGAGCTGGCTCTAGTCATTCGTGTTTAGACTAGTTAGATGAATATGATATATGCCATGCTGTAAAAAAGAAACGAACGAATGAGTACGCACATACATACACACGCTTAAGAAAGGACTGGAAGCTTTTGATTAGTGTCCATGTGCTCCCGTTCTCATTCCTGATAGCAGAAGTTACGAGGCTGTTGCTGGTTTGTGTGAACTAGAGAACTAGGAATTTGAAAAGTGGACTAGAGAAGAGGCAGTGCTGTCCACGAAAATCTTGAGTGGTGGGGTATCACTAACTTTCTTTTGAAAATTGGCACATACATTGCTTCTCACCTTCTAAGAGGCAGCTGCTTAGTTCTCCTCAGTGATTGCTGGAGTTCCTATTTCTGTGTTTTCTTCTGAATAGTCTGAACAAGCTCAATAAGCCTTATCAATCCTGTGTACTCTTCCCTGGGACAGCAGTGTCTTGTGGTGTGAGATGTATTTATAACTGAGAAGTTTAATTGCTGTCTTGTAGCTGCTGAGATAGCCAGAATGAAAGACTACATCACAGAGGATGTGTGTGTGTGTGTGTGTGTGTGTGTACATAGAATATGGTAGGAATATAAAGCGTGAGAAGGTTAAAGCTAAGTGTTGTCATAACTGCAGATACTTAAAAGAGTCTAAGGAGATTATGGAAACCCCTATAATTAGAAGGTTAGCAGTTTAGATCCACCAGGTGCTCCTTGGAAACTCTATGGGGCAGTTCTACTCTGTCCTATAGGGTTGTTGTGAGTCGGAATTGACTCGATGGCAGTGGGTTTGGTTTTGGTTTTAAGCAGATTATATAAATATGTAAAAGGAGGTATGTCTGATAAAATTGAGAATGATGAGACTGTGCTGTATGAGAGAACATTCAGAAGTTACAAAATAAATCCTGTTACTCTTGTCCACCTCCCCCCCCCACCCATTACCTGTTGCCTCCATTCCCAAGCCACCAATTTTCAACCCATCCAAGCCTCGTGGGTTACTTTCAAATACAGTTTGGCAGTTATCTCTTCTGATGGTAATTCGAACCTCGATTCTCAGAACAAGGTTTGTGAGTTGGAGCACATGTACTTCATTTTGTTGTTGGTGCCCATCTAGTTAACTCCAATTCATGGTGACCCCAGGTGTGCAGAGGAGAACTGTTCCACAGGATTTTCAAGGCTGTGACCTGCTGAAAACAGATCCCCAGGCCTTATTCGTGAGGTGTCTGTGGGTGGGTTTGAACCATCAACCTTTCTGCTTGTAGTCCAGCGTTTACCTGTTGGTGCCACCAAGGTATATACTATAAAAACCCAACCAAACCTGCTGTCAAGTTGATGCCAACTCATAGTGACCCTATTGGACGGAGTGGAACTGTCCCATACCATTTCCAAGGAGTGGCTGGTGGAATTCAAACTGCCAACCTCTTGGTTAGCAGCCATACTGTTGAGGATTATGCCACAGCAGGACTTTATTCATATCTGATGTTGCTGTAGGCAGCATAGCCTTCAGCATCTACATGACAGCTTAAGAGAAAGCCACTTGTTGTTTTTATAAAGGAAAAAATGAGGAGAGCTGTCCACTTGGCCTGGTTTAATTTTCCAGTGTGGCAGTTGGGGCCTTTGGCTGCAAGCAATGAGAATTGACTCTTCATGGCTTAAATGAAAAAAGGAGACCTTTGGAAGGATGTGAGTGATGTGCAGAGGAGGAGCAGTGGGGGAACCAGGCTCTGACAGGAGGAAACTGAGGCTGCTCCAGGGATGCAGGCAGCAGGAACAGGTGTCCGGATCTCTCAGGGGTGTTGGAGATGCAGAGTCTCAGGAGAGAAGTAGGAGCATTGTGTTTGGTGGTGTGCCTTGACTGGAGAAGGACAGGGCATGCTCATAGGTTGTCCAGTGAAGACTGCTTGCAGGTGGAGGTGTGTGTGTGTGTGTAGCTTCCTTTCTACAGGAGATTGGTTGCTATTGTCAAAATAGGAGTTGGGTGGCTGAAAAACAGTGACACCTTGTGGGCTGCAGTTGATTGCTAGTCTTCAAATCTGGAGGCTCTAGTTGGCCTTTGGACCTCTTGGAAATTTGTTCAGCCTGCATTCTTAGGGAACAGGGAGCTGGAGAGGGGCAGTTGCCATAAATAGGATTTTTTTTTTAAGCTCTGTTGCTTTGTCAGTTGTATATGTTAAAGTACGTGAACAGCCTTAGATGGTGGGGATGGATTTGGATAGCAGCAATATCCAGTGTGAATTATGGTTCCCAGTTTGCCCTCCGCCCTAGCCATCAAGAACACTCTTGATGGTGGGGGAGGACAGGCTGAGGGCCCCGCTGTGTGAAGCCGGAGGTGACTGGTCCAGAGCTGCCTTGTGCTGCCTCCTCATCCGTCTTCACAAGTGCTCTCTTCTCTGATACTTCTTTGAATATTGTACTTAAAATAGTAACTTTTTCCAGGCGTTTAAATTAGAATAAGGAGGAGCTGAGAACCGGGATGTCAGTAGTGTGCAGAGAAATACGTTGATGCTGGTGCATGTGTAGGGTCTCCTACATGATGAACTGTTAAATAGCAGAGTGGATGTCATACAAGGAAATGAGTTCATCACAGGTAGAGGAGGCTGCGAAAAACTGGCAACCTCGAAAACAGATTTGTTCTCCAGATGTAAAACCTGCCAGACCAGCATGCTTGGCCCTGTAATGAGGTAAATCTGTGAGGTATCTGAGCTGGGCTTGTGGAACTCTGGGATCTCTGGAGAGGAATTGTGATTTGTGATTTTAGCATTAGAGCATATAGAGGATGCTGCGTCCTCTCCCCTCTTTCTTGGATTCATGATGATAGTGGAAGCTCAGAAATTAGCATTTCATTTGAGAGGTCTAATCTGTTTCGTCCTCTTTCTTCTTTGGAAAGCACAGCCAGACAGTGTAATGGAAATACTGACCTTAGGAGACTGATGTGGCCTCTTAAGGAGGTTATGAATGTAAAGAGGCTGCAGAGTCCCACATGACCTGTTTATTAGAAAATGACTTGAGGAAGAATCAGAGAATGTTTTAAGCTGCTTACAGTATTTTTAGGAACTAGGAAGATAGATGCTATTTGCATGCGAAATCATTCCGTAGAGGAATGATTTTTTTTTTAGCTTCAGATTTATGGGATGATATCTTGTACCCAGCTGCTCCTACTCATCTGGCAACCGAAAGCTTTCTTTTTAGTTTGTTTGATACAGAAATAATCCAGCACTGGATCTGCCACTGGGCCATTTTAATTGCTATTGAAAGGAGGCACCTTGTTTGCCAGGTCTGCCGTGAGTTCTGGCGGAAGCTGTGAGCGACCAGCAAGTCCACCCTGCCTCGGAGTTGCAGAGAGAAGGCAATTACCTTCCTCTGTTCTCTAGAGGCTTTGAGGACTCAGAATTTATGAAAAGGATAACTAGCTTGTTGCTATTTCATGTGTAAAATTTTAATGAATTACTGGCAGTCTAATGATGGGGGGGTGGGCAAAGCATGGAAATAAAGGACTGTTTTACAATTTTTAGCTAATAGCCCTAATGGGAATTTTTGGCTAGTCTGTCATTCTTGTCTGTTGCAATGGATAGATTTCTAATTTTTTGTAGAAATGTTATTTATGCACTCTGAAGGATTTCATTTTATAATTAAAATGAGCTATAAAACCTTATAGGTAAGACTTAGAGCGGGTGCTCTCATGTAAACACAAAGCTTTTTAGTCCTTAAAGGTAATTACATGTGACAGTAGTAAATGCCAGGGTGCTTATTTAAAGAAGGGAGGGTTTCAGTGGGAGGAGTGAGGAGCCTTTTATTCTAGAAAATCTGATGCTTTACAGCGTTATAACTTCTTTTCCTGTAGCTAGCAGGTGTGCACTTCAGGGGATAAATTAGGAGAAATCTGTTTTTAATTCAAAGGAGGATAAAAAAAAGATGCTGGTCTTAGTTTGGTGGTCTTCTCCTCTTCACAGGATGCTGTTTCTCCAGGGTTTGTTCGTGGCTGTCTTCCTTGTTCAGATTAGTTATTCCATAATCACCTTGTGGGGCTTCTCTGTAGGCTCAGTACAGGGAATATTCTCGATTAACATGGTGAGATTGCCATGGAGACTGATTGCGTAGTGTCAGGTCTTGCATAGTGTTGGCAATTTACAGTCCCCAGGCATGTTCATGAACTGGACAGTGTGGTTACTGGGGATGGTTCTGGAAGTCATTTTCTTGGTCCTTTGAAGGGCAGTGGCGTTTGGGTAAACCAGCTCCTGGTTCCTCTCTGGGCAGGGGCTGTGCTGTCCTACAGATGCCTGCTGCTTTTGTTCTGTGTGTTGCTTGCTGCTTTGTTCTTCTCAGTCTGAATGGCTGCTGCAGAAAATAATCCTGACGGCCTGACCTTTGGATGTAAACTGGGAAGGAGTCATTGTCAGATGTAGCTTTGTGGGAGATGTGCTGGTGCTTTCATTCAGAAAATTGTTCAAGAAAAACCTGAAAGTCTGCTGTAGGTTTCAAATACTGTTTAAATAATCATAAAAATTAGCCTAACAGAGACCTGCATGGCTGTACTGTATTGTTTTTTATTTTTTGAAATGAGCTGCAAACACAAAAGCATTGTGAAGGCCCAGAGACACTAATTTCAAAATAAACATAATTTATCTGCAAAGCTAAAAAGTTGAGAATTTGGCAGGAAGTGGGGAGGATAAGAGATAGATGTTAAATAATAGCATTTTATGCATTTTACGTGAACTCCATTCATTTTGAGAATAGTACTGTGGTGAAGGCATTATTATTTTCGTTACCAAAAAGCAAGAGAGGGGTGTGTGAGTAATTAGATCTGTTTAAAAAAGAAAAAGAGAGAATGAGATCCATGTCTCTGGAGATGTTTATGTGTTGTCTGACTGGTTATTTTCTGGATGCTTTGTAGCTGTGTTGACTAGGTTGCTGGACCACCATGACCTGGCACAAGGGATGTCAGGCATAGCAGTGCTGCCGTGTTTCAGCCAGGAAAGGAGGAGGGAAAGTAGCTCCAGAAGGAGCCAGGCCTGTAACTTTTGGTTAGAGCAGGTTATATAGGAAGTTCATCCTTGGCCAGTACCCTCCCAGATGAGTTGAAGTGTAAGGACTGTGCAGCTTCTTAGCTCACGCTATCCTTATCATGTTACTACTTGTCTGGCTATTTGGAATTAAAGAACACAGAAAACGGTTTTCTGTCTTACCTCTGGACTGGAGGGTGAACTGGCCTGTGGATAATAACAGACCGTGTTCTGGTAGCTTTCTGGTTGAGAAGTACTAAGAGCTTCATCTCATCATACTGAAGCTGGAAGGGCAAATTTATACTGCACTTGGTTACCCTAGTCTCCAATTTCAGAAGCTACAACTGAAGAATTAGAGACACAGTCATGATTCAAGTAGGGGAAGGATGTTCATGATGGATCTGCTAGAGGGGGAGCAGAATTGGAAGGGAGGGGAAGAAAGGATTACCAGGTTTCAGTGCATACTGTATTGCTTGAATTATTTGATTGCTTAAGTTGTGACTGTGTCCTGAATTATTTGTGTGGCAAGAAGAAGGCTTCTGTATGTATTTTAAGTCCCTCCTCAAGCAAAAAAGTCTTTAATAGGAATTGGAACATGATGCTGCTTTTATAGCTTATAGACTCAGCAGACTGTAGGTCCTTTAATTGGATGAAATCCAGACTCTACGCCGAGGTTGTTGATGGAAGTTTGTAGCTGGGAACTGGCGGTGAACGAAATGCTAATTTCATCCAGTTTCAGTCGTAGGCTACTCTGACATTTTGGTTTTGTTTTAGGGCAATAATTTTAGAAAAAAGCTTAGATATGTCTAAAGCTAAGCTTTAGAAGGGGAAAATGTTGACTCAGTTTGTATTCAGCAAATTAATTGTTTAATCAGGTTTTGCTTCAAATTGTTGGATCAAATAACACTGTTGTACAAAAGCAAAACATTGGAGTTCACTGTACTGGACATGGAGATATAGCCTACTGTCTCAGGACTTATCAAGGGAGATAATGGAAGCATCATAAGCACCAAAGCTAACTTGTTGCAAAGCATTTTGTTTTTATTGTGATACATGTGGCCACGTGTCACATGATGTCTGTCGGGCAACATGCAGCCCCATCCCGTGAGTCCCATAGGTTATAGCAGAGTTCAGAAATGCAACTGGAGAATGAGACACAGCGAATGTAACCAGATGTAGCAAACACCACAGCGTCTTCACACAAGTGTATGTCAAGTCTCTTGTATACAAAGCAGTTGCACTTCCAGATGTATGATGGTACATATTTAACAGATAAAGCATATGTCCTGACAGTCCTGATAAAATGCCTGTTAACGAGCATTTGTGACTGTACTGTCGTTATTTTCACATCATCTTTCCCTACTTTCAGATAAAAAGTTACCATACAGCAATGTATACCTTGATTGTATGCAGCAGCATGTACCTGTGTGTCGCTTGAGTGTTGTAGCATTATCTCTGTGTTTCGTTTTCTTTCGAAAATATCACTGTGAAATGCATCGTGGCTTCTAAACTCAGCAAAACCAGTGCTTTGTATAACAGCAGCAAGATGCAAAGAGAAATATTGATTAGAAGGAGACAAAAGGTTATTAAATAACACGAAGGTGGAAAATCAGTGAATTCTGTTGCTCAGGATTCAGGCACGTTCACACAACCTCCAACTCCCATAGTGTCCTGTCTCACAGAATGTATTGTGAGCAGTTAGTGGCACACGACTCTATACAGTTTCCAAGTGGATTCCTTAAGGCATGATATATAGTTAATGAAGCTATACCATTAGGATTTTAGGTATTCTGTCATATTTGAGAAACATTCTGTGGCTAAGGGCAGTTTTTCTGGGGAGTTTCCACGCCTGAGAGCTGGAATAAGGTGTGGAACGTTACAAACATTCACTGACTGTTGCCAAACAAGTGTGAAGTTGAAGTTGATAGTGAACATTGTGATGGAGAAGTATATTTGGTTTTGATTTAATGTTCAAGAAGATATTTTTAGAGATTCAGTTGGGCCACACAGTTTTAATGCAGTCTTTTTTATGCACTCTTTGTTTGCAAAGTGATTGGCCAGCTTGAGAACTGCACCTTTTCCGTCAATTTTGATTTGCATTATCCAATTTGGGCATGCTTTCTTTGAAGGTGGTAACAAATGCTCCTCTGCAGACAGAGAAGTGGCTTGCAGATTCTCTGCAGGACATTCTAGATTATCTGCTTTTTTCATTCCTGGGTCTCTCTGACATCACAGGAAATTATTCTGTTTGAACTCTCCAGCAGAGCCAATTAGTTCTGACTTCCTGGGGGAGAGACAGGTAGGGGAATGTGTGTCTGTGCAGCTCCAGTCAGAGTCCTTGGGCCCAGGGATACCCTCACTCCCTGCTCCAGATTTAGAGACTCTCAAATTCAGAGGATTTAGAGCCTAGAGTGTTGTTTTAAACAGTGGTGAATTAGTCCCTTGATTTGGTTGTTTCTATTAATGAACCAGTAACGTAATTAATTGGTAATTAGGATGCCTCAGAGGCCTGTTTCCCTTTGAATCGTTCACTAGAGAGAAAATGATTCTAGTAAAGCCTTAGCATGTTCTTCCCCGAGAAAAACAAAAGGAATGCAAAAGCCCTGTGTTGCACTGCAAGTTGCAATAGTTAAGAGCCTGTGTGGTTGATGGAACCAGTTGATTTAAGTGATTCATCATGAGGGAAGGAGGATGATACACTCCTGTCTTCCTTAGACTAGTTTTGGTCAATTATCTGTAGCCTTTCTAGTCTGATAGAAAGAACACAAAGTGTAACTCTCTCTATAGCTCTTTATTATATTGTGTGTCTTTTTCCCTGGAAGTGACTGTGAAACTCTTCCTTGAGGGCTGCATGATGAATTTCTTTACTTACCAACTCCTTTCTGCTGTGTTTTGCAGGAGAAGCTGTGCCTGAGGATGAACAGATAAGCGCCAAGGACCAGAAGAACCTGGAGCCCTGTGATAACACTCCGATCATAGATAATATTGCACCTGTTGTTGCTGGTATCTCCACAGAGGAGAAGGAAAAATATGATGAAGAGATCTCCAGTTTGTACAGACAACTGGATGACAAGGTAGCCAGAGATTTTTAGTCTTCATTCTAGTACAGAGACCAGGATGACAAGTCCCTGGCCTTTGGGTGATAAATATAAGGCTGTGGACTGATGAGGAAACTCTGGTAGAGTAGCAGTTAAGTGCTATGGCTGCTAACCAAAAGGTCGGCGGTTCAGATAGGCCAGGAGCTCTTTGGGAACTCTGTAGGGCATTTCTCCTCTGTCCTGTAGGGTTGCTATGAGTTGGCATTCAGTCATCGGCAGTGGGTTTGACTTGGGGCTTGATAGATTGGTCTTTATGTTTATCTTCTTGATACTTACCCTAGCTCTTTGTGGTGTAGAATCAGGGTACTTGATTCATATGGAATGGAAATTTGGTTGGAAAAGTGGGATGTTGGGTAGGCAGTGGATAGGCAAGCATGTGATTTTGGGGTCTCCTCGAAGTTGGACTAGACCCAATTACTTCATGAAAGTGGGAGTGTGCATGACCTTTGTTTATTTCTCCTAGTCCTTTCTTCTTTGGGCTTATCCCTCACCATCAGAAACTGTGACAGTAGCCCTAACTGCAGGGGCAAGGTTAAACCCATTGTTGTTGAGTTGTTTCCAACTCACAGTGGCCGTATAGGCAAGGCTGCTGACTCCTAAAATGTGTGTGCTTTAATCTTAGAGCTGTGAGAATGAATTAGGAACCATCACCAGTGGTATGTGGTATTGTTGCCTCTGCCGTATCCATGAAGCTGTTTTCAGGGGCATATTTACATGAGTAGTTTGAATGTGCTGATTAGAAAGATTCGGTTTTATAGTAAACTTTTAACTGTCAAATAATTGTGTAAATGCATAAAGTTAGAACAGAGAGAAAGACCTTGGAAAGCATTGTGTATCTATTGACTTCAATGAAAAGGTGAAGTTAAGAATCTCAGAGGCATTGGAAATTAAATTGCTATTTCACATGATGTTGGCATATTGCCCTTGTAATATTCTAAATCCTTTCATTCATTTCACCAAGGTGGCTGATATTTTTAGTCTGATTTAATCTATTCTACAGTGGTTTTAGCTCAGAGTGCTTGGGGACACTTCTGACTTGGATGAAACAGCTTTGTTCTGCTAACATTGCCATTAATCTTGTGGGCCTCTCTCTTTGTGGTAAAGCTCAGAGTCTGGTACCAAAGCTGAAAGTGAGTGGTGACCTTAAGGAAGACATTTCTGCTTGTTTGTGGCCTTGAGTTTGCATTATGACTTCACCAGTTCAACTCCGGTCACACAGCTTTGCTGATAACATTCTGTAAGATATTCATTCACACCCATGAGAGCTGAATTAATTGCCCGTTAGCACAGAGAAAAAGCAGATCAATAGTAAGTTTAACGGTAATACACAATTTCTTGATTTCCCCAAAGAACTGCTCTTGTTTAAACAGTAAAGAAGATGCCATTCTGCAAGGATTTTTTTTTTTTAAACTACTTCTTATTTTAGAACTGATGGGCTCATTTTTAATAATCCCTAGATAATCCTGGGTGAGAGATGTGAACCAGAATCTATATTCTCTTCTCTGGGAATAGATGGGATTATTTTTTTGGTGGTGTGAGGAGCTTTCAAAGACTTCCATCTAGGTTTCAAATCTAGTTTCTGAAATGTAGTGAGGACTGACCTTAAACCTCCTCCCCTCCAAAAAACCCAAACACATTGCTGCTGAGTTGGTTCTGACTTACTGTAACACTATGGAAAAGAGTAAAATGGCCTCATAGGGTGTCCAAGGCCATAATCTTTATGGGAGCAGTCTGCTACCTCTTTTCTTCCACCAAGCAACTGATGTGTTCAAACCATTGACCTTTTGGTTAGCAAGCACTTTAACCGCTGTACTACCAGGCATTGGATTGAGCTCATAGAGATGAAAATGTACATTCTGAGGCATTCAGTTGGTAGCTGACAGAGCTGGCCCCTACGCTGATGACTCACCTAAGGAATTTTCTGAAACACCATTTTTCTTTAGCATATGCCACACAAACTCTCTAAAGAACGCATTTCTAGGTTAGCAGTTACGGTCCCTTGCTGCCGCTGCTGTCCTCACAGTGTTTTGCCGAGAGGTCTCAGTGGGAACTGAGCCCTGAGACCTCAGCTGTAGAGGCGGCGGAGCTGTTCGCTGGCCCTCGGTGGCTGTGTCACAGACTGCCTGACTGTGTCTTATCAGCTGTCTTTTCTGTTGGTCGTCCTCTTGAAGGTTGCAGAAGGTATTTTCCAAGCTTTTGATGACACAGGCTGTTTCATACTTCTGAGAATACATGAGATGGAACATGGTGTTTTCACAGATTACAGAATGTTAGAATTGGAGGTATCTGGGTCTGTGTGAGAAACTGGCCCAGAGTAATGACATGACTTTTGCAAGTTTACGTTGCCTGTAGGTGGCAGAGCTGCGTGGAGGTTATACATTTTCTGATTTCCTGTTCAGTGCTCATCTCACTAGACACCATTTCTTCCCAGCAGTCACCCTCTATGTGTGTCGCCTTTCAGGGTTGTTAGGATGGCTGCTGTTTCAAAGCATGCCATCTAATAGAAAGACTTGCAATTTAGAAAGAAATCTATGGTTTCATAATGCTGAGTTCTAGGTCTGGGTGGAGCAGGGAGCTGTGGTGGCATAGTAGTCAAGCTTTTAGCTACTAAGCAAAAGGTTGGCAGTGGGAATCTACCAGCCATTACTTGGAAACCTTAATGGGACAGTTCTTTTCCACCCTATAGGGTCACTATGAGTTGGAATCAACTCAACAGTAACAGATTTGGTTTTCTGGTTTTGAGACCTGGGTAATGACTTCACCTACTGAAGACATCTTTCTTGCCTAGAAAATGGGGTTCATAACCTGTTACTTCAGGGTCCCTGGGTGGTGCAAACAGCTGAGTGCTCGATTGCTAAACAAAAGATTGATGATTGAAACCTGCCTGGTGTTCTGCCTCCAGAACATCACAGCCTTGAAAACTTTGTGAAGCGGTTCTGCTCTGCACACATGATGTCGGCTTCACTTGAAGTCAACTCGATGGCAACTGGCTTGGTCATTTTGGTACTGGTGACCTCAGAAGATTGCAGCGGAGATTCAAAGTTTCTGGCACATAACGTGTTTAGTAAATAACACTGTTCCCATATGGTTTCTAAGTATTGGTGCATAGAATTGAACTGCTGAGCTCTTATCCCATGTATCTTCAGACCTCCTCTCATTCCTCTCCCTTTTGGGTTCAGTTTGCTGAAGGGAGAAGTCCCATCCTATGTGGTCTGGAAGGTATGGAGATGTGGAGGTGAGGTGAAAGCAGCGTCAGAAGATGAACAAGTTGGCTGTTGGCTCTTGGTCTGTCTCTTGGTCCTGGTGTCTCGTCTTCAGTACCATTACATGTAAAGAAGATCTATGAAAGGAATCCAGTCTAAATAGAAATATAAGTTGAATGTTATTTGACTGATGAGCTTTGTAACAAAAACATTTTCATGATTAAAAGGTTTAAGAAGTTAACAACTTACATATTTCGTATAAATCTTAGCACAAAAATATTTCCTGAGAAGTGCTTTGAAGTGTTTTGAAATCTGTTATCCGTGAACTAGGTGTTAACAAGTCAGCATCAGAGTGAGTATGCTGAAACACATTCTACAAGATGTACTTGAATGTATCACTGTGAGCTGAACAGTACTGCTTTTTTCTGAAAGTCTTGTAGAAAATGTTTTTTAAAAGTCACAGTAACCAAAAAGCCAGACCCGTTGCCATTGAATCGATTCCAGCTCGGAGCGATAATAGAGGATGGAGTAGAACTCTCCCATAGAGTTTCCAAGGAGCGCCTGGTAGACTTGAACTGCTGACCTTCTAGTTAGCAGTCATAGCACTTAACTGCTATGTCATACTAATTCGTTAGAGAATTTGTCTTAATGGAGGGTAAGGGTAGTTTTGGAATGTCTCAGGTACTAGTGATACATGTCCTTGTAATGTAATCCCTGCTCTTCATCCTTCCCACATGGGGTGGGGCCCTTTGTTTGTACCTCAGAAATCACTGCATCTTGATTTGCCACCTATCAGGGAGGGGGCCTGTGTCTCAAGCTTTGAACTGAGCACAGTATAAGAACAAAGCATTCTCCCTATGCCACCGTTTTTTCCTTCTCTCGTGATTTGTGTCACTTACAGTGGTTGCTCGTATGTCCCAAGGGAAGAGATGGCGGCTCGCCGATGTTAAATTCCTTGTATGTTTTGTGTGAAGTTGTTTAATATTTATGTGCTGAGGAGCGTAAAATCATCCCTGGTAACTGACATGCTAAGTTTATAAACTGGAAGAGAAAATATGCCCTACAAAATAGTCTAGTTGTAGAAGTACCATATTTTGACTGTTTCATTCTGGAGTAATTTCCCTAATTCTCTTGCCAGAAATGTAATTGCAGGAAGAATGTCAGAAGTATTTTGTTGTACCATTAAGGAAAAGATCACTGTAAAAAGTTCATTAGAAACGGGATCTCCTTGAGCTAAGAAGTGAGGCCCAAAGATGTTCTAACAAAACAAAACAAACACCTTGCTGTTGGGTCTGTTCTGGCTCACAGAGACCCTGAAGGACAGAGTAGAACTGCCCCACAGGGTTTCCAAGGAGTAGCTGGGACGTTTGAACTGCCAGCCTTTGGTTAGCCGCAGAGCTCTTCAACTACTGTGCTACTGGGCCTCTGAGAGATGTTATTGACAAAGGAAAAGGAGCTACAGACCCTACAACATTGAATTTAGAGTTGTCTTGATCCGTTAAAGGAGTCCTGGTGGTGCAGTGATTAAGCGCTCAACCATGTAACCAAAAGAATGGCAAGTCAAACCCACCAGCTGCTCTGTGGGAGGAAGAAGCAGCAGTCTGCTTCCTTAAAGATTACAGCTTTGAAACCCCTGGTAGACAATTCCGCACTGTCCTGTAGAGTCTTTATAAATCAGAATTGACTCTACAGCATTGGGTTGGTTTTTTGTTTGTTTGCTCTATAGAAAACATTAGTTTGTGCTCGTGAGCTCATCCGATTCAGATGTATGTGTGAATACTACAAAACTGGCTGGGGAATATCCCATGTGCCACAGGCCCTTGACCTCTCTCTTCACCTCCGTAGAAGGCAGACAGTACAAGTATTGTGTGGCCTGCTGATGAAAACATGTGTGCAGTTCCTGGCATATAGAAGGACCCAGTAATGGTGACCTGAGTCCAACTCTTGCCTGATTCACTGCTGTTGTTTTTAGTTGGCTTTGGGCCAGCTCCCTGCTCAGAGTGATTCCATCCTCGAGTGAACCAAATGCCTCCAGTCTTATGCCATCCACACGATCAGTTGTGAATCAAACCAGTGTGCTCTGTAGAGTTTCCATTGGCTGATTCCATAAGTGGATTGCCTGGCTCTTCTTCCAAGTCCATCTGAATCTGGAAGTCCTGCTAAGCCCTGCTCATTATCATAGCAACACACAGCCTTCACTGGTGGGTGGGAGGTAGCAGCACATGAGCTGCGTTGGCCGGGAACTGAACCCAAGCCTCCTGCCTGGCAGCTAGAATTTACCACTGCACCACCAATGCCTTATGGTTACACCCTAGATATGTTATTAAATATGACTTTTGTCCTATTTCTAATGGAGAGGCAAAGGCAACTCCTGGCTGTCAGTTTTCACAGATGATGCTTCAAAATTTTGTTTGAAATTATGAAAATCGTTGCACGTAATATGATTATCTCATGCTTTTGGGTGTGTTAGAGTGGATGGCTTCTGGGGAGAGGCAGAGACATTTGCACTGGGCAGTGAGAGGCAGGCATCCAACACCCCACCTTTTGTGGCAGCAACATCTAGTGGCAGAAAAGGAGAGAACTAGGGGAACAAATTGACTTCAGTTTGCTTATTGCTTCCTGATTTCTTCTTCCCATTCTATTCCTGTGCTTCCCCGACACTGATACAACTGGCTGCAATAAGCTTTCCTTCTTGCTGCAGTTAAAACACTAATCCTTTTTTTTTTCGTTTCTATACTAGCAGGTCAGTATGTGTTCATTATCGATCCTTTTCTCACTTCATTGACAAGCCGGAAGGGAAGTATTAACATTCCTATATTCCTAGATGGAAACTCTGGTGGCATAGTGGTTAAGTCCTATGACTGCTACACAGAAGGTCGGCACTTCAGATCCTCCAGGCGCTCCTCAGAAACTCTGTGGGGCAGTTCTGTACTGTCTGTAGGATCACTGTGAGTTGTAATCAACTTGACAGCAGTGGGATTGGTTTTAGTTTACATACACCCTAGGTGCATCAATTTTTTTTTTAATTGTTAAGAAAATTAACTTCAGTCAAGGGGGAAATCTCTGTTAATGATGAAGATAAATTATCTAGTAAATGCTTTTCTGTGGCAGAAACCAAAACCCACTGCCATTGAGTTGATTCTGACTCATAGGTACCTTATAGGTTGGAATAGAACTGTGCTATAGAGTTTACAAGGAGTGTCTGGTGAATTTGAACTGATGAGCTTTTGATTAGCAGACACAGCACTTGACCATTACGTCACCAGGATTTCCTTTACAAGACAAACTTCTGTGAATAAAAGGTTTGAACTGACAACATTCTGGTCATTGATACTGCAGTGCAGGTGATTGGGAATCTGCGTCTTATATTTTTTTAACTAGGAATTCACTGTTAATGTCTTTGAATTCGAAGGAGTAGCTCAAGTCCCTTTCAGTTTTGAAACTCTACATCTTTGAGTTTTGAATGAACAAGATTTGGGTGGAATGTGTAATATATTTCCTAGACTATCTAGACGTTTCATTTGCTGAAAAAGGTGAGTGAAGGAGATATTTTAACAAACTCCAAATCCAGAGCCAACCCATTCCTCTTTGTGAAGGACCACCATACCTTTCCCTTCATCATATTAGCAAGCTTGTAGCTGGGATCCTGGTATCTAACTGTCTTTGGGAAACCAGGATCTAACAGTCATGTAACTAACCCTGCCCTCCCCCCCCAATTAAATATGATGTTTCATTTCAGGATGATGAAATTAACCAGCAGAGCCAGCTGGCTGAAAAGTTAAAGCAACAGATGTTGGATCAGGATGAGGTAAATAACGTCGTAAAAAGTTTTACGTTTCTTTAGTTTCCTTTTTTTTTTGTTTTTAATTGTTGTTGTTGATGTCTGTTCCAGAAATTAAATTTGCAAAGAATTTAAAAAAAAAAAACATCGAATCCTGTGAGTTTCTTCGAATATTTCTTTCAGTGCATGGTAAAAGCTGATTATAGCTGAATTTAGAAAATAAATGTCTGAATCCACAGAGATGTAAAGTTTTGAGAGTGAGTAGCTAGTTGCTAGAGTTTGTCCTTGCAAAACAGAGACAAAGAACTTGGTAGCTGGGCAAGGAAGATTCTTCTTTCTCATACCAAGTGGCCGATGCCCCCTGCATTTTGCTATTTTAGGCTATTTTGGCTTTGCAGAGCATACAGCACGGAATCTACCTGTTTATAATGTAGAATCATGACAAAAAAATCAAAAGACCAAATCCAGTGCCTATGAGTCAATTCTGACTCATAGCAACCCTGAGGAATAGAGTGAAACTGCCCTATAGCATTTCCAAGGAGCTCCTGGTAGATTTGAACCACTGAATTTTGGTTAGCAGACATAGCACCTAACCACTACGCAACCAGGGCTTCCAAAATTGTGATAATATTTAAAAACCACGTGAATATTCTTACTACCCTCAGGTGTGATCTTTCTATGGTTGTTCAACATTGTTTAACCAACTGCAAAGTGAAACCATTTTTGATGTGTAATTCTCCGAGTTAATCCTGTACACAGCTTTAAAAGAGAGAAACAGACTTTGGAAACAATAGCACATTTTTTAATTTAGCATCTGGACCATACAATGAGGTTCCTTAGTCATACTGAGCTTATTCAACCTGTTTTCTTCTGTATCTTAAAATTATTTTGGCTAGAACACCAAATAGAAAAGTTTGAACATTAGATTCACTAGTTCTATGTCTTCTCCTTTCCCCAGCTTTTGGCTTCCACAAGAAGAGATTATGAGAAAATCCAGGAGGAGCTGACACGTCTCCAGATTGAAAATGAGGCAGCCAAAGATGAGGTGAAAGAAGTCCTCCAGGCCCTGGAGGAGCTGGCTGTCAATTATGACCAGAAATCACAGGAAGTGGAGGACAAGACCAGGGCCAATGAGCAGCTGACGGATGAGCTGGCCCAGAAAACGGTTGGAGCATTTATGTCTGGCGGGTGGGACAGATGAGCTGGCCCTGAATACGATAGGAGCATTTCTGTGTAGGGGGCGGGGCTTCCTTGCCAGCCCCAGGATGTGCGCCGCCATTGGGGTACCTACGCTTGTGTTTGTTGACAGATACTATAAGGGAAGGAAGGTGACTGAATTCTTGTTTTATGTTAGATGCGTTCTCTGAGGGCCCTCCAACAACTGAAATAATCTGCAAGTGGATTTTGTCCACTCATGCTGGAATTGCCCATCACAACCATTTTTCCCCCAGTTGCCTTGTAACAGTTTGAGGGTGCTGAAAAGCCCTAATTAAAAATTTGGCTTCACCAGTAACAGGCTGTAGTCAAGACATTTAAATTTCTTTTATTTTTTGAATAATGCCTCAAATGAAGGTTTACAGAACAACTTAGTTTTTTATTAAACAGTTAGTACACATTATTTTGTGACATTGGTTGCCAGCTCTAAGATATGTTAACAATGTCTACTTTTTCCTATCCCCTGGGTTGGTATGCCCATTTAGTTTCAAGACATTGGAATTTTTTGAGTCTTAGTTCTATAAAAAAATTCTGTAAAAATGGTAGGTATAGTGATCTTTCAGGCGTGTGTATTAGTGACAGTTAACATAAAGCACTTAGTGCGGACTGTGCACCCACACAAATCTCGATAAATCTCAAAATGTTATTAGTAACAGGCAAGAGTGTAAGCCTGTGGATGGTATGTGGTGTTTCATATTTCTGTTATTGCCCTTTCAGAAATATATTTCCTCCTTTCAGCTTCTTGTCCCAGCTGTTACCTTCAGGAGCTAGGACTGAGCTGTGTTCATGTGTCTTTCACTGATTGAAGCCACTGCTCCAGTGGCTCTGTACATTTCCTGATTTCCAGGGTGAAAGATGCCACGGCGTCTGCACAGTGAGCTAGTCACAGCATGTCCAATGAGTATTTGGTGAGGTAGCTGGTGTTTGAATGTATCCTTTTTGTCCTTTTCCATTTGCAAAGTGGGGAAGTGGAGACCTGAGTGGCTGTAATCTGCTGTACTTGGCACCTCTGCCCAATGGTCTGCTATCATGGGATTGTGCCCAGCTTGCTTTGTGGAGAACTCCCAGTCCTCCTAGATAACAGATGGTGCAGGAAAGCTCTTGTCTGCTACTGTAGATCTGGTAGGAAGTGAAATCAGCTCTGTAAGTTCAGCTGTGTGGAAGAAGACTTTTCTAATGGCTTCCCAAGATGACAGCTACTATTTCTGTGGGTTTTTTAAACCAAAACAAAAGAAGCAGTGGCAATGCCAAAAGAGCATTCAGCAGCCACTTAGGAAAGGAAGAGATTTTGGATTTTTTTCTGCTTAGTTTTCTACAGGATTCTTTTAATTAATCCTTGAGTGTTTATTTGCATCTCAAAACAGTGAAAGCTTTTTCATAACACTGTTCTTATTCCTTATTTGCTGTCATACAGAAGAGTTAATAGATTGGTCTAGAGTAATATTGTTAGTCAGATCATTAAAAAGCACTCTGTAAAATGGAAGAATTATATGTCTTTGTATTAGCCCCCATAGAGGTAGGGGGATATTTTGTTGTTGGTGGCTGAGTTAATTCAAAGAGTACTGAGACATCAAAGGATGGCTTGTCTAATGCTTTTGACAGTTAGTGTAGTCGCTTAAGAATGTGTACCTTTTGGTAAGACACATGGAGGATGGAAAAGAAATGAGTTTGTTAATGTTGGGAAAGAAAATGGAACTTTTGTGATGTATTAAAAAGCCATCTGTTGTTCAACTTGAGTAATGTCAAAGGAGATGAATGGTATGTAATTCGGCTGCACTGTGAAGATTAGAAGACTCTAAGTTGTTTTCTAAACTCATTAATGTTCCTTTGGGTCTTCTAGACCCATTTATTTTTATGAGGTCAGATGGGAATTTAAAAGTGGCCTAGGGAGCAACCTTGTGAGCAGAAGCGGGGACGCTTGCAGGTGTGTTTAGTCCTTAAGAATGTGGACTGAAACAACATCTGGCAGGTGGGAAAATGTGATTAAATGCTGTAAATCTAATGGCTCCTTCTGGGATCTGTTTTTCACAACTTTCTTCACTGACTTGGAATAAGTTTATTATTATCTGGTAGATAGATGTATAATGTATTGGTCCAAGAGAAGTTCTTTTTAACAAAGAGGAATCCAGAGATGATACTGTATTTTGACTTAAAAGGACTCTGCATTCGTGGGAATTCTTGAAATGATAAAGGAACTCTCTCTTCCATTGGCAGTTATTAATTGCACTGTTGTATAGATGGTCGTTAAAATTTGTTTTTCAGACGACACTGACAACCACCCAGAGAGAGCTGAGCCAGCTTCAGGAGCTTAGCAACCACCAGAAAAAGAGGGCTACTGAGATCTTGAATTTACTGCTGAAGGATCTGGGAGAGATAGGAGGAATTATTGGCACCAATGATGTGAAGACCGTAAGCCATTCTTTTATCTTTTCTATTTGCCATTATAATGGCGTGATTCTATTTTACCAGTCTGTGTTTTATTCTTCTAAGTGTATTTTGTACAGTACTTTGCATCTGCTGTGTGCTTAGTAATACTTGAGTAAATGAACAAATGACTGACTGAGTGACCAAGTGAATGACTGTTGGGGTAGAGGAGGAGAAGAAAAAAAATGTACTTTTCTAATTTAGTGGGGCAGGGGGTGTTCAAATCTAGGTTGGGCTTATGTAAGTCGGCTTCTTCCCCAAAATTGCCAGTGTCACAGAACTGTAGACATTTCTAGTTGAGCAACAGTTCTAGTCTCAGAATTGTGTTTTCCCCTTTCTGTGAGAACTCTATAATAGAGTGAATGTTCTCCAACCAATTAGTATCAATTAGGAAAACTTTCAGGTGCAAGTAATAGGATTCTAACATTAGCTTAAGACTTAAAAACACATTTAACTATTCACAATGTGAGAAACCTAGAATGTTACAGTTTGAGGCATGATGTGCACTCCCTGAGAGATTGTTGGAAATACAGAGGCTCAGACCTGCTAATTCAAAATCTGCATTTGAACAAGACACCCTGGGTGATTCTTATGCTTATTAAAGTTTGAGAAGCAGATGTTGATTGATGAAATAGCTTCATGTCAAGGACCGGGGCCCTTTTTGTGTCCTGTGTGCTGTCTTTAGCCCATTAGCTTTTTATATCCTTATGGTTTGCCTCATGGTAACAAGACAGCTGTTATGCACCAATGGTCATGCTGTCACAAACCACATCCAAGTCAGGGTGGGCTGAAAAGGCACCTGCTTTTATCCAGAAGGGAACACAATCTAGAATTCCTTAGCAGACCACATATTCACTCTAAAATGTAGGAGAGAGTGGGAAAGCAAAGGGCATGCAGTTGCTGTAATGGCCATAAACTGGTCTTGATTAATCCCCTGGGAGTGTGTGCATCACATCAGTGCCCTTGTTAGCAAGGAGCTGGAGAGAATGATAGGGGTGGTAGTACTGAGTAGACATTTAACGGTGGTCACCATTTAGCAAGTTTACAAATTTAAGACTGAAGAGAATAATGAAAAAAAACCAGGTTATGTGTTTTACTTTAGCCTCACCTTGGACAGTTTCCTTCTGAGAAAGAAATGTTAGGGAAGTAATTGAACCATAGACTGAGCAACATGTATACATTAAAATACTCAGAATATCAAGAACAGAATGTAAACACAAACACAAAAAGTCTTAAGCAAAGCCTAGGGCCTGACAATGGAGTCCTTGGTTAGCTTTATATGCTGCAGTGAATAAGATCAATAGTTACTGCATCTGGGCAGCCACACTCCTGCAGTTCAAGAGACTTCTAGGCATTCTCTTTACATCTTAACAATCCAGCTTTTGCTTCCAAGCAAAGCAGAGGAGGAACCCATATTTGTCAGATTAAGCTGAGCTTGCACCTTGGTATAAAGTATAACTGGCTTCATCCACATTGAGAAACAGGCACCCTAAGCATACTGAACATTGACGTGAACCAGACTAGCCAACTGACTAATTTGAGGTTTGTGTCCATCTTTGTGTGGGCTGTCAAGCTGGTGAAAATAGCCAAAACCATGAAATGGCAGAAAGTTGTCAGGATATCTAGAAATAGAGGGAAAAGAGAAAATAAATGTTACTAGCCAAGAACCATAAACAGTTTCCCACAGTGTAGAGTGACCATTGCTGTCACTAACCAGAGTAATAGGATAGAAACATTTCTTAAAACAGCTTTATTGAAGTATGGTCGATACAAAATAAATTGCATGTATTTATAACATATAGTTTGAGACATTTTTATGTATGTGTACACTTAATTGAAACCATCATCACAGTTAAGTGGTTAACACATCCATCACCTCCACAAGTGAGGTTATTCTGGTCTTTCTGTCTTGTTTCATGGATCTCTGTCTATCTTTAGGACAATACCATACCATTTTGATTACAGTAGCTTTATAATGTAAGTCTTAAAATCTGTAGTGTTAGTTCTCTAACTGTGTTCTTCTTTTTCAAAGTAGTTTTGTCTATTTTGAGCCCTTTGCTCTTTCATACAGCAATCCTATAGGATAGAGTAGAACTAATCATCAAGTTTCCAAGCAGCAGCCAGTGGATTCAAATTGCCAACCTTTTGGTTATCAGTCATTTCACTTAAGCACTATGCCACCACTCTGAATTGGAATTGACTTGATGGCAATGGGTTTGGTTTTGGGGGGAGATTTTTCACAGGAGCACCGATGGTAGACTGGCTAAGTGCTTGGCTGCTAACCAAGAAGTCAGTGGTTTGAACCCACCAGCTGCTATGCGGGAGGAAGATGTGGCAGTCTGCTTCCATCAAGACAATAGCTGTGGAAATCCTATGGGCCGTTCTACATATAGGATTGCTGTGGGTTGAAATAGACTCCATGGCAGTGGGTTTGCTTTTTCATATGAGTTTAAGCTCGTTTTGTAATTTCTACCAAAAGTCTACCAGAATTTTGATTGGGATTGCTTTGAATCTGCGGATGAATTTGGAAACAATTGTTATTTTAACAGTGTTCAGTCTTCTGTCCTATGAGAACAGTTTATTTATTCATTCTGTAATAATGTTTTGTAGTTGTTAGTGTATATAGGTCTTTTGTCTCTTTTATTAGATTCATCTTTATTTCACATTTTTCATGTTATTGTAAATGGTATTCATTAACTATTTCTAATTGTTCATTGCTAGTGCATAGAAATGGAGCCCTGGTTGGCACAGGGTTTAAGTGTTTGGCTTTTGTCATAGTCCAGTAAGCAGCAAATTGTCACAGTCTGGTAGGCTGGGAGTCTAAATTCATTGAGAGCACCATGGTGCAGGGACCTTAGGTCCAAAGGATGCACTCTGCTCTCAGTGCAGCATTCTTGGAGATAAGAGACTCCCAACACTATGCTCACTTTCCTTTCTTCTTATCTCCCAAGAAATGGCCTCAACACAATCCAAGTTTGTAGATTGAGTCCTGCCTCACCAACAGAGCTGCTGCCCATTCTTCCTCACCACCATCACAGAGGCAGCAGTCACAACACAAGGGAGAAATCACACCACATGGGGACTCATGGCTGAGCCAAATTGACACACACGTTTTTGGGGAGGGACACAATGCAATACATAATATTCCACCTTTTGGAACCCCCAGAATCACACCATTGCAGCATGAAAAACATATTCACTCCATCATAGCAAAAGTTTTAAGTCCGAGTCCCAAATCCAGAAATGCCTCTTGAACTGTGGAATCCAGAACACATGTGATCTACTTCCAAAATACAGTGGCAGAACAGGCAGGCACAAGTCAGACATTTTCATTACAAATGAAAGGGATTGCAGGGAAAGGACTAACAGACACCAAGCAAATTAACAGAACACATTATGTTCGCCTTCATGGTTTCAAAAATAATACTCAATACGCTGAGACATTTTACACAATGGCCCTTCCCTCCAAGACTCTAGTTTTTTGCTGTACTCTCCAGATTCTGAGTGGAGGCTTTTGGTCCCTGGGCTTCAGATCCACTTTGTAAGCCCACTGGAACAGCAACTCTGCTCCCTTGGCTTTAGGCACCCCATTCTTTGAAGCCCCAGAGGCCATGCCCCACCCTTAGAAACCCATGAGGTCCTGGCCATACCTTTTGAGAATGAGGCAGCTCAGCTTCTCTTCCTCCTAGTCTCTTCAGCTTCTGGTTCCTGTGGCTTCATGATCTGGTCCCTGAGCTCACATCTGCCCCGCTAGGAGAAGTGTTAAAAAGCTCTGTAGCTCCACCAATTTAAGTGCCTGGAGACACTCCACTCTGCCAGTAAGCCTCCTGCACACAGGCACTCAGCTCTCTTGCTCCGTGAGTCAGCAAGCCTAATTCCACCAAGTTAAGTGCTTAGAGGCACCCGACTGCACCAGGAAGCCTCCTGTGCACAGGCACTTAGCGTTTTCTCTCTGTGGATCAGCACCTGGTTCTGCTGCCGCCTCTCCATTTCTACTGCTGCTGCCCATCTGCTGCTTTTCTCAGCAGTAAATGCTGTTCTTCAAATACTGTTTCTGATTGTTTAGTACTAGTGCATAAAAAAGGAACCTTTGTGGCACAGGGGTTAAGTGGCTGCTAACCAAAAGATCAGCAGTTTGAATCTTGGAAACCATATGGGGGCAGTTCTCCTCTGTCCTTTAGGGTCACTATGAGTTGAAATCAGCTTGATGGCAGTGGGTTTAGTAAATAGAAATACACTTGAGTTTTGTATACTAAGCTTTTATCCTGTAATCTTGCTAATAAATTCACTGAGTAGTTCTAGTAACTGTCTGTGATTAAAGGCAGTTTTGTGCCTCTCTTTCAATCTAGAAGCCTGTATTTCTTTTTCTTGCCTAATTGTATGTGTTAGAGTTTATGGTATCAAATAGATGAGAGTACACATTCTTATTTTTGATCTTGGAAGGATTCTGTTAAGAGGAATGATATTTTTAAACATAAGACAAGTGATATTTTGAACATAAGAATGAACTGGAGCTATGGATCCCATTATTTTAAGACAGCTGGTAATTTTCTTTTTTATTGTGAGAAATACATGTAACAAATTTGTCATTTCAGAATTTCTTACATGTATAATGACACTGTATTTATCATGTGTAATCATCACCATTATCCACTTCCAAGGTTTTCCATCGCATTTAGCAAAACCTCAGTTCCTGCTAAGCACTGACTCTGCTTTCCCCTCCTCCCACTCTTGATAACCACTAATAAACTTTGTTCTCTGTGTATTTGTGTATTCTAAATGTTTCACATAAGTGGAATTGTACAGTGTTTGTCCTTTTGTGACTAATTTCACTCAGTATGTTTTCAAGGTTTATGCATGTGGTGACATGTATCAGAACTTCATTTCTCTTTATGCCTGAATAACATCTCTGTGTGTGTGTCTGTGCGTGTGCGCATACACGCGCGTGAGTGTATATTACATTTTGTTTGTCTTATTTTGATGAACATGTAGGTTTCCCCCTCTTAGCCGTTGTGAGTAGTGCTTCAGTAAACACTGGTATACGTGTATCTGTCTTGAGATTCTGCTTTTAGTTGTTTTGGGCATATGTCTATGAGTAGAATTGCTAAGGCATATGGTGATGCTGTTTGACTTGTTGAGGAACTTCCAAACCTCTATAGTAGCTGCGTCATTTTACAGTCCTGTCAGCACTGAGTCAATGTTCTAATTTCTCTTCATTTTCACCATTTCTTACTGTTTTCTGTCTCTCTGATCGTAGCTACCCTGGGGGGGGGGGGTGAAGTAGTATGTCACTGATGGTTTTGATTTGCATTTCCTTAATGACCAGTGATGTTGAGCGTCTTTACATATGCTTCTTGACCATTTATGTGTCTTCTTTGGTGAAATGTCTGTTGGAATTCTTTGTCCATTTTTAAGTTGGGTTGTTTGTTTCTTTGTTGTTACATTGTAGGTCTTCTTTGTGTGTTTTGAATGTTAAACTCTTAACCATTGGTCTACATGTCTGGCATTATACCAGTATCAGACAGTTGATAACCACAGTTTTATATTACGATTTGAAATCAGGAAGTGTAAGTCCTCCTCTTTATTTCTCTTTAATGATTGCTTTGGTTATTTGAGTCCCCTTATGGTTTCCACAGTAATTTGAGGATTCACCTTTCCATTTCAGCAAAGAAAGCTGTTGGAATTTTATTAGGGATTGTGGTGGATGTATGTATTGTATTGGGTAATAGTGATATCTTAACAAAATGTCCTTCCATTTACTTAAGTCTCTAATTTCTTCCAGTAATGTTTTATAGTTTGCAGTGGGTAAGTCTTTAACCTTCTTGGTTAAATTTATTTTTAGATATTTTATTCTTTTTGATGTTACTGTAAATGGAGTTGTTTCCTGTATTTCCTTTTCACAGTATTTACTCTGAGGTATAGAAAACCTGACTGATTTTTGTGTGTTGACTGTGTTCTCTGCCACTTTGCTGAATTCGTGTATCAGCTTCAGTAGCTTTCTTATGGAATCCTTTGGGTTTCCTATATATTATGTCATCTATGAAAAGGTACAGTTTTACTTCTTTCAACCTGATATGTTTTTCTTGTCTAATTGCTCTGGCTAGAACTTCTCAGGCAATACTGAATAGCAGTGGCGAGTGTGGTAGTCTTTATCTTGTGCCTTGTCTTAAGGAGATAGCCCTCAGTCTTTCTCCATGGTCTATGATGTTAGCCATGGGCTTTTCATAAATAGTCTGTATCATATCTGAGGAATTTTCCTTCTATTCCTAACAGGGGTCTAACTGTAGAAAACAGCAGTAGTACAATTAATGTTAAATTGTAGAATGATCTCTTACAGCTGTCAGTGGAAGCTGTGATGGCCAATTGAAACTGCTAATTGGTGTCCCACCCTCAAGCATTGCCCAGGGCGCAGAAGGGACACTCAAGGCACGTGTCCTACTTATGCTACCTCTCATCCTCTGCCCAATCCGTCCACATCCCGTTCCTGTCTTCTTGAGTGTTTTAATCATGAAAGATTTTGTCACGTGCTTTTTCAGTGTTGACTGAAATGATCTTGTGTTTTGTTTGTTTTTTTTTCCTTTGTTCTATTAGTGTAGTAATTGATTTTCTAATGTTGTACTACCCTTGCATTCCTGGGATAGATCCCAACTGACCATTGCATATAATCCTTTTAACGTGATGATGGATTTGGTTTGCTAACATTTCGTTGAGGATTTTTGCATCTGTGTTTGGAAGGGAAGGTTCCTGTAGTCCTTTTTCCCTTTTGTAGATGTCCTTGCCGGGTTTTGGTATGAATAAGTCAGGAAACATCTCCTCTTCTTATACTTTCTGAACAAGTCACCTCTATAAATACTTGGGGGATTCCCAGTGAAACCATCTGATCCCAGGATTTTTCTCAGTTGGGAGATTTTCGATTACTGATTCAATAATTTGGGTCATTATTGGCTTGTTGAAATCTTGTATTGCTTCTTGAGTCAGTGAGGATAGTTGATTTGTTTCTAGGATTTTGTCCATTTCATCTAAGTTATTTAATTTGTTAGTATACAGTTGTATATAGTATTCTCTTATGATCCTGTTTATTTCTATAGGGTTGGTGGTTGGTTTCTTTTTTTTTTGATACTTTGCTCCTGCCCTCAATCATGAACATTTGTCTGTGCCCTTTTCTTCTGAGTTAGGTATAACCCCTTTTTCTGTTTCCTTTCTCTCCGGTCTCATCTTTATCCCGTTCAGTTGTACTGCTGTCTTGGCTGTTTTGCCAAACCAAGACCACCTCTAACCTCATTACCACTCAAACAGTTGTTTTTCTTGGCGTTTTCCTCTTTCCTTCTGTCATTAATTTACGTGCTGTGAAATCATTCCCTTCCTCCTGTCTGCTTCCTTAGCTCTTGGTACTTTGGCTGCCCCCCCCCCCATCATCTACTTTGCATTAAATTTGTATTGTTTCCTATCCTCCTGGAGATTATAAATTTCTTGAAGACAGAAACCATGCTTCCTTCATGTTTATATCTTGCATAAACCCAGTGCAGTGTGTTGATTTTATTCAGCCAGGGAGTGGCATTACTTTGCTCTATTTCCACCTCACAAATTTTTGAAACTAGATTCTTTGAATTTAGCCGTTTTACAAACTTTCGAAGACTCAGCTCCACATCAGTCTGCTTCATGTGAACACTCAGGTTGTGAGTGAGAATTGTTAAATACTGGAAAAGGATCCCAAGGCTACTTTTGTACATAGATTGTTCCTGGGAGAGAAATGTTCTTGGGTGAGTTAACAGATCTAGACTTACAGTATGTGACCTCTTATAAACCTGACTATTCTTTTGTGGAATCTTTGTTGTAACTGGCTATTTCATGAGTTCTTGCAAATGAATTGAATTTTAGAACAGAATTCTCAGGTACTATAGGGTTAATCCCATTAAGCTCTAGGTTGGTGGTTTTAAATTTGAGGATTTAATTTTTAGAAGCTCACATTGGTGTGGAGCAATGAGTTTCTGACGTTGAGGTGATTTAATGGCCCTTGCAGTATGAAGGCGGAGCTGATTTATGAGAAGTTGGCTCCTGCTGCTGATAACGAAAAAGGAGGATATTTTTAAGCTAAGTTTTAAAATAGAGCCGATGAAAAATGCTAATGAAATCAAGGAGTGTCTGGCTTCTGCTGCATTAAAAATGAGTCTTTACCATTGGGAATCTAAAGTATGACTGAGATTATTTTTAAGTATGCAAATGAATGTTTTTGAGATATTTTTAGATTGTAGTCATTGGGTGCCCTGGTTAGTTTCATTGATAATTCTTACTTATAGAGCATCCTGTTCTTCACTGATCTATTTTTTCATCTTCTTATGATTCCACTTTAATCATTAGGGCAATGAGAGCTAAAAGGAGGAGTTGTGTGACTTTGGGCAAGTTCACTTTACTTCTCTGGGCTCTATTTTTCTACTTGTAAAATGACAAGATGAGCTGAGATAGTCTTGAAGATTGCTAGCTCAGAAATCCCTTGACTTTTAAATATATTTCTGTAATTTACTATTACACCAAAAACCCAAATCATTGCCAGTACATTGATTCCAACCTACGCGACCCTACAAGACAGTAGAATTGCATCTTAGTGTTTCCAAGAAGCAGATGGTGGATTTGAACTGCCAAACTGTTGATTAGTGCCAAACTCTTAACCACTATGCCACCAGGATGTCCCTTTACTGTTACCCATACAAGTAGTTTTCTTGTCGATATGATTATTCAATTGATATAATTTTTTGATCTAACAAAACGAGCAAATTGATGAAAACTTTTCCAGTGATCTTTTATTTTTGTTCTTCAAGTTCCACTCAGGTTCCCCAAGAGTCTTGGTGGTAGTACTCTGGATGGGGTCAGAAGGTTGCAGCCGTGTCCATATGTTCTCACTTCCAGGATAGATAGATCAGAAGAGTACTAGAAAATAGACTAACGCATGTTTTTGTAGCTCCCCGTGCTGTGAAACATTTCCCCACTCAGGGTGGTGCTTTCTTTGGTCAACAAAGCAAGATGAGCTCAGCAAGTGACACAAGAAGAGCTCAGTGTGGACCTGATGCAGGTTTGGTGGTGCAGTGGTTAAAGTGCTCAGCTGTGAACTGGCAGGCTGGTGATTCAAGCCCATCAGGCTTTCTGCAGGAGGAACATGTGGAAGTCTGCTTCCTTAGTAAAGATTATAACCTTGGACACCCTGAGTGGTTCTGCTTGTTCGGTAGGTCTGCTATAAATCAGAACCAGCTAGAAGGCAGTAGGTTGGTTTGTTTGTTTTTAGTGAGTCCCCTTGTTTTCATGTACCTTTGTCATTGAGCTTTCCCTAAAACTAAGATTTCTAGGAAGGTACCCACAAGCTGAAGAGAAAGCTGGATTTGATTTACTGCCTAGTTGTTTTACAACCCACATTAACTCTTTTAGTCTCATTTTGACTTTTAGGCCTGGAACAGTCACCTCAGTTACCTTTTCTTGGCTTAAGAATGAAAGTGGTTGCTCACACTGCACTCAGGAGGGTGATTCCTGCTGTATAGCGGGGGTAGAGAGGGGTGGCACCATTAGGTGTGCTGTGGGATTTCATGGTGCTGCAGTCTTCCCTCCTGCATTGGTCATTGGTACAGATTCACGTAATCTGCAGTGTAGTGCTGGAGGCGGTCAGAGACTAGGGAGAGCTATAGCTTACATTGTATCAATGAATTATTTATTTTTAAGTGACAGTGTACTGAAGTTGTTGGAAACTTTTCAACGTTCAGTGACTTCCTGTATGAACTCTGTTGTGTTAAGAAGCCCGACAGTAAAAGCAATTTATCTGGACTGCTTTTATTTTTTTCCCCATTCGGCATGCATTGAAAGTCTGTCAGACTTCCTAGGACAGGAGAGCGTTTCTGAAGTAAGAGTTCTGGTTTGGGGAAGATATGTCCAGATCACTTTGGAAAACCCATTCTTGTGTATTTACTCCTGCAGCTCATTTGGGTTATGAGCACATGAGACGACCGCGTGTCCAAATCCAAGGACAGACCTGGAGGCAAAGGGTTCATTGCCTTCCCAAGGTGCCTTAGCTGTTGGTTCAGTGATCTTTTCCCACTAGGAGCTAGTGTAAGTTGTCAGGTCACGTGCAGGCGATGAGTTTTTCTACTGAAGCTGTGCAGTATACAGGGTACATCTGGTCAGGTTAAAGAATATGTTTCTCTATTCCTCCCTGGGCCTGTGACAAAGACAGAGGAGCAATACTAAACTTGAACTTTGCTGGCTTTTCTCATCCATTATTTACATGCTTTGAATTATGAAAGGAATGAATGCCTTGAAGAGTGAGCAGTGTGGGCAGGCAAATGTTTGGTCAGAAGAGCCTCTCTTGAGGTGGAGTGAGAAACTGATGCTTGTAGATTTCCTGCTGCTAACATAGGCTATGCGTTATGTTGACTGATACAGAAGTCATTTAACAAATACTATTGTTGAGCTCTAAGGGGAGGGCCGACACCTCTTTAAAGGTGCTCCAAAAAACTGAAAAATCAGTTCCGAGTCACAGTGACAGTATAGCACAGAGTAGAACTAACTGTATTATAGGGTTTACAAGGAGCAGCTGGTGGATTCAAACTGCTGACCTGTTGGTTAGCAGCTGAGTTCTTAACCACTGCACTACCAGGGCTCCTTAACATGCTTAGCACTGCCTAATGTATATCATATTTGCTACCAGTTTTCAGGGCTGATACCTGATTCTGCTTCCTCAGCCCTCAAATATTCACTAAAAAAAATTGTATGTGCTAAAGTAATGACAGCAATAATGACAAGTGGGCAGTTATAATGTACTGTGGAACATCCAAAATCCAGAGTTGGAATATTGTCTTAGAACCAATGGGAGACTAGCTGACTTCTGGACAGCATTCCTTTTTTTTTTTTTTTCTCTCGAGGAGCTCCGCTGCCCTCTGGTGGTTATTATGAAAAGATGCACACAGTTACTTCCCTCATTTGATCAGTTGCCCTCCTGGCCAGGTTTTTATTTCAGCAAATGGATTTCTATGTCAAGTACCTTGTTTCATTTTTTTTTCCCCCCTAGCAAAGCTCTGAGATTTAGAATCCAAATATGAAGTAATACAGGAATGCTAGCCATGCAAATCTTCTAAAAGTGGATTTAGACGATTTCCCCCCCAAACCAAACCAAACCAAACCCATTGCCATATAGTAGATTTTGAGTCCTAGTGACCCTATAGGACACAGTAGAACTGCCCCGCAGGGTTTCCAAGGAGTGGCTGGTGGAGTCAAACTGCTGAACTTTTGGTTAGCAGCTCAGTGCTTAACTACTGTGCCACCAGGGCTCCAGTCTGTTCTTAGATAGTCTTAAATAATGAGCGAGATACACTTCTACTTGGAAAGGGCAGGTGGAGAGAAGCAAGGAAAAAACTGGTTGATAGTAATGTCAGTTCATGCAGGAAGACCTTCATCAGGAAGGGCCTTTGGTAATGGCATGTTCTTCTTAGTTAGGTTTTCCATTTAACTAGCGACTATATAAAAACATCACAAACCCTGGTGGCATCGTGGCTAAGGGCTATGGCTGCTAGTCAAAAGGTTGGCAGTTTGGATCTACCAGTGCTTGTTGGAAACTATGGGGGCAGTTCTACTCTCTCCTGTAGCATTACTGTTCACTGGACTGTAGTAGATTTGTTTTTTTTTTTTTGCCTTTATGTCAGAAATCTTTTTTCTGTTAATTCTTGTGTATAGCATTGTATGGCATTAGGATACTTTTCTGCCTGAATGAACAGAATACAGAGAACATAACTGAAATTTTGATTTGAGTTTTTACAGGGATTCAGAGTTACATTCATGAACTCTGGACCTCACTGTCATGTCTTAGAGGTGTAAGACGTTGAGTAGTACTTTTACTGGCTTTCAGACAATTGTTTGAAGTTAATGTATATATATTTTTTAAATCCCCAGTTTTTTTTTTTTTTTTTTAATTTGATGTGTCACCTTTTAAATCTTAAACGTGAATTGAAATGACAAATTCTGGTTAATTATGGCCTTGTACAATGGTTAGGTGCTGTGCTGCTAATTGAAAGGTTGGGGGTTGAACTACAGCTCTGTGAAAGAAAAGACCTGGCAGTCTGCTTTCCGTAAGATTACAGCCCAGGAAACCTGTAGGGCAGGCTCTGACCTATAGGAATCAGCTTGACTGCACTGTAATATAGTAGCAGTCTCATAGTTTCTCTTGAGATTTCAGAGAACTCAAGGTTGAATACATAGTATACCCTCATTAGAGGTCCATTTCAGCTGGGGGTCCTGTGATTAGGAGTTCTTAACTAACAACCCACAGGCCTCTTGAGGATCCAGAGGAGGTTCCAGAGGCCCTGAACCTCTGGAAGTCGTGGGCTCTGTTTGAGTGTGCTTCCTCCTGTGCTCAGTTGGCAGATGTGAATGGAGTCATTGAAGAGGAGTTCACCATGGCCCGCCTGTACATCAGCAAGATGAAGTCGGAGGTGAAGTCGCTGGTGAACCGCAGCAAACAACTTGAGAGCGCCCAGATGGACTCCAACAGGAAGATGAATGCCAGTGAGCGGGAGCTGGCAGCCTGCCAGCTGCTTATCTCCCAGGTGGGTCACCCTCTCTTCCTCGCTGTACGCTCGTGTCCTCTTACGCAGCTTCCGTGCTGGTGCTGATGAGATGCAGCCTTGCATGATGAGAATGTTCCATGGCCTCCTTAGCCAGTGACTGCCCAGATTTACTCTTAAGGTTAGATGTTTGTTGAATGAATTACCTAGAGTTCCGTTTGTTTTCTTTTGCTTTTTAAATTATGGTGGGCATACATACCCACTGCCATCAAGTCAGGTCCACGTAAAACAAAAAATTTGTCATTTCAGCATTTCTTACATGTGTAATTCAGTGGCATTAGTTACATTCATTGTGTTAGGTAACAGTTACCACTTACCCATTTTTAAATTTTCCTGTTACCCTTAAGGGAATCTCAGTGCCTCCGAGCCCTGTTTTAAGAATGTGTATGTGTGTGTATACACACATATGTAAACTCACATATAAGTATGTATACATGCATATGTATGTACATATATAAAACTTGTAAAGGAAACCCTGGTGTTGTGGTGATTAAGTACTGTGGTTGATACGCAAAAGGTTGGTAGTTCAAACCTACCAGGTGCTCCTTGCAAACTCTATGGGACAGGTCTATTCTGTCTTATAGGGTTGCTGTGAGTCAGAAATGAATCAGTGGCAAGTTTAATATTGTATAAAATAAACGGACAGGATTGAGCTGAATCTAAAATTTGTAGAGTATTTAGATATTGCCTGTCACATCTTTTCAAATGAGTATTAGAAAACAACAAACTCCTAATGAGTGAAGGCAAAATTCCATCATTTTTTAACCTTAACCACAGATCTAATTTCATATGGGAAAACAAAAACAGCAGCTAATGCTAAACCACTTACTGCTGTCAAGTGGAATTCTGACTCATAGCAACCCTGTAGGATGGAGCAGAGTTGACCATAAGATTTCTGAGGCTGTAAATCTTTTTTTTTTTTTTCACCCCTCTCTCTCTTTTTCAGTTGTGATTAAGTGAAAGTTGACAGCCCAGGTCAGTTTGCCGTATAAAACTCCACACAGCACAACATGTACCTCTGTGCATCTCTATCTGCTCTGTGTAGCCTATGACAAGGTTGAAATCTTTAGAGAAGCAGAAACAGCCCCATTTTTCTCAGTGGAGTTGCTGATGGGTTTGAACCACCAACTTTTCAGTTAGCAGCAGAGCGCTGAACCAGCATGCCACCCGTGCTCCTGTACTACTGCTGCTACTGCCACCACCGTCTGATGGAGTGTTTTCCTGTGTGCTCGCCTTGGAAAACCCTGGGGGTGTAATGGGTTAAGCGTTATGTCTGCTAACCAAGAGGCTGGCGGTTCAAATCTGCCAGGCCGCTGCTTCGAACCTCTGTGGGGCAGTTCTACTCTGACCTCTGGGGTCACTATGAGTCAGACATGACTTGACAGCAGTGGGTTGGGTGGTTTTTGTTGTTGTTGTTGTTTGTTTTTTTAATGTGCCGGCCTTATGTTGTGCTAAGCACTTTATGTGCATTATCTCACTTGATCTTCAAGAAATCCTGGTAGGTAGGTTTTATTACTGTTCCGGTTATTCAGAAAAGGAAACTGAGACTTAGAGAGATTTTAATATACTGCCCAAAGGCAGACTGCCAGTAAACAGTGTGTAGATCCAAAGCCCATGTCTTGCAGGGATTTGTCCAAGCCCAGGGACACTGTTCACGCAGTTAGTGACAGTGGCTGCTCTTCTTCCTCTTGAATTGGTGTTTTTACTTCAGGAAGATGGTTTCAAGAAACATTGACCCAGTTTCTGGGCTGCACTGATTGTGAACTTGGTGTTTGGGTTTGAGTTTTTTTGTCAGTGGCCCAGTGTTTCTACTTACTTCCCTATACTAGGCATTAAAACTGCATGAAGCATCTGTGGGTAAAAGATACCAGCATGGATCAATGCAACAAATAATACTGAGACACAGAAAAAAGTATACTTCATTCTGGCATGCATTTAAACATAATAATAGGTAATCATAGAAAAACCTCTGACTTCTTTCTCTCCCGCTGTAGTGATCTAAGGAAGCAAATGAAAACAGTGGGTTTCATGTTATAACTAATGTCATAAGCAAAAGTGTACTGAAAAGATACTGTTTAATACTGATGTGATAGTGAAATTGGTATACTCAGACTTTGTTGATAGAAGTATAACTTTGTCAGTCATTTTGCATAGCACCTTGAAAGTTAAAAACCATAAAATATGTAAGCATACTTTGACTGAGTGATTTCATTTATGTAATATTTTTTCTTAGGGAAATGATTAAAAATATTAAAAGTGTATGTGGAAGATGTTGAGTGCAGTACTATTTACATTATAATAACAACAAATTACCCAAATATCTATTGATAGGCTGATTATATGAAGTTGCTTTGAAGAATATTACACAGCTTTTATAAAAAATTGATAAAATCTAACCACTTGGAAAGTATATTATATCAAGCTAAGTGAAAATGGAAATGCTGAATTGTGTCTGTGCTATTCTTTGCAACTTTGTAAAATATGCCTTCACACACATAAGACCTAGTGAATCTAGGGGGAGAAAGTACTTGATAGAATGATTTATGAGAAAATTTACAGCATGTTTCTAGACTCACTTGACTATTTGATGCTTTTTATAATTGATAAAAATTGAGAAGTATCATAAACATTAGGGCACAGTGTTCCAGTGACTATTTTTCTGCTCTGGTTTCAAGAAACAGCAACCTAGTTTCTGGGCTGCACTGATTGTGAACGTGGTATTTGGGTTGGGGTTTTTTGTGAGTGGGCCAGTGTTTCCACTTACTGCCCTATACCAGGCATTAGAACTGCTCATTGTGCCAGTAGCATGTGCCCTTGGGCAGGGTCACCTCTGACACCTGGAGACTGAGGCAAAAGTTCAAATGGAGGCCCCCTAGCCCGCAGGTTGTCTTCTTTTTCCATCTTAATATACCAGCCTTCGCATCCAGGTTCCTTCTCTACCCTCTGCAGACAACTGCACCGTCATTATCCCTTGGGCCTGTAGGGGCACAGATGGATGAAGGAGGCAGTGCAGGCCCTGGATGTGGCCTTGGGGCCATTTTTGCAGAAGCTCACTGGTCCCTAGTACCTGGAATATTATCTAGAAGTGGCATGTGGACTCCATGACCCTTACTTAGCCCATGGCCCCCTGCCCAGAGGGGTGGATCACAGCAAGACAAGGGCCAGAGTGGGGTTCTCCAGAGTCAGGAACCAAGGATTTAGAGTGATACTGACTTTGAATATGTGACATCAAAGTCAAGAATATTAGAGGAGGTTTGGGGTTAAGGAATGCCTGGTTTTGAGCTAAGTGCTTTCTACATTAGCAAAAAGCACTGTGTTTCACAGGGTGCCATTTTGCATTCTCCTGTGCTAATACAAAGCTGGAACTTCAGTAATTAACTTCCTACTGTTCAAAAGTAACAAAAAACGTGATTGCTTATTTGTGGCATGATGTGAAGAACATATATCTGACAAAATAATTGCTGACTAAAATTCTGTCTTCATTGTTTACACTCATCCTCTTCATCAGAAGTTATGTATATAAAATACCTGTCCCCCCGGACTGTATTTTCTTTAGAAGTCATCATTTCCTTAGGTTGTAGTCTAGTTGCCAGGGTCTTCTTGCCTAAACATGACTGTTCCACATCTGGAAGGGGTAGTTTTCTGTGTGTAATCCATCTTCCCATCAGTGGCTGCTGCCCCTGCTCAGCCGAGGAGCTACTACCATTCCTCTGTGCATTCCACTGCTATTTATTAAACACCCATTACCTGCCTTCATGAGGTCCCTGGTGGGGCACAAATCTGGTACTCATCTGCTAACTAAAAGTTGGCGGTTCAAACTTAAGCCAGCAGTGCTGTGAAAGGCCTCGTCATCTGCTCTCTAAAGATTACAGCCCAGAAAACTTGCATGAAGCAGTTCTGCTCTGTAACACATGAAGTTGCCGTGAGTTGGAATTGACTTGACTACGGGAAGTTTAGTTTTGGTTTATACCCCCTCATGGAGCTAGGAGAGGCAGAACACTCAAACTCATGGATACAATAAATCATGTAGAAGTTAGGTGCTGTGAATGCTGGAGCTGAGTGATAAGGAACCAGCCAGGATGATGCCTGCAGGTAAGGAAAAGGGTAAGAGCGAAGACCCAGAGATAGGAATTGGTATGTTTGCAGAACAGAAAAAGAAAATAAATAATATTTGAATTGAGAAGACAGAGTCTAGAGATGTTCAAAGAATGAAGCCCTCAGCACAAGGCATTTTCCCAGCTGCTTTCTCTCCAGCACATTCTGTTTTTTGATCTAGAGCAAGACCAGCTTGAGCTTTGACATCTCGGTTAAAGAAGAAGTGACGAGCAAGGTGACCATGAGTGTGGTCTGTGGGGAGGTAGCAGAGGAGCCCATTGGAAGAAACAGCGCTGTTGCAGTTTATAATGCTAGATCCTGAGCGCGGTGCACTGTGCCTCCGTTTGGGTGGTACTCGAGCTTCTCCTCCCTTGTCTTTTTCCTTCAGGATAGTCCCTGGGAAGTCGGACTGACCCCTCAGCAATCACTTACTCTTCGTTTTTATGTTTGCTTGTTCAAAGCATGAAGCCAAGATCAAGTCTCTGACAGACTACATGCAAAGCATGGAGCAGAAGAGGAGGCAGCTGGAGGAGTCCCAGGACTCGCTCGGTGAAGAGCTGGCCAAGCTCCGGGCCCAAGGTAAACATGGGACTGCTCGGCGGGTATCAAACTCTTGACCTAAGCTAGATACTTTCTAGTTGACTGGAGTCTGGATGTTTATTTTCACTCAGAGCATTTCTAGGTCTACGGACAGCAACGGCATAATTGAAGAGAGAGAGAAGAAATTTCTAGAAGACTGAATCATCTTTGCTTTCCATTCTGTCTTCTTTCACTCAGCTACCCAGATCAGAATCCTCCCTCTCTCTACCCTCTGTATCCAGTCAATCACCGAGGGCTGTCCTGCCTTCAGATACTTCACTGGTGTGGTGGCTTCTACTTAGTCTGGGTCTTCATTGCTAGTGCCCAGGTTAATTAAGATCTTCAGTCTCTCTGTCTTACGTGGATTACAGCTGCATCAATCTGTCTAGACTTTGCCTCATCCTTCCCTGTCCTCCACCCACTCAACACCCCAGTCTTCTGTAGTCTGGCTGCTATGCTGCATCCCAAGGGATTGTCCTAAAATTCAGATCTCACTATACATTAAACTCCATGCTTTTTTTAACCCTTCAGTGACACCCCACTGCTTTTAATGTCTTAAGTAAAGTGTGAACTTCTAAAGTGGCTTACCTAGCACCTTCTACTCTGAGCCTGACATTTCTGTTGCCAGTCAGCCTCTCCACCCCCTTAGCTTTGGAAATGCCTGACACAAAAGAAGCACTCAATAAATAGGAATAAACAGAAGCAGACATTGAAGAAAGTTGACTGGAATGTAGGAACCCAAACAGGAAGATTAAGAATACCTTACTGTGGTGAGACCAGGTTATATGTACAGCGGGTTATAGTAATTCCAGAAAGCAACTTGAAAATACTCATTACTGTAACGTTTCTCATATCTGTGATCCTGAAATCTTAAATATTCATTGCAGAATTTCTTGTATTAGGAAAAAAAGGAAGCCACTTAAATGCCCAACAGTTAAATAAATTCTGATACACTGTTTAATAGGGGAGTTTTTTCCATATTGGGGATGAAATACAGGAAGGCTTTGCAGCAATGCTTATGATACAATAGTAGATTAAAAATCATAATACATAATTTTATCTTTGCTGTGATTATAAAAGTTAAAAACTAATGCATTGTTTTCCAAAGCCTAGATATTAACATTTGAAATGAAAATAGTTTTGATAGGGTAGTAGGATTGGTGATGATGTTAGCCATTTTTATTTCTTTTGTTCTTGTTATGTAGTTATTTTTCAATAAATAAATTTTAAATGCCAAGGCAAATTAAGGAAAGAGGACATACCCACCCCTTTGCAATGTATTCTTTATGTGGTGGCAAATGTAAGGAAACTAGTACTCCACCAGAAACTTGACGTGAACATTTTTCCCTCTTGTTGGGTTTTACATTAATGTCTCTGAGTAGAAATAAAATATAAGTGAGAAGACCCATAACCAAGTGAAATGGACTAGAGAGAAAATGTAATGAATTTAATCTCACTGTTAAATGATTTTGCCTTCTCCACTCCCCAGTTCAGGGCACCCAGGTGTACAGTAGTTAAGGTGCTTGGGTATGTACGGAAAGATTGGCAGTTGGAAAGCATTCGCTGCTTGACGGAGGATGTATGTGGCAGTCAGCTTCTGTAAAGATTTATAGCCTTGGAAGCTCTATGGGACAGTTCTACGTATGTCTGAGTAACAGAGGATTTGGTTTTGGACACCTCAGTTCAGGCTGGCTGTCCGTTGCACTGTGCTCTGGGTGCACCCCTGACCAAGACTGCGTCTGCTCTGGCATCCCCTACAGGTGTATCATGCAGCAGCCCTCCCCAAGCGTGGGGCCTCTCTCTTTAATCTTGCAGTGCTCTTTTTGGTTTCTCACTTTTATCATTAGGTGATATTTTCCTATTCCAGATTCGTAGAAAATGAGCAGCTTGCCCATGGAAGTTAAGTTAGCTCTTCTGGAACTCTAGTAGAGGCTTGAATCCAGACACCACCTGACATCTTCATGGAGCTTTATAGGTGCTTTGTGCTGTACCTCAGGTGTCACGCAGAGGCCACTTGTCCAAGAGGGGAGGTGACTGTCAAGCCAGGATGCAGTTTTAGGCTGGCCTGCTACAAGTCAACACCTTGCCCTCTGTAATCACCAGTCTGAGTTTCAGGAGCCATCAGCCATAGTTGTAGGCAGTCTGTCTTTTCTCAGCCTTTTCCTTGATATGCTGTGATTGTAATGATCTGTTGGCAGTTTTCTTTTTTCAAAAAATTCTGCCTTGGGGCATGAGTTGTGTCAGTTAACTCTTAAATCATTGTTTACAATTTAAAACAGAAAAAATGCATGAGGTCAGCTTCCAAGATAAAGAAAAGGAGCACCTGACGCGGCTGCAGGACGCTGAGGAAATGAAGGTGTGTGTGTGGCCCCTTCCACCAGCTCAGCCTGGGTTTCTGTCATCATCAGAGATGTTTATGGCCATGGAGGATGGTGGGGAGGGGACCGTGCTAGGCTTTCCCGGCAGTCTGAGTGTGGCCTGGCTTGGAAACAAGATACGGAGAGTGACAGTCAGAAACCGGAAAGGGCTGTAGATACTGGCTGTCTTGCGTTAGCACTGTTTACGTCCTGATGAGTAAGGGAAGTGCAGCACCCCGCAAATCACCGCGTGGGCCACGTTGTCAGGGTTGACTTCTGGAGAAGGACTCCTCCTTTGATGGAAGAAAACATCTCTCTACGCTACCTTTTTAAATATAACCCCCAAGTTTTTGCTTTTATCTTAAACATAAAGAGGTTTTTCAAACAGGAAGGGAAAATGTAGGAAAAAGGATGGGAAAGTAAGTTCCTTATAGATGAATAAAATTGGAATATGAGGAAATGTAGAATTTTGATACATTTTAGGCCAACTTGAAGCCTAATTGAATGTCAGCTCATAGTTCAAAGTAATGTCCACAGGGTGTGGCTCTTTCTCAGCCTTGCTGGGCCTTGCTTTTACTTTCAAAGCACTTTGGTGGGAAGGTCTTCTCTGAACCCGACATAAATCTCTGCAGTCAGCAGAGTGTGGACTCAGAGCTGTGACTCACTCAGGTTATGTGGCAGATCTGAGGCCACCTGGGTCATATGAGGCCCTAGTCTTCTGGTTGACCTGGCTAGAGAAGCCACGTGGCTCAGGTGAGCTGCGGATTGTCAGAAGAGAACTTCTTACCGAATAAGTGCACTAATTTGCTCTGAGGGCCCGCTCAGTCTTGCAACTGCTCCTGTGCTTTGTTGTCCTAGTAAAGCAAGGCTAAATTCTGGGTGCGCAAGAGATAGGAATGGCCCCTGTTGTAATATCTGACATCCGAGGGGCCTGGGGTAGGAAATGGAAGCAGATCCAGGGCTTGTCACGGGGTGGGCTGAGTGCCAATGAGAGGATGACACATTTTTCTTGGCCTGGGCTGCAGAAGGCGTTGGAGCAGCAGATGGAGAGCCACCGGGAAGCTCACCAGAAGCAGCTGTCCAGACTTCGAGACGAGATAGAGGAGAAGCAGAAAATCATTGATGAGATTCGGGAGTGAGTTGGCATGGGATTGGGGAAGGGCCTAGGCTGGGGCCTCTTAGGCCACCTGGAAGGGCATGACTATTAGCTGAGGGCCCTGTCCTCCTTGCCCCCTGAGGTTTGTGCCCTGTCCTCCTGGTGACCCAGTGGACTTGGCATTCTGTCCTTGGGATCTGTTCTACCATCTGGAGCTGAGTTTCCTTGGGCTGTACGGTGGCAGGTGGCAGGCGGGCCTAGCTTCCCTTCCTAGTTCCCGTGGGGCAGAGTCATACTGATGAGTCAGTTGGACAGACGCTTGCCCTAGAAGAGGGGGAGACTGTACGGACAGATGAAGAAAACAAAATGCTTCTGACTCAGGTGTTCTAATAGGTTGATAAATGTGGCAGAGAAGACAACTAGTTCCTGCCTTCTCTGCAGCCCACCACACACTTGCTCGCTGCACAGCCAAGGTCACCTGGCCACAGAGGCAGACTTTGTAGTGACCTGCATCTCGTGTGTCTGTGGTGCAGCTGCCAGGAGGACATCTAGAGTGCTGCCACCCAGAGGGCACCCATTTTTCTTGGGCTTACAGCCCACTGCTCCATTACTTCCTCTTCCCACCCTTCCCTCCCACCTCACTGGCAACACCAAAGTCACCAAGCAGGAAGGTGCCTTAGGGGCTCTGCTCCTCAGGCTTCTTAACCGTTTTCTACCATGGATTCCCTTTTTGAAAAACATTTCAGAAAAATGTTTTTAGGTGCCCAAAGCGTAGGATTACAGAGAAAACTAGTTATGTTGAAATACACTTCTAGTCACTGACCCCTCTGGAATCTATACCAAAAGAATCTAGACCCCTCACCCCACCTGCCTTCTAAAGCACAGGAAACATTCCCATGTGGGAAACAAGGTTAAGTGATTACGGTCTCACTGCAAAACAGGAATCAAGCTGGAGTTAGAGTTCAGTTTTCCGGACTTCGATCCACATCTCTGCAGTGTACATGGGCAGCTTCCACAGTGTATTTGCATTGTAAAGAGCAGAGTGGTAACAGAAGGAAAAGTCTGTATGGCTTTCCTGGGGCTCTGGGCACTGTCCACCAAAGTAAGAGATTTGGTATCTTCTCTTTCGGTTCTCCTTCCTGGCCCTCTGCATGCTACTCCTATGCTGTTTTCCTCTTCATGCCGGTCCTGTGTTCATTATTCAGATGAGGCACCCTCAAAATGCTCAGCTAGAAGGGGTGGGGGGACAAGGGAGACAGCAAGGATTGATGAGAGAATTAGTCAGTGGGAAAGCTGCTTTCTGAGTGCCTTTCAAGTTTTCCTTCATATTGTATGTAATCTTGTTCCCTTACAGTCAGTTATGCGTGGCTATGCAAAAGGTTTTCTAAGTTCTGGGCTGTTGCAAATGTCGACTGTGTCCCCAACCAGATGGCGAGTTGCTCTTCCTTTCTGTGCCACCTCCTTGAGGGCTCCCCAGTGCATAAACTGTCCCTGTGTCAGTGAGGAAGTTGGATTTAGGGGATGAGTTTCAAAAATGAGACCAGAACATGAAACCAGAGAGGAAAGGAAAGGTAAAGTGGCCAAGTATGGTCACCTGCCATTATGGCAGTGCCTACCGTTGGCAGATCAGAGGAAGCAG